>CAXIVR010000001.1:285489710-286209710 GCA_964035755.1 Teleogryllus oceanicus
TTTAATGAGTTTTTAAAAATTATATCAAATAACACAACAGAAGTTGTAATTTAAATATCTAAATACTCGTTTAAAACATAAGGAACAATGGCCGGGGTAAACATTTTTAGGTTAATCTGAAAAATGTGAGGTCACATACTAGTAATAAATAGGGAAGTTAAAACTTTTAGTCTAGTATATTTTGCTGCTTTCATGGGTTGATTTGAATTGAAGTAATTGTAGTTTCAATTTTTTATTAAATTAAAGACAACATTAAAAACTAGTAAACGGTTTCTGTTCAATAGAAATTCGAGCGTAATAGGCCACCGAGTCTATTAGTAGGAAGTCTACCGGCTTCGGAAGACGGGAACGCGATTTTTTCTCGTGCGGCAGAAGCCAGAGTTACATCGGAGGCCATTAAATACAACAGTCCGCTGGCAGCGGCCACACAACGGGCAGCCGTTGCGTGTGCGGGCGGCGCGGGGGCGGCGCCGCGCCGGGCATTGTTCCCACCTCGTCGTTAGTTCAGCGAAGCCGCGCCCTCGCCGCCGCCGCCCCCGGGGACACAATAGCAGGCCGGCCATTGTGTGCGCAGCATCGCCGGCGCTCGTAACGAACGCGCGCGACTCTATCGCCGGATCGGGCGGGGCCACTCCCGTCCCCGCCGCCCTGCCCCTGCCTCTGCGCCTGGCCCGCCCGGCTCCCATCAACCTCGCAGACTCCGCACCACCCCCTCCGCCCCCGCCGTTCTCCCCGGCTTCATCTCCGCCCGCCCCACTCCAGCCTCGCCGTCCACGACCTCCTCGCCGTCCATCCCTTCCAGCTCGTCCTCCCCGTCGCCATCCACAACGTTCTCGCCGTTCACCCCGACATCGCCGTCCTCTTCGTTCTCCCCATCCTCGCCGTTCATCAGGTTCTCGTTTTCCCCGTCTCCCCACCTCCCTGTCCTTGCCGCCTCTCCTCCCCTCTCCTCTCCTCCTCCCTATTTCCTCCCTCTCCCTCTCCCTTCGTCCTTGATCTCCTGTCCACCCTGTCCTAACTTCCTCATTTCCCAGTCTTCCTGTCCACCCTGTCCCGCCCTGTTTTCCCTGGGTTTTCCCTGTCTTCCCTGTCCTCCCTGTCCTCGCTGCCCCTGCTCTCTCCCCGTCTTCCCCGTTCTCCCCGTCGACCCTGTTCTCACAATCCTCGTCATTATCCCCATCTCCCCCGTCCTCGCCTTTCGTTCTCGTCATTCCACCACTTCCCCACCATCTTCGCTGCGCTGACCTTGCGCCGCCGCGCTGTTGGTTCATCAGTCTGCCCGGCCGCCGCTATCATGGCGGACCCCATCACTGCTCCCACAGCCTACCTGATAGTGCTCTCATCGTCGCTCGCCGCCTGGCAGCTTTTCCATCGCCCCCCGACTATCACTGTCCCTTTCCTTGCCTATCACAATCCTTCCTCCAGTTCCTGTCATTTTTCCAATCCCTGTGCCTCTTCCCTGTACACATTCTTCGTGCCTCTCTCTTTAACCTTATTATGGTCCCTAGTCAATAATAGTAAATTCGTGTATCAACAAATCTGTTAGAAGAACACAAATACTGAAAAAATATCAAATCATGAGAAGTGGTGGGTGAACGTTTCATAAAAAAACAGAAAATATTACGTACAAGCGAGAGTGTTATTAGTTTTCTCGATTTAACATCCCTCTCTGTTGTGAAGAACGCAACGTAGTAAAATTAATTAGATTTAATGAACGATTCAACAGCTATGAACATTGGCATCCATATCAAATTAATTTAAAACTATAATATATTTAACAAAAGTACCGTTGCAGATGCAATTACCGTGCTGATGACAATTTTATAATTGAAATGAAGAAATAAGGGCCAATTACATACGAGATAATACAAAATCTTGCAAGACAAAAATTCCAGAACTTAAAACTGGCTATAAGAAATTCAAAAGTTAAAACCTGGCTGTACAGAGATCAATTAACATAAAGAAAAGCAATATGACCCTTTCCTCTCAAATCTTATTGTATATGAAGAAATAAAAGAGGTCATCTTCGTCCACGGAGTATTTTTTTATGGAACAAAAAAATACCGTTGACGAAGATGACCTCTTATTTCTTCATATAAGAACGTCAACAACACCCAATCAGAATTCCCACAATTCATATGATATATTCCACACTCCCGCAGAAGGAAAAATATTTTTGAAAGCGCGATCTCGTTGTGGTCAAGATCCTCCCTTAGAGAGCTACCTTGACAGTGTCTACGTCGTCTAGACAGACTTCACAGTGTAGGACGACGTGATCCGTTTTACATGTGTAGCAGATGGGGGAGGAATCGCCTCGCAGGAGGAATCCATGAGAAAAGAGGCAATGTCCAATGCACAGATTCGTTAAAATTACTTGAGTATGCCTATGAACACGGGATAGGCTTTACAGAAGGCTTTAAGATTACCAAGGCTTTACAGAATGCTTTATTGCACTTAATTTAAAAGTAGCACTCTGACTGACATGAGTATGCCGCGTTTTATAAATGCCTTCGAATCTATTGAGGGTTTGGTTGGATGGATGATTGATGGATTTTCGGGCATGGTTTTTAGTTCTGTAAGTATTGTGCTTTTTTTTCTTGCAGGAGGAGTGAGTGATCATCGCTCGATGAATGGAAAAATCCGGCGCCGATCACCACGTCGCAACGTGTCAATTTGCAGGGATTCTCCGCAACCAGGAGTCTTCTACAAGCCGGATACCGCCTCCATCCGCGACAAGCTCTACGCTCCCAACCGGTCTTCCGGCATGTGTGGTAGTGTAGTGCATATAGGTGTAGAAAAGGGTGAGGACAGGACTAGGAAGGGGAAGGATATATCGCGCGCGGTCCGTGGACCGTGTTAGGGTACTGCTCCGGCATTCGCCTGGTGTTGATCGGAGAAACCACTGAGAACTACCGATCAGACTAGCCCGGCGTCAATTCTCCTCCAGACAGAGGTTATATATGACCTAGGTAAGAAGCTAGTATCAAAGTTTCTGTCATCGTCGAGACTCGAGGCCTTGGAACTCCCGGTCAGAGGCACTACAGTGGCAAGAGTCGATGCCCCGAGCCACCTAATTCGGAATATCTGATGAGGGGATGTCAATATCTGACTTCCCAGCCTTGATTATCAACTAATTCATTGCCTGTTATTCCCACATGAGCCGTCGCCCAAGAAAGTAATTCATAATAGTGGCCAGATATAGGCGATAAATCAGGTGTTTTATTGTTAAGTAGTCTGAGAGAAAAAGAAACACGGATGGCTTGCTGGGAGCTAAAAGCAACAAAACAGAAATCTGTTCGATGCAATAACACTGGCTCGATATATTTCTTGCTTTCCGCGGATTTCCTACTCTCGTAAATCCCAGCAGTCACTGCATAGAGACTGAAATCGAAATGATTTAATGAGATTAATACAATAAAACTAATGTCGCTTGAAAATTGAGAGACGAAGCATCACTTCGGTACGAATATATTCATGGTAATTTGCCTCATTTCGTAAAGCTGTCTGGTATATGCTTTCGTTCAAGAAGTAGTGTTTGGAAAAGGTTAAAGTCCGATCGACACGAAGAAGTTATCAAGGAGGAATGGGGCTGCTTAGGGATTTGGCGGTGAGAGGAGGACTTACGTAACGATCCCAAAATAAATTTTGAGATCAAATACCTGGAGGTTGGGGGAGCAAAGTTCGGGTAACATATTCGGTCTGATATCAAGTATGGATGAGAGTTCGGCGGGATGCATGGTTCGATATTTCCCAAATTTTAGTAGCCTAAGATCTTAATAGGATTTCTCGCCTTCTTTTTAGGAATGATCATCGGCTTTAGCTAGAGGGCAGTTGATTCGCTTAATAGAAATTAGGAAATGCGGATATCAATGTTTGGATTCTATTGAAGGGTCTAAGAGAGGAGGGGAAATGCCAAACTATATACTATACTGCGGTAATCCAGACCTGTGCGGATAACTGGTCTATATAGTGTAAACGCAAAAGACAAATCCAATTACATCCCGATTAGACACTTCTCAGCATATGTAAGAGATTTGAAGGTACATCTGGGTTGCAGGTTATGGATGCGGAGACCCCACGCGAGATTTTTATCGAACGCCAGTCCCAACAACATGGCGGATTCAGCGAATGAGAGCTGATGGCATCCAAAGCAGCGATTTGTATGGCTATGCATGTAATACATACTGAACAAGTGTTTACCAGTATATTTTGTGGCAAAAATGTTGTCTGGCAGTGGAGATATTCTATTCGTATATTTTATTAAGGGCAATTCGAGTTGCCTTTGTATCACAGTGATGAAGCTAAATTTAAGTAAAATATTTCAAAAACCTTTATAAATAGAGATGCGTTTACAGGTACACGTCGGACTGACACTGTACCGTTTATGTCAAAGGCAATCAGAGTGGCCTACAGCACTGATCCTTCAGGGATGCCGTTTTTTAGAAGGTGACTGCTAGACAGCTCATTATCACACGAATCGAAATAGCTCTGGGCTTGACATGGGCTAGCCTGCCGGTTAATAAGCATCAGATCCGATCTATGAATGATCGGTCATATCCAACAGATAATTTGCCTGGCGTATGCTTCGGTCCATCCGCGACTCCCTTACGAGTCTGGGTGCGTCCGCCAATGGTTTCCGAAAGGTTTGATTCATATGGAGACCACTTGACGTACAGCTGAGTGATCGCCATTCCAGTCTGCTTGCTAGCTTGCCTCTACCGTCGCCAAATGACAGAACCGTCTCTCAGTGCGGTTGCCCAACGGTTCGATCATTAATAAGATGACATTTGCGCTATCAGAAGTCACCGCAACGGCCCACCGAGCTGCCTGTCACCTGTCACCACTGCCGCTGCTGTCGCCGCCGCCTATTCTCCTCCCCCTTCCTCATAGCAAAGATTGAGCATCGAACTCGGAAACCACCGTAGGACCAAGGGCTTATGAGTAAAATAAAATGTATCATGAATGAGCCTTCTATGTTATTTATGCCCGCCCCTAATACATCATTGTTTGAGCACCACCTAGAATGTCCCGTTAACGACACCCGTAATAAGAATAACCCGAACTTTGGCCGCTTCAAAACTGCTGCCCCTCCGACAAGTAGAGGAAGAGCACCGAAGATGAGCATTTTCATTCCCAAAATAACCAGAAGAGAGTGTGCAATTAGTCTACAAGACACACGAAGTCATTGTCCAATAAAATTTGTACTGAAAGGATGTAAAGGTTACATACAGTGCGTCGGAGGGATGGGAGTTACACCTGCACACACACGCTTTGAAGAAAACTGTGAATAGTTACCTCCCTATAAAGCAGCGAAACGTGAACCAAAGTACACACATATGCCATGAGAATGGAACCCGATATCAAAATCGACCCCTAAACGGGGTAAACCGCAAAAGGTGGCAGCTTGGGAGCAGTGTATTTCTCCAAATATATTATTGGAAGGGAATAACGTAACGAGAGTTTTTGATCGTCCTGTCAGGAGAAAACGTCATTTAGGCTCCAGGGTAAGCAAACCAAGCTGCATTTCACAAATACATCTTTTTCATTTCCTTCTTAGCTTTTCGGCGTTGTTGCCCCAAAGGGACGAGTGTTCTTCGCGGCTGGAGTTTACTTCTAAGCAGTGTTTTTGGTACTACAGAGGATCGGTTCTCACCTAGAGCTAATTTCGAGAGTACTAACATGGTCGGAGATTGTTGAAGCTTAGGTTTGTTGGAAGCGAGTCTGAAGGTATAACTGGCATCAGCAGATCTGATCAGAAGTGAGTCTTGGCTGAACTTTTGACGGTTGGGTTTTGTATTTTGTAGAATCACTCGCTATGCAGGAACGGTATCTACGAAGACACTGGCACAAACTTGCGTCACTGGAGACGCAGTAAATAGTGCTTTAGTAGCTCAAGCTATTTCTGAAAGGTCTGGTCACGCCACAGATAAAAGACCGTGAGGTATCTAATGAGTTTTTGCCTAGTATCGACGTTTGCTCTTAAGGAAGGTTACCGCGGCAATTCATTGCCTTGATCTTCCTCTTTTTGAGAAAGGTATGGCACTTTTAGTTAGGCGCAACGTCGCCTTCAAGTTTACACAGTGCGGTGGTGCAACCCAAGGTTCTGATTCGCTCATTGATTTTCGCAATTTCAGGCAATGCCAGCCAATATCAATTTTCCGCAATACCAGACTCTCTGCATGCAACTCCAATGCCTTTGTTGTATGGATGAGTGAGCATGCAGAGCACCCCACCCCCGCTCTTCCATTCCGTTGGGGCCATGGTCTGGTCATGCACGGCAAACAGGGGAGTTCAGCAAATATAGAAGGACAGTATGCAAGGAGAAAGTGATAAAAGAATGAAGATGTCATGAAATAGAGAATAAGAGAAAGGAAGATGAAGAAACTAACGCATAAAATCCTCTGCATTCCCCGGAAGAATGCGGCCCAACCCACCTCGACGGGCCTTCAGGAGGCGTGAAGCGACTGTCCAAAGTGCATTTTGGCCTACTTGTAATGCACAAAAATGCACGTCGACGATATTTCGTGTTTTGTTCGGCAGCATGCATTTTTATTATCAACAACTTTGATAACTTTTAGAAATATGTTAAGTGAACGTAACATTAACACTACAAGTTTTTGTGTCAATCTTAAATGTCAAGCGAATGTCCGTTTCTCTAACGATCCTATACCTTCCAAAGAGCAGAGGATTGCGTAATGATTTGGAAAGAAGCAGAGGCCAACGGGGACTACGGAGAATTAAGCTATGAGGTGCTGTTACCACGAGCTTCAGCGGATAAATACATTCCGGCTTGTTTATAATATACACTTCATTCTCCAGTTGGACAAAGAATAACTACTACGAATCTTGTTAAGTATAATACTGTACGACCAATGCTGAACAAATTTCCATACCTTCATCACGAGTACAACATTTACAAATCATCATCATGAATATACAGCTGCAAAAGGAATGATGCTGACATTCAGCCACGTGTCTCCGCAAACTCGGTGTACAAACGTCACGTCAGACAAAGGCCCTGCAAACCGAGCTCGGCAGCCGCAAAAGCACCACGCAAAGGCATCCATTATAAATCACCCGCAATTATCGCTGCGCCCTTAGCTGCTGCCGCCGCCGCGGTGAACGCGAACGTCACAGAGCTGCGTCTAACGGCGGAGAAGCGCGATTAAGCAGCGGAGGAAGCGAGCAGCCGCCTCGGCGCGCGAAGGAGCCGGCGACGCCAAAGCACAGAGCGCGCAGATTGAAAAGCTTTCATTAAATTCATTGCGCTGCTAAGTTGGGATGCGACGCCGCCACCGCCGCCGCGAACACAGAGCAAACTGTCCATAAAGAGAATCCCTATAACGCAGCAGCACGGGCGGCTGGCCTCCGTTGCCTCTACCGCCTCTGACGATGGTACACAGTGGGAACGGAATGCAATTCTGAGCGGGCTAAGTTTTTATGTCCAAGGTTTGTTGGTTGTTAGTGATTCTGCGCGAGGCAACTAACGAGATCATTTGTCCCGTAAGTGCATGATTTTCATCGGGAGGTGGCGGTATCTTCCCACGCTGGATGGCGAGATCTGAAGCCGACCTACCGTCGACTAGCGGGGTTTCTAACTAGGTATCTCCCACCAGAGGGGTACCGCCCCTGCCGGGAGAAGCTCTGTGCTCCTGACTGGTGTCCCGACTTGTGTGGTAGTGTAAGTTCGTGTAAGTGTAAGTTTGTGTTGATACGGGGTGACGATAGAACAAGGAAGACGACGGAAATATCGCGTGCGGTTCGTAGCCCGTTTGTAAAAGTACTGTTCCGCATTCGTTCATGTACCGAGAAGCACAACCAACGAACAGAGTAAACTGACCTCTGCTAATTTGCCTCCAGACAGAAACAGAATTCGACCTAGCTGATGTTAGTACTGAAAACTTACACTGCCGACTCGATCTTAGACCCTGGTCATGTTATGTTAAAAATGTATGTTTGTCATTCTTCAAAATAGTTTTCTAAAGGTTATTCAATGACCTTAGACTACTTATCAATCGGTTCAACAATAATATTTGTATTTATATAATCTTTGAATCTTCGTAAATTTTTTCGCGCTTTAATTACATGCACAGACAATTTTTTATAAATGGACACGGAAAGCGACGTAATTATGATATCTTAATGATAACGTAGTTGGGCTTGTGGGCAATACCCGACGCCAAACAAGTTATCTATCGCCGAGATGGGCTTAAGTGGGACTTCCGCAATACCGCATATTCAAAAAGATTGACAGAGTAGGTACACAGGCCACCATCGACAGATGAGATAAAGCGTCCCATCCCGGAATATAAAGACGGAGAGGAAATGAAGTGACAAGAGACTCGTAGTATGGCAGGATGCTGGGTCGCTGTTAGGCCCGTAAGAGCTCTAGAGTCCTGATACAAAACGGACAGTACAACACAAACATACGCGAAACATTTAATATAGAACGTGAAAGTTTGATGCGATAGAGATTTTTCTTCATTCTGAATTTTAAAGCAGAGAACAAAATAAATGTTTATTGTACGAGATTACGTCGGTGACTTTTAAATTAGATTGAGTAAATAACTAATGCTGCATGAAGTGTGAGTAGAAATTACTGAACGGTAATTTAGTGGTTAGCCGGTTATCTGCATACGTTTCAAATGTTTTAAGATAAAATTGAAATACAATTCTGCATTTAGAAGTGTTTCCACTAATATTTCCACTGACTATGAAATTGTACAGCGTTATAAAAGGACACCATGAAACAACGTTTATGAAATCAAGCTTATAGAATAAAACTGTACCAGTCTGTGGTATCAAACAGTGGAATAAAAAGCTTTAAACGAATATGCGTAAATAAAGTACTCAAATGCACAGAAGTTCCAATCACTAAATTAACAAAAATAGAATAGTAATCGGTTAATACGATGAGGTAATATGACAAGGAATTTCCAAATGCATCACAGCACAATAAAACTATTCAAATAAATCCTTCAAGATAAAAGCCTATACACACAAACTGCAAAGAGCAAATATTTGACTGTATTATTATTATTATTATTATTATTATTATTATTATTATTATTTGTATTATTATTGTTATTATTATTCAATTATCTCATTAAATTTATAAGCAGTTAATTATTACAATCTTGTTATATTTTCAATTGCACAATTCGTACAACCTTCTCTTTAAAAGTTAAAATAATCCCTTCAGCTACTGGAATAGATACTTCACGGCAACCTTCTTCAACTCATTAATTTTTCTTCAAACTGAAACTGATATATATAACTTCTACCATCTATAACATTTTAATTAAATAACAAGTGGTCTCGTACCTATTATAATGGCACTTACCAAATAACTTTGTTATGAATATACATTTTAATGTGAAAATTTGTTAGTACCTAGAAATGTGTTATGTGTTCAAATAGCTTATAAAAATATTTTTCAGTACTTGAAAATGAAAATTATTCTCAAAACGTTGTAATGAACTAAGCACTGAATATAATAAGATTGTAAACAATTAACTGGTCTTTAAATTTAATGAGATAACATAATAATAATAATAATAATAATAATAATAATCTAAAATTATTAGACAGCAAACTACTAACAACTAAACATCTGTCTCTTGAGAATCGCAACAGCCCACTGTGTCGCCACCGCCTCCGTCGCCCCCGTGAAAGATCACAGATCGCTGATAATCGGCAGCGAACACGGCGAACTACCCGTAAAGATCTATCAATTTGTTGCTTGAGAGCAACAACAGCAGCGACGGCGCATCAACATTATTTCCATCAGTCGGATACAAGGCGGCGCGGGGTCAGCGAGAGGGGGTGGGGGCGGAAGTAAGGAACAGGCTGCGCCGACTGAATTAATGCGAGGTCAGACGATGGGAGGGGAGGGGATGGGGCAGGGAAATGGAGAGGGTGGCGGCGTGGGAGGGGCGTGGCTGAAGGAAGCGACTCCAGGAGTGACGGTCGGGACGAAGGTTGGGGCTAGCTGACGGTAGAGGGCTGGCTAGCAACAAAGGAACAAGTGGAAGGGAAAGAGGAGGAAGAGGATGAAGGAAGGCAGATAAAGAGGAGGAAAATAAGGGAGAGGAAGAAACAGGAGGGGAGGAGGCAAAGAGAAGGTGGTGGAGAAGGAAGAGAGAGAGAAGGAGAATGAGTGGAGAAAAGGAGCAGGAAAAAGGAGCAGAAAGAGAAAGAAGAAGAGGAGCAGAAGAAGGAAGAAGAGGAGAAAAAAGGGTAGTAGGAAGCGAAGAAGCTGGAGAAGAGCATGAAGAAGAGAAAAAGAAAGAGAGAGGAGGAAGAGAAGAGAATATGTGGAAGTGGAGGAAGATAAAAAGGTGGAGGCGGAATGATGGAAGAAGCGGAGGAAGTGGAGGAGGAGGAAGTGCAGTGGAGGTAGACGTGGACGAGGAGGGCGGAAGTAGAATGCGAATGATGAAGGAGCAAGCAGAAATGGCGGTGTATATGGAGGAAGGGGAAGGTGAAGCTGGAGGTGAAGGTGGAGGGAACGGGGAGGCGAAAGGAAGGTGTGCTATTAAGAAGCGGTGGCAGAAATGCGGGTGGGCGGGGCGAGAGCGGTGCGGAGGCGGGGCTGAGTCCGCGTCGCCGCCGCGACGCCTGTGTACAAAGACAAGGGTCGGGAGAAAAGCATCGAGATGCGAGAGACGCGCAGAGGCGGTTCGGCGAGAAAGACTGCCGAAGTGGCACTGGGAGGGAGCGGCGCCAGAATCAGAGCGGGAAGATAACCGACGAGAAAACAAGAACGTGAATTTAAGGGAATGGAAAACGCGATAGAGAAGGATTGCTTTGAGTACGCTACAAGAGTAGTATAGTCTGGAAAAAATGAAGAAAATTTGGTTTATGGTCTATGACTCGAAGTTTATGAAAGGAATTTATTATATCTACAGTAATTAACAGAATCTCAATATTCGAAATGATACGGCAACAATTTTTTACGGCTCAGATTTGACAATCTACACTCAAGGGTAGGGTTTGATTGATTGGTTTTTTCGTGTTTCCGGGCGTGTCAACTACTCTGGTCATTAGTCCCGTTTGTGTAGTGCATGTTTTTTTCTCGGGAGATGGCGGTGATCTTCCCCCACTGGATCGCGAGATCCGGCGCCGACCTACCGTCGGCTAGTGGGGTTTCCCCCTAACCAGGACTCTCCCACCAGGGGGGCACCGCCCCAGTCGGGACAAGTTCTAAGCTCCCGACTGGTCTTCCGAGATATGTGGTAGTGTAGTGCCTGTTAGTGTAAGTGAGTGTGTAAGGGGAGAGAATAGGAGAAGGAATGGGAAGGACAGGTCGCGCGCGGTCCGTGGCCCGTTTGGTAGGGTACTGCTCCGGCATTCGCCTGGTGTTGATCGGAGAAACCACGGGAAACTACCGATCAGAGCAGCCGGCCGCTAGAATTTTCCTCCAGATAGCGACTGAATTTGACCTAGCTGAAAAGCTAGTGTCGAAAATCCTGCCGTCAGGACTCGAACCTAGGACCTCCCGGTCAGAGGCGCTGCAGTGACATCAGTTGATGCACTGAGCTACCGCTCCCGGTCTGAAGGGTAGGGACTACGATAGAAAACTAGCTTGGCTTGAAAACAAAGAAAGAAAAACGAGCGAAAGTAAGGAAGAAAGAAAATGAGTAAAGCGTCTCGTGAGTTTTCCGAACAGACCTAGAAGAGCAGGAGAAGTTGGAAGGTGGAATTACAATCTCACAAGAATAAAAGCAAATGAACTTCTTGATAGACACTCCACGAAGATATCTGGGTGCGACAGGTAGTGCGGAGCAAGGAGGGTGTATGCCCTGGGGCATTCGCCGCTCCGCCGTCACCTCCACCCGTCACCACCCTCCACAACCCCCTGCCACCGCCCCTATCCCTCCCCACCGCCATCTCCGACCCCCGCCCCTACCTCCGCTTTCCGAACGTAATGAATTATGTTTTGAAGTATCTTAATTAATTGCTCCGGTAGCCCTTCGCGAGCGGACCGAATCCGCGGTTAATCAGGCGAGACGAACCCACGCGCGGGGGGAGGGGGAGGGCGGAGCCCACGTCCGCCCCGCCACTGCCCACACCGCCCACGCCGCTCGCGCTGCCTTTTGTGGGCGGCTGGGCCGCCGTGCGTGACGCCCAAACACGTGCGGGCGGGTGGACGCACACGCGCCGGGGCGCGCGGGCGCACGCGGCACCAGCCGAGCCGGATTCGCCGGCGGCCCCGCCCCCTCGCCCGGCGGCGAACAATAGACGGCTGCGTCGCCGCCGATTGCCGCTGCCGGCCGCCGGCGCGGCGCGGCGCAGCGAGGCTAAGCGCGGGCTAATGGAGCACTTTTGCGTGCGATTGCTGGCGCTGGAGGCCGCGCGTCATTAATGGACGGTTTCCGAAGTGCAATTCAGGTGGATTCAAAATATTTCTAGATTTCGCCGATTACGCCTTTTAATGTATGTTTTTATTGCTGAATTTCGAGAACGAATGGATACATTGACCGACAGCTCACTGCCAGAATATTCTATGTTAAAATTCATTCCAATTAAAAGAAAACGCTACATGTGAATCTTACTTTTACAAGAAAATTAATTGTCGAAATTAAGGTTTAAATATTAAATGGTAATTTATCTGTTCGATTAATTTATTTTCATGTTTATAATAGAAAATACTAATTTTTTCTAATCAAATACCAATTGATTTCACAATACATGATAACTTTACAGAAATATAATTAACCACTTAATAGCACGCCGAAAGGAGAGCCTATAAAATGAACGATAAAACACTTCAAGTAAGAAATGTCCACCATTTTCTATTACGATCGTACAAATTAATTGCCAAAGAAGATAAATTAGAATTGTAGTCCCCAATGATCAGAATTAATTGCTTCCCATCATTATCAGAGATTATTGAGATTATTGTCAATGCTCACTTTTTAACTCCAAATCATCCACTTCCAATCACATGGCAAAGCGATCTCTGACATCTATCCTTCCTCTCTACATACCTGCCTCCCCACAGGTCCTGCCCGCTCCAAGCAGCGCAGGTAGCATTCGCCATTCTACGTTAATTACCACAGGCATAAACGTGACTCTCGTTATGCTTGGATGAGCCCCATCAAATATTGAAAATATTATCGATCTGCGATCGCGGATTTGACACAATAGCCCGAGGCCGCCCGTCCACCTCTCGCGCCACAGCACGTGTTCTGCCGCCACGCCTCAATCCCTCCACCGCCACACCAATCGCAACCGCCACCGTCAAAACCATTGCCATTGCCCTTGTCATAGACAACATACACTGGCCACTCACCACCACTACCGTACTCCATCCGCGCTTCCTCCCACCCTCGGCGTCCCACCCCTCGTCCCACCCTCTCGTCCCACCCCCCTCGACCCACCCCTCATCCACCTCGTCCCACCTCTCTCGTCCCACCTCTCGTCCCACCTCTCGTCCCACCTCCTGTCCCACTCCTCTCGTCCCACCTCCTGTCTCACCCTCTGTCCCACCCCCTGTCCCACCCTCTCTCAAGTCCCCACCTCTCGTCCCACCCTCTGTCCCAGACTCTCCTGTCCCCACTCCTCTCGTCCCACCTCCTGTCCTAATTCTCTCGTCCACTCCTCTCGTCCCACCTCTCGTCCCACCTCTCGTCCCAGCCCACCTCTCGTCCCACCTCTACTTCCACTCTCTACTTCCACCTCAGCTCCACCCTACTCCACCCTACTTCCACCCTACTTCCACCTCTACTTCCACTTACTTCCACCCTCTACTTCCAATTTACTTCCACCTTCACCTCATCCACCACGGCCGTTCCCCGTCAACCATCCCCCTCCGTCCACCCCTCCACAGCTCCACCGAATCCGCGCGACCGCAGCGCTGAGCTCATCAAAGCGGCGCGGCTTCGAAACCCGCCGCGTGCCGCAGCGCCGGCCGCCCGCGCGCGTGCCATTGTCCGCGCCGCGCAAAAGTGGCGGAATCCGCCCTCCGCCGCGCTCCCGCCGCACAATGCGCCCGGGCCGCGTGCGAGCGCGATTGGCAGCGCGCGACGAGTGCCCGCAGGCACACCCCCTCTGTCATCGGGGTCATTGGCACATGAAGTTCACGTCTTTTGTAATCATCGCTTCCACGGATGATGCTGATGCAATGGTAACAAGCAAACTAACTCAAGTTTTTTCTGTCTTATGAAGACAGTCGATGACAGCCATAGTATAGCGATAGCGTTAACAATAACGATAGTGTAGTCATAATAATGGCGGTTATTATTTCGTATTATTACCATCATTTCCATTTGCACACCGTTTCATTTGGTTTTTTACATTTGCTGAACGGATTAAGTTTAACTGCCTGTCTCAAGTGCTTTTTCCAATGAGACAGGTTCTTAGTATCACTATGTTCTGCATTTTTGACAAATAAAATTCTTATTTTAGAATTTCCATTTGTTTCTTTTGAAAGCATTAGGAAATGAGAGCAGAGGCTGAAATATTAACAGGTCAAATTAATGTTTTCTATGCTTCTCGAAGTTTCACTACTTCATCTGCTAGGTACTTGTATATACTAATCCCCAGAATTGGGTAGTATTTGAAATTCTGTATTTTAATGTACTTTAAATACAGATGATAACAAGGATAGTTTCTTTTTCTTTGATTCTGCTTGTAAATGGACCTCATTGAAACAAAAAATAAAAGCCTTCTGTTGTTGGAACTTGAATCTCTTCTATTTTTAAACGATAAATATAAATAATTATGTTTGAAAAATATCCACAATAAAAACAGTTTATTTCTTTATAACATTATTTTATGTCTATCAGCGTTCAACTGTCGTTTTTGTGCAGGTTTTATACATTCACCACTTCTACAAACTAGGGTCTATTATCTGATGATTTTCAAAACTAGTTGTTTTAAATAGAAATTCCGTTTATTTGAGTTAAATATGTTTTTGATGCCCTTTTTTATATTGGAAAGTATTTTCGTGAAAGTGTAAGAAAAAGTGTTCTATATTTGCAAGTTTTTAGGTACTGTTCAGACATTTATGATTGTCAATTTAATAATTTATTGCGATTGGCAATTACAATATATTGTTGCAATTATGTTATTACGCAAAATTATTGTATTGACAGTAGTTGAGTATTTTAAATATGTATGTATTTAGCAATTCAAACCCGAATGTATTTTGAGTATTATTTAAATACTTATTTACAAAGTATTTTGGCGTAGTATTTAAATTTTAAGTTGAAAGTATTTTCTCCAATCATGCTGATCGTGTTGTTATAGCATTTGTCGATTTTATAGAAGTGTAGAATAGCTATGTCAATTACATGGACTTCTTCCTTCTTTATATTTACCAGAGTGATGTGAGGTTTATTATCTGGAATGGTGAGGTCGGTTTTGATTTCTCTATTCCAAAAGAATTTGAAGACGCTTTTATTAAAGACCGGAGGTGATTCGTACATCTAACACAGTTTTCTGATATTCTTGGTATGTAAGAACTGTTGCACTGTTATGACATACAGTACTATTTTAATTCTGTATATACCAGTATTTGTAATGGCTTGTATTTTTAACAGTGTTTGTGAAGGAATTTTTATTTTGCATATTTTCTAATGTTTCTTAGTTCTTATTTTGGAATATAATACATGTACATATTTTACTTTTTGATTACAATAAATTCCGTTTCCTATTCATGACAGATTAATTTGTTATTAAAAAGATGGCAACGGTAAAGATGTTTTTAATTCAAATTAACGTCCGGTGAATCCCCATTAATCGTTTAAAATCCTTGATGAAGTAGATCGTAATGCAACACTATTTAAATTCTTGAAATTTCACAAATCATGCTAAAATTATTCGTGTGTTGTTCATTCATGATTTTTTTGGCTTCTTTCCAAATAGTTCAGCAATTTCTCCCATAAGCGCATCTAATTATTTATTTGTATGTAAGAAACACTGAAGATCCAACAGGCGTTACACCTGAAGACCAAATGTAAACTACCGAGTATTTAAAAGTCGGAGAGTGTAATTTGTGCTCTTCCATATTGTGACTACTTGGAGAAACAACTACGTAGGTACAAGTCTGATGGTCTTCAAAGTGGTTAAAGAATACAAAAAATTCTCCTGGCTAGAATCACGACGAAGCTTGCTGCGTCTAAGATAATCAGGCAGCACATCGATAGAATTTCACCAACGGAGGCCGACTGTGACCTTCAACGTTTCTACAGAAGAGCACAGAATGTCGGTCAGAAAGACTTTGGGAAGTAGAGCAAACTGATGTTTTTTCTAATATGATTTATTTTCTTTGATTGGCAGTAGCAACTGAAGTGAAACAATAATATATCCACCTTTTATCTATTGAATTCCACTCTAAAAATAAACTGAACGTTTTTCATACGCACGAAAAGAGAATAAATTTTATCAGCATAAAAGCTGTTTAGACACGCAAAGGCATAACAATAGTGAAGATAACTCTGATACCATTCTCCGGGATGTCTTTTTATTAGCGTGAATAGTTTAAAAGCAAAATTTCAAGAAACTTGAGTAGGAAGAATTTTCTATAAGATCAATGGAGAGCTTTTTACCTAGTAATAGTATAATTTCCGGTGAAGAGTATTTCACTCTACCTTAAGCAACGATTTGGTGAAAAAAGACAACGATATAAAAACTATCGAACTTGAGCGAGTGTACGAAACGCAACCGACATTTAAACGCATAGACCGGTTTTTGAACAAGCAACTCGACCATCGCAGAACCTTTTCAGCAAGCTCATGAAGCGTTACGTTAACTAGAGGTTTCCAAATTTGTTTTTGTCTTCAATGATTTATTTAACTTTCGTAAAGGCCATGATGTAAAACAATTACAATCGGAATTACTTCAGAGTACGAGGTAACCAAGCAAGCTTAAGTTTTGATTCATACCGCAATACATTGTTAAGTTTCATACTACACGTTAAATTTTAGGCTAAATATTTTTTTTATTAACACAATGAAAATTTACAATCTATTTCAATTCGAAATAATAAGTAAATATGATAATTCAAAATAAAATGATCAATGAAACAATAAATTACAGAAAAGTCCCCCATTGGTACTTTCCAGGATCAATATACAAAGACTATAACATAAAAGAGAAAAATAGAATAATAAGAACACAAAACGGAGAATTATTTTTGTTTTGTGTATGTCAATGTCAAATACTAAAGCGGTAAGGAAGTTGCAAAGAGGAGGTTCTATTGAGGCGAGATATTTCTTGGCTATTGTCTAAAAGGTTTAGGGTTAGATGGTTTGGTTGTGTCAGGCGTTTATTGTGGTTTAGGCTAATTTCTTGCATCTTCTCGTGAATTGTTTGAATAATGAGGTCTCGATGAAGTGTTGCAATAGACATGTACTAAGGTGCTGATGATGACTCTTAAAATTTTGACTGGAATCTTAAGAATTGATAAGTTTGTCTGCTGGGCTGTGCCTCAGACGGATTTCATATGTCCATACAGGAAGTAGGATGGTTTTATAAATTAGCAATTTATTTTCCAGGGACAGCTTGGATCTGTAGCCAATAAGCCAGTAAAGTTTCCTTGATTGCAGTTGGAGCTGTTGTTTCTCGGCTTGTATATGCTTTTTTCCAGGTGAGACATTTTCCATGCAATCGGTTTGCGGTATTGTTTTTCTGTTGAATTCCTACTGGCGCGCACGTTTCTTCCTGAGAGTAAAATTTTGAGCTGACTTGTTCCTCATTTACTTATTCTCCACTTTTAAACCATTCTTCGAGGTGATGAGATGGTCCTGCAGTTAACCGACGTCTGAGTTCGGTCGCGTTTTGGTCGAGCTGGTTTGTACGTTTGCCATGAATTCGGTCGATCCACGGGTAAAGATGAATCTTGATCCATGCTGTGCTGCCGCTGCTTTTGATTCTTCTAAGCTGATTAAAAGGAGAGATGAGCTGACCGCATTGGTAGCAACGACGTTCCCATTACATGTTGCCGTGCCTCTACACCGCACATTCAGCGGATCACAATATTAGAATAATAAGAACACAACGTGTTGTCTTTACTGAATTGTTATAGACAATAACACTGTCTGGCGTGCACAATTTTAAAATGTTTAACACAGCATTAAGTTGTTATAGCTTCAGCCTCTTATCTTAGCGCGTTCACTGTCGAGCAAGGTGTTTGATGGAGCGGCGGACACGATCCGCACACCACGACACATCCAGGCGAGAACTTACAGATGTATTTTCTTGTCAGCAAATAATAAGTCAAATATTATTACCGTCTAGAGGCCAGTCATCAGCTTACAATTATTTCAAATATAAACAATCAAACGGAGCTAACTTCTAGGAACTTGTTTATTAGACAAGGCCCCCATAAGCAAATATAGCATTTAATTTTGAAAATTTGGACAATGAAATAAATTTATATGAACGAACGAACAAACAAGTTTGATTTTGAGGTATTCATTTTCTTACTTTTGTTGCTGTCACTTCTCGGTATACTAAATTTCTAAAAGATAAGTAAATACATTTTCACTAAAACTTACCTCGTGCTTTGCACTGGTGAAGAGAAGGGAAAATCATAGAACGAATACGGCCAATATCTAGGTATTGTATCGTCTTCATTAACATACACAGGAACAAATGGGTGATAACAATAAAGCGGATGAGGACTGCGGAAACGAAATGTACATGAATTACTCAATATTCATATTTATAAAAAACTACGACAAAAAAACTAGATATTGTATTCTATTTGAAAATTTTCACAAACGTCACATTACTTTTAAATATTTTTCAACGAAATAATTTGCTTTTGTGAAATGAAGCAAGTTATTATATCAAAAATGTGCATTCTAACTAGGAAAAGACACATTACACACATCTGACAACAAGGAAGTTTGTTGAAGCGGAACGTAAAATGCCTGTTCGTATTACTCTTTGCTCGCCAACAAACTGGATTGGGTAGTAGGTATACTCACCATCAATACTAACTACCTGTTAATATATTTTATCAACCATAAATTTTATAATTCATGCCTTTTTTGAAGCTTTCTATCAAGGAAATCTCTAGGTAATAAGAACACATTAATTTTAGTGATATTTATTACATGCCCATGTATATACATGGTAAATAAAAGATGAACATAAAATTGGAGAATATAGATCATAGTGTAAGTGAAATTTGAATTCGTCAATAAATTTTGAAATAGTTTTTCTTAGGCACACACCATACTCCGGTATTTTCCGGTTCAGAAAACACAAAATTCAATCACACTATGTATTTAACCGAAACTGGGTTTGAATGCACTGAACACTACGCGAGATACAAACTAAAAGCATTGCAACGCGTTATAAATCTGTAAGTTTACTTACTAAGAGGTGGAAAGCATCCTGTTTGCCATGGCGTAGCGGCCCGAATGATGAGAAAAAGGTATCGACTTTTCGTGCCTTTGCGACATCAGCGCCTATCTTTAGCCGATCATAAACGACTCCAGTGCATGTCATTAAGTGGCTAAAGAAATCGAATAGGAACTTTAGAAGAAAACAAATTTTAGAAGTGGAACTGTGTAGTGAAAAATAAAAACAATCGTTCAACTATTCAATTAATTTATATTACTTAGAAATAATATATTACCTCAAATGTGAAAAACTAAAAAGATCTCTTGATATTCTAGACTGAGATTTATTTTTTTTGTGAGAATTTTGACTCTGACTATTTTAATTTTCGTTAAGATCTGAGATCTGGTTATAGACGCGTCTGTATCACTGATAATATGTATAAGTATTTTGTCAACGATAATTATAATTGAAGAGGTCTCTGTAATAAGGGGCGTATACTGGCTTTTATGTTTTCAGAAAAATTTGTTTGAAACATTTACATGTCTATAACTTTTACAGAATACAATAAATTATTCGTATGTCTAATACAACTTTCGTATCACAAAACATAAGTTCTTATTATAATCTGTAGAAATAAAGCTAAGAATTGGAAAGATTGCGATGTATATTTCATATTTTTCCAAATTAATAAAGAAAAATGTGAAATTAATATTAAGATTGTCGCCCTTTTTAGAGGTGAGAGCCAGCTAAATTTTCTCTAGGAACGAAGGAAGACAATCTGCATCATCCAAAATAAAAGCTTTTCTGATAAAATTTTAAAATAATAGAATGAAAGTAAACTGATATTAGTTGTAAAGCGTTTCATTAATTTTCTGCGAAACATAAATAAGAAAATGGTTGTTATTAACCACCGTTGCAAAAATCGTAAATAAGTAAATAAAATGAAATAGTAAAATGTACAAACTATAAAAACTATAAAAATAATAGTACTTTACGAAACGATAATGTAATGATGGGTATTAATACGAGTATCGTAAACTTCACACGAGTGTGTTAATACCCATTACATCGAGTTTCATATGGTACTTTTTCTACGACTTTATAAGAAACTTTACATTGGAATCGTTCTGCGGCAGCTATGCGCAGGATTCAGTCAAGGCCACCTGCGGACAGCTACCACCTGCCGCAGGTGGCTTCGGTTTACGAGTACGTGAGAGAATACAAATGTTGCTCTTACACTAATTCCAAGGCCACCATTTTCGCTTTTTCTGGTTTGGTCTGGTTCTTGGTTTTACTAAAGGAGAGAAAACAAATGTTGCTCTTACACAATTCTGAGGTCGGCTGGCTTTTTCTTATTTGAAGGTGCCAACCTCTGATTCCCCTAGATATTTCACACTAAAGAATTGTCAGCCAAATGTTCCCTCTACCACTATCACAGCGCTAGTCAAATAGGATCACAGTGAAATTATGATCTAATTTATCTATATATTTAAAAAAAAAGGTATTCTGCCATGGCTTCGTTTAGCGCTTCTACTGAACCGATTGTTGTATTTTTCTTTAAAAATGAAAGTAATATGATCCTAGATGTGTTATCAGATATTGTTTCTGTTGATTCACCATCATTTACGGTAAATTAATTAATTAAATCATTCTTCAATAGTATTTATCAATAGTCAATTGTTTTCTTTCAAAGAGTGGCAGGTCGATATACACGAGTCCATAGATGTGAGTCCACGCTGCTTGATGTTTTGTTTTGATTGTTGAGATTTGTTTACATTTCGTCAAGGTTTTATTTCAGTGTAATAATTGCATTGTAGTGT
Source organism: Teleogryllus oceanicus (assembly GCA_964035755.1). Lineage (NCBI taxonomy): Eukaryota > Metazoa > Arthropoda > Insecta > Orthoptera > Gryllidae > Teleogryllus > Teleogryllus oceanicus. The sequence goes on from CAXIVR010000001.1 coordinate 285,510,833, forward strand.
TGACAGTTTGCATGTATTTGCTTCTGTGGTGTATTTTGTGGAGAACATTCCGAATCGTTGTCCACGCGCCCCAAAATACGCAAACGTAGTACATTAACTGAACGCAGGGAAAGAGAAAGCCATGTAGGTGTTTCGATAGTGAGGTCATTCCGTTTTCTATTGCTTGTTCATGAAATGTCAGCTTTGTCTCTTGCTTTGTACTTTCCATGTGAGAAATTCTGTAAACGATTTACCTAAAGGTTTAAATGGGAAAATAAGTATACCTTCGAGCAATAAGCTGTGAAGAAATCAAACAGTTAAGCAGGAGATGATAACACATCAAAAACTTTAGAAATAATATCCTTCAGTATAATAGTGCTATATATTTTGTGCCGGCATTGCATTGCCATCTGGTCATGGGTCATACGTGTTCAACTTTGGGAACTCATCACAGAATATCTTCGTTATACCTCAAGATCCAAACAATGCAATATATTGTGAATATCTGTCTGGTACAGTATTTTACATTTATTCAGATCTCACTGTCAAATTTGACGGGTTCTCACTTAGTTTTATATAATATTCCACTTACAAATTAATATAATAAAATAAATAAACGCTGATAAACATAATGTAACATTAAGTGGAATTTAATACACAATCGAACAAAACATCTACTAGAACGATTCTCAAAGATAAACAAGCTCAAATACTTGGTTTGTGTTTCTCTGTGATTGGTCAATAACCTGTATAATGAAATCTCTATCGTAATGTGTATCATTGTGCAACTAGTTGCAGGCATCAATCATTATACAATGGGAGAAGAAAAAAATACATTTGGCGATTTATTTGGCACTAGATTCATCTAAATTATTTCATCGTCTTACTCACCACATACGTAAATAAGTTTGTAACATCAATGTAAGAAGCTTCAAAAGACTTCTAATAAGCCACGTTTTTTTACTTTTACCGAAACCGAAAAGTCGACTGACGAAAAAACGCATCTCTCTGTCTGTTGTAAAAGCTAGCACCTAAACCATTCAGTTCATTTTCTCATAAATTGATATCCCTCGATCGATTTAAACAATTTCGAGACACTCTGAGTATTTCAATTGAAACATCATTGATGATGATTCAAAATTTAGAATTAATGCGAGAAAGTACAGTCGACTCCTGTTATAGTGAACTTGAGGGGACTATCACTTTGGTTCACTATATCCGATGATGACAAAATTAAACGGAATTTCTCCATAACGATTGATATTATTAATATAGAGATACAGAAAAATACATTAACAGCACGAACTGAAAACTTCAATATTTTTATTTGTTCTTAAAAAATCAACTATTTTTCAATTGTTTTTACTAGTTATTTCTCTAGATCTTTCTCCGGAGTTCGTGCTCTCTCTCCATAATCGATTCTGCATTGTCCTCTGTGTCTAAGTAGCTCAATGCAGTCGTGACATCCTTCAAAGCCTCTTGCAGTGTTGGAATACCATCCTACTCTCCGAAGGCCCTTTTACCCGTCTAATAATATACGAGATGCTTTCGATGGCGGGATGGCGCAAGCGGCTAATGAAACAGTTCGCTTTTCCGCGAGGCACGGCGGATATCGCCAGGCTGTGCTTCGTGCTTCCTGTCGCCCACGTTAAAATCAACGCGCTTTGTCCCGCGGAATATTAAGTAACACAAAGATTGAAACTGAAGAAGCAATCGCGTCGCCGCCGCCAATTACCCACGCAGGATACGGCCTTTGTTTTCGCAGTGACAGAGTGGCATAAGGTCATCAGTAAGGTACCCATTCCCGGTCCCTACCTTCACTTCAGGGAGACTTTTATTATGGCCTTTGGCCTACGACATTGTTTCAAGCTGCCTACTATGGGAACTTGTGGCACTGAGGCTATATATTCTTTTCCAGGTGGGAATTAATTTCCAAGACGTATTTCCTACGTTTACTATATGCCGCCGTTCAGATTCACTATAACCGAGTCTTCTTCTTTGTAATGTAAGAGAAACGGGACCATTGCCATAAGTTGTAACCAATGGTTCACTATATCCGAATTCACTATAACTGGAGTCGATTGTATTTGGCTGTAGCACCGCCAGATAATTTTTGTTCCATATCGACAAGTTAAGATTTCATTGGTGAACGTATTTGAGAAACTCATTGTTTTATAAACCTGCAGATAAATTAAATATAAATAAGGCAAGAGTAGGACACACCAATGTAACTCACCCCTATCTATTTTCCAGAATATCCAAACAAATGTGTGAAAACGATGATAGAGAAATTACTGTAATACATATTATTAGAATGTTCAAAAGTTAACAAAATTTTGAGATCTATTAGTACATTATTCTAAGGAACTAGTCGAATGTTTGAATTCTAAAATAAATTGTATGAACACAATAGCACTTTTAAAATTTATTGAATTTTGCAATTTTTTGAAGATTGCTTACAAAACATTATTTGTATATTATACCTTAAGGAAGTATACACATCATTGTAACTATTTCCAAGTGTTATTAATTTAATCTAATATATGTAGATAAGAAGCCGCTGATGACTCCGATGTTAAAAAGCGTCTAAGCAATTAAAAAACTGGCGGAACGAATGCCACACTCATTTAGAAATGAAGTGTTTAATTCTTGACGTTAAACTCATTCAAAACTAACGATAAAAAATCTTTACTAGAAGATTTTTGTTTTGTTTTGTTGCATCCGACAGGAAGTGAATTTACTGATAGGTATTATTAGATTTTTAGTTAACATAACAAAAAAAGTGTTTAGATTCTTCTTAGACTCAGTTTCTAGATGATAAGGCACAATACTGTGTAAGACCTTTTCTTGGGCCAAAACTCTGCCATTGATTTTGCTTGGTTGTTTAAATTTCTCTGCCCTGTGAATACGAGAAAGTAAAAATATAGGTGTTTATTAAAGCTGCTCATTAATGAGATGTAGTGTGAATCTCATACCATTTAGTAAAAAAGATGATAAGAAAATATAAAATCCTAAAACCAAGAAAGAAGCAAAATCGTCTACTTGTATATAAATTATAAAATAAAAAGGTACACCAAAAGTGGAAAATGATACATTAATTATTTGGAAAGCAACGATAGGCAGACCTTACAATTTTGCAGTGTCATTCCGAGAGATAACACGTACATTTCGGCCAGTCCGTGCTATCAGAGGACTAGGGAACAGAAACGTAAAGAAAACTCGAATAGTAAGGACAGGTCCTTTAACACCAGGCAACGTTCAGCGCCAGCCCTGTCGCCGTACCGTCCACAGCAGGACGTCATGCAGGCAGCTGCCAGCACCTGCTCGGCGCCCTGTGCGCGCCCCGTCGCACTCCACACCGACCGCGCAAAGAGGGCTAAGGCGCCGGCGCGGGCAGAGCGAAATTGATTTCACGGCCTTGCGCGCTCTCGGAGACCGCGGCGGACGATCAAACGCCCCTCCAATAGAGATCCTCGCCCCCACAACCCCCGCCTCCGCCACGGCGGCTCCTGCTACGTCACTCGCATTAGCTTTTCACTGCTAGCCCTTCTCCTCCCACTCGTCACATGCGGTCTCAAACGGTGTGCCGGAAACAACTTACAAGAGTAGTGAGAAAGCTCAAAAACTTGGTTTTTAAAACGAATGAAATTGATGATAATGTAACAATAATTAGTAATTTACTAAACAAGTCGATAAGGATAAGATGTTACCTTTGAAATGAAGATACGAGCGATGGTAATATTAATTACTAATTAGTAAATTCAAGATTAAAAACGTTGATTTACGCAGAGAAGGCGTCATCGCCGCCGAGGAAACGCCTAGGAGCGTAGATTTTTTATCGTCAGTAGTAGAAGAAGATGTGCAGTAGCATATCATTTATATGCTACTGTAGCCTTTAACTCATCGTATATCTTAATAATAATAATACACACAATAACACATACACACACAATAATAATAGTAATGTAATTAATGAGAAAATCAGGAAGCACGTACTAATATCTGCATTTTTCAAAATTGAAACCGTTTCATTGTTTTGTATTTTGTACCATTAGTTGGCATAAGGTCGAAATCTGACCTGATTTTTTATACGGAAAGATATTCGACTTATTTACATGTGCTGAGGTCACACTGGAACAAAACTGTCGTTGCACACTGGAGTTACTGAAACAAAAATTGCCGCCTTGGTCACGCTGTTTCGCCAATGCCATGGACAACCTTATCGCAGCGAACGACCTCTGGCGGTTCGACGACGGAAAACAGTAGTTCGTTTCAGGGAACATTGTGTCCCGGTGTACTAAATCTGTGGATTTATTTTGTTTATTTGTTAGTTAGTTACTAGGGATTAATCGCAATTAGTACGACAATCGATTATTTTATACGATTAATAAACACAATTAAATTGATTATATTTAGGCCTATTAATCTATACATCAATTAAAATTTACGATTATAGAGTTCGATCATTTCAATTAAATTTTATTTTCTTTTAAATTCTAATGTATTTAGATTTAATTTAATGCTGCAATTACACAAAAACGAGCTTTATTGTAAAGCACCTATTGACAATGTGTTTATCGGCAAAAGCGTCTGTAGTGTTCCGTTAACTTATCATTGCAATAATATAATCAAACAAACATTGGTTTCCGAGTCACCTCTCGGAGCCGTTTGTCGAACGAAACATTGATAGTCACAGACGTTGTTTTTGAGACAATCTACCAGAGAAGTTCATCAAGGATAAAACATTAACTGGGGTATACTGAAAACACATTCAATTGAAGACCATACGATTACATTGACGAGTCTGTAAAAATAATAGGTTGGCAACAGTGGTAACTATTCTTGCCGGCCTCAGACACACTTCAGCATCAAACCGGATTTCGTTTATCAATGTCGAAAATCCAGTGCCTGGAAGAAAAGGGGTTGCGCCGCGCGGCATTACAAGCTTTTAAGGCCGTGGGGGCATCATTAGCTTAGTGTTTCGCTGTCTCTGAAATGGAGCTCTGTGCCAGTAGAAGCGCTTGTTCCCCGGGGAAACATTTTCTGAGAAAAGATAGGCTGTACAAATCCCACAGGAACGATGATTGCGTCGTAAAAGTGCGGGAAGGCGTCGAGCTGGCCAACCACCATAGCACAATCACAGAAAACCAAATGGAATATTTAGTACTCATTTATTACTAATTTATTACCCCAAAATTAAATTTATTACTCCTCCCGTTTCTGAAATAAAGGTAGTTGTGCTAGCGTAACAGACAAGCTAGCACAACCAAATTCAAAAAAAGAGCACAATCGATCAAAACTAATACAAATGCATAATTATTACTAATTTATTAGTCTAAAATTAAATTTATTACTCATACGGTTTACGAAAAAAAAATTGTCAAACACAATTAGTTATGCAACAACGTACGACATCCGCATATATTACTGAAGAGTACCAACGACCTCAAAACACTAAAGCATATTACTAAAATACATATACAGGGTGAGTCACCTAACTTTAGCACCTCCTATAACTTTTGAACGGTTGAAGATATTGAAATGCAGTTTTCACGGAAGTGCATGAGAAAATAGGGCTAACTGATACGTGTATTTATTTCTATTTTATCACTTGTATTTTACGAGATATTTGAGGTAACTTTGTTTTTTTTAATGGAACAATACATATTTTTCAGTCTATCATAAAGAGCGTAAAAAGACGAATCCAATGATATACATAATGTCATATGTTAGACAAGAATTTTTGAGAAATTTTGATTCTTTTATGACCAGTTCTAATCGGATATTTTGAATGTAACTGATCGTCACAGGTCACGCACCGCTCAACCAGCGCGCTCGAGAAGGGAAGGGATCTTAGTATATCAAGATATAAAACATATTCCAAATATTCACAAAACTGTTGTAGTTCTTTCCCTGAACTCTGCGTTCCATCCTTCCCCATTTTCAGCTTATTTTTAAGAAATGGAAGGTTAAAAATATGGATTTATTGTAAAAGGTATTGTAATAAAATTGTTTATTACTTCTACTCCAGTTAATGGGTTTTATATCACAGGAGATTAATGGGACTTTTGAAACAAAAACATAATAAGAATAAATACAAACTAAGAATAAGATTAAAATATTGCATATCCTGAGCAAACAATAATAATAAGCGTAGAATAATAGCACAGGGATATAAACATGCATTAAGATAATAATTAATCACTAAAATAAAAATATATTCCCAAATTATAGTAAACAATAGTAAATAAAGGTAATCAGTAGAGACGGACAAAACTGCATTCAGTCTCTCGTATCTCGTCCGACTCGTGAATCATCTCACCTGCCGAAGAAGGGAGAAGGGTCGTGAGGGGGGCCAAGGCCAAGGGATACTCAAGAAGGAGATTCTCTTCTCTGCGGAGGCAACGAGACTAATGAGATTCTCGCGTCTCGTAGGACAGAGTATTCTCCTGCTAGTCCGGCCGGCTGAAGCTCAAAGAGACTCAAGATCAAAACTGCTTTTAGTGTGAGCAACGATTTTCCTAATTAATTGATTTAAATAAATACTCTCTAGCGTATTAATGCAACGTTTTTACTTCATAATATTGCAGTATTACATATCGTCGTACAAGAGTAATAAATAAATTAATTAATTAATGTGTAAAAGGAGATGGCTCACAGGAACAACTGTATTAAAGTTTTTTTTTATTATTGTAAATGTTCTGCCTAAATATGTTTGCATACGTTGTATGTAACCCTCACATAATTTAAACTTCGGAAAAATTGAATTGGCGAAATAATAATTATTGATTCCATTGAACTTTTCTAGTGTCCTTCATCGAGCTATTCCACATCTGACTTGAGAGATGATCTGGGCCTATTCAGAGTTTGCACGTGGAGAGGTTGCCAACGTATGCGTCATGCCGCAGGCGTATGACCGTTTCTTCCCTCCCCTGACTCGTACGGTGAATCAGTTAGCTTGGACACTTCTGATATGATAGGAGCGTTTAGCTTTCAGGCCCAGTTTTGTTAATAGTTAAAAATGTTCTTTTACTTCATTTCACAATTAAATCTTAATTATACATTAATAAAAAGCGCTAAATTATGTTATTTTCCTACTTTATATTCAGGGTTTAATATATTGTGACATTATTAACTGCAAACATTGAGAAAATTTGTATGAAAAGTAAATTATTATGTTATTATTACTGTTATTATTAGCCATTAACATCGCATATGGTAAGGGTTCCCTGCTAGGCGGGTAGCTTACATTGTAAAAAGCATCTGGAGGAGCCCACTTCGAGAAGAGTGTCTCGTCATTAATATTAAGAAATTTGTACTAACATTATTAATTAATAAACGAGTTTATTAATATTAAAAACTTACTTTAAAACTTACTTTTCAAAATTACTTTTAATTAAAATTAACTTTTAATTTAAATAAATTTATAAATTAATAAAAATCATAAAATAGTAAATTGATTTACACAACTTAATGCTGGATTTATTCAATACTATATAGTACCATAATATATTTTCTTAATGAAATTTCTTAAATAATACTTGATGTCAATTAAACATGTTTCAATTATTAATTTTGAATGAAACATTGCTTCCTATTTCCTCGCCTAAGAAGAATATTAATATGTCTATTAGCGTTCAATGTCAATTTTTAATACACTTTAGTTATAATTATGGCAGAATAAGGAAACCATTTTCGCGAATGTTAGTGATACGGTGATTTACGCGAAGAATGCATTTGTGATGTTTACAATCAAAAAAAGAAGGAAGTTGGGGATGCGTGGGAAGACTCATTTATGGGTAAGAGATAATGCTCTCTCCATTCTTTTTATGGCTACTAGAAGACAAGATTTATACCGATAAATCTGATAAATTGGTCAACACTGTATCACGGCGCCAAGCTCTGCGCCCGGACTTGAGCCCAAGGTCAGCGAACAAGCCTGCTGATGTTCGCGAAACACCGCTGCATGTACTAGGTTGATTCGAAATACATTGCCGCATTTTCCCTTGGTCTCGGTGCTGAGCAGAAACGGTGACGACACAGTAGAGAGATTGATTTGTGTGGAAGATTCAGGTAATAACAAATCATAATTCCTTAAAACAATCTTCTGTACGAATCTTTCAGTATTTATAATTTTGGTACTATAATAGTAGTTTATGTAACTAGTTTATTGTTAAGCTTTATTGCACGAGTTCACGTTTTGAAAACGAGCGACGTTAAGAGCGAGTTTTCGTATGAATGTAATAAAATATCATCATAAACGAGTTGTACAAGCTATTTTTTTTGTATAACAACATTATACATTTTTAAGAAAATCAAACGAATTTCCGCGTCGTCTTCTGACGTCTCGAGTAAGCTTGAGCATCCAACGCCTCTGAAAATCAAATTCAAGATGGCATTGTTGACATCCAAAGGAGAAAAACGGTGGTCGGCTGTTCCGTCTTCTTCTACCTCCCCACGATCTACCATTGGCTGAATGTAATGACGTCATGTCGCGTTTAATAATGGCGATGACGTCAGCGTAGCAAAAGGGATAAAAAATTACTGATTGGTACGATTCGGGGCATCGAAAAGGTAGTTTATAACGATGCATACAAAAAAATAAATTTTGTTAGTATTGAGTTGGGTATTGGTATTGTTTTTGTCTGCAGGCAATAAAATAACGCGTTTCTCTTTGTCAATCTTTTATCACAGAATGTTCTCGAATAAAGAAATGTTGGACATGATGCTAGTGTACGGAGAATGTCAAAGGAATAGCTCAAGAGCTGTCGTATTAAGTCTGTATTTATTCTTATTATGTTTTGTTTCAAGATCCCATTAATATCCTGTGATATAAAACCCCATTAACTGGAGTAGAAGCACAAACAATTTATTACAATACGTACTTTCAATAAATCCTTATTTTTAACCTTCCATTTCTTAAAAAATAAGCTGAATGGGAAGGATGGAACGGAGAGTTCAGGGAAAAGCTACAACAGTTTTGTGAATATTTGGAATATGTTTTATATCTTGATATACTTCAAGATCCCTTCCTCTCTCGGAGAGCGGGCTTGCTGGTTGAGCGCTGTGACCTGTGACGGTCGGATATATTCAAAAATATCTCGTTAAGAATCAATGCAAAAGAATCAAAATTTCTCAAAAATTCTTATTTAATATATACATTATGTATATCATTGGATCTGTCTTTTACGCTCTTATGATAGACTGAAAAATATAAATATTCATTAAAAACAAAGCACTCTCAAATATCTCGTAAAATACAAGTGATAAAATAGAAAATAAATACACGTATCAGTTAGCCCTATTTTCTCATGCACTTCCCGTGAAAACTGCATTTCAATATCTTCAACCGTTCAAAAGTTATAGGAGGTGCTAAAGTTACGTGACTCACCCTGTATATTCAATATTACACATTCAGTTCTAATTTTAACACCTAGAAACAAATAATGAATGTAAAAGCGCATTTAAGAAATATTGTATAAACTGAATCATAATGGTCAAAACATGCAAAAGATTCAAATTCCAAAAATAGAGAGAACCAACGAGCACAATTGCATAAAACAAAACACATCTTTTAACAGATGTACCACACTATTACTTAACACTGAACAAAAATGTATTACTCCTGTTGTTTACGAAACAAATAATTTTATAGAACGACATACTTATGCAAAACCATGCAGTAATGTGAAGAGTATAGTAAGCCACAAGCAAATAAAACCTATTCAGTACAAAATTAGCCATTCACTTCTAATTTTTAACACCAAACCAAATATAAACGTGGAACCGCATTAATTAAATATTGTATAAACTCAATTCTAATAGGAAAAAACGTGAGAGAGATTCAAATTCAAAAATTGAGAGAACGTTGGTGTCTAAAAACCCGTTTTCTCACATTTCTTACACGGTCAGTGGCTACTTAGGGTTCACTCAATTAACGGGTGTATTAGAAATTTATAGTATTAATATTTAAGCGACACCTAACTATTTTTTCCATGAATTTAAAAGAAAAACATACTAATATAATAATTTGTTGCGTCTGCAAGCATTTGACAATGCATCTGACGTTTCGGGAAGACTGATGGTATATTAACTGTTGAGAAGCAAGGGCCATCCAGATTCTTTTGATCACTTGGAAGCTGGACGGAAATTTGACTGATTACGCATCCTGTATGTATAATTTTCTTTTCTCTTCGTCTTCTTCTTCTTCTTCTTCTTCTTCTTCTTCTTCTTCTTCAAGGCTTCATGCCCTTAAAAACTTGCTTCTGCATTCTTATCTGGGCCTACCTATTAAATTGTCAATTTAATTATACAGAGATTTCGAGATTCTGATCACACGTGCTACGAAGTGGGGATATCTGGAAGGTCTACCCCCATGTAGTATGTCCAAAAAGGTCTCATTTTTTATAAATTGTCTTTAAAAAAATCGTTCCTCGCCTCTCCTTTCATATTCCCTGCGCATTTTGCCCCACATGTTCCTCGTTCCGCGCACACTTCAAGTCCTCCTATTAGGAAATGTAGAAATACATGAAATTGTCGTTTTTATTACGGAATACTATCTTAACCTCTCGTAGATTAAATCCAGAGCATTTTAAATAAATATAGTATTCAAAAGACTCAACCCCCAAAAAAATAATAGGACCCAAAAGATCTTATTTTATTAAATACAGATCAGGAAATATGAACATAACGATTCATATTATAGCAAAAAGATATTAAATAACTCCCATCTTTCATCATAATTCCCTCCGATACACATATTTTGTCTTTAATTCTTCCAATATATTTTAGAAGGCTACAAGAGTGCCAACTCAACAAAAACTTCTTTTTCAAGAATTGACTTGAATGTTTTAAAATGATCCTGAAATATGGGTTTCTCAGGAAGAGAAAGACGCATGAAATTTCACTCTTCCCCTGATTTCTAGACTCTAAGCAGTCTAAATGTAACGAACATACGCAGGTTACGCGATTACTATAAGCAGGATTTATTTTTATTCATATTTAAGATGTTTACAAAAATAATATATTAATTTGGGAAAAATATGCTTTTTATTTGTAATGTTTGAGATCTTGGAGATAAAATCATTGGCTCATCTCTGACATGAGCTGAAATTGGCTGGAATTTTTTAGTATTTGGTATTGGCTCCCAGCGTTGTCTGTAAAATTCACCGACACAACAACGGTCTCAGACATATCCATCCGATTATTAGAGATGTTTTCGACTAAGTGAATACGGGATCTGATTAGGACGGGTATATTTTCAGGATTTCATTTTTCTGGATTTTTAGACAAGGTGCTTTTAAATACCAGAAGTATGACATGGCCGCAGTGTATTTTCTGCCTTCTTTGAAAATCCACATTTCCCAGCCAGATCGTAATTCCGGGCGTTGAGATGTCAGGTTAAATCCACTCACCCATCAATGGGCGCATTTTCTTTTTAAATATTTTGAAGGTCAATCAATCCTTATTTTTAGAGTAAAAGAAACGATTTCGTATACCTAAAGAAGCTCCACAGCGACAAGTGCCGGCGGCAGTGGGTCGTGACTCGCAGCTAAGTTGGAAGCCGGCGTGCGCGGCGCTGCGAGCAACTCCTCGGCGGCGGCGGTGGGGGCAAATAAGTAATGCGCTGAGCACGGCGCCGGTCCTGGTCATGAATTAATGGTCGAGGTCATGGGTCCCATGCCGGCTGGTCTCGACTGCTCGTTCGTCGCTCGCACGCGCGGCAGGAAGCGCATCGATTGCCCACCCGCACCGTGCCGCCGGAGTCCCTAGATGCAGAGAGTAGCGCATTCCTTTGCGCCACCGATTCCGCCATTTTATATCCAGTTGATTGATAATTTCGGTGTTTCCGACGCCATAACTGCTATGGTCATTAGTCTAGTATATGTAATGCATGTTTTTTATCACCGGGGGTCATGGTGTTCTTCCCCTGCTGAATGGTTAAATCCGCCGGCCTATATGTCGGCTTGATTTTCCTTCCATCCTTCTTCACGGAGATTGACGTGTTGATCGGAGAAATCCCTGCAAATTACTGAACAGAACAGCCGGTCACTAGATTTCTCTTGCAGATTGAGGCTGAATTCGATCTAGCTATCTAGCTAATGTAGAACATCCCACCGTCGTGATTCGAACTCTAGGACCTCCCGGTCAGAGACACTACAATGACATCAATTAGTGCCCTGAGCCACCTCAGCCAGTTATGTGTGTGTGTGTGTGTGTGTGTGTATAAATATTACTAACATTTGAAAGTTCTCGAAGAGACTAATACAATAGTATAAGTACAGTAAATATTCAGAAAGGAACTGCTGTAGAAAAAATGGATTCTGTATACCAGAAGCCACGCATTCCCGGAAGGGATTTCCGGAACGGTAAAAGTGTCTGTCCTTTACTGGGCGTTCCGTTCTCTAGAATTTTAGGGGATTTTTAGCTTCAGGGGATGTCGATTTCGACTATCCGCGCGTACCCACTCACGGGGACACATGTTAACCTTTACACTAGACACACTTGCGGGCTCCTCTGTCTGTGGTCAGCAGACCCACAAGGCCTTCTGCGACAACACACGTACATGAGACAATGGGACAAACACCATGCCAACGGCGGGACTCGAACCCGCGACCCTTCCGACCGAGGCGCTGAGTCGGCACACGCACTACCCACCTCGGCTATCCCAGGTCTGCGAGTTCCTCTCTCTAGATAAAAATAGAAATTGAAGAGTCGTTTTTTCAATGTTTATTATAGTTATTTCTAATGCTTATGCACGGATCTCCTATTCATAGATGTTTATTTCTGTATTGGCTTTAAGTAATAAATAAACTAATTATTTTACAACTTGGGTAAGTGCAAGATAAATTTTCCATTCTAAAACAGACATGTGAGTCCAAGTAAAGTGTGAATTACATCGTTTTCTGAATATTTTGATTGTCCTGTAAATACATTTCACTGTGAAATAGAAACGATTCCCAATTGTGACATTCGTATAAAGTGTCATAATGAATGTTTCGAATTCATCGTTACTTATGACGACAAATATGGGTTTTCTGAGTTAGGAGTGTGTAATGCAGGGAATAATACCAGCGACAAATCTCAGGATTCTACGATTCAAGAAATATAAGTTAACGCACAAAAATTGATGCATTTGATTGATTCATTGCATCGTCACCCATATTATTCATTAGCGCAAATCTTACGCGTTCGTGCTGCGTTCACTAAACACGGCATGTGGACCCCAGTTATAAAGATTTATGCATATTAGCTTACAACTGGAATTCGAGGCTTCAATGCGATTGTGTATTTTTGAAATTCAGCGAATTCTATCACTCTGTGGAGAAAGAAAAATAACCCAGAAGGGGAGCGCCGTAAAATTATTTCCGAAATATTTTATTATATTTGTTCAGTTTCAGGGATGAGATGCTTGCTTTTCATGTGCAATTGTTTTATCCTTAATGGTAATTTAGATGATTTGGTATATATGGTGGTTTATATTTGCACACCACGCCACAATTACAAAGCCTCCTGTTCATGAACGGGATTCGAATCCACAATCTTATCAGAGTGGGTTACCCGTTGCAGCAGCCTCCGCCATTAAGCTCGTCCAACCTCCATTAAACGCTTGTAATAAAGTCGTAGAATCGCGTGCTCGCAAAGTAATCCACAGAGGAGCACGGCGGCTGCGGCCATTGAACCCGTGTGAGGGGCCACGCGGGGCTTCGCAGTCGAGTGCGCAGAAAGACGAGCTACGCGCGCGCGCGCGCGTGGGCCAGCGGCGGGCGCTTATCGCCGCAGGTGTCGCGTGTCGTGCGCGCACGCGTGCACCCTGCCGCCTGCCGCCACCGCCGCCTGCCGCCACCGCCACCGCCACCCACGCCGCCGCCGCCGCCCAATTAATTTCTCGAATGGCGGTCTGCCGCGCCCGCCGGCGGCGGTGGGCGCAGGGGCGGGGCGTGGACATCGCGCGCCGCCGCGGCTCCCCGTGGACAGAGGGCGCGCGTGTGCCGCTGCCCCCGGGCCCTGGCGCTTTTCTGGCTCCGACCAACTGATCTGTCCTCTCACCGACAACCCAACGAAGCACGCTCACCCCGCTAGGGATGCGACATCCGTTGAGGTTTTCACGATTGATTACTACCGCGCGCCAATGGCTGTGATGTTAGTCCTGGGAGGTAGCGTTTTGCACGGGAGGTGGCGGTGATCTTGCCCCGCTGGGAGGTGAGATACCGCGCCGACCTACCAGTCGGCTAGCGTGGTTTTCTCCATCCAGGCATCTCCCACTAGCGGGGCACCTCCGCAACCGGGACAAGCTTTAAGCTTCGAACTGGTCTCCCGCCATGTGTCGTAATGAAGTGTAAGTGTGTTTGTAAGTAAGGGGGAGGACAAGGAAGGGGAAGGAAATATCGCAGTTCAGGTCCTGTTTGTTAGGGTTCATCTCTGCAGTATTCGCCTAGTATTGATCGGAGAAACCACGGAAAAGTACTGATCAGAGCAGCCGGCCACTAGAATTCTCCTCGAGACAGCAAGAGTACTCGATCTAGCTATCTGGTTAGTGTCGAAAATCCCATCTGTCGGGACTCAAACCCCAGATCCCAGACAGAGGCACTTCAGTTGATGCCCTGAGACATCTCTCCTTGTTTAAAGTTTCCAAATATTTTTGCTGAAATATCGATATTTTAAACATCGATTTATTAAATAGATGTTTTTCCTATATTTTGTGACGATGTTTGTACGTTTTTAATATTTTGTTTGGAAATAAAAAAGATCCATAATCACAATTTGTAAAAGTTAAAATATGAAGTAATACAAAAATAAGTTAAATATAAAAAAAGTTAAAATAATAAAACGAACGGCACAGTGTGTAATTTTGGCCAACTAGCTGGAAAAAATTAAATTTTCGACCGAATTGAAATAGTAAAATTGTTATATTTCTGTGTAGTAGTATGTCTGAACTATGTGAAACGTTGTTAGTTTTCTCTTGAAGGTCACATGAACCCTGGGTGGTGCATGTTGAAACACACCATCACCGCTCCGGCAGGGGACTCAGCTCCCACGACTCCTTTCAGTACGCAAAGTTCCCTGGTCGATACACCTCTTGACTGATTCCCAGATTTGAAAAGCAACCAGAAGTAATTTTCATAGTTTTACTATCATTTTTATGTGAATATTATTTAGTTATTGATTTTTATTGTGCCTAGAATCGTTAATGAAAAAGTTGAGCGATTTATATTAAAAGTATTGCACGTTCTCTAAATTCAATTAGAGTTTTAATGTATTATACACCGTTATACACCTTTCTGGCAATATATTTTAAAACTAGTACTTTAGGTTCTTCATCGTGAAAGACTAGCTGCTTATCTGCTTATCTGACGAATATAATTTTTTTTAGAGAATGGCTCCTCCAGTTACCCGTATGTCGTTATTTGATACATGAGTAAAAAAAATCAATGTTGAAAAATTTGAAGGTGTATTAACTGTTTTTGCGTGAATTAGGTATTATAGAACTCAAAAAGGCATTGTTGATAAAATTAAGCCATATGTTAGATGTATTTGTAAAAAATTTGAAACCAGATGGCAAAAATCCATGAGAAGTAAAGAACAGTTCCTAAAATACAATTTGTCCTGGCTGCAAGAAACCCTTTCACTTCCTGATTATATTTTAGAGGCAGTCCCAGGCCCATCGGAAATTAATGTAAAAATTAGCCAGAGTTGTAAGACCTAATAAGCCCTTCAAAAGCTGTGGGAATAAAGCTAAAGCCCTAAAATTGAAACCTCTTTTGGATACTACTAGTTCAGAAGAATTATCCATGGCCACTGAAATGAAACTAAGGAAGGATGGCAAAAGAGATTCGGTAGCTATAGTTAAGGAGTTTCCTGAAGCCTCTCGTGGGAACTACAGTGAAGAAAGCCCGAAGATCCATTCTTCAAAAGCCGCCATCATTATCAGTTGATCACGCACTTGCTTTCTGTACTTGATACCAATCTTTCAACCCGCCAGTATGTTCGCATAGGCCAACAAGCAAAAGACTCAAATTGTTTTTTCTATCCCCCCTATCATAAAATGAAGGAAGCGAAACTGTTATGCTATCCAGCGGAAATTACTGTTACTTAAAAATCGGCTGAAATTCTCCTTCAAGCATTGATTGACCATACCGTGGCACGGACATTTAAAATTCAAAAAAGTGACAGAGATTTTACATTCGCTTCAAAACAACACCTTTGAAATTATAATCAAGTGGGATGTGGATGGGTCTGAAACAAACAGATATAAATGTAAATTTTCTGATGAACACTGACGAAAGTTTATTTCAATGGTCCAGATACAATTTACAATGGTGCTGATGAGATTAAAACTATTGTTTGGGAAAAATCCAGCACCTTTTCAACAAGATTTTGCAGACCAATCAAATTCATTTTTTGCCAAAGAACTGTAGATTTAATAACTCAGAAGTTGGAAAATAGAGCAGCAAGTGAGACTTGAACTGCTGATTCATTTCGAGCTTAGGCGCTAAACCTGCAACTGTACCCAAAAAAGTGAAACCTGAACTCTTAATGTTATTAAAATAAAGGAATGAGGCAAAAGAAATATACTCAGAAGAATCATCAACAGAAGAATACGCGAGTAGTGATTCAAACTAATTTCTGAGTATTTTTGTACATTCATCTTATTTTATTTTTTTTGTTATAATGTTTACATTTTCGACTTTTTATTCTTGTATACTTTCATTTTATTGTTCGTGCAGAGTATGTTTTGTAAAATTCAAATATTATGTCCCATAATATTCAACAAATGCAACGTTTGACAAACGTCTACCAAGTATTATTAATACACTATTCAAATTCCTAAATATTTTAAAATATTTCGTAAAAAATTTAAGTTCTACAAGCAAATTTGTTTTATTTGTACATTGTTTTACAATAACAGACTTCCAAAACTAGAGAAATTCATTTCGGGAAGGGAGTTATTAATTTTTTCTTCCAGATCGTCAAATTAGCACACCGTGCGGCGTTTGTACTATTTTCTTTGAGCACACTATCTCTCACCCAAGAGATGACCCCATGATCTGATTTTTCCTACGACTAACATCGAATTTCTCATGAAGGATGCGTCATGGATGACGATATTTCGTCGTTCGAACACAGACAATGGTATCGTAAATTATTTTTTCGTGTTTTAATTTTTATAATATTTTGATTATGAAACTTTTCTACTCACAAAAACACATGAAAAAACGTAAGGGAAAACAGAGATTATATTATCAATGTTAAACAACATCGGCTTTAATCAATCGTTGTTTTATCAGATAACCTTAATTATAAATTAGTAACACGACAACTGCCAAATTAATTTCTTCCTCGTGAACATAAATGTTAGATATCTAAACCACTTTTAAAATATTGATGGTTTTGAGGATGTTTTATGAATTTGATGTTTTAATTTTGAATTTATACGCGTTTAAAACATTTATTATTGTCGATGTTTTATTGTTTTATTTTCGATGTCGCCTTCCAGCTGCCAATCGCTATCCCGCCCCGTTTCAATATACCCACCCGTTCACCTAACTCAGTTACCAGCTCCCGCACACAATTCTCTTCATAACTTTCTAGTATGTTTATATACTCAGGGTGGTACTTTCAAATGAAAATACTTAATTGTAGACCTTAGAACCACATCGACATAAGAAGGTATGACTATTTTTATATTTGTGCATTAAATTTAATTGTACACGTCCATTAATTCTATCGCACACGCACAATAAATTTATCGCACACGTGCATTAAATTTACTGTACGTGTACATTAAATTTAATGTACGTACATGATAATTAATTTCATGTACTTTTACATTAAAAATAATGCAGAAATTTCTGACAGTGTATTTCACGTTTATTCATCCATCGGTGGCTTAAGACTCCGCCTTCCTTGGTCAAGTCTAATATTACTCCAGATGTTGCCACCGTGGAACTTTCCTTCCAAAGGTAGTTGGGTGGCTCATCGCTCCTAGTCTTATAGGTAGGAAGCAAGGTTACATGGTGCTCACACTGATACTCGTTAGCGAACCTGATCTTATTCCCGTTCACTAGAAGAACATACTAGAATATGAGGTTGTTTTTGTTTTCGTGATGCATTAGTTTCAAAGATTTAGTAAAACCTAGAACTGTTTCTCTAGCTTGAAGACCCGGGGAGAATAAAAAAGTCGCTATTTGCCTAAGAAATACAATTACGTTCGTGAATTTAAAAAAATTGATTAATGTGATTGGTAGTGAGCGAGGGATTTCGATTTGGTATAGTTAGTTATTCCTGTATAGAATCCAAAATGTGTGGATTCGCTGTAATTTCTCCATTAAACATCCAGTAGATATGCATGCAAGTGCTGATACCGGTTGACTCAGCAGCGCAATTAATATTCCACATTAACGAAGAGCTATATTATTTTTGAAGAGAACAGCAGCGTCACGTTCCAGAGCAGACCAGTTCATCCACTGCCTTCCCTCTACAAGCGTCACTGTCTTCGATGCTTAGCTCTGGAGAAGAATTCTAGCGGCCGGCAGCTTTGATCGGTAGTTTTCCGTGGTTTCTCCTATCAACTCGAGGCGAATGCCGGAGCAGTACCCTACCAAACGGGCCACGGACCGCGCGCGATCTGTCCTTCCTCTTCCTTGTCCTATCCTCTACCCCTTACACACACACTTACACCAACATGCACTACACTACCACATATTCCGGGAGACCAGTCGGGAGCTTAGAGCTTGTCCCGGCTGAGGCGGTGCCCAGCTGGTGGGAGAGTCCTGGTTAGGGGGAAACCTCACTAGCCGACGGTAGGTCGGCGCTGGATCTCGCCATCCGGCGGGGAAGATCACCGCCATCTCCCGAGAAAACATGCACTACACTAACGGGACCAATGACCAAAGCAGTTGACGCGCCCGGAAACACGAAAACCAAACTAAAACCACCATCTCAGTGGACCGTCAGCCACCGTCCGTGTCTGGGGCGGTCTAATGAGCGCCAGGGCGGCTGGACGTCCCGCGGAGGGAGGTTCGATTAGGCCGCGTCCGACAAACGAGACGCCGCGATAGCCGCCGTCAAAGCGCGTGGGCGCGGGCGGGGACGGGGGCGGGGCAGGGGGATGGACTGTGGATGCGCGAGGGGCCGTCTCCTGCAGTGGACAGACAGACTGGCGAAATTGGTGCCAGCACGCACATACGATAGCGATTCACAGACGAGATTCATTGATTGATATCTCCGGGGACGTCAACTGTCATTGTCATTGTCATTAGTACTGTTGGTATAGTGCATTTTTAATCCCGGGAGATGTCTGTGATTCATTTTTCCGCTATATGGAGAGATTCGGCACCAACCTACACATGTACTTTCCTTCCCACTGTAACGTCGTGGGTAGGGATCTACACCACAAAGAAACAGACACGAGTGGGTATTTACAATTTATTTACAATAAATTATGTACAGGAACTAAAACTACAAGGCGTTTGACGGAGCTACCTGCCGCAGCCCCTCTCTCCCAACACGCGCCTTGCGGCCGCGCCTGCGAGTAGCCAACTCGGCCGATTCGCAACTGGGCACCTCATGTGCCTCGGCAGACCAATTGCCCTGAAGTATAAGGCATACTTCACCGAGTGTCCGAACCCTCCACCTACTGTGCCTTCAGTAATTTCTGCCAGTCTTGGCCGGACATTTGCGGTGTTTTCGTGCCGTGAGGAAACCAGAATGCCATTCTGAATGGTCCGTGACGCGCCTGCATTATAGGCCCGAGTCACAGCGACCTCCTACGTCATCTGCCCCCACGTACCTGTCTTGAAGAGGCCACCGACGCCGCCTTTTGTGCCAGACGTCTGGGATTTCCGTGAGGGTTGGCCTTTGTCCGGGAGCCTATATTTGGCTCCCTCATCCCCATACCTTGCAACTCAAGAAGAGGGAGTCAAGTCTATGACGCTACACCACCGACCTTCCCACCAACCGACACGTGGATTTTCCTCTCCAAATAATTCCCCCAGCAGACCGATACCCTAGGATCCCGATTGGTCTCCTGATATGTGTGGTACCGTTGTTCAGTGTCGATTAAGCGTGAAGGAAGAGAAAGAAAAGATCGCGCGCAATCCATGACCGATTGGTTAGGCACTTTCCGGCATATGTCCTGTCGGATTGGAAAACTATGATTAATCAACCAATCAGAGCAGCTGGCCGTTAGAATTCTCCTCCAGACAGCGGCTGAATTCAACTTAGCTATGTAACTAGTGTCGAAAATCCTCCACCGTCGGGATTCGAACACTAGGACCTCCCGATCAGAGGCACTGCAGAGGCAGCTACAGTCAACAATATACAAACTATAAACCCAGCTGAGGCGTACAGACAACGGATGGCGTTCATCCATATAATGCCGAACAGTAGTCGAACTTGCTGTGATCAAACGTCCTCTTTTCCAACTTGATCGACTGGATGAAATCCCGACATCAATCTGTAATTGGTAGACAAAGATTGGTGGCAGTGCTCTGCGGGGGTCTTCCGTTTCCCTTTCTTCTCAGTTCACCATCGCTCCATCATTACTCACATCGTATCTATATCACCACACATCAACCGAAACTATTCATTCGAGTTATGGCCAAAAGGGCTAAGTATTGAGAATAGTCACCTCTATAAAATAATACCCTAAAGAAGTTTAAAGTTTTGAACGCGCATCGTTGGCCAACCTGTAAGTAAAGCACACCAACAGCGGATTACTCTCCAGGACTACCTCCGACAAATACAAGATGAAATAAACACTTCACATGTGAAATCACATAAACTTGGTGGCGCACATGCAACCTGCAATACACATTACGCTACAACACACGTTTCCATCACGCAAAACTCTGAAAATGGTGCGTCCGTAAAACCAGTTCTTTTAGCTCCTAACAGGAAAACGACTCCAACGAGGTAATTTGGTCTGTAATCTACAAAATATTTTAACTCTTCTGTTTTTTTACGTAGTCCTACTTGGCAGGGATTATCAGAACATCTGAAGTTTTACCCGTAATTTTGTTCAAATGGCATGGATTATGATAGACTGATCATCCCTGGCTCTAAATTTAATAACAGTCTATGAGAATACCTGTCTATTAGTATTGGTAAGTGGGGGTGGTATATATTAATGAACTGTTGAAGTAACTGAAGAGAACAAAGGGTTGGTATTAAAAATCATAAATATTGAGACAGATGAATCAGAACCAATAATTAAAATTGTATAGCGTTTCAGTAACAATAAAAGTACTTAAAATAAGCAAATCATGAGAAAGGAATGCACGTTTGAAATTCAGAAATATCCAAATTCCATAACATTTAGAGCAGAAACTTTACTGTTGTGTATAAAATGTGAAATAGAATCTGCTGAGGTGTTAAAAAAAGTCATATTTTGGATATAAAAGAAACCTGCCTAAATGCCTGGGAAAATTAAATTCTCTGATAATATCCATTCAAATATATCCAATATTAGCTCTGTCAAAGAACGACACAAATAACTTACAAAGTTATTGATATCATTGGTTCGTCGATCTCTAATGAAAAATATGGAAGTAAAAATTTCTTGCTAGCGTTGGGTGCCAATATAATACCAAATTGAAGAAAAAAAAACATCATAAAAAACAAAACCACTAAAGCACTTATCATGAGTGGATAACCAGTATATAGAGCCTGGGGGTTAGACAATAATGCGTATTATGTATATACATTTTTTTCATACTGACACATTTTCAAACGTTTCGCAATACTCTGCAGCAGAAATTCACAATTTTCAGAGGAGAAAGTAACCTCAACGACAGATTTCTTTTATAGAATTTGCCTCACCAGCGCATTTAAACGCAGACCGACGCGCAGCGAAGACCGGCAAACGAAGGGCAGACGGCGCGGCGGCGAAGTCGCGGCGCGCGAGGGGGCTGCGGCGGAGAGTGAGGGGAGTGGCGAGGGGAGGGACGCACCGCCGAGGGCGCTCGCCGCCCGCCGCCCGTCGAGAGGGTACTTAGCCGCCGCCGCCGCCGCCGCCGCCGCGGGGGTGTTTGACGAGCCCCGCGCCACTTTGCGGCCCCCGTCCATTACAGCCCCGCCGCCACCCCTGCCGCCGCCCCGCCCCCGCCCCTGACGTTCTCTTGAGAGCGGGCGCTGCGCCGGCTTACTCGCGCTTCGCGTCGGCCGAGACGCGCCGCACCCGCAGGAGGGGAGCGGAGAAGTTGTGCGCCAGGTCGCCAAGTACAACTCTAATGGGCACAGTCACTTGCCTTTTTCTGGTCGAATGATTGATTGATTAGTGTTTCCGGGCATGGCAACTGCTGTGGTCATTAGTCCCGTAAGTGCACTGCATGTTTTTTTTATCACGGGAGGGGCCGACAATCTATACAATTAGATTGATCGATTTATTCATGTTTCCGGGCGCGTCAACTGCTCTGGTCATTATTCACGTTAGTATAGTGCATGTTTTTTTCTCGGGAGATGGCGGTGATCTTCCCCCGCTGGATGGCGAGATCCGGCGCCGACCTACCGTCGGCTAGTGGGGTTTCCCCCTAACCAGGACTCTCCCACCAGCGGGGCACCGCCCCAGCCGGAGCCATCTCTAAGCTCCCGACTGGTCACCCGGCAAGTGTGGTAGTGCAAAGTGCATGTTAGTGTAAGTGTGTGTGTAAGGGAGAGGATAGGACAAGGAATGGGAAGGAAAGATCGCGCGCGGTCCGTTTGGTAGGGTACTGCTCCGGCATTCGCCTGCTGTTGATCGGAGAAACCACGGAAAATACCGACCAGAGCAGCCGGCCGCTAGAATTCTCCTCCAGACAGCGACTGAATTCGACCTAGCTGGAAAGCTAGTATCGAATATCCTGCCGCCGTCAGGACTCGAACCTAGGACCTTCCGGTCAGAGGCGCTGCAGTGACATCACTTGAAGCACCGAGCTACCGCTCCCGGTATAAATACAATTAGATGTACTATACTGAGCATCGAAAAAGATCAGTTCATAACAGTGATGTCATCGTGGCTATTAACCATTTGGACTGTATAATTCTAAACAACCTGTAACAAGTATTGTACTGCAGCTTCCGGGTCAATGATCCCCATCTCGATCAGGTTTTTCGTCCAGTTTCCCTGATCCTTTGAGCAAATGCTGAGATGGCCCCTTGTTTTGCTTCCGGACATAAATCTTCATTCTCTGTGCACGTTTTCTAGAATTCAGTGAGAAAAATAGTTATTCAAATGATCGTTCTCCATGATGTCGTTGCAGGAAGTATTATTCCTTGACGAAGGACATGATGAGCCCAAATTAATTGATGATTTACCCTTTAAAAATATATTTTATTACATTGGAGCGAATATTTTGTTAACAATCCTAGAAAAAACGCTCATTATCTTTCTGTATTCAAAATTCAAGTAGTATATGGCTTAGGTAGGGATCAAAGAATTTTGAAAACGTGCACAGAATTCATTTCTCCTCATAGCACGTCACACACAGTTTTAACTGTTTTTGCGTAAAATAAATAAATCTTTCCATTATGAATGGTGAGATCCGAGCGACCTACACTTTCTGGTTATTCCGACCATTAGCACCGCCGCAGCCACGACTAGCTCTAAACTCCTGATAGATCTGCCACGGAGGGAAGTGTAGTGTATGGATGTGTAATTGTGTGTTACTATGGGGTGAGGTTAGGTAAGGAAGATGTAGGAAAGACGATCAGGTTCCGCGGGCCGATTGATACGCCACTGTTCGGGAATTCGGCTGGTATTGATTTGGAAAAACCAAAGGAAACTACTGATCAGAGCAACCAGTCTGTAGGATTCTCCTCCAGTCAGAGGCTGAATTTGACCTAGTAGCGACCCAGTCGAAAATCGTGTCACCGTCGGGACTCGAATCTCAGGACCTCCTGACTGTGAAAGCTACTGCAGTGACATGAATTAGGGCCCTGAACCACCTCAGTCGTTATTTTTCTGCTTGGAGACGTTTATCCAATTGGAATGTTTCTTCATTATTACGTTTGTTGAATTTGCAGGATTCAGATAAATTGCACACTCAATTGCACATAAGCTGTTTATCGGTACCATAACCAATACCTTAAAATAAACTTAAACAATAACAAACACTGATCAGCGCGCCCCGCCAGCAATGTCTTTATCTCTGGCAGTGCTCGATAGCGAGCCGAGGCGGCTCGCAGGGTCAGGCGCCGGCGGTTATCACCGGCTGGGCGATAAGGTTCTACCGCGAGGTAGCTGGCGGCGGCGGCAGCCCGAAGTCCACTCTTATCGCTCGTAGCTGATAACGCCACGGCTGTGACGTTGTAGCGAGCGTCCGGCGGCGTTGTAGCTAGGTGCGCTGTTGATTTACGGAACGAGAGCGCTCCGCTCCCGGCCTGTGGTTTTATGCCTCACTGACCCCGTGAAGGGGAAGGAGGGGCTGTGCCCCTCCATAGCGGAGCAGCGGAGCGTAACCCAACTCTCTCTAATTGAGGGATACCACAACGTTCACTTCCAAAAATATAAGCATAGCTCAAATAACATTTGATAAATCTATTGGGTATGGGTGAAGAGTCAAAAGTCTCACATAACATTCGCCTGTACATCCTAAAAGTATAACAAACCGCCTTCTCCGGCTCTCTAGGGGCTCATTGTTGCTTTCTGGATTCTGGTTCCAAAGAACCAGGAACTCAGAGGTACTTCAGAAAGTTGTGGGTATCGAGTTCCTCCTGCTGTTGGATATGATGTTTTCAAACAAGGCTTAGGTATTGTACCATCGACGGCCGAATGAAGTGCTGATTTAATGGTACGTACCGCGACGAAGCACAAGATATTTATAAACGATGTGAGATCTAAGTATAAACCGGAGAGGCGCGAGCAGTTTTCGTCCAAGCATATTTTAACTATAAGTGGAGCATTTGAGCATTGCTATGTGCACTTTGCAAAATGTATCAGAACAATATGTGTGTTAACATATTTTAAAATGGCTGCAATGTTCTAAAGGTGGCCACATGACGAAGCTTCGATGTCGCTTACAAGAGTCAGCCATTCAAAGGCACGTACTATACAATGAGAACACAATATTAATACGATATGTTAAACAAGGACAATCTGTCTTCATTTTCGATCCACCCTGATAAAATCACAGTGAATGAATTGTTCAACTAAGTACTTGAGATATTATTATATTGTTCAATTGAAAGGAAATAATTTCAATCTTTATTATTTTTACCTAATTCATCGTCATTTCCTCTCACCATTTACAAATAATTTAGTGTAAACTATCTCCCTATACTCCCTAAGGATTTTTAAAGATATTTGAGGTAGCTAACTTAAGGGGTTTACCCTACACAAACATGACAGAACATTCAAAACTAATTTAAATTATATAAAAAACGTAGAACCCTCAATATTCATAAATTTTAATGCATTATTTTTAACTAGTAGACTGCAGCCGCCCAAGATGCTCAATTTGGGGAAATTTGCAAAATTCTTTTAAAATAATTAGACTGAAAATGTAATGAAAATCAATGAAGACTATTGATAACATTTCTTTCTCTATGTCATGTCATAGCAATCAGAGACATCACAAAAGTGTCAACGCAGAGGTTCTCAATCTTTTTCGCCTTGCTTACCTTTACGTTCTTTAATTAGGTCATGTCACCGCATTCTACTGCAAATATGTAACAGTACAAAATGTCGTCTTTGCTTTCGAGGTTCGTAATTCCAATTCCAAGAAAATTTTAAAATATTTTCGTATTGCATACCGTAATGCTTCATTTGCTAATACAAAATGGTTAATCAAAAATACTTAATAAGTTCTTGTTTCTAAGGAGTCTCCTAATATTTGCAGCTCACGTTATTAACATTACATTATTGTCTCTATTTATCAATAATATGTTTTCATATGTCTTGAGTACTTGCACTGTCTTCTAGAAAATTTTAAATGTGTATTCCAATTGCAGATGCAACTTGGAAATATTTTCAATCTCTAGTTATACTCTGTTTTTTGATATCATATAAAAGAGCTAATCAAAACAGATTTACATAAATTCCTTTCCAAAACTGCATCATCCATCTAGCATCTCTCGTACTGGTTGTGGATACACACAGTAATAGGTTAACACACAGACTGTTCATCATTGTTCTTGGAAATTCTGTTTTCTCTTGAATATCGCATTTAACGTAATCTGCCAACCTCGAAAGTAGATCACGATGCATGTAAATTACAATTTTGAACATACCTCGTGGCAAATGAAATTGTCGAGAAACTGAAAAAATATCTTGAAAAAGGTTCCGTTACAACGTGTTGCGTTTATAATTTAATTTATTAATATTTTTCTTTCATTCAATTTGCTATATACACATATATATATTAACTAACAGACGTTAAGAGGCCCCCAGCAACTGACGTAATTGTAGAAATGTACCATATATAGCATACCAATGAAACTTATTTAATTGTAACTCGCTTATTTTTTCGAAATGAACTTATTGAAAGCTTCAGAAGAAATCTGCAGTATCACAGAAAACCATTTATTGATGAGTAAAATAAGATCGAAGTGAAAATAATAATTGAAAGTTGGTTACGTTAGAGAAAGATAAAACTTTGCTCTACACCAAGCACACGATCAGAAATAATTCCAACCAATAAAACTTGCCTGAACATTATAGTGCCTTCTACCATTTGTTTCACTGTAATAAACTTCATGTGGAATCTCGAAACTGGGTTGTGTAGTTTTGTTTCTAAAGATTCTTTTGCTTCTTAATCTTTCCTCCTCACTCTGCTGAAAGGAAATCTGTAGGTAAAGTAAGAATCTATATTCGTGAGGTCAATTATAACATTTTCTTTTGATACTTTAATGAAATATTAATAAATAACTTAAATAAAAATTAATCTATGTAAAATAAAATAATCATTTAATGATGCTGAGGTTCAACATTTTGAAATAGTTATAAATGAAAAAACTAAAATTTCTTTAATTGTAACTTACTCTTCAACTACTTCATAGTTGATTAATATAAATATTATAAACACAAATATCTTGCAAACGCATTCCAACCATTCCCACCACTTGAACAAACTCATAAGCTTTCGACGCCTTCTCAAGAGAAAGACCCCCAGGCAAAATTCAAATCTCAATTTCTGCGCCCCCTCGAATTTCCAATTACTTGCGACGACATTTCCCTGTCAAAGTTTCTGTCGTTTCCACTCCACACCTCACCTGACTTTAGTCACTTAAAATGCAAGAGAAGGAACGCTCTGGCTGCGCCTTCTGCTTGTCCGAAAGTACGGAAAACTGCGTAGGGGAGCAGGAGAACGGGAAGGGATTAACCAGCTGGCGGAAAATTGTAATTACTGCTCTGCGTTGGATATTCAACGCAGCCAAAGTAATTTGCAATAAAATCTCTTTCGCCTGGCGCACATCTAACGCGGCGCGGAGCAGCGCGACGCCGTGAGTCGGGGCGTGATTACGCGGCGTGACGGCGTGAGCGATCGGCGACGCAGAGCAGAGGATAAGACGGAGCGGACGCGTCGGGAGGCGCAAGGCGAGGCAGAAATACGACGGTTGGGACGCCGCGGGAGGAGCCAGAGACGCAGCGCGGGAAGGGGAAGGCGGAATGCGGCCGATGGAACTGCGTCAGACAGGTGGGACGACGAAGAACGGAGTGAGACTGTATGGGACAGCGTTGGCCTGCGTGGAACGGCATGAAATGGCCTAGGACCGCAAGGGACTGCGTGGGATAGAATTGGAGAGCGTGGACGGTGTGGGACGGCGTGGAACGTCCAGGGACAGCGTGAGACGGAGTGGGGCGACAGTTCAGCATGGAACGGCGTACGACGGTGGGGGACATCGGGGACCGGTGTGAGTCGGCTTGGGACACATGGGATGACGTGATTGATTGATTTTTTCGTGTTTCCGGGCGAGTCAACTGCTTTGGTCATTAGTCCCGTTTGTGTAGTGCATGTTTGGTTAGTGGGGTTTCCCCCTAACCAGGACTCTCCCACTAGCAAGAAGAGTCCCTGCGGGACAAGCCAAGTTCCTGACTGATCCTGGACTTGAAATATGGTGTAGTGCAAGGGCGTAAGGGGTAAGGATAGGATAGTACAAGGAAGAGGAAGGAGAGATCGTATGACTGCCCGTTTGGTAGGTAATGCTCAAGTATTCGCCTGGTGTTGATCGGAGGAACCACAGAAATCTACTGATCAGGAGAGCTGTCGTTAGAATTCTCCTCCAGGCAGCGACTGAATTCGACCTAGCTGAAAAGCTAGTGTCGAAAGTCCTGCCGCCGTCAGGACTCGAACCTAGGACCTGCCGGTCAGAGGCGCTGCAGTGACATCAGTTGATGCACTGAGCCACCGTTCTGGTGGGGGATGGCATGAGGAGTAGCGGGTGACTCCAAAATGGGGCGAGGCGGAAAGGAGGGCAAAGGGCCAGGCAGCGATAGCTGGACCGCACGAGACGGATGGGACCTCGTGGGCACGGGGCGGCTCAAGACGAGAATGAGACGATGAGACGGGACGATGGGAAGGGGGGGCGCTATAAACGCGAGGCGGGGCAGGCGGAGCGTGTGAACGGTTGTGCTGCGTAATGCCGGGAGGATCGAACCGGCGCGGGGGTAGCGGGGAGGGGAGGGCGGGCTAGACGGGGGCTGGGCGATGCGGGAGGGTCGAGGGGAGTCGGAGCGACGCGGGCAGCGACGGGGAGAATGGCGTCTTCTGGCGGGCGACTGGGCTCTGTTCGTGCGGACGCACTTTCAGGGAAATTTTCCGCCTCCCCTGCCGCCACGTTGCGCCAGCGCACCCGCTCAATCCTCTGCAGTTCAGTTGAAGGCTGCCTTCTCGGAACTCGCGTTCGCCAATTCCTGGAGGCAATCATAAACTAATGAACGGCTGCTGAATCGGAAACTCTCGAAAGAAGACATGGATGTCCTGGAAGTTTTCTATTTATATTATTATTATTATTATTATTATTATTATTTATGAATAAATAAGGAATAAAGCACCATTATTAGCCTGTTTAGAAAAACGAGATACGAGTGACCTCACAACTACAGACCTATATCTATCCTCCCATTGTTCGAAAAAATATTTGAGAAATACATAATTCAGAAACTCAATCAATATATGAATGAAAACAGTATAATTCACACAAATCGATATAGATTCCAGAAGGGCAAGGGAACAGAAGAAGCTTTGATCCAAGACGGGATTACATAACTAATAATCTCCATAAAGGAAAGGGAGATAATGGCAATATTCATTGACTACTCAAAGGCGTTGATGATCGTCATACAATCCTGTTGAAAAGACTGCAGCAATACGTAACCGAAAATCAAAGTAATACCGATATTACGCATTGCGCAGTCTCTTCAACAGGATTGTATGACTGACAGTGTCAACGCCTTTGAGTAGTCAATGAATATTGCCATTATCTCCTTTCCTTTATGGAGATTATTATTTATGTAATCCCTGTCTTGGATCAAAGCTTCTTCTGTTCCCTTGCCCTTCTGGAATCTATATCGATTTGTGTGAATTATACTGTTTTCATTCATATATTGATTGAGTTTCTGAATTATGTATTTCTCAAATATTTTTTCGAACAATGGGAGGATAGATATAGGTCTGTAGTTGTTGAGGTCACTCGTATCTCCGTTTT
Source organism: Teleogryllus oceanicus (assembly GCA_964035755.1). Lineage (NCBI taxonomy): Eukaryota > Metazoa > Arthropoda > Insecta > Orthoptera > Gryllidae > Teleogryllus > Teleogryllus oceanicus. The sequence continues at coordinate 285,540,437 of CAXIVR010000001.1, forward strand.
TCTAAACAGGCCTAATAATGGTGCTTTTTAATCCTTATTTATTCATAAATAATAATAATAATAATAATAATAATAATAATATAAATAGAAAACTTCCAGGACATCCATGTCTTCTTTCGAAAGTTTTTCATGGGATTCAGCAACCGTTCATTAGTTTAGCAGTTGCCTCCAGGAATTGGCCAGCGCAGGTTCCGAGAAAGCAGCCTTCCAACTGAACTACAGGGAGTTGAACGGAGGGTGCGCTGGCGCGGCGTGGCGGCAGGGAGGCGGAAAATTTCCCTGAAAGTGCGTCCGCACGAACGAGCCCGGTCGCCCGCCAGAGAAGACGCCATTCTCCCCGTCGCTGCCCGCGTCGCTCCGACTCACTTCGACTCCCCGAATCGCCCAGCCCCCGTCTAGCCCGCCCTCCCCTCCCCGCTGCCCCCGCGCCGGTTCGATCCTCCCGGCATTACCTTTGGCCGTTCCACACGCTCCACTTTGCCCCGCCTCGCGTTGTAGCACCCCTTCCCATCTCGTCCCGTCTCGTCTCGTCTTGAGCCGCCCCACATCTACCCACGGGGTCCCATCCGTCTAGTGCAGTCCCTTCCCCACTTTGCACCACCAACCCTTTGCCCTCCCTTTCCGCCTCGCCCCATTTTGAGTCGCCCCGCTTCTCCTCACGCCATCCCCCACCGGGAGCGGTAGCTCAGTGCATCAACTGATGACACTGCAGCGCCTCTGACCGGGAGGTCCTAGGTTCGAGTCCTGACGGCGGCAGGATTTTGGACACTAGCTTTTCAGCTAGGACGAATTCAGTCGCTGTCTCGAGGAGAATTCTAGCGGCCGGCTGCTCTGATCGGTAGTTTTCCGGTTCTCCGATCAACACCAGGCGAATGCCGGAGCAGCACCCTACCAAACGGGCCACGGTCCGCGCGCGATCTGTCCTTCCTCTTCCTTGTCCTATCCATCCCCTTGCACCCACACTTACACCCTTAGCATGTACCACACTACCACATATTCCAAGTCGACCAGTCGGGAACTTGCTTGTCCCGCGGGACTGTGCTCTGGTGGGGAGTCCTGGTTAGGGAAACCCCACTAACTTGACGGTGGATCCACCATCCAGCGGATCTCCTGAGAAACAACATGCACTACAATAAACGGGAACACTGACCAAAAGAAGCTGACTGCCTGGAAACACAGTGTGCAAAATCAATCAATTCAACACGCCATCCCATGTGTCCCAAGCCGACTCACACCGGTCCCCGATGTCCCCCACCGTCGTACGCCGTTCCATGCTGAACTTCGTCGCCCCCACACCGTCTCACGCTGTCCCTGGACGTTCCACGCCGTCCCACACCGTCCACGCTCTCCAATTCTATCCCACGCAGTCCCTTGCGGTCCTAGGCCATTTCATGCCGTTCCACGCAGGCCAACGCTGTCCCATACAGTCTCACTCCGTTCTTCGTCGTCCCACCTGTCTGACGCAGTTCCATGTCGACCCACGCTCTTCCATGCCTTCCCAATCCGCGCTGCGTCTCCTGGCTCCTCCCGCGACGTCCCAACCGTCGTATTCTGCCTCGCGTCCCGCTCCGTCTTGTCCCACTCTGCTCTGCGTAGCTCGGCGTCGCTCCACGCCGTCCCACACCGCGCCGTCCCGCCCCGACTCACGGCGTCCGCGCTGCTCCACGCCGCGTTGGAGTATTGCGCCAGAGCGAAAAGAGAGAAGTTTTATTGCAGAGTACTTTGACTGCGTTGAATATTCAACGCAAACGGTAATTGCAAAGTTTTCCTCCCAACTGGTTAATCCCTTCCCGTTCTCCTGCTCCCCTACGCAGTTTTCCGTACTTTCGGACAAGCAGAGGAACCCTTGTCAGAATACAGTCTCTTTCCCTTCTTGCATTTTAAGTGACTAAAGTCAGGTGAGGTGTGGAGTGGAAACGACAGAAACTTTGACAGGGAAATGTCGTCGCAAGTAATTGGAAATTCGAGGGGGCGCAGAAATTGAGATTTGAATTTTGCCTGGGGGTCTTTTCTCTTGAGAAGAGCGTCGAAAGCTTATGAGTTTGTTCAAGTGTTGAGAGATAGTTGAAATGCGTTGCAAAATGTTTGTGTTTATAATATTTATGTTAATCGACTATGAAGTAGTTGTAAGAATTAAATTTGCGAAATAATTTTTTTTGATTTTTTCATTTAATAACTATTTCAAATGTTGAACTCAGCATCATTAAATGATTGTTTTATTTTACACACATTAATTTTTATTTAAGTTATTTGTTAATATTTTATTAAAGTATCAAAATAAAATATTATAATTGTCCTCACGAACATAGATTCTTACTTCCTACAGAATTTTCCTTTCAACAACGGGTAGGGAAAGACTAATAAGCAAAAGAATCTTTAGAAACAAAACTACACAACCCAGTTTCGAGATTCCACATGAAGTTTATTACAGTGAAACAAATGGTAGAAGTGCAATTATAATGTTCCAGTAAGTTTTATTGGTTGAACTGTTTCTGATCGTGCGCTTGGTGTAGAGCAAAGTTTTATCTTTCTAATGTACCCAACTTTCAATTATTGTTTTCTACTTCGATCTTATTTACCTATCAATAAATGGTTGTCTAGATATTGCAGATTTCTCTGAAGCTAATAAGTTCATTTCGAAAAAATAAGCGAGTTACAATTAAATAAGTTTCATTGGTATGCTATATATGGTACATTTCTACAATTACGTCAGTTGCTGAGAATATAGCAACGTCTGTTAGTTGTATACATATGTAGAGCAAATTTAATGAAAGAAAAAATATTAATAAATTAAATTATAAACGCAACACGTTGTAACGGAACCTTTTCTACATTTTTCAGTTTCTGACAATTCATTTGGTAATGAGTATGTCTAAAATTGTAATTTACATGCATCGTGATCTACTTTCGAGGTTGGCAGATTACGTTAAATGCGATATTCAAGAGAAAACAGAATTTCCAAGTATGACTGATGAACAGTCTGTGTGTTAACCTGTGTGTATCCACAACTTGATACGGAAGATGCTAGATGGATGATGCAGTTTTGGAAAGGAATTTATGTAAATCTGGTTTTATTAACTCTATATGATATCAAAAAACGAGTATAACTAGATGTTGAAAATGTTCTCAAGTTTGCATCACCGCAATTGGAATCATACATTTAAAAAAGTTCTAGAAAGACAATGCAAGTACTCAAGACAGTGCAAAGCATATTATTGATAAATAGAACCAAATAATGTAACGTTAATAACGTGAACTGCAAATATTAAGGGACTCCTTAGAAACAAGAACTTATTAAGTATTTTTGATTAACCATTTTGTATTAGCAAATGAAGCATTACGGTATGCACATGAAATACTTTAAAATTTTCTTGAATGTACCATGAACCTGAAAGCAAAGACGACATTTTGTACTGTTACATATTTGCAGTAGAATGCGGTGACATGACCTAATTAAAGAACGTAAAGGTAAGCAAGGCGAAAAAAAGATTGAGAACCTCTGGTATTGACCATTTTGTGATGTCTCTGATTGCTATGACATGACATAGAGAAAGAAATGTTATCAATAGTCTTCTTTGATTTTCATTACATTTTCAGTCTAATTATTTTAAAAAGAATTTGAAAATTTCTACAAATTGACATCTGGCTGCTGCAGTCTAATGTTAAAATAATGGACATATTGATGAGGCTGAGGCTCATGCTTTTTTATATAATTTAAATTAGTTTTGAATGTTCTGTCATGTTTGTGTAGGGTAAACCCCTTAAGTTAGCTACCTCAAATATCTTTAAAAATCCTTCCGACTCAAACTTAGAGGTATAGGGAGATGGTTTACAGTAAATTGTTGTAAATGGTGATAGAAATAACTTTAGTTAGTGAAACAATGGCAAAGATTGAAATTATTTCCTTTCGGGTGAACAATATAGCATAATATCTCAGAAATGCTTAGTTGAACAATTCATTCACTGTGATTTTATCAGGGGTGGATCGAAAATGAAAGACGGAATTGTAACTTGTTTATCTTCTCGTATTAATACTTTGAATACATAAATTACCTTTCATTACGTGCCTTTGAATGGCTGACTCTTGTAAGCGACATCGAAGCTTCGTCATGTGGCCACCTTTAGAACATTGCAGCCATTTTAAAATATGTTAACACACATATTGTTCTGATACATTTTGCAAAGTGCACATAGCAATGCTCAAATGCTCACTTTTAGACCAAAATGTACTTGGACAAGAAAACTGCTCGTGCCTCCCCGGTTTATACTTCGCGATCTCACATCGTCTGTAAATATCCTCCATGCTTCCTCGCGAATGCGACGCCGTTAAATCTCAGCAACCCATTCGGCCGTCGATTTGATGTGACCACCTAAACCTTGTTTGAAAAGCATCATATCAACAACGAAGGAGGGAACTCGTGCCACAACTTTCTGAAGTACTTCTGGAGTTCCTGGTTCTTTGGGAGCCCGAATTCAGAAACGTAGCAATGAGCCCTAGAGCCGGAGAGCGGTTTGTTATACTTTTTTAGAATGTACGAGCAAGAATGTTATGTAGAGACTTTTGACTCTTCACCCATACCCAATGAATTTATCAAATGTTATTTGAAACTGTAAACATAGTTTTGAAAGTGAACGTTGTGGTATCCCCTCAATTAGAAGAGGAGTTGGGGTTACGCTCCACCGCTCCGCTAATGGAGGGGCACAGCCCCTCCCCTTCCTTCATGGGCGGGTGAGATAAAACCATACAGGCCGGGAGTGGAGCGCTCTGCCTGTAACTGGGCAGCGCACCAGCTACAACGCCGCTGACGCTCTCTACAACGCGTCACAGCCGTGGCGTTATCATTACGAGCGATAAGACTGGACTTCAATGTCGCCGCCAGCTACCTCGCGGTAGCTGAACATTATCGCCCAGCCGGTGATAACCGCCGGCGCCTGACCCTACGAGCCGCCTCGGCTCGCTATCGAACACTGCCAAAGATAAAGACATTGCACGGCAAGAACGCCGTTATCCGAATTGTTTTGTTATTGTTTAAGCTTATTTAAGGGTATTGGTTATGGTGCCAGTAAACAGCTTATGTACATTGAGGTGCAATTTAATTTGAACTTAAATACAACAACGTAATAATGAATAAACATTCCAATTGGATAAACGTCTCCAAGCAGAAAAATAACGACTGAGGTGGTTCAGGGCCCTAATTCATGTCACTGCAGTAGTTCTGATCGGGAGGTTCTAGGGTTCGAGTCCCGTGTCAGCGTTTTCGACACTGCGTACATCGCTGGGTCGAAGTCAGCAACTGACTGGAGGAGAATCCCAGCGGCGGGCTGCTCTGTTCGGTAGTCTTCTGTGATTTCTTCGATCAACACCACGCGAATTCCCGAACAGTGGCGTATCAATCGGCCCACGGACCGCAGTCGATCTTTCCTACATCTTCCTTACCCTAACCCCACCCCATAGTAGCACACACTTACACATCCATGCACTACACTTCCACTGACGTCGAGAGACCTGTCGGGAGTTTAGAGCTAGTCTTGGCTGCGGCGGTGCCTAATGGTCGGAGATAACTAGCAAGGGGAGTGTAGGTCGACTCCGGATCTCATCATTCATAATGGGGAAGATTTATTTATTTTACGCCAAGAACAATTTAAAACTGTGTGTGAAAAGCTGTGGGGAGAAGTGGATTCTGGGCACGATTTCTTAATTCCGGAATTCGTATCCTAAACCATATACAAGTTGAATTGTGAATGCAGAAAGAAATGAGCGTTTTGGCAGGGATTGTTAACAAAAACATTCGCTCCAATGTAATAAAATGTATTTTCAAGGGTAAATCATCAATTAATTTGGGCTCTTATCCCTCCTCATGTCCTTCGTCAAGCAATAATACTTCCTGCAACGACATCACGGAGAACAATAATTTGAATAACTATTTTTTTCACTGAATTCTAGAAGAAGTGCACAGATAATGAAGTTTTATGTCCGGAAGCAAAACCACGGGCCTTCTCAGCATTTGCTCAAAGGATCAGGGAAACTGGACGACAAACCTGATCGAGATGGGGATCAATGACCCGGAAACTGCAGTACAATACTTGTTGCAGGTTGTTTCGAATTATACAGTTCAAATGGTGAATAATACATTAAACATCACTGTTATAATTAATGATCTTTTGATGCACAGTATAGTATACATCTAATTGTATATATACCGAGAGCAGTAGTTCAGTGCTTCAACTGATGTCACTGCAGCGCTCTGACCGGGAGGACCGTTAGGATTCGAGTCCGGACGTGGATATTCGATACTAGCATAGCTAGGTCGAATTCAGTCGCGGACTGCAGGAGAATTCTAGCGCCGCCGTTCTGATCGGTAGTTTTCCGTGGTTTCTCCGATCAACACCAGGCGAATGCCGGAGCAGTACCCTACCAAACGGGCCACAAACAGCGCGCAATCTTTCGTTCCTCTTCTTTCTCCTATCCTCCCCTCTTACATACACACTCTTACACTCACACGTACAACACTGGTCGGGAGCTTAGTGCCTCTCCCGGCAGGGGGGTACCTCGCTGGTAGGAAATACCTGATTAGGGAAAACCCCACAATCCGGCGGTAGGTCGGCGCCGAATCTCGCCATCCAGCGGGGGAAGATCACCGCCATCTCCCGAGAAAAAAAATGCACTACATTTTCGACACTAATGACCACAGCAGTTTACGCGCCCGGAAACACTAATCAATCTCATTCGACCACAGAAAAGGCAAGTGACTGTGCCCATTAGAGTTGTACTTGGCGACCTGGCGCCGCTGGCGAGCGCTTCTCCCGTTCCCCTCCCGCGAATTGCAGCGCCGTCTCTCGGCCGACGCGGGGGCGCGGTAAGCCGGCGCGGCGCCCGCTCTCAAGGAGAACGTCAGGGGCGGCGGCGGGGGCGGCGGCGGTGGCGGCGGGGCTGTAATGGATGGGGCCGCAGCGGCGCGGGCTCGTCAAACACCCCGCGGCGGCGGCGACGGCGGCTAAGTACTTCGACGGGCGGTGGCGGCGAGCGCTTCCCCGGCGGTGCGTCCTCCCTCGCCCACTCCCCTCCACTCCCCGCCGCGGCCCCCTCGCGCGCCACTTTGACTTCGCCGCCGCGCCGTCTGCCTTCGTTTGCCGGTCTTCCGCTGCGCGTCAGGTCTGCGTTTAAATGTGCGCTGGTGAGGGGCAAATTTCTATATAAGAAATCTGTCGTTGAGGTTACTTTCTCCTCTGAGAATTGTGAATTTCTGCTGCAGAGTATTGCAGAAACGTTTGAAAATGTGTCAGTATGAAAAAAATGTATATACATAATACACATTATTGTCTAACCCCCAGGCTCTATATACTGGTTATCCACTACTGATAAGTGCTTTAGTGGTTTTGTTTTTTATGATGTTTTTTTTTCTTCAATTTGGTATTATATTGGCACCCAACGCTAGCAAGAAATTTTTACTTCCATATTTTTCATTAGAGATCATTTTAGAACTAATGATACTGGCTAACTGTAAGTTATTTGTGTCGTTCTTTGACAGAGCTACATTGATATATTTGAATGGATATTATCAGAGAATTTAATTTTCCCAGGCATTTAGGCAGGTTTCTTTTATATCCAAAATATGACTTTTTTTTTTTTGCTTACCTCAGCAAGATTCTATTTCACATTTTATGCACAACAGTAAAGTTTCTGCTCTAAATGTTATGGAATTTGGATATTTCTACAGATTTCCGACGTGCATTCCTTTCTCATGATTTCTTGTTTTAAGTACTTTTATTGTTACCAAACGCTATACAATTTTAATTATTAGTTCTACGATTCTATCTCATCTCTTAATATTTATGATTTTTAATATAACCCTTACTGTTCTCTTCGGTTAACTTCATCAGTTCATTAATATGTACCACCCCCACTTACCAATACTATTAGATGAGTATTCTCATATACTGTTATTAAATTTAGAGCCAGGGATGATCAGTCTATCTTAATCCATGCCATTTGAAAAAAATTACGGGCCAACTTCGAATGTTCCTGATAATCCTGCCAAGTAGGACTACCTTAAAAAAAACAGAAGGTTAAAATATTTTGTAGATTACAGACCAAGTACCTCGTTGGGAGTCGTTTCCTGTTAGGAGCTAAAAGAACTGGTTTTACGGACGCACCATTTTCGATTTGTGCACGATGGAAACGTGTGTTGCAGTTACGTGTATTGCAGGTTGCATGTGTGCCTGAAGTTTATGTGATTTCACATAATATGTGAAATTCATTTTATTTCATCTTGTATTTGTCGGAGGCAGTCCTGGAGAGTAATCCGCTGTTGAGTAGTAGCACACTTACGGGGTTTGGTAACGATGCGCGTTCAAAACTTTAAACTTCTTTAGGGTATTATTTTATAGAGGTGACTATTCTCAATACTTAGCCCTTTTGGCCATGTTCCGAAATGAATAATACATGTGGTGATATAGATACGATGTGAGTAGATGGATGATGGTGAACTGAGAAGAAAGGGAAACGGAAGACCCCCGCAGAGCACTGCCACCAATCCTCTTTGTCTACCAAATTACAGATTGATGTCCGGGATTTCATCCCGGTCGATCCAGAGTTGGAAAAAGGGGACGTTTGATCACAGCAAGTTCGACTACTGTTCGGCATTATATGGATGAACGCCATCCGTTGTCTGTGCATACCAGTTGGGTTTATAGTTTGTGTATATTGACTGTAGCTGCCTCTGCAGTGCCTCTAATCGGGAGGTCCTAGTGTTCGAATCCCCACGGTGGAGGATTTTCGACACTAGTTATATACCTAAGTTGAATTCAGTTGTTGCCTGGAGGAGAATTCTAACGGCCGGCTGCTCTGATCGGTAGTTATCCATAGTTTTTCCAATCCAAACGAGACATATGCCGGAAGAGTACCCTAACAATCGGTCCATGGATTGCGCGCGATCTTTCCTTCCTCTTCCTTACACGCTTAATCGACACTGAACAACAGTACCACACATATCAGGAGACCAATCGGGATCCTAGGGTATCGGTCTGCTGGGGGAATTATTTGGAGAGGAAAATCCACGTGTCGGTTGGGTGGAAGGTTTGTAGCGTCACAGACTTGACTCTCTCTTGGTTGCAAGGCATAAATGAGGAGCCAAATATAGGCTCCGACAAAGGCCAACCTCACGGAAATCCTGCGACGCCTGGGCACAAAAGGCGGAGTTGGTGGCACTCTCTTCAAGACGAGTGCGTAGAGGGGCAGATGACGTAGGAGGTCGCGTGACTCGCCTATATTAAGGCGCGTCGCAGGACCATTCGGGAGTATCGTTTCTGGTTTCTCACGGCAAAACACTGCAAACTTGTCCGGCCAAGACTGGCGCGGAAGTGCTGAAGGTACGAGTAGGTGTTGAGGTTCGACACGGTATATGCCTTATACTTCAGGGCAATTGTCTGTCGAGGCAATATGAGCCCAGCTGCGAATCGGCTGAGTTGGCTACTCTTGCAGGCGCGGCTGCAAGGCGTGTTGGGAGAGGGGCTGCGGCAGGTAGCTCTGTCAAACGCCTTGTAGTGAGGTTTTTAGTTCCTGCACATAATTCTATTGTACAAATCTGTAAATACTCACTGTGTCTGTTTTGTGGTGTGGATCCCACCACGACGTTACGCGTAAGATGAATCTCTCCATATAGCGGAAAAATGAATCACAGACATCTCCCGGGATTAAAAATGCACTATACCAACAGTACTAATGACAATGACAATGACAGTTGACGTCCCCGGAGATATCAATCAATGAATCTCGTCTGTGAATCGCCATCGTATGTGCGTGCTGGCTGCCAATTTCGCCAATCAGTCGGTCTGTCCCACTGCACGGGAGACGGCCCCTCGCGCATCCACAGTCCATCCCCCCTGCCCCGCCCCCGTCCCCGCCCGCAGCGCCACGCGGCGGCGGCGGCGCACATCGCGGCGTCTCGTTTGTCGGACGCGGCCTAATCAGACGCTCCCTCCGCGGGACGTCGCCGCCCGGGTTGCTCATTAGACGCGCCCCAGACGCACGGACTGTGGCTGACAGTCACTAAGGATCAATTGGTTTAGTTTGGTTTTCTCGTGTTTCCGGGCGCGTCAACTGCTTTGGTCATTAGTCCCGTTAGTGTGGTGCATGTTTTTCTCGCTAGAGATGGCGGTGATACTCCCTCACTGGATGGCGAGATCCGGCGCCATCTACCGTCGCTAGCGGGGTTCTCAACCAGGTCTCTCCCACCAGCTGGGCACACCGCCTCAGCCGGGACAAGCTCTAAGCTCCTGACTGGTCTCCCGGAATATGTAGTGTAGTGCATGTTGTGTAAGTGTGTGTACGGGTGAGGATAGGACAAGGAATGGGAAGGAAAGATCGCGCGCAGTTTGTGGCCCGTTTGTTAGGGTACTGCTCCGGCATTCGCCTATGATTGATAGGAGAAACCACGGAAAACTACCGATCAGAGCCGCTGGCCGCTAGAATTCTCCTCCAGAGCCAAGGATCAAAGACAGTGACGCTTGTAGAGGAAGGCAGTGGATGAACTGGTTCACTTCCTGGAACGCGCTGCTGTTCTCTCAAGAATAATATAGCTCTCGTTAATGTGGAAAATTAATTGTTGCTGAGTCAACCGGTATCAGCACTTGCATGCATATCTACTGGATGTTTAATGGAGAAATTACAGCGAATCCACACATTTTGGATTCTATACAGGAATAACTAACTATACCAAATCGAAATCCCTCGCTCACTACCAATCACATTAGTCGATCTCAAATTCGCGAACGTAATTGTATTTTAGCAAATAGCTGTGATTTTTTATTCTCCCCGGTCTCCAAGCTAGAGAAACAGTTCTAGGTTTTACTAAGCATCTTGAAATCAATGCATCACGAAACAAAACAACCTCGCCTTCTAGTATGTCTCTTCTAGTGAACGGGCCAATATCTGTCTGCTAACGAGTCAGTGTGAGCACCTTGCTTCACTCTAAGTGGCAACTGGCGGAGCGCACCAGTGATCGATATGGGATCCCGGAGCCACAATGGCACCGTGGAATGAAAGTTCCACGGTGGCAACATCTGAGTAATATTTAGACTTGATCAAGGAAGGCGGAGTCTTTAGCCACTGATGGATATATACGAGAAATACAATTGTCAGAAATTTCTGCATTACTTTTAATGTAAAAGTACATGAAAGTAATTATCATGTACGTACATTAAATTTAATGTACATGTACAGTAAATTTAATGCACATGTGCAATAAATTTATTGTGCTTGTGCATTAAATTTAATGGACGTCTACAATTAAATTTAATGCACAAATATAAAAATAGTCATACCTTCTTATGTCGATGTGGTTCTAAGGTCTACAATTAAGTATTTTCATTTGAAATTATCACCTGAGTATTAATATAAAATATACTAGAGTTATGAAGAGAATCTGTGTGTATTTGGTAACTGTGTTAGTGAACGGGGCGGGATAGCGATTGGCAGCTGGAAGGCGACATCGAAAATAAAACAATAAAACATCGACAATAATAAATGTTTTAAACGCGTATAAATTCAAAATTAAAACATCGAATTCATAAAACATCACTAAAAACCATCAATGTTTTTAAAAGTGGTTTAGATATCTCTAACATTTATGTTCACGAAGGGAAGAAATTAATTTGGCAGTTGTCGTGTTTACTAATATATAATTAAGATTTAACTGACAAAACAACGATTGATTGAAGCCGATGTTTGTTTAACATTGATAATATAATCTCTATGTTTTCACGATTTTCATGTGTTGTTTTGTGAATGAAACAGTTTCATGATCAAAATGTTATAAAAATTAAAACACGAAAAAATAATTTACGATACCATTGTCTGTGTTCGAACGACGAAATATCGTCATCCATGACGTGCGATTCTCTATGAGAAATTCGATGTTAGTCAGGAAAAATCAGATCATCAGTCATCTCTCGAGCGAGAGAGATAAAGTGTGATCAAAGAAAATAGTACAAACGCCGCACAGTGTGTAATTTTGACGATCTAGGAAGAAAAAATTAATAACTCCCTTCGAAATGAATTTCTCCTAGTTTTTGGAAGTCTGTTGTGTAAACAATGTACAAATAAACAAATTTGCTTGTAGAACTTAAATTTTTACGAAATATTTTTTAAAATATTTAGGAAATTTGAATAATTGTATTAGCCTTCATGAGAGTATACGTTTGTCAAACGTTGCATTTGTTGAATATTATGGGACATAATATTTGAATTTTACAAAACATACTCTGCAAGAACAATAAAATGAAAGTATACAAGAATAAAAAGTCGAAAATAACAAAATGAAACCAAAAAATAAAATTAAATGAATAAACAACAAATATAAATTAATTTGAATCACTACTCGCGTATTCTTCTAATGTTGATTTTTCTGAGTATATTTATTTTGCCTCATTCCTTTATTTTAGTAACATTAAGAGTTCAGGTTTCACTTTTGTGGGCACAGTTACAGGTTTAGCGCCTAAGTCAAAATGAATCAACGGTTCAAAGTCTCACTTGCTGCCTCTATTTTCCTAACTTCAGTTATTAAATCTACAGTTTTTGGCAAAAATGAAATTTGACTAATTGCAAAATCTTAGTTAAAAAGGTGCTGGATTTTCCCAAACAATAGTTTTAATCTCATCAGCACCATTGTAAATTTGTATCTGACCATTGAAATAAACTTCGTCAGTGTTGTTCATCAGAAAATTTTTGCTTATATCTGTTTTGTCTAGACTCCATCATCCTTAATTTATTTACTAAAAGGTGTTGTTTGAAGGAATGTAAAATCTCTGTTTACTTTTTTTGAATTTTGAAATGTCCAAAGCATGGTATTTATTGACCATCGCTTTGAAGGAGAATTTGTTGATTTTAAGTAGCTGTGTACTCTGCTGATAGCATAACAGTTTCGCTTCCTTCATTTTATGATAGGGGATAGAAAACACTTGAGTCTTTTAGTTTGTTGGCTCATGCGGAACATACTGGCGGGTTGAGATTTACTGGTATCAAGTGCCAGAAAGCAAGTGCGTGATCAATCGATAATGATGTATGGCTTTGAAGAATGGATTCGGGCTTTCTTCACTGTAGTTCTCTGTTGGGGAGGCTTCAGAGAGCTCTAACTATAGCTACCGAATCTTGCCATCCTTCCTTAGTTTCATTTCAGTGGCCATGATAATTCTCTTCTGAACTAGTAGTATCCTTAAAAGCAGGTTTCAATTTTAGGCTTTAGCTTTATCTCCATTAGCTGAAGGCTTATTGTATCTTACAACTCCATTAATTTCTTTATATATTAATTTGCGATGGGCCTGGACTGCCTCTAAAATATAATCAGGTATATGGGTTTCGTGTTTTTGTGACGAATTGTATTTTAGGAACTGTTCTTTACTCACTTGATTTTGCCATCTGGTTTAAATTTTTACAAAATACATCTAACATATGGCTTAATTTTATCCAAATAATGTCTTTTCAGGTTCTATAATACCTAATTCACGTAAAACAGTTAATACACCTTCAAATTTTTCAACAATTGATTTTTTTACCCATGCATCAAAATAACGACATACGGGTAACTGGAGGAGCCATTCTCTAAAAAAATTATATCTGCCGATAAGCAGAGATATAAGCAGCTAGTCTTTTCACGATGAAGAACCTAAAAGTACTAGTTTTAAAATGTATATTGCCAGAAAGGTGTATAATGGTGTATACACTAAAACTCTAAGTAATTTAGGAGAACGCAACATATCATATAAATCACTCACCTTTTCAATTAACGTTTTTAGGCACAACAAAAGTCAATAACTAAATAATATTCACATAAAAATGATTGTAAAACTATGAAAATTACTTCTGGTTGGCACACAAATCACAGAATCAGTCAAGAGGTGTATCACGACCAAGGGAACTTTGCGTACTGAAAAGGGTCATTCGGAGCTGAGTCCTGCCGGAGCGGTGATGGACGTGTCTCTAACATGCACCACGGGGTTCATGACCTTCAAGAGAAAATTCAAAACGTTCCTACATAGCTGGAACATACTAATAAGCACAGAAACCTAACAATTTTACTGTTTCAATTCAATAGAAAATTTAATTTTTCCTGCTAGGTGGCCAAAAATTACACACTGTGCGCTGTCTGTTTTATTATTTTAACATTTTATATTTAACTTATTTTTATTAATTCATTTTAACTCTTAAGAAATTGTGATTATGGATCTTTTATTTCCAAACAAAATATTAAAAACGTACAAACATCGTCACAAAATATAGGTGTTAAAAAACATCTACTTTAATAAATCGATGTTTAAAATATCGATATTTCAACAAAACATATTTTGAAAACATCGACCAGGAGAGATGTCTCAGGGCATCAACTGATATCACTGCAGTGCTTCTGACTGGGAGATCTGCGGTTCGAGTCCCGACTTTAGCAGGATTTCCGACACTATCCAGATATGTAGAGCGAGTTCTGTTGCTGTCGAGAGGAGAATGCTAGCAGCGGGCTGCTCTGAACGGTTATACTTTTCCGCGGTTTCTCCGGTCAATACTAGGCGAATGCTGGAGAGAACCTGGGAAACCCCGCTACCCTGTCAAACAGACCACGAACCTCACGCGATCTTTCCTTCCCAATCCTTGTTCTATCCGACCCCTTTCACAAACTTACCCCTACATAGATTACCACATATGTCTGGAAACCGGTTAGAAGCTTAAAGCTTGTGCGATTGGGGCGGGCCCCACTGGTGGGAGATACCTAGTTGAGGAAAACCCCACTAGCTGACGGTAGGTCTGCACTGGATCTCTCCAGTCACTGGGGCAAAGATCACTGCCACCTCCCGTCCAAAACATGCACTACACTCCCGGGACTAACATCCCATCCATTGACGCGCCCGGTATCACTAGTAATCAATCATTGAAAACCTCGACTTGGATGTCGCATCCCTAGCAGGGTGAGCGTAGCTAAATTTGGGTAGTCGGTGAGGGAGGACGAATCAGTTGGTCGGCGCCAGAAAAGCGCCAGGCCCGGGGGGGGGTGAGCGGCACACGCGCGCCCTCTGTCCCACGGGAGCCGCGGCGGCGTGCGTGGCCGCCCCGCCCCCTGCGCCCACCGCCGCCGGCGGGCAAGCGGCCCCGCCATTCGAGAAATTAATTAGGCGGCGGCGGCGGCGGTGGCAGCGGGGGCGGGTGGCGGTGGCGGCGGGCGGCGGTGTACGCGTGCGCGCACGACACGCGACACCTGCGGCGATAAGCGCCTGCCGTTGGCTCATTAGCGCGCGCGCGCGTAGCTCAGCCCTTCTACGCACTCTCGACTGGGGCCCCGCGTGGCCTCGGCAGGTTCACGCAGCCGCCGTGCTCCTCCGTGGATTACTTTGTGAGCACGCTGATTCTACGACTTTATTATGCCGTTTAATGGAGGTTGGACGAGCTTAATGGCGGAGGCCGCTGGGCAACGGTAACCCACTGCGATAAGATTGTGGATTCGGGAATCCCGTTCGTGAACAGGAATCCCGTTCATGAACAGGAGGCTTTGTAATTGTGGCGTGGTGTCCCAATATAAAACCATCATATATACCAAATCATAAAATTACTATTAAGGATAAAACAATTGCATATGAAAAGGAAGCATCTCATCCCTGAAACTGAACAAATATAATAAAATAATTTTACGGGGCTCTCCTTCTGGGTTGTTTTTTCCTTCCCCACAAGAGTGATAGAATTCACTGAATTTCAAAAATACACAATCGTATTGGAAGCCTCGAATTCGGATTTAGCAAGCCAATATGCGCAAATCAATATAACTGGGGTTCACAGGCCGTGTTTAGTAAACCGCAGCACGAACGCGTAAGATTTTGCGCTAATGAAGAATATGGGTGACGATGCAATGAATCAATCAATGCATCCAATTTTTGTGCGTTAACTTATATTTCTTGAATCGTAGAATCCTGAGATTTGTCGCTGGTATTATTCCCTGCATTACACACTCCTAACTCAGAAAACCCATATTTGTCGTCATAAGTAACGATGAAGCTCGAAACATTCATTATGACACTTTAGCGAATGTCACAATTAAATCGTTCCTATTTTATGCGAAATGCATTTACAGGACAATCAAAATATTCAGAAAACGATGTAATTCACACTTTACTTGGACTCACATGTCTGTTTTAGAATGGAAAATTTATCTTGCCACCCAAGTTAGCAAAAAATAATTAGTTTGTTGTGCTTAAAGCCAATACGAAATAAACATCTATGAATAGGAGATCAATGCATGAAAGCAATGAAAATAAGTATAATAAACATTGAAAAAACGACTCTTCAATTTCTATTTTTATCTAGAGAGAGGAACTCGCAGACCTGGGATAGCCGAGGTGGGTAGGGCGTGTGATGACTCAGCGCCTCGGTCGGAAGGGTCGCGGGTTCGAATCCCGCCATATGCATGGTGTTTGTCCCTTGTCTTTCATGTACATGTGTTGTCGAGGAAGGCCTTGTGAGTCTGCTGACCACAGACAGAGGAACCCGCAAGTTTGTCTAGTGTAAAGGTTAATATGTGTCCCCATGAGTGACGGCGCGGATAGTCGAAATCGACATCCCCTGAAACTAAAAATCCCCTAAAATTCTAGAGAACGGAACGCCCAGTAAAGGACAGACACTTTTACCGTTCCGGAAATCCCTTCCGGGAATGCGTGGCTTCTGGTATACAGAATCCATTTTTTCTACAGCAGTTCCTTTCTGAATATTTACTGTACTTATACTATTGTATTAGTCTCTTCGAGAACTTTCAAATGTTAGTAATATTTATACACACACACACACACACACACACATATATATATATATATATATATATATATATATATATATATATGGATATAACTGGCTGAGGTGGCCTACGGCACTAATTGGATGTGCTGGCCAGCAGTCTCTCTGACTGGAGGTCCGATCTGAATCACGACGTGGATGATGTTCTACATTAGTTGTGATAGCTGATCGAATTCAGCTCTGTCTGCAAGAGAACGACCGGGCTGTTCTGATTTGGTAATTTGCAGGATTTCTCCGATCAACACGTCAATCTCCGTGAAGAAGGATGGAAGGAAAATCAAGCCGACATATAGGCCGGCGGATTTAACCATTCAGCAGGGGAAGAACACCATGACCCCCGGTGATAAAAAACATGCATTACATATACTAGACTAATGACCATAGCAGTTATGGCGTCCGGAAACACGAAATTATCAATCAGCTGAATATAAAATGGCGGAATCGGTGGCGCAAAGAAACGCGCTTCTCTCTGCACCTAGGGCCTCCGGCGGCGCCCGGTGCGGGTGGAGGCTAATCGATGCGCTTCCTGCGCGCGTGCGAGCGAGCGAACGAGCGGTCGGGGCCGGCCGGCGCGGGGCCCGCGGAGCGCCGACCATTAATTCATGACCAGGGCCGGCGCCCGTGCTCCAGCGCATTACTTATTTGCCCCCGCACCGCCGCCGCCGAAAGGAGTTGCTCCCGCAGCGCCGCGCCACGCCGGCTTCCAACTTAGCTGCGAGTCACGACTTCCCCTGCCACCGGCACTTGTCGCTTGTGGAGCTTCTTCTGGGCTTACGAAAAGATTTCTTTTACTCTAAAAATAAGGATTGATTGACCTTCAAAAAATATTTAAAAAGAAAATGCGCCCATTGATGGGTGAGTGGTTAGCTTACCGACATCTCAACGCCCGGAGTACGATTCTGACTGAAATGTGTGGATTTTCGAAGGGCAGAAAATACACTGCGGCCATGTCATACTTCTGGTATTTAAAAGCACCTTGTCTAAAAATCCAGAAAAATGAAATCCTGAAAATATACCCGTCCTAATCAGATCCCGTATTCACTTAGTCGAAAACATCTCTAATAATCGGATGGATATAATCTGAGACCGTTGCTGTGTCGGTGAATTTTACAGACAACGCTGGGAGCCAATACCAAATACTAAAAAATTCCCAGCAATTTCAGCTCATGTCGGAGGTGAGCCAATGGTTACATCTCCAAGATCTCAAACATTACAAATAAAGAAGTATATTTTTCCCAAAATTAATATATTATTTTTGTAAACATCTTAAATATGAATAAAAATAAATCCTGCTTATAGTAATCGCGTAACCTGCGTATGTTCGTTACATTTAGACTGCTTAGAGTCTAGAAATCGGGGAAAGTGCGGGGTCATTCATTGCGTCTTTCTCTTCTGAGAAACCCACTATTTCCGGATCATTTTAGAACATTCCAAGTCAATTCTTGAAAAAGAAGTTTTTGCTGAGTTGGCACCTTGTAGCCTTCTAAAACATAATAATGCAAGAATTAAAGACAAAATATGTATCGGAGGAATTACGATGAAAGATGGGAGTTGGTCTAATATCTTTTGCTATAATATGAACTGTTATGTTCATATTTCCTGATCTGTATTTAATAAAATAAGATCTTTTGGGTCCTATTATTTTTTTGGGGGTTGAGTCTTTTGAATACTATAGCTATTTAAAATGTCTAGTTTAATCTACGAGAGGTTAAGATAGTATTCCGTAATAAAAACGACAATTTCATGTATTTCTGCATTTCCTAATAGGAGGATCATGTAGTGCGAACGAGGAACATGTGGGGCAAAATGCGAGGGAATATGGAAAGGAGGCGAGGAACGATTTTTTTTAAGATAAATTTATAAAAATGAGACCTTTTGGACATACTTCATATGGGGTAGACCTTCCAGATATCCCTACTCTGTAGCACGTGATCAGAATCTCGAAATTTCTGTATAATTAAATTGACAATTTAATAGGTAGGCCCAGATAAGAATGCAGAAGCAAGTTTTTAAGGGCATGAAGCCTTGGAAGAAGAAGAAGAAGAAGAAGAAGAAGAAGAAGAAGAAGAAGAAGAAGAGAAAAAGAAGAATTACATATACATGCAGGACCGTAATCAAGATCAAGATTTCCGTCCAGCTTCCAAGTGATCAAAAAGAATGTTAGGATGGCCCCTTGCTTCTCAACAGTTAATATACCATCAGTCTTCCCGAAACGTCAGATGCATTGTCAAAATGCTTGCAGACGCAAATAAATTATTATATTAGTATGTTTTCTTTAAATTCATAGAAAAAGGTTAGGTGTCGCTTAAATATTAATACTATAAATTTCTAATACACCCGTTAATTGAGTGAACCCTAAGTAGCCACTGACCGTGTAAGAAATGTGAGAAAACGGGTTTTTAGACACCAACGTTCTCTCTATTTTTGAATTTGAATCTCTTGCACGTTTTGACCATTTCGATTGAGTTTACACAATATTTAATTAATGCGTTTTTACGTTAATAATTAGTTCCCAGGTGTTAAAAATTAGAAGTGAATGTCTAATTTGGTACTGAATAGGTTTTATTTGCTTGTGGCTTGTACTATACTTTATAAATTACTTCATGTATAATGTGCGTTTTCTAGTATAAGTATGTCGTTCTACAAAATTATTTATTTCGTAAACAACAGAGCAATAAATTTATGTTCCAAAGTTAAGTAGTAGTGTCATACATCTGTTAAATGATGTGTTTGGTTTCATGCGATTGTGCCTGCTGGTTCTCTCATTTTGAATTCCGAATCTCTTGCAATGTTTTGCATCTATTATGATTCAGTTTATATAATATTTCTTAAATGCGCTTTTACATTCATTATTTGTTTTCTAGGTGTTAAAATTAGAAACTGAATGTGTACATTGAATACACAGGGTGAGTCATGTAACTTTAGCAGCTCCTGTAACTTTTGAACGGTTGAGATGTTGAAATGCAGTTTTCCGAAAGTGCATGAACAAATAGGGCTAATTGATACGTGTATTAATTTCTATTTTATCACTTGTATTTTACGAGATACTGAGGTAACTGGCTTTTTTTTAGTCTATCATGAGCGTAAAAAGACGAAACCAATGATACTCGTGTTGTCATATGTTAAATAAGAATTTTCTTGATTAATTTTGATTTTTGCCACTCTTAATTGATATTTTGAATGTATCCGACCGTCACAGGTCACGCAGCGCCTCCAAACCAGCAAGCCCGCTCGAGGCATGAAGGGACCAGTATATCAAGATATAAAACATATTCCAAATATTCACAAAACTGTTGTAGCTTTCCTCTGAACTCCGCGGTTCCATCCTTCCCCCATTTTCTGTTTATTTTAAGAAATGGAAGGGTTAAAAATAAGGATTTATTGTAAGTACGTATTGTAATAAAATTGTTTATTACTTACTCCAGTTAATACTTATATCACAGGATATTAATGGATCTTTGAAACAAAACATAATAAGAATAAATACAGACTTAACACATTAATCTGTACACTAGCATCATGTCCAACATTTCTTTATCTGAGAAATATCTGGTGATAAAAGATTGACAAAAGAAATGCTATTTTATTGCCTGCAAAAGACAAAACATCCTAATACCCAACTCAATACTAATAAGAAATTTATTTTTTGTATATCATCATTAACTACTCCTTTCGGATACCCCGAATCGTGCATAATCCAGTATTTTATCAGACGCTATATATGACGTCATCGCCATTATTAAACGCGACATGACGTCATTACACATCTGCAGCCACAGTAGCGAGAGAATCGGGAGGTAGAAGAAGATTGAATATTGACCACCGTTTTCGCATCGGATGTCAACAATGCCATCTTGAATTTGATTTTCAGAGGGCGTTGATGTCATACTGGAGACGTCGGGAAGACAGTTGTTTCGCGAAATTAAGCCATTTTTTTAAATTTATAATGCTGTTAAAAAAAAACGTATTTAACTCGTTTAATGTTGTTTTATTGCATTCGTACAAATTTGAAAACTCGCGCCTAACGTCGCTCGTTTTCGAAACATGTACTCGTGCAATAAAGCTTAACATTATAAACTAATTGTATAAACTACTATTATATTACTCAAAATTATAAATACTGGAAAGATTCGTACAGAAGATTGCTTCATGAATTATGATTTGTTATTACCTGAATCTTCACATAAATCAATCTCTCTACTGTGTCGTCACCCGTTTCTCACTCCAACTTTCCAGAACCAAGGGAAAATGCGGCAATGTATTTCGAATCCAACCCTAATGCAGCCAACGGTCTTTCGCAGACATCAACACGAGCTTGTTCGCTGACCTTGGACCTCAAGTCCGGGCGCAGAGCTTGGCGCCACGTGATACAGTGTTGAAAATTTATCGTATTTATCGGTATAAATCTTGTCCTTTCTAGTAGCCATAAAGAATGGAGAAACGTGTCTTCTTACCCATAAATGAGTCTTCCCACGCATCCCCAATTTCCTTCTTGCACGACGTCATCAAGAAACATACCGCAAATCACCGCATCACTAACATCTCAGGCCAGTTTCCTTATTCTGCACCATAATTATAACTAAAAATGTATTAAAAATTGACATTGAACGCTAATAGACATATTAACTATTCTTCTTAGGCGAGGAAATAGAAGCGTAATGTTTCATTCAAAATTAATGATTGAAACATGTTTAATTGACACCCAAGTATTATTTAAGAAATTTCATTAAGAAAATATATTATGAGTACTATATAATATTAATAAATATTTTAAATATTAATACTAATTAAATGTTAAATGTTTGCATTAAATTTGTAAAACCAATTTAATATTTTATGATTGTTAATTTATAATTATTTTAATGTTAATTTTAATTAAAATAATTTTTAGTAAGTTTTGTAAGTAAAGTTTTAATATTGTTCCATATTAATTAATAATGTTAGTACAAACTTTAATATTAATGACGACACTCTTCTCAAAGGGCTCCTCCAGATGCTTTTTACAATGCAGCCATCTGCCTAGCAGGGAACCTCACATGCGATGTTAATGGCTAATAATAACAGTAATAATAACATAATAATTTACTTTATACAAATTTTCTCAATGTTTGCAGTTAATAATGTCACAATATACAAACCCTGGAATATGCGTAGGAAAATAACATAATTTAGCGCTTTTATTAATGTATAATTAGATTTAATTGTATAAATGAAGTAAAAGAACATTTTAACTATTAACAAAACTGGGCCTGGTGCCTAAAACGTCTCTATCATATCGAAGTGTCCAAGCTTCTCTTCGGTTCACCGTACGAGGGTCGGGGAGGGAAGAACGTCAAGATGCCTGCGGCGCGGCGTATACGCTGACAGCCTCTCCACGTGCAAAAATACGAAGATAGCCAGATCACCCCTTGTCAGATGTGAGATAGGCCTGATGAAGGACACTAAAAAAGTTCAACGAATCACAATTAGTCATCAATTCAATTTTCAGTTTAAATTATGTGAGGTTACATACAACGTATGCAAAATGTAAACACCCGAACACAGAAAAACAATAATAAGAATACACTTTAATACAGTTGTTGCTGTGAGCCATCTCCTTTCATTTTTTAATAATTAATTTATTTATTACTTTTCTTGTGTACGACGATATGTAATACTGCAATATTATGAAAGTAAAAGGAAACGTTGCATTATTACTAGAGAGTATTTATTTTAAATCACCAATGAAAGAAATCGTTGCTCTACACTAAGCAGTTTTGATCATGAGTCTTCCGAGCTTCGGCTGGCTTGACTGTTTAGAGAATACTTCCTGTCCCTACGAGACGCGAGAGAATCTCGTAGTCTCGCTGCCTCCCGCAGAGTAGAAAGTGAGGAATCTCCTTCGCCAGTGAACTCCCTTTGGCCTTGGCTTCCTCACGACCCTTTCCTTTCTCTTCGGCAGGTGAGAATGATTCACAGGCCGGACGAGATACGAGAGACTGAATGCAAGTTCTATCCGTCTCTCACTGATTACCTTATTACTATTGTTTACTATAATTTGGGAATATATTTTATTTTAGTGATTGAATACATTCAATGCATGTTTCATCCCTGTGCTATTATTCACGCTTATTGTTTACCAGAATATGCAATATTTTTAATCTATTCTTAGTTTGTATTTATTCTTATTATGTTTGTTTCAAGATCTCATTAATCTCCTGTGATATAAAACCCATTAACTGAGGAAGTAATAAGCAATTTCATTATAACACATACTTACAATAAATCCTCATTTTTAACCCTCCATTTCTTAAAAGCTGCTTGAAATGGGAAGGATGGAACGCAGAGTTCAGGGAAAACTACAACAGTTTTGTGAATATTTGGAAGATGTTTATATCTTGATATACTAAGATCCTCCTTCCTCGAGAGCGCGCTTGCTGGTTGAGCGGTGCGTGACCTGTGGCGGTCGGTTACATTCAAAATATCCGTTAAGAATCAAGTTCAAAAGAATCAAAATTTCTCAAAAATTTTATTTAAATATATGACATTATGTATATCATTGGATTCGTCTTTTACGCTCTTATGGTAGACTGAAAAATATGTATTGTTCCTTTAAAAACAAAGCACCCAAATATCTCAGTAAAATACAAGTGATAAAATAGAAATAACATAATGCATCATAGTTCCTATTTTCTCATGCACTCGTGTGAAAACTGCATTTCAATATCTTCAACCGTTCAAAAGTTATAGAGTTAAAGTTAGTGACTACCCTCTGTATATGTATTTTAGTAATATGTTTTAGTGTTTTGAGGTCGTTGGCAATTTCAGTAATATATGGGATGTCGTAATGTTGTTACATAAATTCACTGTGTTTGAGCATTTTTTCGTAAATCAAAGAGTAATAAATTTAATTTTAGACTAATAAATTAGTAATAATTATGTTTCAAACATTTTTATATAGTTTGATCGATTGTGCTCATTTTTTGAATTGGGTTGCGCTTGAATATTAAGGCCAGCACAACCACCTTTATTTCAGAAACGGGAGGAGTAATAAATTTAATTTTGGTAATAAATTAGTAATAAATGAGTAACAAATATTCCATTTGCTTTCTGTGATTGTGTTATGGTGGTTACCAGCTTGGACATGGCCACTGTTCCACACTTTTCACTACGCAAATCGTCGTTCCCGCATTACTTGTGCAGGCTGTCTCCAGTGAATGTTCGCCGAGGGAACGAACACTCCCACGGGCAGGAGTTCCAATTTAGGGCAGCGAAACACTAAGCTAATAGTATTGGCCACGCCCTTGACAAGCCTGCAAAGCCGCGCGGCGCAACGCCTGTTTTTCCGGGCACTAGCTCTTCGACAATGAGAAACAGAAACCCGGTTTGATGCTGAAGTAGTTCGAGGCCGGCAAGAATAGTTACCACTGTTTGCCAACCTATTATTTTTGATACAGACTCGTCAATGTAATCGTATGATGCTTCAATTGAATGTGTTTTCAGTATACCCCAGTTAATGTTTATCCTTGCTGGTTTCTCCTGGTGAATTATCTCAAAAACAACATCTGTGACTATCAATGTTTCGTTCGACAAAACGGCTCCGAGTGACTCGGAAACCAATGATTGGTTGATTTATATTATTGCAATGAATGAGTTAACCATCGCCTTCGGAGCCGCTCACAGACGCTTTGCCAAATACGACACATTGTCAATAGGTGCTTACAATAGCTGCTTTTGTGTAATTTGTAGCATTAAAAATCTAAATACTTTAGAATTTAAAAGAAAACAAAATTTAATGGAAAATGATCGAACTATATAATCGTAAATTTTAATTGATGGCAGATTAATAGACCTAAATATACTCAATTTAGTTGTGTTTCGCTAATCGTATAAAATAATCGATTGTCGTTCTAACTCCGATTAATCACTTAACTAATTAACGAATATACAAAATAAATCCACAGATTTAGTACACGGAGGCACAACACTATCCGAAATGAACTTCTGTTTTCCGTCGTCAGACATATCCGATAAATAGAGATCTAGCAAGCAATGACAGGACTATGTGAGTCGTTCGCTGCGACAAAGGTTGTCCATGGCATTAGCGAAAACAGCGTGACCAAAACTGACCAAATTCTTCATTTTTTTCAGTAACTTCCAGTGCGCGACGGCAGCTAATTTTTTCACCAGCACATATAAATAGTGAATATCTTTCAATAGAAAAAATCAGGTCAGATTTCAAACCTTATGTAACTAATAGTACAAAAATACAAAAACAATGAAACGGTTTAAATTTTGACTGAAAGATGCAAATGTTAGAGTACGTGCTTCCGCAATTTCTCATTAATTACATTATTATTATTATTATTATTATTATTATTATTATTATTATTATTATTATTATTATTATTATTATTATTAAGATATACAGTAAGAGTTAAAGAGCTACAGTAGCATATAAATGATATGCTACTGCAGCTCTTTAACTCCTACTGACGATAAAAAAAATCTACGCTCCTGGGCGTTCCTCGGCGGTGACGCAGCAATTTCTCCTGCGTAAATCAACATTTTTTAATCTTGAATTTACTAATTAATAATTAATATTACCATCGCTCGTATCTTCATTCAAAAGGTAATATCTTCTCCTTATCGACTTGTTTAGTAAATTACTAATTATTGTTACATTATCATCAATTTCATTCGTTTTAAAAACCAAGTTTTTGAGCTTTCTCACTACTCTGTGTTGTTTCGGCACACCGTTTGAGACCGCATGACGAGTGGGAGGAGGCTGGCCAGTGACAAGCCAATGCGAGTGACGTAGCAGGAGCCGCCGTGGCGGGAGGCGGGGTTGTGGGGGCGAGGATCTCTATTGGAGGGGCGTTTGATCGTCCGCCGCGGTCTCCGAGAGCGCGCAAGAGCCGTGAAATCGAATTTCGCTCTGCCCGCGCCGGCCGCCTTAGCCCTCTTTGCGCGAGTCAATTGTCCCCGCGCCCCCGCTAATGCAAGGAAAAGGGGGTGGATGGGACGGGGAGGGAGGGGAGGGGGGGTGTGGGTGCTGACGAGGGCAACGCACAGGGCGCCGAGCGGGGTGCTGGCAGCTGCCTGCATGACGTCCTGCTGTGGACGGTACGGCGACAGGGCTGGCGCTGAACGCCGCTGCGTTGGGAAGGGGCATGTCCTTACTATTCGAGTTTTCTTTACGTTTCTGTTCCCTAGTCCTCTGATAGCACGGACTGGCCGAAATGTACGTGTTATCTCTCGGAATGACACTGCAAAATTGTAAGGTCTGCCTATCGTTGCTTTCCAAATAATTCAATTCTGTCGTTTTCACTTTTTGGTGTGCCTTTTTATTTTATACAAGTAGATGATTTTTGCTTCTTTCTTGGTTTTAGGATTTTATATTTTCTTATCATCTTTTTTACTAAATGGTATGAGATTCACACTACATCTCATTAATGAGCAGCTTTAATAAACACCTATATTTTTACTTTCTCGTATTCACAGGGCAGAGAAATTAAAACAACCAAGCAAAAATCAATGGCGAGGTTTTGGCCCAAGAAAAGGTCTGTACACAGTAGTGTGTATTATCATCTAGAAACTGAGTCTAAGAAGAATCTAAACACTTTTTTTGTTATGTTAACTAAAAATCTAATAATACCTATCAGTAAATTCACTTCCTGTCGGATGCAACAAAACAAAACAAAAATCTTCTAGTAAAGATTTTTTATCGTTGGTTTTGAATGAGGTTTAACGTCAGGGTAAAACACTTGTTTCTAGTAAGGTGGCATTCGTTTCGCCAGTTTTTTTAATTGCTTTATTTAAGAAGCTTTTGAACATCGAGGTCATCAGCGGCTTCTTGTCTACATATATTAGCTTAAATTAATATTAACACTTGAAATGATTACAATGGTATTAATGTCTTCCTTAAGGTATAATAACACAAATAATGCTTTTGTAAGCAATCTTCAAATAAAATTGCAAAATTCAATAAATTTTAAAAGTGCTATTGTGTTCATACAATTTATTTTAGAATTCAAACATTCGACTAGTCTTTTTTGAATAATGTACTAATAGATCTCAAACTTTGTTAACTTTTGAACACTCTAATAATATGTATTACAGTAATTTCTCTATCATCGTTTTCACACATTTGTTTGGATATTCTGGAAAATAGATAGGGGTGAGTTACATTGGTGTGTCCTATTCTTAACCTTGTTATATTTACTTTGTCTCTGCAGGCTTTTAAAACAATGGAGATTTCTCAAATATGCGTTCACCAGTGAAATCGTAACTTGTCGATATGGAACAAAAATTATCTGGCGGTGCTACAGCCAAATACAATCGACTCCAGTTATAGTGAATTCGGATATAGTGAACCATTGGTTACAACTTAAGTCAATGGTCTGGTTTCTCTTACATTGGCAAAGAAGAAATAAGAAGACTCGGTTATAGTGGAATCTGAATGTCGGTATATAGGAAACGTAGGAAATACGTCTGGAAATTAATTCCCACCTGGAAAAGAAATATAGCCCAGTGCCAGAAGTCGCATAGTATGCAGCTTCGAAAAATGTCAGGCCAAAGACCATACTGAAAGTTTCCCGAAGTGAAGGTAAGAGACTGGAAATGGGTAATCTTACTGATGACCCGCGCCACTCAGTGTCACTGCGAAAACAAAGGCCGTGTCCTGCGTGGGCTACAATTGGCGGCGGCGACGCGCGATTGCTTCTTCAGTTTTAATCTTTGTGTTACTTTATATTCCGCGGGACAAAGTACACTGATTTTAACGTGGGCGACTGGAAGCACGAAGCACAGCCTGGCGATACCCGCCGTGCCGCGCTGAAAATCGATCAGTTTCATTAGCCGCTAGCGCCATCCCGCTATCGAAAGCATCTCGTATATTATTAGACGGGTAAAAGGGCCTTCGAGAGTAGGATGGTATTCCAACACTGCAAGACGCTTTGAAGGATGTCACGACTGCATTAAGCTACTTAGATACAGTAAACAATATAGAATCAAGTAAGGCTACATTAGGAACTTTGGAGACGGATCGAGAGAAATTACTAATAAAAAAATAATTGAAAAGAAATTGATTTGCTAACAAATGAAAGTATTGAAGTTTTCAGTTGGTGCTGTTAATGTATTTTGCTGCATTCTATTAATAATATCAATCGTTATGAGAAATTCCGTTTAATTTTGTCATCATCGGATATAGTGAACCAAAGTGTTAGTCCCCTCAAGTCACTATAACAGAAGCCGACTGTACTTTCTCGCACATTCTAAATTTTGAATCATCATCAATGATGTTTCAATTGAAATACCTAGAGGTCTCAAATTGTTTAAACTGATCAGAGGATATCAATTCACAGAGAACTGAATGTTTAGATGCTAGCTTACAACAGACAGAGATGCTTTGTCAGTCAGACTTTTCTGG
Source organism: Teleogryllus oceanicus (assembly GCA_964035755.1). Lineage (NCBI taxonomy): Eukaryota > Metazoa > Arthropoda > Insecta > Orthoptera > Gryllidae > Teleogryllus > Teleogryllus oceanicus. The sequence continues at coordinate 285,568,669 of CAXIVR010000001.1, forward strand.
TTTCTGGTAAAAGTAAAAACGGTATATTAGGGAAGTCTGGCTTCTTACATTGATGTTACAAACTTATTTACGTATGTGGTTGAGTATGACGATGAAATAATTTGATGAATCTAGTGCCAAATATATTGCCAAATGTATTTTTCTAATCGTTGTATAATGATTGATGCCTGCAACTAGTTGCACAATGATACACATTACGATAGAGATTTCATTATACAGGTTATTGACCAATCACAGAGAAGCTTACAAACCAAGTGTTGAGACTTCATTTATCTTTGAGAATTGTTCTAGTGAATGTTTTGTTCGATTGTGTACATTAAAATTCCACTTAATGTTACATTATGTTTATCAGTTTTTAATTCTTTTATTATCAGTAATTTGTAAGTGGAATATTATATAAAACTAGTGAGAACCCGTCAAAATTTGACGGTGAGATCTGAGATAAATGTAAAATACTGTACCCAGACGAATGTTCACAATATATTGCATTGTTTGGATCTTGAGGGTATAACGAAGATATTCTGTGACAGTTCCCAAAAGTTTGAACACGTATGACCCATGACCAGATATAAATGTACCGGCACAAAAAATATAGCACTATTATACTGAAGGATATTATTTCTAAAGTTTTTTGATGTGTTATCATCTCCTATAAACAACTGTTTGATTTCTTCTGGCATATTGCTCGAAGGTATACTTATTTTCCCATTTAAGCAACACAGAGTAAATCGTTTACAGAATTTCTCTCACATGGAAAGTACAAAGCAGAACAAAACTGATACATTCTCATAGATAATGACTTAATAGAAATGGAATGACTCACTATCATGACACCATGTTGACTCCTCTCTTTCCCTGCGTTCTAGTTAATGTAATACGTTTGCGTATTTTGGGGCGCGGACAATGATCTGGAAATGTTCTCGCTAAAATACACCACAGAAGCAAATACATGCAAACTGTCAACACTACAATGCAATTATTACACTGAAATAAAACTGACGAAATGTAACAAATCTCAATAATCGCAAAACAAACATCAAGCAGCGTGGACTCACAATCTATGGACTCGTGTATATCGATTTTAAACCGCTACCTTTGAAAAGAAAACAATTGACTATTGATAAGCGTACTATTTGAAGAATGATTTAATTAATTAATTTATACCGTAAATGATGGTGAATCAACAGAAATAATATCTGATAACACATCTAGGATCATATTCTTTCATTTAAAAGAAAAAAATACAACAAATGGTTCAGTAGAAGTTCTTAAACGAAGCCATGGCAGAAATACTTTATTTTTAAAATATATAGATACATTGATCGTAATTTCACTGTGATCCTATTTGACTAGCGCTGTGATAGTGGTAGAGGGAACATTTGGCTGACAATTCTTTAGTGTGAAATATCTAGGGAATCACAGGAGTTGGCACCTTCAGAAATAAAAGAAAAAGCGAAAATGGTGACCTCCGAATTATTGTAAGAGCAACATTTGTATTCTCTCGCACTGGTAAACCATCGAACCAGACCAAACCAGAGAAAAAGCGAAAATGATGGCCTTGGAATTATTGTAAGAGCAACATTTGTATTCTCTCGCACTGGTAAACCAAAGCCACCTGCCGCAGGTATTGTAGCTGTCCGCAAGGTGGCCTTGACTGAATCCTGCACGCCAACTGCCACGAAACGATTCAATGTAAAAGTTTAACTTATAAAAGTCGTAGAATAAGTACCATATGAAACTCGGTATAATGGGTATTAATACACTCATGTGAAGTTTACGATACTCGTGTATTAATACCCATCATTTCATCATCGTTTCATAACGTACTATTATTTTATTGTTTTTATAGTTTGTACATTTACTATTTCATGTTATTTACTTATTTATGATTTTTGCAACGGTGTGGTTAATAACAACCATTTTCTTATTAATGTTTCATGAAAGACAATGAAACGCTTTACAACTAATATCAGTTTACTTTCATTCTATTATTTTAAAATTTTATCAGAAAAGCTTTTATTTTGGATGACATTGTCTTCCTTCGTTCCTAGAGAAAATTTATCTGGCTCTCACCTCTAAAAAGGGCGACAATCTTAATATTAATTTCACATTTTTCTTTATTAATTTGGAAAAATATGAAATATACATCGCAATCTTTCCAATTCTTAGCTTTATTTCTACAGATTATAATAAGAACTTATGTTTTGTGATACGAAAGTTGTATTAGACATACGAATAATTTATTGTATTCTGTAAAAGTTATAGACATGTAAATGTTTCAAACAAATTTTTCTGAAAACATGAAAGCCCAGTATACGCCCTTATTACAGAGACCTCTTCAATTATAATTATCGTTATTAAAACTCTTATACATATTATCGGTGATACAGACGCGTCATAACCAAAAGATCTCGGATCTTAACGAAAATTAAAATAGTCAAGAGTCGAATTCTCCACAAAAAATAAATCTCCAATCTAAGAACATCTGAGATCTTTTTAGTTCTTTTCACATTTGAGGTAATATCTTATTTCTACGTAATATAAATTAATTGAATACTTAAACGATTGTTTTTTTTATTTTCACTACACAGTTCCACTTCTAAAATTTGTTTTCTTCTAAAAGTTCTATTCGATTTCTTTGGCCATAATGACATGCACTGGAGTCGTTTATGATCGGCAACTAAAGATAGCGCTGATGTCGCAAAGGCACGAAAAGTCGACCCTTTTCTCATCATTCGGGCCGCTACGCCATGGCAAACAGGATGCTTTCCAATTCTTAGTAAGTAAACTTACAGATTTATAACGCGCTGCACGCTTAGTTTGTATCTCGCGCAGTGGTCAGCATTCAAAACCTGCTCTGGTTAAATACGCAGTGTGATTGAATTTTTGTGTTTTCTGAAACCGGAAAATACTGACATGGTGTGTGCCTCTAAGAAAACTATTTCCAAAAATTTATTGACGAATCTAAATTTCACTACACTATGATTCCATATTCTCCAATTTTATGTTCATCTTTATTTACTATGTATATACATGGGCATGTAATAAATATCACTAAAATTTATGTGTTCTTATTACCTAGAGATTTCCTTGATAGAAAGCTTCAAAAAAGGCATGAATTATAAAATTTATGGTTGATAAAATATATTAACAGGTAGTTAGTATTGAGAAGTGGTATTTTGAGTATACCTACTGCCAAATCCCAGTTTTGTTGGCGAGCAAGAGTAATACGAACGAGCATTTTACGTTCGCTTCCAACGAACTTCCTTGTTTGTCAGATGTGTGTAATATGTGTCTTTTCCTAGTTGAAATGCAAATTTTTTGTTATAATAGCTTACTTCATTTCACAAAAGCAAGTATTTCGTTGAAAAATATTTAAAAGTAGTAATGACGTTTGTTTAAAGATTTTCAAATAGAATACAATATCTAGTTTTTTTGTCGTAGTTTTTTATAAATATGAATATTGAGTAATTCATGTACATTTGCTCGCAGTCCTCATCCAGCTTTATTTATCATCCATTTGTTCCTGTATATGTTAATGAAGACGATACAATACCCAGGTATTGGCCGTATTCGTCTCCCATGATTTTCCCTTCTCTTCACCAGCAAATACTATAAGTTTTAGTGAAAATGTATTTACTTATCTTTTAGAAATTTAGTATACCGAGAAGTGACACCAACAAAAGTAAAAAAATGAATACCTCAAAATCAAACTTGACTCAAACCAGACTCAAACTTGTTTGTTCGTTCGTTCTTATAAATTTATTTCATTGTTCAAAATTTTAAAAATTAAATACTATATTTAGCATGGGGGGCCTTGTCTAATAAACAAGTTCTCAGAGGTTAGCTCCGTCTGATTAATTCTATTTGAAATAATTGTAAGCTGCTGCCTGGCCTCTAGACGGTAATAATATTTGACTTATTATTTGCCGACAAGAAAATACATCTATAAGTTCTCGCCTGGACGCCGTGGTGTGCGGATCGTGTCCGTAGGCTTACCTTGCTCGACAGTGAACGCGCTAAGATAAGGAGAGGCGAAGATATAACAACTTGTGCTTCGTGTTAAACATCTAAAATTGTGCACATGAGCAGTGTTATTGTCTATAACAATTCAGTAAAGACAACATGTTGTGTTCTTATTATTTAATATTGTGGATCCACCACATTGCAGGTATTAGAGGCACGGCAACATGTAATGAGAACGTCGTTGCAGCCAATACCCGGTCAGCTACATCTTCCAAAACGCAATGTCAACAGAAGAATCAAAAAGCAGCGGCAGCCACTACGGATCAAGATTCATCTTTACCCGTGGATCTGACCCAGAACGCATGGCAACGCAAGGAAACCCCAGCTCGACCAAAACGACCGAACTCAGACATCGACCTGAATGAAAATAGAAGGGTTTTTACAATACAATAATTGCGACATTTGCTGATGATACAGCCATTTTATCTTCAGACCCTGATCCTAGAAGAGCATCGGATAACCTGCATCTCATCACACTCGAAGAATGGTTTAAAAAGTGGAGAATAAAAGTAAATGAGAATAAGTCGCCCAAATTACATTTACTCAGGAAAGCAAAACGTGCGCGCCAGTAGAATTCAACAGAAAACAATACCGCAAACCGATTGCGCAAATGTCTCACCTGAAAAAGTATATACAAGCCGAGAGAAACAAATAGCTCCAACTGCAATCAAGGAAATCCTACTGGCGGCAGATCCAAGTTGTCCCCGGAAAAATAAATTGCTAATTTATAAACCATCCTACTTCCTGTATGGACATATGAAATCCAAATCTGGGGCACAGCCAGCAGAACAAACTTATCAATTCTTCAAAGATTCCAGTCAAAAATTTTAAGAGTCATCTCATCAGCACCTTGGTACATGTCTATTGCAGCACTCCATCGAGACCTCATTATTCAAACAATTCACGAGAAGATACAAGAAATTGTTTCCAACCATAAATAAACGCCTGGAAACACAAATCCAAACCATCTAGCCCTAAACCTTTTAGACAATAGCCAAGAAATATCTCGCCTCAATAGAACCTCCTCTTTGCAACTTCTTTACCGCTTTAGTATTTGACATATACAAAACAAAAATAATTCTCCGTTTTGTGTTCTTATTATTCTATTTTTTCTCTTTATGTTATAGTCTTTGTATATTGATCCTGGAAAGTACCAATGGGGGACTTTTCTGTAATTTATTGTTTCATTGATCATTTTATTTTGAATTATCATATTTACTTATTATTTCGAATTGAAATAGATTGTAAATTTTCATTGTGTTAATAAAAAATATTCCTGTATTCAAAATTCAAGTAGTATGAAACTTAACAATGTATTGCGGTATGAATCAAAACTTGCTTGCTTGGTTACTCCTGCACTCTGGAAGTAATCTGATTGTAATTGTTTTACATCATGGCCTTTACGAAAGTTAAATAAATCATTGAAGACAAAAACAAATTTGGAAACCTCTAGTTAACGTAACACTTCGCGAGCTTGCTAGAAGGATTTTGCGTTAGTTCGAAAGGTTGCTTGTTCAAAAACCGGTCTATGCGTTTAAATGTTGGTTGCGTTTCGTACACTCGCTCAGATTCGATAGTTTTTATATCGTTGTCTTTTTTCACCAAATCGTTGCTTAAGGTAGAGTGAAATACTCTTCACCGAAATTATACTATTACTAGGTAAAAAGTTTCATTGATCTTATAGAGCAAATTCCTCCTACCAAGTTTCTTGACATTTTGCTTTAAACTATTCACGCTAATAATAAAAGACATCCCGGAGAATGGTATCAGAGTTATCTTCTACCATTGTTATGCCTTGCGTGTCTAAACAGCTTTTGCTGGGATAAAATTTATTCTCTTTCGTAAAAGAAAACGTTGTTTATTTTTAGAGTGGAATTCAATAGATAAAAGGTGGATATATTATTGTTTCACTTCAGTTGCTACTGCCAATCAAAGAAAATAAATCATATTAGAAAAAACATCAGTTGCTCTACTTCCCAAAGTCTCTTGCTCTGACCGACATTCTGTGGTCTTCTGTAGAAACGTTGAAGGTCACAGTCGGCCTCCGTCGGTGAAATTCTGTCGAATGCAATGGCTGCCTGATTATCTTAGACACCTTGGCAAGCTTCGTCGTGATTCTAACCAGGAGAAATTTTTGTATCCTTTAACCACTTTGAAAGACCGTAAGACTTTTACCTACGTAGTTGTTTCTCCAAGTAGTCACAATATGGAAGGAAACTTTAAAGTACACTCTCCGACTTTTTAAATACTCGGTAGTTTACATTGGTCTTCAAATTGTAACGCCTGTTAGATCTTCAGTATTTTATTACATGCAAATAAATAATTGGAGTAACGCTTATGGGAGAAATTGCTGAACTATTTGGAAAGAAGCCAAAAAAAATCATGAATGAACAACACACGAATAATTTTAGCATGATTTGTGAAATTTCAAGAATTTAAATAGTATGCATTACGATCTACTTCATCAAGGATTTTAAAAGATTAATGGGATCACTGGACGTTAATTTGAATTAAAAACATCTTTACCGTTGCCATCTTTTTAATAACAAATTAATCTGTCACGAATAGGAAACGGAATTTATTGTAATCAAAAAGTAAAATATGTACATGTATTATATTCCAAAATAAGAACTATAAAACATTAGAAAAATATGCAAAATAAAATTCCTTCACAAACACTGTTACAAATACAAACTATTAGCAAATACTGGTATATACAGAATTAAAATAGTACTGTGCACATAACAGTGCAAATAATTCTTACATACCAAGAATATCGGAAAACTGTGTTAGATGTACGAATCACCTCCGGTCTTTAATAAAAGCGTCTTCAAATTCTTTTGGAATAGAGAAATCAAAACCGACCTCACCATTCCAGATAATAAACCTCACATCACCTGGTAAATATAAAGAAGGAAGAAGTCCATCTAACTGACATAGCCATTCTACCTTCTATAAAACGGCAAATGCTATAACAACACGATCAGCAGGATTGCAGAAAATACTTAACTAGTAACTAAACACACAAAATACTTTGTAAATAAGTATTTAAATACATAGATACAGATAAACACAACTGGATAAATACATACATATTTAAAATACTCAACTACTGTCAATACAATAATTTTGCGTAATAACATAATTGCAACAATATATTGTAATTGCCAATCGCAATAAATTATTAAATTGACAATCATAAATGTCTGAACAGTACCTAAAAACTTGCAAATATAGAACACTTTTTCTTACACTTTCACGAAAATACTTTCCAATATAAAAAAGGGCATCAAAAACATATTTAACTCAAATAAACGGAATTTCTATTTAAAACAACTAGTTTTTGAAAGAAATCATCAGACAATAAACCCCTAGTTTGTGAAAGTGGTGAATGTATAAAACCTGCAAAGGCACACAGTTGAACGCGCGCTGATGAACATAAAATAATGTTATAAGGAATAAACTGTTTTTTATTGTCGGATATTTTTCCGACATAATTATTAATATTTATCGTTTAAAAATGAAGGGAATTCAAGTTTAACAGCTGAAAGGAGCTTTTATTTCTGTTTCAATGAGGTCCATTTACAAGCAGAATCAAAGAAAAAGAAACTATCCTTGTTATCATCTGTATTTAAAGTACATTAAAATACAGAATTTCAAATACTACCCAATTCTGGGGATTAGTATATACAAGTACCTAGCAGATGAAGTAGTGAAACTTCGAAAAGCATAGAAAACATTAATTTGACCTATTAATATTTTAGCCTCTGCTCTCATTCCTATTAGCACAAAGAAACAAATGGAAATTCTAAAATAAGAATTTTATTTGTCAAAAATGCAGAACATAGTGATACTAAGAACCTGTCTCATTGGAAAAAGCACTTGAGAGACGAGCTTGATTAAACTTGCCATTCCGTCCGTTCAACCAAATGTAAAAAACCAAGTAAACGGTGTGCAAACGGAGATGATGGTAATAATACGAAATAATAACCGCCATTATTATGACTACACTATCGTTATTGTTAACGCTATCGCTATACTATGGCTGTCATCGACTGTCCCAAGACAGAAAAATCTTGAGCAGTTACTATTACATCAGCATCAACTGTAGCGATGATTACAAAAGACCTGAACTCATGTGCCAATGACCCTGATGACAGGTAGTACTGCGGCAACTGGCTCGCCCGCTGCACGCTCCGGCACTTACATGGCAGATGGAGGAGGACTCAGCCACTTCTCAAAAGTAAGAGGCACAACATTTGCGCGTGCCAGCTGCTGCAGACACAAACGCGCTGCTTGATGAGCTCAGCGCTGCGGTCGCGCGATTCGGTGGAGCTGTGGAGGGGTGGACGGAGGGGGATGGTTGACGGGGAACGGCCGTGGTGGATGAGGTGAAGGTGGAAGTAGAGGTGGAAGTAGAGGTGGAAGTAGAGGTGGAAGTAGAGGTGGAAGTAGAGGTGGAAGTAGAGGTGGAAGTAGAGGTGGAAGTAGAGGTGGAAGTAGAGGTGCAAGTAGAGGTGGAAGTAGAGGTGGGAGTAGAGCGGAGCGAGAGGTGGACGAGAGGTGGACGAGAGGTGGACGAGAGGTGGACGAGAGGTGGACGAGAGGTGGGACGAGAGGTGGGACGAGAGGTGGGACGAGAGGTGGGACGAGAGGTGGGACGAGAGGTGGGACGAGAGGTGGACGAGAGGTGGGACGAGAGGTGGGACGAGAGGTGGGACGAGAGGTGGGACGAGGGGTGGGACGAGGGGTGGGACGAGGGGTGGGACGAGGGGTGGGACGAGGGGTGGGAGGGGAAGGCGCGGATGGAAGTACAGTGGTGGTGGTGGTGGCTTCATTGTCATTGTCTATGACAAGGGCAATGGCAATGGTTTTGACGGTGGCGGTTGCGATTGGTGTGGCGGTGGAGGGATTGAGGCGTGGCGGCAGAACACGTGCTGTGGCGCGAGAGGTGGACGGGCGGCCTCGGGCTATTGTGTCGTCCGCGATCCGCGAATAAATCATATTTTTCAATATTTGATGGGGCTCATCCAAGCATAACGAGAGTCACGTTTATGCCTGTGGTAATTAACGTAGAATGGCGAATGCTACCTGCGCTGCTTGGAGCGGGCAGGACCTGTGGGGAGGCAGGCGTAGAGAGGCTGAGAGATGTCAGAGATCGCTTTGCCATGTGATTGAAGTGATGATTTGGAGTTAGTATAAGCATTGACAATAATCGTACAACTTGGAGCAATGATGGGAAGCAATTAATCTTGACTATTGGGGACTACAATCTCTAATTCTATCTTCGGCAATTAATTTGTACGATCGTAATAGAAAAATGGTGACATTTCTTACTTGAAGTGTTTTATCGTTCATTTTATAGGCTCTCCTTTCATGCAAGTATGGTTAATTATATTTCTGTAAAGTTATCATGTATTGTGAAATCAATTGGTATTTGATTAGAAAAAATTAGTATTTTCTATTATAAACATGAAAATAAATTAATCGAACAGATAAATTACAATTTAATATTTTAAACCTTAATACCGACAATTAATTTCTTGTAAAAGGTAAGATTCACATGTAGCGTTTTCTTTTTTAATTGGAATAATTTTACATTGAATATTCTGGCAGTGAGCTGTCGGTCAATGTATCCATTGGTTCTCGAAATTCGGCAATAAAAACATGCATTAAAAATGTTAATCAACCGAAATCTACAAAACTATTTTGAATCCACCTGAATGCTCCAGAGAGCAAATCCATTAATGACGCGCGGCCTCCAGCGCCAACAATCGCACGCAAAAGTGCTCCATTAGCCCGCGCTTAGCCTCGCTGCGCCGCACCGCGCCGGCGGCCGGCAGCGGCAATCGGCGGCGACGCAGCTGTCTATTGTTCGCCGCCGGGCGAGGGCGGGGCTGCCAGCGGATCTGGCTCGGCTGGTGCCGCGTGCCCGCGCGCTCCTGGCGCGTGTGCGTCCGCCCGCACGTGTTTGGGCGTCACACGAGTATGCAGCTGCCCACAAAAGGCAAAGGAGCGGCGTGGGCGGTGTGGCAGTGGCGAGGCGTGGACGGGCTCCGCCCCTCCTCCCCGCGCGCGTGGGTTCGTCTCGCCTGATTAACCGGCGATCTGGTCCGCTCGCGAAGGGCTACCGGAGCAATTAATTAAGATACTTCCAAAACATAATTCATTACGTTCGGTGCGGAGGTAGGGGCGGGGGTCGGAGATGGCGGTGGGGAGGGATAGGGGCGGTGGCAGGGGGTTGTGGAGGGTGGTGACGGGTGTGGAGGGTGACGAATGCCCGAGGTATACACTCTCCCTTGCTCCGCATCACCTGTCGCACCCCGAATATCTTCGTGGGTGTCTACCAAGAGTTCATTTGCTTTATTCTTGTGAGATTGTAATTCCACCTTCCCAACTACTCCTACTCTTCTAGGTCTGTTCGGAAAACTCACGAGACGCTTTACTCATTTTCTTCTTCCTTACTTCTGCCTGTTTTTCTTTCTTTGTTTTCGCCAAGCCAGTTTTCATCGCAGTCCCTACCTTCAGACCGGGGAGGCAGGGGCGGACACCGGCAGCGCCTCTGACCGGAGGTCCTAGGTTCGAGTCCCGACGGCGGCAGGATTTTCGACACCCAGCCTTCAGCCAGGTCAGTTCAGTCGCCGTCTGGAGCAAAAATTCCCAGCGGCCGGGCTGCTCTGATCGGCAGTTTCTTGCTCTCCGATCAACACCAGGCGAATGCCGGCGTACCTACCAACGGCCACGGACCGCGCGCGACCTGTCCTTCCTCTTCCTTGTCCTATCCTCTCCCCTTACACACTCACTTACACTAACAGGCACTACACTACCACATATCTCGGAAGACCAGTCGGGAGCTTAGAGCTTGTCCCGGCTGGGGCGGTGCCCCTGGTAGGAGGTACCTCGTTGGGGAAAACCCCCCTAGCCGACTGTAGGTCGGCATCCAGTGGGGGAAGATCACAGCCACTTCCTGATGAAAGACATGCGCTACACTTACGGGACTACTGACTAGAGAAGACAATGCCCGGAAACACGAAAACCAATCAAATCAAACCTCACCCTTGAGTGTAGATTGTCAAATCTGAGCCGTAAAAAATTGTTGCCGTATCATTTCGAATATTGAGATTCTACTCAATTACTGTGAATATAATAAATTCCTTTCATAAACTTCGAGAGTCATAGACTTCATAAACCAAATTTTTCTTCATTTTTTCAGACTATACTACTCTTTTAGCGTACTCAAAGCAATCGTCTACTCTATCTCGCGTTTTCCGTTTCATAAATTCACGTTCTTGTTTTATTCGTCGGTTATCTTCCGGCTCACAATTCTAGCGCCGCTCCCCTCCTGATGCTACTTCGATCTCTTCTCGCCGAACTGCCTCTACGCGTCTCTCATGCATCTTGATGCTTTTCCTGACCCTTTGTCTTGTATTAATAGGCGTCATGGTATGACGCGGACTCAGCCCCGCCTCCGCACTGCTCGCCCTGCCCACCTGCATTTCTGCCACCGCTTCTTAATAGCACACCTTCCTTTCGCCTCCCCCCGACCCCTCCACCTTCACCTCCCGGCTTCCACCTCCGCTTCCTCTATATACACCGCCATTTCTGCTTGCTCCTTCGCATCATTCGCATTCACTTCCGCCCCTCCTCGTCCACGTCTACCTCCACTGCACTTCCTCCTCATCCACTTCCTCCGCTTCTTCCATCACTTCCCTAAAAGCTCCTGGTTTGTACCTAACTCCCAGTTACATAATGAATTGGGCATTACTCCGTCTCCATTTCCCCTTTCCCTAACCTCCGCTTCTATCTATTCCCCAGATCTCTCTGCCAATATCAAATTGGAAAACAAAATCCTCACCACAATATACTAAAGCTAACTACAGTTCTTCGACTCTCCTGATCCATGTCCGATGGAGCTTCGCATTTAATCTGCATGAACTAAAGTAATTCTGCCAATAATGATTCTTAAAGCATTCTAACGTAATTCAATGTACCTTCAATGACTCGTTCTCGGCTACTGAGGCTTTCGGGCCAAGCAGAAATAAATTAAAAAATTAAAAATGATTAATTAAAAATTTTTCCTTTTAATTCTAATTTTGAAATTTACTTAGCATTTACATGGAATGAAACGTCTTTTCTGTGTAATCTTGAATCCACAAAACCCACCCGGTATGAGGACTACAATTTGTTTACTCCGACCTGTCTTTAGAAATGATATTGTGGACATTTTTGTATCTTAAATGACATCAATTGAAACGGAATTATATTTTTCTTTTACACTTGTGAGTCAACCAGCAGCAAAAAAAATGCTGAGGGTTTTAATGCAGAAACTCTCCTCAAAGTGGGATCAGGCTATTCTCAAAGTAGTAGGATTCCTCATGATTGAACAAAGCCTGTCGCATAAATAAAAATCAAAAATCTTTATGATCCTTTTTCTTTTTATTTTTAACCCTTCCTACCCCTGGAGCCTCGTTCCACAGAAATACAAATTTGAACATCTATGTGTTGTCAGTCTTAGGTATTTTTCCCAACTTAACCCAAGATCTGTCCAGAGGAAAAAAAAAATAAATACAAAAAGAAAAAAAGGGAAAACAAGGCAAATCCAAATGTTGGCGTCACAGGCTGAAATAGGCAAAATGAAAATCTACTGATACAATCCAGAAGTAAATTAGTGAACCCTGGTTTAAAACTCATAAAATCCGAATTATTAAAAGGCATTTTGCCAAACTTCGGCTCTATTATTAAAATATAATCAGATAGCATAACGGCCTCGGAAACAAATCAAATATCCCAAAAATTTTCAGATTTCCAAAATTTAAAATTTCCCTTTAAACCATTACAAAGCACTCTGGTATCTAACTCTCAGTATAAAACCTCGGGATCACCCTGATCTCCGTCCATTTTCTCTTGTATCCCCTCATTTCTACCTCAAAATTACTCAGAATTCCTTAGCCGTTTTATTTCAAATTCGAGAAAATATCTTCGCCGATTAATGTGAAAACTCACGACAGTTCTTCGACCTTCCTGACCATCTGTACTTGAATTTGAATTTATTTAATGTATTCATTTTCAGTAATGTTTCGAAAACCTTGCCCAAAATATTGAATGTACCGAATAAGTATCATTATCCTTTTATATATATATATATATATATATATATATATATATATATATATATCAAAATATTTGTATTAATTATTTTACAACTACTGCCAAATAACATTAGTCAAATCGATTCTCAAATTTAAGTGCAATAAAATCTTTTCGCTGCATAACTGTTTGTATAAATTAGATACTATACTCAAACATCAAAGAAGACAATATTTGTTTTAATAATGGTATGTGTTTTAATGTGTATAATGGTGTTTTAATTACAATTTAGACTGAATAATTTAAAAGGCTAAATAAGCTTTAACAAGTATTGTAACTCAGCTTCTGTGTCAATGACCCCCTTCCGAGGAGTTTTCGTCCATTTTCCTTAGCCTGTGAGAAAAATGGTGTGATGACCCCTATTTTGCTCTGACATAAATGTAGATTCAATGTCTGTCACATTTTCTGAGCTCTTTTGGAATGCAGATATGTATTTGTGTATTGGAATAATATTTCCATTTAGTCAGAGCGTAAGTCTTTACGTAAAGCACAAGTGATACTAGCCTAAATTTGTGGTTATTTACCTTTAAAATTGTTTTATTACATGGAAGCGAATATTTTGAAATTTAAATTATTAAAAACGCTGCTGCTCTTTGTATTCACATTCAACTTAATATGGAGTATATGAGTTAGGACATTTCAGAGCTCAAAAACCATGCACATATTGCACTTCATGGTAGTCACACTGTTTAACTGTTTTTGGCGTTTAAATAAATAAATAATATATAAAGTAAATAATAAATATAAATAAACAACAAACGGTAAACAAATGAAGGAGATGGTGGTAACGGTGATTCCGGGTCCCCCCGCCTCGTCTCCCAAGGTGACCGCACGTTTCGAGGAGAAATGTGCGGTTTCCTCCGTGGGCAGGCGCATCTAACCCTTCCTGACGACAGACTAACGATGTGCCAGACTGATTAATACCCGGATTCCCCGGCGGTGCTAACGGACCCACGGAAACTGATGGATGGGGTTTTGGGAAAAGAAAGTAAAAAAAGTACAGAGATGCGGCAATCCAAGAAGACTATGAAAATCGTGTACCATTTTCATTGCGAACGTTCGGGGAATACGGACTTCAAGAAAAAGCGTAACTTTTTGTCTCCGGTCGAAGAACGTATAATTATCCAGCAAGCTTCCGCATGTTTAAAGTATTGTAATTCTCCTTTCTGTTCAAATTGGTCTACTTTAGAAAGTCTGTGGTGATCCTTGGTAAAAGGCCTACTAAAGTTTGTTGACTGAAGTCAAATATTTTAACACAAATTTGCAGAAATGATTTTAATATATTGTTCCAATTCGTTATTGACCTTGTTGGTGTTTTGCAGGTATAAAGAGGGCATTGAAATGCGTTTGTTAAGGAAAACTTAAAAACCACGCAAATACAAATTGCAATGCGATTTTCAGTTAAACAGTGAAAGACAAAAGCAAATGATCCGATATCGCAGATACAATGAAGGGGCTGATGTTACGTTTGGGATTGCAGGGACTTGAACATTTTGGTTTTTCCTCAGTCTCTCATCTTTCTCTTACATTCTCTCTTTCTCACTCTTCTTTCTCCCCCTCTCTCTCTCTTTCTTTTTTCTTCTTTCTTTTTCTCTTTTCTTTCTTTTTCTTTCTCTTTTTTTCTCTTTCTTTCTTTCTTTTTTCTTTCTTTCCTTTTCTCTTTCTTTCTTTCTCTTTCTTTCTTTTTCTTTTTTTCTTTCTCTCTTTCTTTTTCTTTTTCTCTCTCCCTTTTTTCCCCTCTTTCTCTCCCCCCTCTTTCTCTCTCCCTTTCTCTCTCTCCTCTCTCTCTCTCTTTCTCTCTCTCTCCCTCTTTCTCTCTCCTCTTTTTCTCTCTCTCCCTCTTTCTCTCTCTCTCTCTTCTCTCTCTCCCTTTTCTCTCTCTCTCTCCCTCTTTCTCTCTCTCCCCCTTCTCTCTCTCTCTCCCCTTTTCTCTCTCTTCCCTCTTTCTCTCTCTCCCGTTCTCTCTCTCTCCCGTCTTTCTCTCTCTCCCGTCTTTCTCTCTCTCTCTCCGTTTTTCTCTCTTTCTCTTTCTCTCTTTTTCTCTCTCGTCTCTCTCCCCTCTCTCTTTCTCTCTCTCTCTCTCCTCTCTCCTCTCTCTTTTTTCTCTCTCCTCTCTCTTCTCTCTCGCTCCTCTCTCTTTCTCCCCCTTTTTCCTCTCTCTTTCTCTCCTCTTTTTCTCTCTCTCTCTTCTCTCTCCTCTTTCTCTCTTTCTCTCCCCTCTCTCTCTCTTTCTCTCCGCTCTCTCTCTCTTTCTCTCTCTCCGCCTCTCTCCTCTTCTCTTTTTCTCTCCTCCTCTCTCTCTTTCTCTCTCCTCTCTCTTTTTTCTCTCTCGCTCCCCTCTCTTTTCTCTCCCTCTCTCTTTCTCTCTGCTCTCTTCTCCATCTCTCTCTCTCTTTTTCCCTTTCTTCTAAAAACGTTTTTTTGAGACATTATTATCATCTATTCCAACAAAATAGTTTCAAGTTAGTTGCTTGTTTCATAGCGTAATAACTTTTTCACAAGCGTAAAATTGTGTCTGAAATCCCTTCAAAATCCCTTCCCCTTATGAACGTGTATGTACCTCTTGAATAATTAAATTGCGTTTCGAAACATTTTCATAGTAAAGCTGAAAGAAATAAAAGCAAGTAAATTTCCATTCATGGAACATATACATCGTGAGCCATATTTTGCACTTTTGCTCGTGGAAAAAGTCATTTAGATCTGTGCGTTAACTTTCCCCATTTCCGAATTAACTATTGTTTAATTTTTGTACAAACACGAACATTTCACTTCTTTAATTCTTCATTTGCACATTAAATTTGTAATTACGTCCATTCCGATCTTTGTTTTATGGGTGTCTATGGCACAGAAGATAAGGGAACGGATGATTACAACGAATAGGGCGTAATTCTTTTATGAGTTCTGCACATGTTGATTATTAAATAAGACTTGCTACCGACAGAATTGAAAAGTGTCTTTTAGCAGATTTTATTCTCAGAATACAGTGATAATGAACAATGAAGTTACAGGTGTGAGTCAACCGTAGAGGCCTCTGCTTTTTTAAAATGTATTTATTTAACAAGTGAGCTGATTATACAACCTCAGCCTATGTCTTTTCAGTTGTTAGGAGCGAGCATTTTCAGACGAAATATGCGAAGGTGTGGCTACCACCTCCATTAAACATAGATTGAAGTAGTGCAATGGGTGGAGGAATACATATTGTTGACTTTTTTGGGAAGACTATTTATTTCATTATCTTATATCAGTCAGTTTCCGGAGGAAGATGTGGAAGGAGTCGGGTTTCGAAAGAGTTTCTCGGATCTCTTTACCTATGTTGAGTGGAAGCACCGGTAACTGAGGTAGATTTTGGAAGTGATGAAAGTTTAATGATGTACGTTGGACGGGCTCTATGGCTGTCTTTGTGAAGGTTAGTTTGCTTATAAACCAAGGTGCGTTAACTGCAGTTCTGGGAACCTATTTTGGAATATTTGGATTTTGCTGATGGTTGTTTGGGCGGCATTGCACCAGACTGAACAAGCGTACGTAAGTAATGGACGTGAAATGGCTTTTTATATAAGGAGAGCAGAATGGAGCTTTAATTATGAGTGTCGGTTGATTACTGGTCGAAGAATACCTAGGCGTCTATTAGCTTCGTTCACCTTGAGGTGATGTGGTCTTTCCAAGTCAATCTGTGTCCATTGACACGTAGATAACGGACTGGGGCGGTTGAGGAGCATCTGGTATTACTGCGAGTCAAATTTTGTGTGAGGGGGAAGGCTGAAATCGTAGCGTGAAAACATTGGATGTGGATTTGTTTGGATTTATCTTGATTTCCAGTCTCTGCACCATGTTTCAATGGTCGTAGGTGTGTCTGAATTAAATTCCTTGTAGTATTGAGATATTGGTCCGAAGCAAAATGCAGTATCGTCTGCAAAAGGGCAGTGTGTATTAGGATGGTTGGGTGTCTGAAATGAATAAATTAAAGAGGACTGGGACAAGAAAACCTGCGGAACTCCCTTACTATTTCGAGTGAAGAGAAGGTTGACCACGTGAACAATAAATGTCGGTCTTTATGAAATTGGATATGGTGTTATTAACTATTTCGGTACACCTAGTTTTCTAGTTTATACATGATTCCTTGTACCAGACCCTGCCAGATGCTTGAGCGACATCGAGGAAAACTG
Source organism: Teleogryllus oceanicus (assembly GCA_964035755.1). Classification (NCBI taxonomy): domain Eukaryota; kingdom Metazoa; phylum Arthropoda; class Insecta; order Orthoptera; family Gryllidae; genus Teleogryllus; species Teleogryllus oceanicus. The sequence continues at coordinate 285,586,005 of CAXIVR010000001.1, forward strand.
CTAATAAATGAATAGAGGGGTTTTTCTGTTGGCTAAAGGGAAATGCTTTGAATATTTTCAGTTAAACGAATTGGTGGCTTGTGGGTGACGTGGGGGGAGCCTGGCTTCATGGGGCAGGCTCTGGCAGGTCATGAAAACACTGCGACATGCCGGGGGGGTAGTAGACATCGGGTAGTCGATATCATTGACGCCTTGCGTTAGAATGCTGTGGGGGATCTGGTCTGCTGAATTCCACCATAAAAGGGGGTTTTAAAACTGTTGAGGTAATGGGAGTGCCGCAGGTGTTCATTGTCCCCTCGGCGTCTTATCCTCGAGCATAGTTCACGTCCCCCGCTCGCGGTGGGCTGATTCACAGATCGACAAGCCACCACTCCGTGTCTTGAGGGAAAGGGAAAAAGTGGCAGGTCATGTACAATACTTTCCCAAAACTACGTAGGCAATAAATAGCATATGGAAGAAATTCCCCATTCAACTTATTTCATTCTATTATGTAAAGTATCCTTTCAGTTTTTAGACAATCAAGGTTTAAAAATTGAAATTTGTTTTACATAGTGTCAATAAGTTTCACAGTTTTTAATCTTTGTCTCAAAACCTCAATATATTTTTCCTTTAAACAAATTGTTAAGAGAATAATTGTTTAATTTTTATATTAATAATTGTTAAACATTTGGTCTTATTTTGAATTATTGCAGTTTGATGGAGATATTTTCCTTCAAAAAGACTTTTAAGCTAATTGAAATTAAATTAAAAATCTGAAAATTTCTCTGAATTTGTCCATCAACTGTCCTTGACAACCAGCAAGCCTGAGATCAGTGGCGGCCCCTTCTGATGTTTTTAGGGGTTGAACAGTCAATTGGTCTTCAAAAACCAAGTTCTGAGAAGTTTATAAAACAATATTGTGTACGATACTGAAGAAACTCACCGGAGTGGGAGCTCAATTTCATCAACTGATATCACTGCAGCACCTCTGACCGGGAGGTCCCAGGTTGGGGTCCTGACGGCGCACACTGGTTGAATCGGGAAAAAAACTTAATGGCAAAATTCAAAGTGCGCGTTCGGAAATTTTGACTATCAAATTTCGTTTGGAAGGCATTGGAGAACACTACTTTAGCTCCAAAACGTTATTTCAATCATTTTTGTCGTCCACGGTCTCGTAAGTTACCGTTACTCGAAACACATGAATTCATTGCTTCTTGTCGACTACTTTTTTTAAATTTAAAAAGTGTTTAAATTATTATTCTGTGGATTATTTTCTGTTTCCAATAGAAGACCTTTTTGACTATAAGTTAAGTATATTTTTCAGAAATATCCTAATTATTTTATTAAAAAGGCTGAATTCTATCCGTAGCTAAAAGTAAAGTTTATTTGGATTATATTTTTGTCCTGCATTTCCTCAATTTACCTTTTTTTTATCAAGTGAATTCCTTAATCGAATAAAACATTTAGCTGCATATATCTGCAAATTTTTTTTTATAGCCACTTTACTGCAATTAAAAGCATGATTCAAATGATAAAAGCTAAATAACATTGTGATGAATTCTTTTTTTTTGTTTTTAATTAAACAAATTATACAAAAAAATTTTTAATATTTTAATATCGCAATATGCCTTTGGGGACTTTTATAATTTTCGTATTTTGGTTTGTTACCTCTAATAATTTTTTAAATAATTGTTCGCATGATGGGAAATTTTTCAGCTCATTTCCCTGGCCTTTATTTTAATGACGGGATTTTTCTTAAACTTTTTTTCGAGAATCTGACTTGCAGTGACCCTGGAATGATCTTTGTTTTCCGTGTCATGATCTTCATCTTGTTTGGGTCTCCCAGGAGTCTTATCGTTAGTAAATCCCCTTCCACGTTATGTCTCTTTTTCCCATTTTTTCTTTTTTGTCAACAGAATGAAAAGATATAAAATGACCAATGATAGTTGGATTGCCCCATATTCTAAAAAACCAAGATTTTAAAGGGGTATTCCGTTATCGGTGATTTAGGATAAGACAAAACATAAATTGCCATAATAGTGTCCAAACCAATTAAGTTATATTATAATGACATATTGTGGGGGGTTTCTTTTCAAAACAGAAATTAGTAGAATGAATTGATCATTAATATATCAAATGTTCCAAATTCCCCTTTTTTTAAATTTAAAATTAAAAAATAGTTAGGAAAAAGGAAAAAATTATAGATTCGAGACCAAAAAGGGTCCCCAGATGCTACTTTAGATCACAACGTTTCACTTTTTTTTTTAAAATAAATCAATAAACCCAAGGGAAGTCAAAACTCTCTTAAATCCTTTCCCCTCAAAAAAACATTTTTACCCTTTAAATAGATATATCTTCTTAAACGCTTTTTTAAATTTCGTTGCAATATTTGATTCAGCAATTAAAACTTTCTTCACTTTCAACTTAATTTGAATTTTTATATTTAATTTCGATATTCGTCATCGCGACCCGAGAACCATTCTATCAATTTTTACATATTTGGTTCATTTTTAGAGTCATACCATTTCAACCCGCCATTTTGAATTTTGAAATTTCATTTTTTGATATTCAAATTCACGCCTCAAAACCCTGACTCAATTTTTTTCGCAAATCCACTGGCATTTGCAAAGCCCTTTTGGCCCGTTCAACCAGTTGCGGCGGGGATTTTCTACCAAAACTTTTCGCGGGGCGATTCCTCGCTGTCTGGAAGATATCTAGCGGCCCTGCTCATCGGTAGTTTTTGTTTTCTGATCAGCACCAGTCGAATGCCGGAGCAGTACCCTCCAAAAGGGCTGCGCGATCTTTTCCCTTTCCCCTTCCTTGTCCCATCCCCCCCTTAAAGCACCCTTTTACTAACATGCTCTCCTGCCCATTGCCGGAGACCGGTCGGGGGGCTTAGAGTTGTCTCGGGTGAGCAGTGCCCCCTTGGTGGGGGTCCGGGTTAAAAACCAATGCCGTCGGTTTTGGGCGGGGCCGGATCCGCCATCCCGCGGGGGGAAAATCCCCCCATCTCCTGGAGAAACATGCACTAATAACGGCTAAGCCGAAGCGGTTGACGGGCCGGAAACACAAGAAATCAATCAATCAATTAAATCTTCCCCCAACCGTTTTTTCAGTCTGTTCAGTCAGCCCGGGCAAGTGTTTTTCGACTTCCAAACCCCTATCCCCAGAAATGTTCGGGAACAATGAGTTCTGAGTTTCAGTACGGTCTCTAATGGAACACCCGGGGTTTCAGTCGATCCTCTAGCGATTTCGAACTGGGCCCTTTGCGGCCCTTAATCACCGAAAACAATATGGGCCGGGATTTCATTTTTCTCGATCGCTGCATCAATTTTTTAAAGTTTTTTCACTACAGTGACACGAGTGTGTGTCTTTTAAATATGTTTGGGGACCCTGCCATCTCAAATTTACATCCATCGTTATCGGTCGATTGGAGCTTTTCCCATTTTGATTTTGACCACACATAGAAAACTGTTCTGGGGGTTTTCCGTAATTATTGGGTCATCGAAAAAAAAAATGCCTTAGATTTGGTTTTATGTTTTTCATAGATCTCTTTTTATGTTCTCCGGAAAAAGTCTAAAAAATTTGATGGGAATGCATTTCCCCAAAATTCAATGCTGAAAAAATTAAAATTGAATTTTTACATTATTGGGGAAATTGGTACTCTAGTGTGTCAGTAGTCTAAAGTCTTCAATTATTTCAAAAATTTTAGAAACAGCATGAATTTTAATTTATAAAGTTTTCTACCTCTTTGTGAAATTAATTTTCCGAGAAAAATATGTTAGATTCTGAAAACAAACCCGGGGCCTGATTTTTCCCCATTTAATAGGCGAAATTTATGGGGTAAATTGCAATTTGTTGGGAAAATTTTAAAATTTTATTTTTTTGGTTCCCCCTTAATATTCTTTTCGTCTTTCTGGATTCTCCTCGTCATTTACAAGCATTTTCTGTCATTGTGCGTGATTATGTTGGGTTACATTCGTGCAAATTGCAATTAGCTACAATCCTTGTTAAAGTCTTTGCTTTTTGTCAGTTGTTTTTTGTAAGGGATATTATTTTTTCCCTGTCACAAAATTAGTAGTTTGCGGTTGCAAAATGCGTGCCGATTCTGGGAACTTTGCTCCTGCTGGGGGCGTAGGGGTAAGGGTGAAGGGGGTTGGGGGCACTTGAATTTCACTGGGTTGAAATATTCGGCGGATATTTCAAGCGTCGTGCTCAAAAATTTTGTCAGTTTTTTCAGCTGAGATCAGATTGCCAACTCATATTACCAACGTCTACTTCAAGACAATGGTTTTCATCAAAATTTTTTAAGCATGTTCAAAGGGAAAGGTTCCAAAGTGTCAAACGTTTGGAATTAACAATGTGATTGTTTAAATGTCCATTATTTTGATTAGTTTACCTTCCCTCCATTCTTCTTAATTTCATAATTGGATGATTTTGGTAAAGTTTTTTATGAATCTTATAATATTAAAAATTCCATTTGCTTAACGTTGATAATTAAATAAAAAAATTTCCGAAGAAATAGGGCATTTTGATTTTAACATTTCAGTGAAAACAATTAAATTTTCTACTAATTTACGATATTTAATGTAATTGCTTTTCAAAGACGTATCAAGCACCTTCTTTTCTTAATAAAAAAAATCCTTTTAGATAAATATTCATTATCCTTGATTACGATACCGAAAATCTTTCATTAATCCTATGGTCAAGGTGATGCTTTGCATATTTAAAAAAAAACAGTGGCTTTCAACAATTCCATAAAAAAAACAACAAACAATTTTTTTAAAATCTGTGGTAAACCCCCATGCATACAGAGACAAAAGGCACAATAACACTATCACCACAATACACAAAAATTAATAAAAAAACAAAACATTTTCTATACTTTTTTTTTTCCCCAAAACACCCTCCTTTTTGACAGTTTAACTGTTACGATACCTTTTCAAAATTGAGGCCTGCATTTTTACAATGAGGCCTCTCATAAAAATAAAACCCCGCTTTCCCCCTACCCCCAAAGATAGATTTTTGGACCATTATTTTTAATTTTTGGAACTTAAATTTTAGTCTTATTTTCTTCCCCTTTTTAAAAATTTTTCCCCCCAAATTTAAAAACATTTTAAATAAAATTTTCGTTTTAAATTAAAATTTAATTTTGCGACATTTCAAAAATTATCGAATAATTCGCTCCATTGAAGTTGAATCAACCGATGGACTGCCGGGATTTTTTTGCTCGTGGCCCCCACGCAACGAGGGGTCGCTGGCGCGGAGTTCGGGGCCGGGTTAAATGCGTTGGGGACGCGTGGCCCCCCTAGGGGGGAGGGCGGCGCTCGGCGCCCCGGGGGGGCGGTGGGGGGGAGGGGGTCCAAAAAGGAGGAAGACCTCGGGTGACGAGAGGGCCGGGGAAAGAAAGGAGGCTCGAACGGGAAAAAGGGCAGAGAAGCGGGCGAAGGCAGCCGAGAAGTCAAGGAGGAGGAGGAGGAGGGATAGAAGAAAAAAAAAACACAAAAAAGAGAAACAAAAAAAAAATTTTTCCCCAGAAAATACCCAGCCATAGTTTTGCTCGTTCATTGCAAAAACTTTGCCTCGTTTGAAACTCGGGGGTTAATAAAAAAAAAAGGGACAAAATTGACCTCCACCATAGGGTAATTCCGAGCAGCTTTCCTCCAAACACGCACAAACAATTGAAACTAAACTTTTTCCTTTTACAATGGGTTATACCCCCTAACACCTCCCAGGGACCGGCGACAAGCCGAAAATTAAAGCCCAGAAATCCCGTAAACAATGAAACTGGTTAACATAGAGGATAATGATAAGAATTTTTGGGACTATCGGCTCAGCGAAAATTTAAAAATCCCCCAATATTTAAAAAAAATGTTTTTTATGTATTATAGGGATCCCAAAGCCCGTGCGCGCCGCCCCCCTCCCCCCTCCCCCGCCCCCCTGCCCCTCCGTACTTAACTTTTTTGGGGCCTTCAAAGGGCCTCCCCCTCTGTGGCCTCATTTTTTTTTTATCTCGGAGAGCAGGGGCGCCCGGGCCCGACGGGGGCCGGCCGGGCTTTCCCGGGGCACTTATGCGCGCCCTCAACGCCTCCTGCTCCTTATTAAGCCCTTCGCCGCCCCCCTTTCTCCACTTTTGGCACGGGAAGTGGTTTTTTCCCCACGGCCATTATGGTTTCCGCTATCACCTATTCGTCCAGGGTGAAGTCTTCTTTTGTTTTATTTTTTTCAATTTATTTATTTAAGGTGTGTTCAACAACTGGTTGGTGTGGTGGGTCAAAATGACCACGAGTATCAATTTATTTTCAAGTTTTCAATTATTTCATTATAATAATTTAAAAGTTCGGAAAAACTATTTTTTTTTTTTTATTTCATCTTTTTACAAATTTTCCCCATCGGGAAATTAAAAGAGAAATCTAACTCTTCTTGTGAAAGTGTGCATGGTTTTTTGATCCCAGGAACTCGGAAAATAAAAAAAAATTAAAAATACTAAAAAATTATTATAATTTTAAAAAAACCCTATTGAATTACATAATCATTAATGCATTGTTTTCTCGACATCTCAGCCTCATTTTTTATCACCAAAAACTGTTATCACTACTAGGAATGTTAACGTAACTTTATATCGTTCCGTCCGTGCCCCGCCCAAACCAGGGCCCCCACCTATGGCACCATTGTCATATCCACCGACCACCGTCATCACCATTACTATTCTAATCATCGTCACAAAAATGAATATCGTCTCCCATTATCCGGGCCCAAACGTTTATCCCCTAAAAACTAGGAAATACCTTTAAAAAATATCATTTTATAAATATGTTTTTAAAACCCAAAAAAGGTCCCCTAAATTTCCCATTATATAAGAACCCAGTTTGATTTTAATAAAACCCGGGAAGAAAATTGTATCAGCCCAAAAAAGGGTTTTTCCCTCCGGTATTCTAAAAATTTGACATTAGTTGGTACAGGGGATTTTTAAACTATTTCAAAACTTTTGTTATTTAATCAAAGTTCCCAAAAAAATGCTCAGATAAGTTTTTCTCGACCAGATGCTTCAAGACGTGTGAATTTTTTTAAATAAATTTTGTAGCTTCCAGTGACGTGATTGCTTTAGTCAATTGAAAATCAGCAGATTTAAAAACAAGTTTCTTATCAACTTTTTTAAGAAAATCGATTCATTAATATTATTTTATTTTTTTATAATTAAAGCCAAAAAAGTTAAAACTCCAGAGTTCCGCTCCCTTGCAAAAACGCTTGCTACCGTTTTCCCTCTACGCGTCGGGCCAGACGGAAGACGGTGAAGGTTGTGAACTCGGGTCCTTGGGGACTTCCCGGCCCGACACGAAAATGAGTTTTTAAAAATATTTTTTTTTTTTTACGTCAAAAAAATTAAAACCGTATGACCCCATGGGGAAAAAAAGAAATTGTGTCATTTTCAAAAATTTTGTGATCCCCCAAACCCAAATCATATACTACTTAAATCTTGAAATTTTTAAAGGAGAAAAAAAAAAAAACTCCATTAGTAAAATCTATTTTCAAAATAAATAAACAATAAATTTTAATTTTAAAAAGGAAAAATAACAAAACTCCATTAGAAATCTACAAAAATAAATAAGCAGTACATTTTGAATTTTTAAAGGGAGAAAAAAAAACAAAACTCCCATGTAATAAAATCATTTTTAAAGGGTAAATAAAATTTTTGGGTCTTTCTTCCTGCCGCGACCATGGAAACATAATTTAATAATTGTATTTCCCCCCCGAATTTCTAAAGAGGGCCGAAAAAAGTTACATTTATGCCCAGAAGAAAAACAAAGGGCCATCTCGCATTTGCTCAATGGATCAGAAACTGGACGAAAACCTGACGAGGGGGGGTTTTCACTTTCGTATTCCGATAAATCGAAACTCACATCTTTAATGCCCCTGATTGCTCTAACCTTGGAAAAAGGTCAGCATCATATTTTTTGCAACAAAAAAACGGTCATTTTTGTTTGCCTTAACGGAGACGGGGACGGTCCATCCGATCTTTGGGGGAAGGAAGGATCATAGGTTTTTGTTAAATAATAAACATATTTTATTATTTCTTTTTTTTGGTTTAATACTATACAAATTTTTAAACAATTACATACTTCTAACAAAAAAAAATATTTAAATCAATTTTCAAATAAAAAAAAACAAACAGAAATTCGGGGTTTTGGGGAAGGACTCCACCTCTGTATCCGCCACTGAACGGAAGAAAAGACAAAAAAAGCTTAAATACTGTTTTTTAAATTTTTTAAAAAATTTTGAAAAACTAATAAATAAATAGGGAAAAAAACATAGGTGAATAGATTAGAAAGGGAAAACATAAATAGGAAGGAATGAATAAATAAATCCCGACTCCCTCACAACTATTATCTCATTACCACCAACCTGCGTTATCATCATCATAATCATTAGCTATCTTTGGTTTACTGTTTCCCAAAACCCCCACCGTGCCGTGCCCTTTCCCCGCCCGTCCCCCCGCCAGTTGGCCCGGGCATTACCGGGGGGGGGGCGGCGCGGGGGAGCGGGCGCGGGGGCGGGCGGGGGCGGCGCGGGGGCGGGTAGCACTCCCTTCCCCGTCCCCCCCCCGCCGCCCCCCCTTTATGGTTTCGGGGGGAAAGGGGCCGATAGCGAAACACGACCCTTGCCCCAGTGCCCTCCCAAAACAAGCAAAAGTCTCCCAAAAAAAGCATTGTATATGAAGGGGCTCGCTGGAAAATTGCTTTTTCCGTCTTTTAAGGAATATCTGGCTTTTTTTGCTCGTTCCTGGAAATCGAAAAATATCATAGATAATGGCTAAAATTGAAATTTATAGTATGAGTTTCGGGGTCGAAGGGGGGTTTTGATTTGACAGCAAAACGTTTTTGATAGCAAAATACGCTAAAAAAAATTTAAAAGTCTGTCACTATATGAAATAACGTTTTATAAAAACATAAGGGCTTTTTTTACATTGTTTACCATTTAAAAAATAACCTTTATCGTTGTCTAACCGATTTGTAATAAACTTTTCTTTTTTCTTTACTTTGAAATTGCAATTATCCCGTAAATCACCTGCCAGCTCGTTTTCCAGGGTTTTTTTGAATCCGGGTTTTAAATGCCCTTTTTTCTTCTGGGGTACTGCCCTTCCAAACGCTAAATACAATCTTTTTGTTTTTTAAATTTAGATAAAAGTAGAGGGAGTATCTCTTTATTTTTCTTGAAACAAAAAATGCAAATAACATGTTTGAAAAAGTATTTTTTTTGGAATATTTTCTTGTATTTTTTTTTGTATTCGTATAGTTTCACTTCTAACAATCAGATTTTTCTATTGTATTTTTCCAAAATTTTTTATTTTTAGACGCACTATTCTATAGCTCGGAATGATAATAATTTTTAAATCAAAGGGAATTTTAAAATTTGAAAAAAAAGCAAATTTTGAGAATTAAAAAATTGGGTAAAAAAACCCCTTCTATTTTTTATTAAGTCAGTAGAAACATTTCTAATAGCTTCTTGCATTTCATTTTTCTCAGTGTGTAAGAATGTGGAGTTGATAAAGGCATGCATAGGGAAAAAGCAAGGGTCTCGATTAAAAAAATCATATGTCAATGAAATTTAAATGTTTGCTGGATATCTTTTTTGAGATGTATATATCATCGCCCCCATCACTAGCTTGCCCACCAACTATTTTCCAATGGGATTTTTTCATCTTATCTCAAAGAAATTACCCCATCTTACCCCAAAAAAATGCTTCATTAGGTGGAAATATAGCAATGAAGAAATTTCTGTACTAGTGTTTGATAAATTGAAACTTTATAATTTTTTATATATGTCATCATACGTTTTATTTCTTTTTTCTACAAGTAATCGAGTAATTCCAGAAAAGTCAAAGTCTAGTCACATCATATAAAGGGAATATTTGCAATGCATGGATATCTCGATTAATACTACGAAAAGAGATGTAAAACCCCGATAAAAATTTTTCCAACAATAAAAACAATCATTGCTCTACTTTTTTCCCAAAAAGGATCTATGAAATTCAATATGCATGTAAAAAATATAAACAATATGTATTCTAATAACTGAAAAAAAACTCAACTTAAGAAAAAATGAAAAAAACGGGAGAAAAAATATATGGAAAATTTGAAAAAGATGAGGATAAAAAAATGATTAGAAAAAAACGAAGAGAAAAAAAATAAAAAAATTAAAAAAAAGCACCAATTTATGGATACATTATCCAAAAAAATATTATAATGAACTAAATAAAAAAAATACACAAAACAAGGGGAAAGAAAAAAAATTGAATTTTGTTTTTTGGTTGGTCGAAGGGGGAAAGCGAGGTGAAAGTCCGTTTTTTTCCCCCCGGGGGTCCCACCAGTTAGTTACTCAGCCGAGCTGGCACTTTTGAGGACATCGACGCATTCACGCACGCTCGGTCCCGGCACATCCCACGTCTTTACGCCCCCCGGCATCCAGCGCCGGCGTCCCCATGGGGGCTGCGCATTCTGAGCCGGCTCGGCGCGACCCGGGTTTCCCGACTTCGCCGATGTTCTGCCCCCACTCCCCCTCTCCCTCCTCCCCCTCCCCCCTCCCCTTATCCTCTCCTCGTCCCCCCCCTCCCTCTCCTCCTCCACTCCCCTCTTCTCCCCTCCTCCTCCTCCTCCCCCTTTCTTCTTCTTCTTCTTCTTCTTCTTCTCCCTCCATCCCTTTCTCCCCATCTTTTCCCCCCCTCCCCCCTCCCCCCCCTTTTCTCTCCATCTTTTTCTCTTTCCTCCCATTTCCCCCTTTTTCTTTCTTGCCCTTTCCCCTTTTCCATTTTTTTTCCCCTTTCCCCCCTTTTCCCCTTCTTCTCATTTTCTCGCCCTTCCTCTTCTTCACCTCCTCTTTCCCCTCCATCCCCCCCTCATTCTGCTGCAAAGCCTCTGCCTCTGTCCTCAGCGTTGCCTTTCTTACAAGCGAAGTTGCGCTGGAGATACAATTTTGATGTCACAGATTTAAAAACATCATCTTTCGTAGACTCATTTTTAAACATTTAAATATTGGGGCGATGTGTTTTTTTAAAATCGATGTTTTGTTGGGTTTTGTGATGCTTTTTTAAAAAGAATATCTTTAAAACAATTTGTGAAGTTAAACCTGGTGAAGTTAAGGTGCGCTGTCAGTGTTTTCGTCCCATCCCAAAAGGGAATTTTGCTAGGCTCATTGGCGAATATTTTCGTCGAGACATCCCCACGCCCTTATTTTTCTCGACCATTCTTTGTATTTCCTATAGAGGCGGTCCGCTCTTCGTGGATTGGAGCTTTCCCCCTTTTTTTTGTACCCCCTTTTTTTTTTGAAAATCTATGTTTATGATATAGATGTTTATTATCGATGTCGCATCATATTCCCAAACCCTTTTATAGGGATGCAGATAAAATCCGGGCACTCTCCGGTTTGGAATGTTTTTAAAAATATTTCATGACGCCTCAGGATATTTCGTGGTAGTGGTAGTGAGGGGGGGAAGGCTACAGTGAGTGACTAATGGACATTGTTTTTTCTTAAAAAGCTTTTTTTATTGATTTCATTTTAAAATAAATTTTTCATTTTTTTTTATAGTTAATTTTAAAACGTTAACAATTGACATGAATGACTTTCGTTAGAAAAAACTCGAAATGCCTTTTTTAAATATGATTTTGGTTTGGAGGGGGCCCGGCCCCGGGGGCCCCCCCGGGGACGTAGCTCAGTTCATAAACTGATGTCCTCCAGCGCCTCTGACCGGGGGGGCCCTAGGTTCGAGTCCTGCGGCGACGGTTTTTTCGACACCTTTTCGCGGTCAATCCGGTCCCCCTGGAGACGAATTCAGCGGCCGGGCTCGATCTAGTTTTCCCTGGGTTTCTCCGATCAACACCAGGCGAATGCAGGAGCATCCCTAACAAACGGGCCCCGGGCCGCGCGCGATCTTTCCCCCTCTTCCCTATCCCATCTTCTCCTTACACACACTTAAAAGCACCCCCCCACATATTCCGGAAGACCCGGGCGGGTTAAGCGTCCGGCTGCGGCGGTGCCCCCTGGTGGGAGAATCCTGATTGGGGGAAACCCTTTTCCGAGGGGGGCGGCGCCCGGGTTCGCCATCCCGCTGGGAAGATCGCCGCCATCTTCCCAGAGAACATGCACTAATAACGGGGCTAAACCAAAACAATTGACGCGCCCGGGAAAAACCCAAAAACAAAAAAATCCGAAACCCCACCCCGAGTACACCACTGTGTTTATTATTTTTTAATGGAATATATTTATTTTTTGAATATTGTTTTTTTGGTATTACTGTTACTGCTATTCTTTTTTTTTATTTTGTTTGTTTTTTTATTGTTTTAATCTGCAGCTCTTTTGAAAGGGTCTGGTTTTGATGTGGTTTGGATTCGCCAACCAAGGGCCCATAAAACTCAGAACATCCTATGCAACATTTAAGCTTTTCCCGAACCGATCTTCTGTATTAGTAAACGAAAGTCGCATAAAGACTCGGGGCCGGTGTTTCGTCAGACCACGGGGTATGACCTCTGGGGTCAAAAATTGCTGACCATTGGACCCTCCATTTCCAAATGCTCCCTCTGTGCTATCAGATCGATAATTCCCCATTTTTTCGTCCCTTTTTTTCTGTGTGGGAAACTGCTGGGGTAACACCTCCCCCCTTTTTTCGACGCATAATTTGGGATGTTTTGATTCAACAAATGGTCGGGTTTTGTCTTGAAAACCCCAAAATAATTTGATATTATTGTTTCAGACCACCTTTACAAATGTTTTACCAAGACCAGTTTTCCTGCGACCATATTTTCTTTCATATTGCAGAGTAGCTTTACCATGGCGTTGTTTGTTCTCTGTGCAATTTCGCTCAAGTCTTATGTAACCATTCGATTTACCCTTTTGACTTGTATACTTGATTTTTAACATGCTTTAGTCCCAAAAGGGAGGGGAAGGAAAATTCAATGGGAGCTAAATGTCCTACTCCCATGGGCTCCTATTGGGTATGCCTTCCCTCCCCTTTTTTGTGCGTGACAGTGGGCGTTAAATCTAAGTATAAAACAATGTCCAAAAACTTTTAATAGTCGACTTGTGCTGCTAGGAAAAGGGGGTCCCCCTGGTGAAGGGAAACCCTTCGAGCCAGCATCAGGTAATCTGTAGTTCATCCCCCTTCGATGTCCCAAAAAATGTCCGTTTAGCGGCTTTCCCCATCTTGATTGATTGATTGTTTTTTGTTTTCCGGGGGGTCAACTCAGGGCGTTGTCCTTAGTTAGTCATGCTTTTTTTTGGGGGGATGGTGGTGATTTTCCCCCCTGAATGGTAAGGGCCGGCCGACATACCCGTCGGGTGGGGGTTTTCCCCCAACCCGGGACCCCCCCCAAAAGGGCCCCGCCCCAGCCGGGCTCAAGCCCCCGACCGGTCTCCCAAAATATGGGTGTGTAGTGCATTTAGGGTGTTGTGAAAAGGGAGGGATCCGGATGAGATGGATCCGAACACTGGCCACAATTCTCAGGCAGATGTTGAAATCCATCCAGCAAATAACTCTGTCAAATCCCCAAATCGGGACTGTCCCGGACCCCCCGGTCAGAGTCGCACGACGTTTCATCTAACTCAGTCTTTTTTAGCAATTTGAATAATTTGAAAAAAAATCGACAAATTTATAATAAAATGGCATGAAATTAATGGAGAACTGATGTGAAGGTCAAAAAATATTTGTTTAAAGTGATTTCCCGAAAATGGGAATTGACGATTTTTTGGGGGAAAGTACTAGTTTTATTCTGCGATTCTTATTTCTGTCATTTTTAGGTGCTTTTGAAAATTTCAATGACAATTCCCGGATATGTCTTCATGTTTCATATTAGTTCGTTATTAGCCCCAATTTCTTCTTTGCTGAAGATTTCATTGATTTGTTTTAAAGGAAATTGTTGTTTTCGCATTTCCAAAGACATTTATATCTACTTAAAAGCGTTGTTTAGATGCGTTTTTTTTTTAAATTCTTTGGGGGCTGGTATGGTTCCCATCGGAACCAGTTGTGAAGGGGGGTTATGGACTCAACCCCATGGCGTCTCTGTCCGGTGGAGATGGGGGAAATTTAAAGTTGCTCCGCTCGGATTATAGGGGCAGTCCCAGGGAAAAAACCCGATCAAAGCAGTCGACGAATCAATCCTGGTGGGATCGGTTTAGACGAATGTGACAGAAACTCGATCCGATTTTCCCCTTTGTTAGCCCTTTCCCGTTTCCCCCTTTTATCGAAAAAGAATTATTTTTCTTATCTGTATTCGATTCCATATCGAAAGTTCTCCGATTTGCGGTAAAAAGTGGTACTTATCGGGCCCGCCTCAGGAACCACCAGCGACGATCTTGGGCGCGAAAAACCCCACGCTGGGCCTCGCAGCGGGGGCGCGCCGCGGAACCAGTATCCCCCGGCCGCGGGGGGTAAACGCGGGTTAAGTGCGGGTCGTTTTTGACCCGGGCCTATAACGCAGGTCAACGCTCCCTTTCGCCGACATGGCGCCGAGGGCCGTTTCCCCGGCCACGCCTCCTTTTCGCGTGCCTCCCCGGCGGAGGACAGTGCTTTTGGGGGGGGCCCAGGGCGTCTACGCACGGCCCCAGTTTTGTTTCTCGAAGGTGCCTTTTTTGGGCTGTTTCGTGTTCGCGCCTCTTTTTCCCTTTTCCCCGCGCCTGCGGGCGATTTGATGGATTCTTGCAACGATCGGGGAAAACTGGCTTGCCGTGTCAGGGTTACTTCAAGTTTTGGTGGTAGGGTATTGGATTTGCTAAAAAGTATTGTATTTCAAGATATCCCACTTTGAGAAAGGATGACAAAAGTTTTGGGGGTGCAGGCACGGGGGCTGCACCGACAAGGCGCTGGGCACGGGTTGTTCTTGAAGATTCTTGAACCAGCTTTCATTGCGCTCTCTTTTTCACGTTTCTCCCTGCACATCTTTATAGTTTCCCGAGGGTTCCCACTTACGATCGTTTTATGTACATTGTTCTTTATTTAAAATGTAACTTTAGATCCTCTGTGTTTCAACCGTAATTTTATTTTTTTATTCATTTATTAAATTTTGTATGAAAAAACTTTTGCTTTTTTCAATTCTTGAACCATTTTAATTTTTAAAACCCAAAATGTTTGAAATCAAAGCTCTTCCCCCCCCCCTCCCCTCCCCCTCTCCCCCCTCCCCTCCCCTCTCCCCTCCCCCCCCCCCCTCCCCCCCCCCCCCTCCCCCCCCCCTCTCACCCCCCCGTCCCTTTTATGTCGGGGGATTTGATGGGTTTTTCCATCCGATCTGTGGATCCCCCCGGGTTTCTGCGTCATGGTTACCAAGTTTTCAATTGGAATGATTGGGTATACTACAAAGGTAAATTGAATTTCAAAATTTTCCACATTTTTAGAAAGGACGCTGAGACTTTTTGGGATAAGGGGCTTTTTGGGCTGCCCCCGACAAGTTCAAGGGGTTTTTGATTCTTTTTCCCGCTCTTTCATGTTTCCGCTCTCTCTCTCATTTGTCTCCACTGCATGTTTTGAGTTGCTAAAGGGGTTCCTCACAAAAAACATTTCTTTCTTTTTTCTTGATTCCCAAAATTTATCTATATTGATGACTACTGTTCTGTTCTCTTTCTCTCTCTCTCTCTGTCTGTCTATCTATCTATCTCTCCTCTCGACGTTGCCTTTTCCCTATTTTATAAATTTAGATGTTAATGAATAAACAGGTTAGAAACTCGGTTGACATTTTGGCACGAGCTGAAGAAAATCAGTGTCAACATATTTGATTTTTTATATAATTTATCATTAACTATGTACTGTCTTATACTAGCTTTTCCCCCTTCATATTAAAACCATATAAGCTCAGCTTCCTTCACGCTGATACTGATCCGGGCACGTCAACTACAGAGGTCATATGTCCTTTAAGTGTAGTTCATGTTTTTGGATCGGTAGGTGGTGGTGGTGGTGGTGATCTACGTTGGATGGCGAGATCCGGCGCCGATCTGCCGTCGGCTAGCGGGGTTTTCCCGAACAGGTATATCTTACCAACGAAGCACCGCCCCAGCCGGGGCAAGCTCTAAAATCCGACCGGTCTCCCGGCATGTGTGGTAGTGTAGTGCATGTTAAGTGTAAGAAGTGAGAATAGGGCAAGGAATAGGAAGGAAAGATCGCGCGGGGTCCGTGGTCTTTTAGTTAGGGTACTACTCCGGGATTCGCCTGGTATTAATCGGAGAAACCACGGAAAACTACCGATCAGAACAACCAGCTTCTAGAAATCTCCTCCAGTCAACGACTGAATTCGACCTATCTGACAAGCTAGGGTCGAAAATCTTGCCACTGTCGGGAATCGAACCTAGGACCTTTCGGTCAGAGGCACCGCAGTGACATCAGTTCATGCAGTGAGCCACTTCTCCCGGTCTAAATTCCGTATAAAAAATGTTGTATTTACACCAACCACTATACAGAATCGCACCAATCAGCTTGGCCAATTTTCTGTTAATCCAGGGGATATAGCAGATACTAGTGTAGTCCTCACACACCCAGCAGATGTCTAATATGCAGCGCAGTCCCTTAATCCAACAGAGAAACACCACTTCGGCGCATAGTTCGTTAGCACTCTGCAAAATATGATTGACTGAGGCTCCGAATGTACCCTCGCTTGCACAAAAAATGGGCGATGTCCTGAGCCGAACTTTACCAGAGTTTTCCGGCCTCCGCCCTGCGAATCAGGCTGACCAATCCGCTTGCTTCATTTCAGGGAGGCGGACTACTCATCTTGAACATTACAAAATGGCGGTGATGGCGAGTTATATTATAGTAAATATTTGAATATAAATATTAAATCAATAACAGTTTTATAAATTTTTGTATATACATTTAATTACATAAATAAGGCATGCAATTTCCCAGTAAAACATATTTTAAAACTGTTATAAAACGGGTTTTTGCACAAAATAACACTGGACAACGACTATTAAGCCTGTCTACATTTAAATCGTTTATTATTGTAATATTTAATTAAAATTGCAAATAATTTGCATTGTATGCATTATCTAACCTAGTTATTTTATTAAAAAAATTAATAACCAAAGAAATACGTTTTAAGTCAGTTTCACAAACACGTCTCCGAGAAAAGCAGCTCCAGTTGTGAAATACTTCATCATCAATTTCTCAGATGACCAATTAAAAAATACTATATTGTCGGACATTAATATTGTAATAAAATAGTTTTGATATATAAAATACTAAATAAATTTAAAAGTATTTAAAGTTCATTTAGTCACAATGAAAGTTTTCTACTGCAGACATTATGATTGGTAAGTGCAGCTGTAAGCAAATGAATGATTATTGATCTTTTGTTTGGGGATCAAATTAATTACCTCTTCAATCTAACGTTAGGGTGATTGCATTTTACATGGGTTCTTTACCGCAAATATTAAAAATCATATGTGATACCTAGTCTTTGAGGATTTTGCTGAGAATAAAAAAACGACATATGACTCTTATAAACATTTTAATATCTTAATGTTTGCAAAGGTAGAAACACCAGCTTTCGTCTATTGTGAACATTGGAGAAACACACACACACACACACACACACACACACACACACACACACACACACACATACACAACACATCACTAATCAATATATTACACATTAATTTATATGATTTAATCCAACACAATAAATTAATATATTTATATTATTATAGAATATATTTTACATTACGATTTTTTTATTTTCGAGAACGAGCAATGCACACAAAGTTTTTACACGTCATCAGATGTTACACCACTTCTTCTAGATAAGCTGACCTATGCAAACACTTTTTTTGCTAATCCATTAAGAATCATAGAGATTCTCGGTCATAAATTATTTCAAAATTTAATTATTAATAATGTTTCAAAATTTGCAAACTTAAATCTGTCACGATAATCGTTAGAAAATGAATAGGATCCTCTTAAAATATTGTTGCAAAATAAAATTTTCTCTATTTTCTACATTTTTACATTTCATACAAAATTGCCAATTTTGGATATGTGTTCACTAAGCATTTTCAGTAATATTGCACGATATTCATAATTTTTAATGAATTGTTAATAAATATTGTAAACAAAATAAGCAATTAATTTTTTTTTTGGAAAAATTTCATTTAAGTTATCAATATTTATAAAGAAATTTTAAAAAGTACTATAATATGAATTAAGGTTGAATTTTAAACTATAATTACAATATTTATTATTGTTGAAACGCATTGCTACTATATTACAATGTAACGTTTAAATGTACTGCCCATTGATTGATAGTTTGTGTTCGTATATAGTATATCTCCCCAGAGACGATTTTACAAGAAAATCTAAATAATAACAGAAATAACCTCAAATTTATAATTCATTGGCATTGGGTCCTCCCATGCGACCACTTTAATCTGAGTCGGAAGAAGGAAAAATCAGGGCTATCGCTGTTGGGTTCTACCAAATCTTCAGGGTCCCATTGCGTTCCTTTTACTTAAGTCTTAGGTTTCCCGAAAGTGATACTAGATATTTCAACATTAACGAGAATACATGTTGCATACCTGAGAGAAAATAATGAACAAATGTCTGGAGTTTTAAAAAATCTGCCTTTGGAATACTGCATCAGAAGTCCTACTGGCTATTGAATTTACATTTTCTGTCATTCTCCATAAACTCCCGAACATTTTCCGGTGATTATGTTATCGCCACTAAAGGAAAGATTTCCAGGTTAAAAAACCACATATTTTATTGGTGGATCGAAAATAGATTTTAATTGTGGAATTGACATTATTCCGGTGCAACATACAGAAATGTGAATTTACTATTTGTGCTAGTTTCTCTTTTCACTTCAGTCCTCAATTTTTCTAAAACATAATTCAATCATTTTTTTTTTTACCTAAATACAATATTTACTTTCCGACCTGTCAATTCGGAAGAATAGTTTCCCATTGAAAAACGATCATGCCGATAATTGACAAAGTTTACGAATATCGTAAATACCAAATAGAGTAATATCTGATATTTGTTATCTAAGGACCCCCTCTAGAAAATAATCAATTTTCTTTTTTTTCATTAATCTTTCAAAAAAAGAATAATTTTTGATATTCTGTCAGCATGCATTCTGCAGCATACCATTGGAGTTGTTTGGATTCTACATTTTCGATCCTTGTCTCTCAATCATTATTATCTGTCTAATCCCTCGTTTAGTATTCTATCAAAAGTATACTGACCATCGTCTCCAAATTCATTTTCACAGCATTTAAACCCGAGATTTATTATCATTTTAATTCTAATTTCCGATTCATACGTAACACAGCTCTCCACCATTGTCTTGTATATTGTCTGTTAGTTTTCTTTCAAAATTTTGTTTTATAAAATATTATGAAGTCTACTAAAAATTTGGGCCTTCCTAGCTTATTTTTAATAAAGTCAATATTGATCCCTGCTCTATAATCACCCGATATTTAAATTCTTCCCTGAATTTCCTATTTCTGTTCTAGATTATTTCGAGATTTCCCTACAACCATGTGCTTGACTTTACATTATTTATTTTGATCTCCATTTTTATGTTTTATTAATTTCTGGATTAAATGTTACAGATAAAAAAATTATTTTTCTACCTATTTTCAAGTGATACTGCTCAAAAGGGGAAATCGCATGTATGAATTCAAAAGGTTTTGGCCGTTCTAAAGTCTTAAACGATATCCATAACATTTTTAGTTATTTGGATTATGCACTAATCAAACTTTCAACATTTTTTTTTACTAGTCTTGCATGACTTATTGGTGTCTCCTAAAATAATGTAACAAGTATTTCTACGTCAATTTAAAAGGGGAAAAGAACTTTTTCTGATGAAATAATATTATATAAATAAAGATCTTCATCTTCATATTCATTACTAGTTTACACTAGTTCATTATGAGAGAAAAATGAATATTTTCTAGGATGAAGAAAGGGAAACGTGACCTGAGTCTTTTATTTTGGACCCACGAGTTGTGATGGTTTAGTAAAATAGTTGTAGCATACTCTTGAATGAATGATTGAGAAGAATATTTAATAATGGACTTGTTTATTAATCAATATCATTCAAACAATGTAGCCTTTCAGAATGTTAGAAATGGGCATGATAAACATATTTACTTCAACTAATAATCGAATATTTATTATATAAATACAGGGTTTTTAAAAAACCAAAATTATTTTTCAACTTCAAACTTATTCCTTAAAATTTATCTGCGTGACGCATGTTAACAAACACTTCACTATTACGTTCTCGTATACTTATGTATATACAGAGTAATATATAGTATAGAGAATTTTATAATGCTGCGCGAAAAAACTGCCATTTTCTGCGAAAAAATCATTCCGTTCTGGTGACGAAAAACTGAATCAAAAGTTGCTAAATTAAGAAAAAGTCCTCTAACACGCGTGTAGCCATAATTCCAGTTTTGTGGATCCGTGATGCCAAAAACAAATTTGGGAAAACAAAATGTCTTCTGTCCGTCTGATACACTCTAGCGCCTAAACCTTGCATACGATTTTTTCCAAATTGAAGAAACCCTGTCGTTTTCACCTGGCTGAAGCTATGCGATTTTAAAAAACATTCATTAATTTTGGGGACTATTTGTAGCCTTCCGGACATTTTAAATTGTTTTAAAAACGGCTCAAATTTTTCTGTAAATTTCTTGAAAGGACTTTTACTCTATATAAAAATACGCTTATAAAGGTAGAATATGCCCAATTTTGTCAGGTTAACTCCAATTTTGAAAATCGCTAAAATTTGAATATTTTGCGGCGTCTTATACAACTACAAAATTAAAGATAGAGTTTTTTGCTTCAAATGAAATTATTTTATAATTAGATTTTTTAATGGTCATGCAATTTTTAAAATTTTTAGTTGATTTCCTTTGATATGGCTGCAATATTTGCAATTTTAAAAATTTACATAAACAAGATTTTCTCAAAAACGGCTCCAAATTTTCTTTAAATTTTTGGTTGGAGTAATGCCAAATGCACCTATCCATGACATAAACGAGATATTGCTCTATTCTATTGTTTTTAAAAATTACACAAATGTAATTTTTGAAATACCTCTCACGCTTTTAAATTTGAGCATTTGAATAATTTGTATAGATTATTTAATTTGTGAGTAGAAGTGCTTCAAATGACTTTAGGGGAAGTTTTTCAAAACTCAATAGATTCCTGTGAAAAGAGCTATTTTAACCGAAAAGTTGAGAAATGTCAAAAATGTATTTTGTGCGGCGAAGATGTC
Organism: Teleogryllus oceanicus; assembly: GCA_964035755.1. NCBI lineage: Eukaryota > Metazoa > Arthropoda > Insecta > Orthoptera > Gryllidae > Teleogryllus > Teleogryllus oceanicus. The sequence goes on from CAXIVR010000001.1 coordinate 285,607,244, forward strand.
AGCTGGAAAGAGAAGGGCAAGAATCTTATGAGTTGGCAAGAACCTTAAAACCAGTCCACACAGGAAATTATAAACATTTGCTACGAGAAAGTCTGTCCCATTCTGTAGCACCTCTAGTTCTTCTATTTTGGTAGTAGGAAGTGTAAGCATTTCTTAATTTTTAAAAGCAAAAAAAATTTCAGCTAGAAAACTTGACAAAGAACAGTGAGACACAAATAAAAAAGGTTAATTACAAAGGACTAATACTCATATTAGGGATTGGAGAAACGAACGTAACAATGTAAACCAAAAACGGCCTATGAACGGAAATATGGAGTAGTGAATGATCTGGTAAACGACCAGTAATCGAAAGTACATCAAATTCTTTCCGCAGTTTTGTAATGGTATCTTTTTGCAAAGAAAGGAATGTTTAGAACATTCTCGACATCGTTATTAAATTTATTTTCATTGCTCGTCAAGTAAAAACCGCTGATATCGTCGGATTTGAACACGCGTTCCTCTATTGAGAAAGCCACGCACCTAAGCGGTTGCGCTACCAACACAGACGTACGAAGCATTTCCGTAGAACTTACTCAATTAAGAATCTTACGAATTTTGTCTTCAAACTCATTGCTTTTCCGCACTTTTGCAATTTAAAATATTAAATAAATTACCTCTGAGCAATAAAAAAGCAAAGAAATCTACGCGGCACTATAAAAGGGATTAATTCTTTAAGAATGTTTCAGTTCAGTACTATGTAATTTTTGCGCTTCGGTTCTAGCCTGACGCTCAACCCTTATCGCCTCTCCCCAAAGGTGAGATTATTGGGCAATGATAACGTTGGGCTAGCAGACAAGTTTCACACGGCCCGACATTTCAGAATTCATTTGCTGCCAGTAATTACTAGAATCTAAAAACATTTATTGATTTCAAGAAAAATCACCTATCATTACGAGTTATTATCTTTGTTCATCTACTCCATTTATATAAAATAAACTTTATTTCTCTGTTATTGGTAATGTTTTCTTAATATATAATAAATGTTACACTATTAACACTTCATTCGTTTTAAAACTCTCAAACGACAACCAAATCATCCCTTAAATTTGAAAGAAAAGTAATTAAAACCCACATAGTCAAAAATAAAAAGTTATGAACAGGCCAGGACGTGAACTCGAGTCTTCCAGTTCTTCAAACAAGCACCTGAACTACGACTCACTCCTGCAGTCACTTATACAATGCTTTACATATTAGGATGTGTTGACGAGTGATACGGTTGAGTTTTGCTAGCTGAAGACGGGAATGTTGCTTGCAACGAAAAAAATAAAAAGTGCGATTTCAAAAATCGGTTTTGAAACGTTTTAATAGTAAGAAGAAAAACGGTTCATTCGGTTTTGCATTTCAAACAATTCTTTAAAATTGTAAATATTCTTGCACTTTTGCACGAAAATCATCATTCAAGAAAGCCTACATGATTGTTATGCAAAAACAATTATGGACAACATATTTCATTTGAAAGACAAATCTGTTTTCAATTTTGTAGTTGTAGGATGACGCCCAAAATGTTCAAACTTTAAAATTTTCGAAAATTCAGATTTAAACCCATGAAAATTGGAACTATGTCATCCTTCTAAGTTATTTTACTCTATTCTTTTAAGAAAATTAGGACCGTTTTAGAAAATTTGAAAATGCCCAAAGGCTTCATGTAAATCCCCCAAATTTCAAAGATTTTTCAAAATTTCATTCAACTACAGCCAGAAAAACAGGGTTTCTTCAATTTGGAAAGGATCGTACTGTGGTTTAGGCGCTCAGTAGTGATCACAAACGGATGGACGGACGGTTTGGATAAAACCGCTTTCGACTCAAAACGTTTTATTACCGTTTAATCGCGAAATCGATTTTCCCCTGTATTACATAACTTTCTCATACTACGTATACGCACGAATATCTACGTATATACGTCACATACAAAATAACCTACGTATACTACGTATATTCGTGCGTATACGAGAAAGTACAGGTTTTGTTTTGTGCTGAGATAACAATTATCTAGTTAAAAATCCATCTAAACGTGTTACAGGATTTCCCAAAAAGGTGAGATACAAAAACAGTACTGAGAATTTTCTGCATTACTGATTGTCATTTCAAAGGTGAGTTTATTTTTACATAAATGATTCATATTGCAAAATATGAATGTATTTATGTAATCAAAAAACACGAGTAATTTGTCACAATCGGGGCCCGAGTTGTGTAAAGTCAAACTTTGATATCAATTCTTAAATGTAAACCTTTCCCCTCATACTGACTTCGTAAATGATGACGGTGACAAATATCAAATGCGTGGGGAATACACGAGCCCAAGAACCCAACTTAAAACGCATTTTCAAGGCTCAGTGGTCAGAGCAACTGGTCGTAAATCGAACGATGCGGGTTTGATTCCTGCAAGGAATTACATCTTTAGTACTCAATTAATCGGTTATCAGGTCACAATATGGATATCACTAACGAACGGATAAACATTTCCCTCATATTCATTTCACTAAAAGTGACGAGTTGTGACAAACTTTTTGGAAGTGAATCAAAATGTATGTCAAAACGTTCACTATCTTAATTCCAAGCGAGATTAGGTTAATTCTTACTAACTAAATATAAATAAATAAAATTTGTATAAATATTGTAATAAAGCGGGATCAAACTAATTACAATTATATAGTATAAAAGTTCGCAAAGATCTTATAAGCAATAAATAAATACAAGTATTTTCCGCTAAACATTCTTATCTTTAATTCTCAGACTTAGGTTAAAACAAAACCCGGGAACAGAAGAAAAAGGCATCGCAGAACTGATCACCCAATACCTCCGTTTTAAAAAACCGGTGTCAAACGATTTCAGCTACAGAGAGAGTTTTGGTCTCGTAATCTGCAAAGCCTTAATGTATCTACAATACGAAATGTTTGTTCTTAATTTCCCCATTTTCTCTGAGAGTTACATTTAAGACGTAATAGAAATCATATTCTCCAAACATATTCGTTCTCAAGCAGTAAATTTCTGAAAATGCAATATTAGGGCAACTGATGTTTTAAAAATTACATGATAATATATTTATTATCTAACTCCGTTATCATATTTATAAATTTTTATAATAAATTTAATATTTAGATTTAAAGAACGACATTATCCCAGACATTTTGAGATCCAAAAATTGCACCTCCTTGTTTTTTCCCATTTGAGACTAAATGACAGGTGATTTGTGCATTGGATCACCTACAAACATAGCGAATAATCATTGGATATAACTAAATAATTAAAAATTCCTTATTTTCTTTGTGAAAATTGGGACTGATTGAATGGGCACCACTTAGTCTCAGTCTACCCGCACTAAAGATAAGCCGTATCAAACATTGTTTATTTAAAAATGGAGATAATAATAAAACAAATATTGATTTCTTTCACATGACCAGTCAAATCGTACTTTATTATGTTTTGGAGTTAATACATTTTGAAATGTGGCTCCACCTACCGAAGACTTACATTAAAATTTTAAGAAGACCATAAAAAAAATAAAATTATCAATTTTCAAACAATTAAGGGATGCGTTCTGTTAGCATTTATCACAAAACACAAACACAAAATGGTAATTTTAATGAGTTCTTAAACTCTAAGGAACTTTGTTAAACGTGAAAAAGACATATTCCTTTCTAAATTAATAAGAGAACGAAAAAATTACCTTTTTCAAAATTTTATAATAAACCCACAGACTTTTGGGATTCTGATTATCTCTAGAACTTTAAATATTTAAAATTTCTAGTGATTATACAACTTGGTCGACTTTTCATATTATTTCTAAGATTACATAAAAATATGATAATGATTTCAATTGAGAACTGTTAATGTTGAGCTATCTCTTTCAAATTTCGTTTCGTCACATTGTTGGAATAAAGATACCAGCACACAATCTTAATATAATCACATTATCGTTTACAAACAAGGTTGTTCCTCCTGAGAATTTGGAATGTCTCTCTGGATGAAGTGATTAATGTGTTCCAGGCATCAGGTAAAAAATATATATTCGGCAGGATTTGATCGGGGTCCATTCCCTTCTACCGTTTAATCCGGAGCTATCACAGAGGTACCTAACATGAGGTGTTGTAGAATAAAATTCTATCTTGACATTTATTGTTCTTATGATATACACATTTACTTCAAGAGAAATCACATTCTTATAGAATGTGGAATCATTACGCGATACTATTCTTAGTTGATTCTAGTTGAAATACGATTCGATGTCTTTTGTGAGGGCTCATGATAGCTTCTATCCTGCGAACTGCTATCTTGCCCCTCCCATATCTTCGTGATCACCACATTTACCGATAAGACTGAACTGTAACTCGTCTGAAACACCAGTCTGAATACAGAACCTAGTATTAAGCAAGAAATGTTATTTTAATACCCAAATTTCACAACTAAGAAATTTCGGGCAAATTTGCATTCTTTTTCATGAAAACTTTAACCTAAACTTAATGATATAATCTACAATATTTTAATTATCGAAATAGTTGATTGTTGCTTCTTAAAGAAATTATAATCTTAAATGGGAACAGCAAGTAGTTGGAACACAACAGCCATCTTCTTCTCTAATGTCACTCCCCGCAATAATTATACTATTACATGAAATGGAAAGAGTTTTCAACCAGTAAGATCTCTATTTTAATTTTAGTCTTGAAAAGTTAACTTTTTCAATTTTAAAATATTAGAGTTCCTCGAAAATGACCACCAGCGTGTCAGGAAAGGAGAGTCGTCTCTGATGGAGACAAACGCCTTTTGGGCCCTAAGTCTTTTCAAAAATTAAATTAATTACAAATATTGGACAAAACTGAACCCGAACAGAAAAAAAAATCCCCTGTTCGACTCACAACGTAGAAGCCGACAGTACCTAGCGTTAACCATTCGGGTAAAGATTTGTTTCAATTGACGTAGTTAAAAATAATCAAACTATCAATGAACATAATCGTTTCAGTATATATTTTTTCGTTTCAGAGTCAACATGTTTAAAATATTGTGATATATATATAATATAAAAATGTATAATATAGGGAATAATAAATATATTAATATAATATAATTATAATTTAATAGAATGCGAACTTTTCTCTATAGAAGAAAGTACAATATTTTTTCTTTTCTTCTGCATATTAGTACACATTGTCATAATAAAACTAGAAAGGGACTTGCAATTATTCGAAAGACCAATGTCTAGAAGTAGGAGAGTTTTAAAGAATACAAGTGATGCTAAAACAGCGTCTTTCTCACCTGATTTTCACGAAACTTATGGGGAAAAAACTAAAAATTTCCAAAAAATTTCACATGATCTGATTTAAGAAATTTTATCTTTGAGGAAAAGTTTCATGAAGGGGAAAAAACTCAAATTTCAATATTTTACTTGTAGGGAAAACTTACGAAAATCTGTTTTTAACGAACATGAGACCAGCAATATTCTCTTAAATGTACTTCCAATATCCAACAATTATTACATTTACATTTTATTACATTTGTAATAAAAAATTTTGGACCATTTGTTTGAACATTTGAAAAATGTCCAGGGCTACATGTAAAATACCCTCCCCCAATTGAATATCGGTTTCAAATTTAAGGCGCTACGACATCAGCCAGATCGATTGGGAGTATCAATTTTGGTGAAAATCGGGTGAACGGTTTAGCCGCTAGCGTTGTTCAGGGACGGACGGACAGACATTTTACCGTCAGTCGATTTTTCTTATCAACCACCCACAAAACATGGATTCTGGCTACACCACGATTTGGAGGATTTTTTTTTAAATTTAGCAAGTGGATTTATCCATTTTTTTGTCACAAGGGCGGTGTAATGTGCGTTTTTTTACCGACAATTCGCCTTTTTCGGGAGCATTACTCCTTTCTACTCCTTAAGAAGAAAGTGCAGTCAATATATGAAAATTTAGATTATGCGTTCACGGAAAATTTGTATGCTTTCACTGCAAAGCAATTTTCTAAATTTGGAAAACATTTATACAATTTTATAACTTCATTTGTAAATTGGTTATACCGAGAAGAAAAAGTAAAGTTCATAGAAATTTGAAACAGATTAGTAATTGCAATGTTGAAAAAACCCAGAGATATTAATAAAAGGGGACATTTACTACAGTATTTGTAATAACGGTATAGTGTATTCAGATAGATAGTGTAAAAAAAAGAAAGAGTTCTTTTCAGAAAGTTTCAATAATGCAAATGAGCATAATGCCATACCCTCAGAAATATTGGAATATCATTGGATTCAGAATCCCAATGAACTTCTGTATAATATCAATTTTGAAAAAGAATAATTGATTTAGAAGTCAGTAATGTTTTAATTTTTGCGGTACCATGCTACACAGGTCCTTTTCCCACAACGAGTCTAAAAATAAATACATGTTCGCGAGTCTTTTGGAAATATTTTTGGATTCGTGATTTAAAAACCGAATTTTCCTTCAAAACCCTAAATACTATTTTTCTTGATATCATTGTTTCTGTAGTGTCTGCGCATTCGGTTTTTAAAATATAGTAAAATATTTAATAAGTCTTAACTCAATATTAGGAATTATTTTCCGTCACTGTTCCTCAGCTAAAAACATGGAAATATTGTAATGAAAGAACATTATTAAATTCAGTGGTACTCAGTTTAATAAATATGTTTATTTTACCAACGGGAAAAAGAGAAAGTTGAATAAAATATGTATTGGCTACAATGAATATCATTGCAATATTGTAGAAACTCTGAGAGAGTTGAATATTAAGTTATAAATAATAATCAATTAGGACCATATATGAAAATTTCATTTTGATTAAATAAATTTCCCTTTTATAATACTATTTTTCCCAGGAAAATAAAGTCCTTAGGTTTTATTAGGCAACGATTATTGAAAAGTCTAATTCAAATATGTAAATTTTCTTTGACAATTGGAAATTTTGTTTTTTATATATTTTTTAATGTCTCTTTTTTAAATACTAGGTCATATAACACCACTGTGATTTTTATGTTTGGGGTTTTCTGTGGGGGAATCTAGGACATCACGAAACACATCTATGTCCGAGGCGGAACCCGCGCTTCAGAACCCGGGAAACTACGGCCTTGTCGTCCATTTCCCCTTTCTCTCAGTAAACCTTTGACATCATATATCCAACATCAAATACATCGAAAATATCGCAATTCTCCATCATTTGAATTACGTTTTTCCTGTGTCCCTGGCCACGTGGGGATAAGTGGGAAAAAAAACCTCTGACTAGGTAGTAAAGTTGGCCTCGAGGAAGCAGAAAGACATCTTTATGGTAAAATCTCTCTTACCCACCAAGATTTTATCCCAAAGATGCATTTTGAGTGCAAACAGAGTGGCAGAACTCTTTTTAAACTCCAAGGATCGAAAACCCTTGTCATGGTCATCCGTGGCTCTAAGCCCGAGGCAGTTTTTATTCACCTTCGGATCGGCACTGCCACTTTCCCCGGACATCCCCGTGCAGTTACCACCCTATCCCCAGAAATGAAGAACAGACCTTACTGTAAGCATGCTCCTGTGCACTGCGATAATGAAAGAGCCGAAGAAGGCATAGCTTTCGACTATAGAAGAATGCTGGCTACTGTCCTCCGCTAACTCTTTAAACTTTCTAGAGAATATGGTTTTTAAATCTAATACGCGTGAAGGATGATTTTTAACTGCCTTTTATAACTAATTTTGCGTTTTTGATGTAACACTGTCTTTGTCATTTATTTCATTTTAAAATTAGTCATTTTTACTGTTTCTCTTTTAATCTTTAATTAATAAAAAAATTTTATCTGACTTTTATACTAATTTTCAGAAAATTTTGCGAATAATATTTCACTATTAATTGACAAGATATTTGAGCACAATACAAGTTCTTTATATTATTAAAGAAAGGGATGAAGTTTCATTTCGTGAAAATAATAAAGACTGTAGTTTAGTTTTCAGATTTGAGAACTTGTGATCTCATTGAATCTCTTGTGTTTTTCCGATGATCTAAAACCAAATGTATTTTTCAGGTTCGAAATGCATTCAGTATTGGGATCTTATGAGCCAAAATTTTTTGTCATGCGTATATCTTACATGGCTAAAAATTTTTTCACAATTAATCGTTAGAAAAAAAGGACGGTGTGTTTCCTGAATAAAACCGTTTCTTACTTCAATATCGATAACCTGTCAAGGTTTCCGGATGTTTGAATTGCGGGGGACTTCTTGAATCAGAACTAAACACTCCAGGGAAAATGTTTCTGGGTCTACAAAACCTAACATAAATTGGAAAGATAATCGATTCGAAACACTGTTTCCTTAAATATTTAATTGGAAAATTGTCCGGAATTGAATTTTTAACTAAATACTCAATCTCTTTAAAGTTTATTCAAACAAGTTTTTGTTTCTTTCTTAACAGCTCGTTTTAAGAAAATTCATTGATTCGTAACATTGTAAGGTTTTCAAATTTATTCTTTTTACTACGTGGTTATTCAAAAATATTTAGAAAATATTTAACTTCAGTGTAGATTTCCCCAAATTAAAAGAATTAAAATTTGCTGTTTATATTATTAGCTATTTATTAAAGATATCAATTATTACAATTTTGCTATTAAAATATGCAATGTGATATGTTGAAAATAATTAATTATGTTAGCGCCTATTCAGGCCATATCAGATTTGTACTGTTGCCTGTATATTACCTTAAATAAATAAATAAATAAAAATATCACTGGAAGGGATGATATAATCTTCTCAGCAGTGTAACAGAAAAATGAACTTTTGAAAAATATGAAGAATAAAACAATTATATTTTCGAAATATTTCTAATGGAGGTTCCCTATTCCCTTTTTACCGATTATCCAATAAATTGCAACAATTTTACAAATAGTCTAAACAATATTAACAATAGCAATTTTCAATGATAATCTACTTGGACACCGGGAGTGATTTTTAATTGATTAACGAAATCACTGTTTTCATCACCTGCTCTATAGAAAAATGGGCGATTACATTTTTATAATGCGTTATAAAATGTATGTATTTCTTTGCATTTCCTTAATAAAGGCGTAATAATGTCAAAATACAAGTTTTTTAAAAACGGACATGAACTTCAATTTGCTTGATAGGAAATGTGTATATTATGTAAAATGCATTTGTTTCCCAAAATTATTATGTAATAGTTAGTGTTCTTGCTTTAGAACCATTAGCATTTTAAAATAGTTTGTAAAACAAAAATTTCAATACTATTAATTTAATCACAAATTTCTCACAATATTAGATACCATAAATTAGACTTCATTTTCTGGTAAGAACTCGATAAAAATGTCCCGCCCATCCCGTGACCCGCTGCGCCTGGTTCGTCAGCGTCCACGGGGTTCAGAACCAACGTCCAGTGTAATTGGCGGAGTGATCCTCGCGCCCGCGCCAATCCGTTTTGTTTCTGGCCTCCTGTTACCTCCTCTTTCTTCCTCTCACCCCTCCTTCTCCTGTTACCCCTGCTCCGTTAGCGAGGCAGCGTCACTGACCTCAAAAAATTGCTCCGCCCTTGAGATAACTAGGAGGAAAATCTTCGAGGAGGAAGGACGGGCGCGGGAAAGCCAATGATAGGGGCGGATACGCCTCGACGCCAGGATTGGTCAAGTGTCCAGCGATGGTTGTCCAAGCTGTGGAAAAGCCAGATTTGGCCGCACAGGGCATCACCCATATTCTGTGAGAGTGGGTATACTAAACATAAAAATTCCTAGTTTGTTTTATATAATACTTTGATATGCGTATTTTATTGATCTGCAAATCACTTTTTCAAAAAATAAATATTTCATTGAAAATTGTAATTATTTTTTAAAAAATGAAAATTTCTGTATGAACTCGCTCACACAAAAATTTGAAAAAATATAGGCGTATTTCTTATACAATTTTCTACAAAACACAACAAGAAAAAAGTGGGCACTGAACACGTACAGATCTAAAAAATCTATAGTAAGTATGCGGGCGCGCGCTTCTTGCCTCTGCACTAACGAATTGTGTTTGATTAGTCTTTGATACGAGTGCCGAGAGAGTGACCTCTGCTTCATTAGGGTTTCAAGAAATATTAGTAACTCATATGTACGCTCTGTCCTCAGAAGGGATGGGTGACTGCGAGAACGAATTCTACTCCCGCTTTTCGTCGTGTCCAGAAGATTTACTGCAGGGTCCCCTTGTGTCCTAGTAATGAGGTGCCCTCCTGACCATGCTCGTGGAATACAACAGACCACTTGTCAAGGGTCTTAAATAAAAAATTTTGAGCATGAGTCACAATACGCATTTTATAAAGAGAAGAGTGCTATAGTTTGTTCTGTGAATCGTGTGTACACTGTGCAACGTGTGTAGCAATCACCGTATGAGATACGACAGATCTTGCAATCAATATAATCTTTCTGATCATGATTTTAAGAAAAGGAAAATCTCGAAGTCGCATAAACCAGTAGTGAAACTTGATTCTTTTGGTTTGTCGGAAAAAAGTCGGCTTCCAAAAATGTTTCTAGTTAGTGAAGAGAGCGTCGAGATCAGAGGCTCTTGTGGCCTTAACGAAATAGGGAAAGTCAGGAAAACAGTGGAACGAAAGGACAATATAAGCTCTTCAGATAGTTAAAGTGTCTGCAAAATGAATGTTGGTAAGATAAACAAGAGTTTAATTGCGATAGGAGATACCCCCGTGAAGAAAAGAAAGTTGCACCAAAAACGGTATCCCCCTGAGAAATTTCAGACAGTACAAAGTGCTACCACAGATAATTTTTTTCACACTAAATATCCTTAGCCCTCAATTGAAAAATCAGACAAGAAAGACATTATTAAGAAACATCGATTCCTTTCACTCCACAGATCACAAGAAAGTGAAAATTCAAATTCTGACAATTTTTGAGAGTTCGAGAAACGACACTTCGCAGCAACCAAAAACGTGATAAAAGTGGCTGAAAAGTTGGATGAAGAAAATGGAAATTTGTCCAGACCTGAAGTGTAAGCTAGTACAAATATTTGAAGTCAGTAATGAAAGACCAGAAAATTACAAAATAGCAGTCATAACGTTAGTCAAGAATCCGTCATTAAATAACCAAATATAATCGTTAATTGGTACCACCTCAAGAAGTACTTAAATCAGTGCTTCATCCAAAGAAATCCATCGCCAGTAACGCAAGAAACGCGTGTGTTGCAGCAATCTACTGCAGACAGCTTCTTAAAAAAATAATATTTTTTAAAGTCACTGAGATCCCACTTTTATCTTTTCTGGAGTTGTTAACAATAGTCTAGTGCGTTTATTAATAATTGTTTTAAAAAAATTAGCTCATCGAATTTATACAATAATTACAAATTCCATACATACATCATTAAAACATCATTACAAAAATATTCAATTTTCCATTTTTTTTAAATTGAAAATTTCGTAAATTAAGTATTTTGCAAAATATTAAAAATTAAACATGTCTTTAAGCTTAGAATACAATTTGAACGGATTTTCAATAATTAATATATTCAAATATGTGTAAATTTTTAAGTTACTAGTTTGCTAAGTTTTAGCACATTTCATAATGCCATATTTCCGAAAATAATAAAGTTAGAAAACAATAAAAATACACGTTAACTTATTTGATCCATATAATAAATGAAACAATGAAAAATAATTAAAATTATGAAGTGAATTTGGTCATTTTTGTCGATTTGACGTGGAATGGTCGGAAAATTCTTATGAAAACAATTTTAAACACAACAAAGAATGTTATATTTTACATCGTTCTTACATGTTTTAAAAGACTACATTATATAATACAATAAATTCGTTCCGTATTAATAACAGTGAAAAATAACACATCCACGATGAGCAACTTAACATGGCCGACTTGGCCGACTGCTAAATGTTAAACCAGGCAAAACGGTTAACGTTCGTAGCACCGGAAAACTTGTTACCTTACGACGCTTGCTTGCTCTGCTTCCCCGAACATGTTTGGAGAAAAAAACTGCTGATATGAACGAGACTGGCAAGGAAGAATAGACATGCTGAGTAGCAAATATATATAGAATATTACTAAATTAAGAGATTCGTTTTTGGTTCAGATTGCAAATATTCTTTGGAATATGCAACTTGCGCATAGTAAAGTGACGAGTGCCAAAAATAATGAGATGGAAAAACTGTGTTTTTGCTTACCTACAGGTGAAGTGATAATGACTGTTGAATATCAAATATAATGCGAGTTATTTGACCGTAACTCTTTTTTATCGGACTTACGGAAATATTAGTGGATCTCACATACGCAGTCGTCATCCAGAAAGAAGTTAACAAACATATTGGACAAATTTATTTTTAATTGTAAAATAATATATAAAATAATAATAAAATATAAAAATATTGTGACACATGGTGTGTAATAATGACGAATTATTTATTAATAAATCTGTAATTTGAACACTAGCTAATCAATATTGAATAGTTGCATTGAAACTTATTGTACGAATTGGTTGCCGGGAATGCTTATAGTAGTTCGGGTTTGACCCAATAGATTGCAGTAGTATGAATTTCAATAGATAACAGCCAATAACAAGATAAGCGAAATAACTGGTATTTCGTGTAACAGTTACGAAACGTCAACTGTTAAGAATTAACAGTTTAGCTGTTAAGGGCACATCCGTACTTGGAAACGGCGTCGCAGGCGACGACAGGCCGGGCCATCGACGCCCTCACCCGCAGAGGCGGCTTCCGGAACGGATCAGATTATTTACTCATCAACTTCGGCGCGGCGGCACAACGCCCGTTACACAAAAAAAAGCGCGGGCGCCCCTCCCTCGAGGGGCGGCGCGGCGCACGCTGGTTCAATCGGGCCCAAAACCTAGCCATCATTGTAAATTAGCTTCACTATGCATGTTTTTTTGACTTTCCTTTGCTGAAATGGTAGTAGAGCTTAGGGTGAGTTTCTATTTTGTTAGCAATACAGAAAAATCAAATCAGTTCGTTCGTTTACCGTTACAAATAAGTTTTCTATAATTCGACAACGAAAATATCTAGTTTTTGAAATGTTAATCTCTCGCTTTTAAATTTATTTTGATTGTTATTATTATTATTATTATGTATTATTATTATTATTATTATTACTATTTTTCATCTTTCAACTATTAATAGTTAAATAGTTGGGAAGGGATTCTGCAACTCAAGAAAGCGTGCGCAGATGATTTTCTCCTCCATGCGTGATATACAGTTTTTGACTAAATAAGTAAAAACAAATTGCAAAAGACACTGGCTTTGCGTGAAAGTAGATATCAATAGGTTTTCAAGGTCACTGAATTTGAATATCATAATGTAATTTCAAAGTTCAAAATGGCAGGCTTCAAAATGCAGGATCGACTCATTTAAAATGAACAAAATACATAAAAATATACATATGGGATTTTGGAGGTCACTGATTTCGAATATCATAATGACATTTCCAAATTCAAAATGAAGGGTTCGAAATGGCTAACTGACTCATAAAAAGGAACCCGAAATGTGTAGTAATATGGATACAATGGTTCGCGTGGTCGCTGATTTCGAATATTGAAATAATGTTTTGAAGAGAAACCTTTACAATTTGTCATTTAGACTACCACTTAATTGCGTTGCAGACACTATTATGGCCATATGATCTCATATATTATCGTAAATATCCGATAATGACTGGATATCTTGCCCAAAATCGAGACGATTTTAGAATATTTGTGCAAAACCGAACTACCGTTAAACATTTATATATCTTTTCATTCTTTTGACATAAAGGGAAAGAGACGGTGAGAAGAGACACATAACGTAGGAAGTGGGTTCATCGACTAGAGATGTGGGAGATCAATACTGAGCATGAAGAACGCTGACACGGAAAACAAAGATCACTTCTGATGCGTCACTGCAAGTCAGATGCTCGAGAAAGGAAATGCTTAAGAAAACGTGCCGTCATTCAAGGTCAAAAGGGCCGTCTAAAATGCATCTGACACACATTTCCTAGCATCACATGGCGAACAAATACAAAGTGTCTGCAAAAAAAAGCAAAAAAAAACACTTATTGTTTTACAGTGTATTTGTTGTATGTATTTTCTTAGTAGTAATCAAAAAATTGTTCGTGATATTTATTCTTAATTTTAGGTCGCCATTTTTTTGTTAAGAAATATTTTCTTTTTTCCTTTCGTACTTCTCCGAACTCGTTTCTGATTTCCTACTTCAGTTTCTCGATTGAGCATCCAACAGTATATCCAATATTGACATCCCATTTTCCTTATAAACGTTTCTCAAAATCACGGACATCCTGAGAAATCATTCGCCCTGTTCTTCTACTATAAGTTCCCAAGATTTGGGAAAATAGTCGATATGGGAGAGTAAGAACTAAACTTTTAATCTGATCTTCTACATATCCTGCAAGCATCCATTATACAGTACAGTGGTTTTGTAGTCAGGGTTCTTTGTATTCTCCCCAAAACGTGTCCACTATAGTCTTAAAAGTGTCCCAGGCTTCTTTTCATTGTCTCCCGTTGTTTCCATAAAGAGGGGATCAGTTAGAAGTTTTGTTATGTCGGCGCCAGTAAAACCTCCCTCTTTTAACTTGGCTTCAGACAGTTTCGGGAACTTGTATACTTGTATCACAGATATCAGAAACAATACCCATCCCTTAGTAGTGATTTGGCAAACTGCTTTATAATCCTCAATTTAATATGAGGGAGATAATTTAAAGATGGGGTAATAATACTTGTTCTGGGGGAACCAATGTCGTATAGATGGCATGTTTACGGGGCTTAAACTGTCTCGAGGATGCCAATCAGTTTTGTCCATTGCAGCCCTTTATCTCTACTATCCCGTAAACAAAGAAAGCAAGGATATTTTGTATTATATATTGTATATGTCCCTGCTGATTCAACAACATGATTAGTATTTTGAAATCTCCACAAACCATCCATTAATGCTCTTCATATTTGATTTTGTAAAGAATCGTAGCCAAGTCATTACAGTTTGCTTTCCTATAAACAGAATGTCCTACAGGAAGAGACGCAAACATTTCCATTATAAGCAGAGCCTGCTTTCTTAAAAAAATTGTAGCCTTTATCCTAGTAATTCGGCTGCATCTTTTGAATGATCTAAGCCCCTTACTAGGTCGTTAAGATCACGCTGAGAAAAAAGTTCAGGTCCCTCGTCAACATACAAATCAGAACTGGATTCTTTCCCTAGAAAGATGCGTCTGAGTACTCTGACTCACTCAGGATGTAATCTAAATTAGAAGGGGCTGTAGATTGGTATTTCTGAACCATGGGACACTGGACGAATGGCTGAGTGAAGGTTAGGGTAAAATATTTAATTTTTATTTTTTATATTAAATCTTTTCATATCTTCCGAATAGGAGTAGAAGTCGGTTGTTTGATTTTTCTGTTCACGCCAAATAATAGGAATAATAAAGCGAAATTTGTTTTTGTTACTCTTAAACCACATCAAATCCTCGCATCTTCTGCACACCTTACACGGAGCCTATATTCTACCTTGACTTCCAAGTTTCAATTTGAAATATGTAAAATAAGATTTTTCACAAACTCACGTTTGTTTCTTTGTTAGCTTTTATTATGTATTTTCCACATATAAAACAGAAGCCATCAGGAGAAATTACACAACTTCTCCAAGCCGTACTTAGAAATAACCATTACAGGATCGTTTGAATGTTGAATACCAACTGAGTGAAGTATAAAATGGAACTTAATTTATTTGTTTGAAACATGAGCTAATCCGAAAACAGATTGTTTATATTTATTCCTACTTCCCCAGGTAAAGCTAAACATGTTCATATTCCTCTTTGTCAACTTTTAATCCGTTTTCATATGATCACGCGACTTTCTTGTTAACGCTAAAACTACTTTATCCACCACCCCCTAGCACTCATCTCTACAACCATTCGTTTTCATTTATTGCCAAGTTCAGCTATAATTGATACAATTATACTGAGAAGTTTTAGTTTGAAGATCATTTTTGAAACAAAAACAGAATACTCTATTTTAAGTTGTTTCGAAATTTTACGTTAAATACTAAGAAACAATGGAGTAGCAAGAAAAAATGGCGTGATGGAAAATTTTGGGAATTTTTTTCGTTTTTACTAATTTGAAATCCATAAGAAAATGTCTAAAAATCCTATGCAGTTTTTTACTTGCAGACCTGTAAGACAAAGTTATTGGAGTAGGTAATTATACTCACAAATACGATAATGTATAAGAAATGGCCGTAACGTAATTATTGAGCTGAGAAATATAAAAAACAACTTTTGTTTAATTTAAAACAACAACAAAAGAATACATCACAGTGGCATCTATGTCGTCTCTTGAATGGCCTAGGTGGTTAAGTGCCGAAGCACCGACTCAGCGCTTCGGTTCGAAGGGTCGCGGGTTCGAGTCCGCCTTGGGCAGGTTGTTTGTCCCTTGACTTTGTATGTGTTGTCGCAGAGGGCCTCGCGTTCTGCTGACCCCAGATCAGAGAGACCTTTAAGTCCATTTAGCACTATCCATACAAAAAATTTAAAAGAAACAATATGGAGCCCTTTTCGAGAAAATTGCATTTGAGCATTTATGAAAATGCGGAATTTCGAGATATATACAATAGTATAATTATATTATAAACAATATAAGTTATATGTATGCGTACCTCAAACAATTGTCTGTCAGGAATCAGTGCTGTACGGACCTAATTTTTCAGCATATTTATTGAAAAATATTATATATTATTCAAAAATGTCAACTGTAATTTGGGATGACGTCATTAAGTTCACTTTTACACCCATAGAATTCAGTCTTGGTTTCCAAGACAAAGAACTAAATCCTTAAAGTACACTGAAAATCTTAAAGTGGTCGATGACAGGCGATAATACTGTTCAATCATTCCAAAAATGTATATCGGTAATTTTCTTATTAAAAGTAATTATCATAGGAAGAAATCGAAAAAATATACAGAGAAAATAATTCCCTATGGCGTGAAAGACACTGCCGGATATCTAGTGTTAAATCTTACTATGTAGCATTACAGTAAAGTGGCTGTAAAACAAACAAAGAGTACTACAGGTAGCACATACTTTCTCTAGGAATTTTCTAGTTTCCTTGCCGTGGACTGGCTTTAAGGTCTTCCTCCGTTCTCTGACCAGCTGCCATCTATCGTCACCAAAAGTCCATTTTCTTCGTTTTCTTAACTTTTCGGTAACTTAATAGTAGAACCGAAATATTACTTCAAGAATATTAAAGTAGAGTAAAATATTGCCCAAAATAGAAATTTTCGTTGAACATTTTGAAGCCGTTTTTAAGAAAATGGCAATTAAGAATTACTGTAAATCGCAATTTTGAAGCTTTCTTTTAGGAATCTTTTTAGTTTCATAGAACTCAACTGAAGTCCTTTCAAGCACTTCCACTCAAAAATGTGATAATGTATACAAATCGATCAAAATGTGCATATTAACGGCGTGAGAGATATAAAAAAAATTACATTTGTGTAATTTTTAAAACAAAACAAAACAAAACAAAAGAATACACTAAAATTAACTGTACCTGTATTGCGACGGATCACGTCGTCGTATTTCGCGCCGCGCCGTGCATTCACCAACTGATGAAGGGTCAGGGCGGTTATACCACGTTATACCCCATTCTAGCGTAGGTGTCACCAGCACATTCGACGTCTTCTCCGCCGCTCTGTCGCCGGACCCTACTACTTGTTTATTCAAATTGAAAGTATTTCTTTCCCAGGAAACCCTACTTGGAATATGACTGAGAAACTCGCCACATTAACAACAAGCTCTCCTACAGGCTTTACAACACTTCATTAATAAAACTTGATGATACAAAATTTGTACAAACTTTACACACAAACCTCTGTTCTGCGTGATTTCACAAGTATAGCACAAGCAATCATTAGGTTCCTAATGCAAAATCTCAAAAGTACTGCGGATTTTATGATTTAATAATTCTGCGATCAGAATCTGTCTAGCTCTGATTTCAAAATCAAGATATTGGAAGAAACGGTTCAATATTTTTAAAATTTGTTGAAGGAGCTAGTACCAAACGCACCCTATCCATGACACTAACACCATATAGTGTAACGTTTATATAATTATATAATATATATGCTTATAATTTTAATAAGCAGGAAGACGGCGCCTTGCAGGCACCACGTTGCAGGATTAGGGGCGCCAGGGAATACTGGTGAAAAATTTTCTACAAGAAAGTCTGGGACATTCTGTAGCACCTCTAGTTCTACTTCTTCTCATTCTCTTTATTCCCCTTCTCAATCTTCTTCTTTTCATCTTCCTCCTTCGTCTCCTTTTTCTTCTTCTACTTTTCAATTTCCTTTTCTTCTTCTTCTTCTTCTTCTTCTTCCTCTTTCTTCCCCACAGCCTTAGCGTTTTCAATTCGAATACATTCGGGAGTTTCTAGAATCGTCGTCGGAACGCAAATGTACCCGCGATTGCTATCGCTGACGTCAGTATATCATGGACCAGTGTAGTAAATACCAAAATCATATGGATATACCATTAAAAAGAAAATCCTAAAACGTATTTCGTAGTTTCTCGAATCAACACCCCGCGAATACCTGAGCAGTACCTAATAAACGGGCCACGGACCGCGCGCGACTTTCCTTCCTCTTTTTGTTCTATCGTGACTCCTTACACACACACACACACACACACACACACACACACACACACACACACTGCCACATATTCCGGGAGACCGGTCGGGAGCTTAGAGCTTGTCGGCTGGGGCGGCGCTCCGCTGGTGCGAGAGTCGGCGCCGACGGTAGGTCGGCGCCGGATCTCGCCATCCAGCGGCGGTAGATCACCGCCATCTTCCGAGTTCACTTACGGGACTAATGACAAGCTGCTGACGCGCCCGGAATCACTAACTAACCAAGCAACCAACTAAATGGTAATGAGATTAAATGAAACGTATATTACGCGCGAGTAATTTTACCCATTTGTAAAACAATAAGTTTTTTCACATGTCATGCGTAGTGGCCAGCATCCGACGCGTTCTTCGAGCTCACCCTTCTCCTGCAGAATATTAAATCACATGCCGAATGATTAACAATTGTTAAAATTATTGTACATGTTGCTAGAATGTGTAGAGATATTTTGAACTTTTCTGGACGTGTTTCACCTCAACTACAAAATCTGACAACTTATGTAAGTGAACGGTGGCGCAGCACCTATTCACGAGTAGATGAGCTCAGTTCTTTCCAAACCTTTCAAAGCATACCCAAATAATTAATTTTCACAATTATCAATTACAAACTGAACACACGAATATATAAATGTAGTAAAATTATTTATTTCAAGGCAAAAGTACTTAATGTATTAAGTTGCAATGCGCTCTTTCATTTCAAACATACAAAATACCTTCTATCGTCGTTTTGTTGTGTCAGTCTAATGGTTTAAAGCTGTTTGCAGCAGAAAATACCTTATAATTTCCCTTAATATCATCTTCTATATTATTTCAATATTATACATACCTTTTGCGCTCACACCAACCAATTTTCATAAATGATGTCTCTAAATATGAAGGATTTGTTTAAAAACGCATCTTAAAATATTCATATTAAATGCAATCCCAACACCCAGTCAAATATATTGTTAAATAACCTCCAAAATAGGCGATCTAAGGCCTGAAAAATTAAATTTTGAGGCCAGAAAAAATAACGTTTTTCACACCGTAATCTACGGGATGATGTAGCTATGGACATTCTATTAAAACATTTGCCGGTTTTGCGCTTATGGATACTACCAATACCTCCTATACATGGAGGAATGCAGAATATATTCCTC
Organism: Teleogryllus oceanicus; assembly: GCA_964035755.1. Lineage (NCBI taxonomy): Eukaryota > Metazoa > Arthropoda > Insecta > Orthoptera > Gryllidae > Teleogryllus > Teleogryllus oceanicus. Next base: position 285,627,078 of record CAXIVR010000001.1, read on the forward strand.
CATGAGCCCTTTGTGCCTGGTTGCCATCTTTGTAACGTCACGCTAAGAAGGTTTAGATTCCTCCATCTTATATTTACGCTTTCTGTAGACACCATATTTTGAGCTGATTGACGAAGTTTATTTACATAATTATTAATTCAAGATTCGCTCTCGCAGCAACTAGAAGTATTATTAGTAATAGTTGCTTGATACTGATGTAAGAGTGTTTTTAATGCGTGTAGTGCAATCATTCATTTATGGTTTTGCCGTAGTCTACATGTGCTGAGTACCTCATTGTGAGGGGAACTACGATGGAAACGGACCACATGTTCATTTGTTTCAGTTTCACGATATTCTTAGAAAAATTAGGTGGAGTTTATCATGTGAGATTCTCTCTCAGGTTCGCTAGTTGTAAAAGTATTCCTGCAAATTTTGGAAAATATAGGAAGTAATATTCTTGCAGTATTGCTTACTAAACAATCTGAAATGTGAACTTTCACAGTGGTAAAATCTTTATTAAAATTTTAAAAAGTTGTTTAATCTTCTTAAGTGTCATTAAAAAGAACATTCTCCTGTTGTAAAGGTATTCCTGTCGTCAAGCTGTCAAACATTGAAACCGTCTCAAATCTATTTCCTGTATCCTTTCGACTATGTATAAGATCCGTGAAACATAGTACTCAGTAACGATAGAACCTGATATGTTCAGAGATCTATTCATTTCCCCTTACACAGTTTCTGACATCTCCGACACAATTTATCTTGCCGCCATGGCTCCTTTGCATGTGCCTTGAGCATCACTCGCAGAGCACATTGGCTTCAATGCATGACCCCGTTCGCTTCAGATAACTATGCGCACTTCCTCTCCACTTCAAAGTCTATAAAGCCCGACCACTTGCCGTTGGAAGTCTCGTCTTGCAGTTCTCGGATGCGCAACTATTAATACAGCGGAACAGAAAGATGAAACCGAGGGGGCCCGACTTACTACCCGCATTGAGATCGTTTCATATATTATGGTTCTCTCTAACTCTGTAACATTGACGAACCTTCTGCGATCAACGACGGGGTTAACGAACTTGAACTTTAATTGAATAATGATGTGTCGTATTGCGGAAATTATAGTGCGCCAGGGAAGTCTATCCGCAGAGGCACTTTGCAGGTGAAGCGTTATCTGCAGGAATTATGTTGGTAGCGCGAGCTGCAGTTTGTAACAAATGAAAACGTACAGTGTGGACTCAAGTCTAACAGATACTAGAAGTGTTGTCTCGTCTTCGTTCTCAGTGATCTTGCTGCTACCAACACAAATGCAATTTTTATTAGGAGGCCGTCATTCGGTTCGGTGCGGAGAAACTTTCTGCGTCATTATTCAATTCGTGAACGTTTCTACAGCGCTGAATCGAAAACGTGATGTCTCTGTTGCGTTTGAAAGAGGTATATTTGATCAAACAACTCTTCCCGTTTTCAAACGGGTGAAAAATAAACGTAGTTTGCAGTTTTTATCAACTTTTATACTTCATAATCTCAGAATATTTTAGTTATTTTCTGCTTCTTCCAGAATACTTCGTACACAAATCAAATTTGACATGTACTCGTAATTAATGCCCGTTCTGTAAGTTCCTCATAATAGCCTCAATGAAGTCAATTATGTCTTAGTAGGTAGAAAAGTAGGTAAAGAAACGTAATTTCACCGCATTTCATTTAGAACTTACGAAGTCAAATAATTACGATTTACAGTTTCGGTGTCCGTTTGATAAATATACTGAGAATTAAGTTGAAAACTTGTAAAAAAATATTCGAAAGAAATGGGAAGTTTTCATTTCCTGAATGCATTGAACCTATAAAATTTTTGCCGACTGCATTTTGAAGGTGTAATTTCCTGCTGCATCACAGCAGTGGTATTCTCTGAGGTAGATAAATTGTTGCTGTACTAATAGAAACGAACATGAACATGATATTAACATTTCCTTCTTACTAGGTGGTAAATACAACTGTTTGCGCTAGTATCAGTGTGATGTAAAACTAATAATAAAGTAAGTTGCGTTAAGTTATAGTTTAATGACATTGACTCGGATTGTATTTAGGTATCACGTTGTTAGAACATGAACCTTTCTTGTTCAAGACACTTGCTAAAAGACGTGAACTATATTTTAGAGGCTCCAGTTATAGGAAGCTATAAAAATCTTCTCGTAAATTTCTCAAAGGTAAGAGAAGCTGTCGAAGTAGGTACAATATATTCTTGTGTTCCCGTTTTATTAGGTTCACCACAGTGGCGATACCTTGCACGTAGGGTAAAGAGAAACAAACGCTGAGGAGTATATTCTTCATCTTGTTACGTGATTTATAGGCGGCTGGTGAGGAAACCAGTTAGTAATGTTTATTTACCGAATTATTCATTTGTTTCTCTCCCATTATAATTTGTAAGTACTGCCTGTCGAGCGAACTCGCTGCAGTAGATAAAGCGACAAGTGCAAATGTTTGGTTTCCTTTTTCTTCTTCTTTTGGTAATGTGGCATGGTATATATACGCGGAAGTTTGTATGTTAGGTGATATTCATCGATCTATGTGTAAGCGAAGAGAATTATTTATAGTATTTTATCTATTTTATAAGACATAGTAGTGTGGAAAATGTTCAAGTTTGTCTATACGAATGGGATGCCGTTACTGCCATAAAGTAAATGTATTCTACTTAAATTCTTTCAAAGAATCAGCTGAGATGGCTCAGCCCAGCAATGTTACTGCAATGTGTCTGAATGGGAGATTGTAGGGTTTGAGCACCGACGATGGCGAATTTTCAACTAAATAGGTGGGACGAAATCAGCCGTTGCCTTGAGAAGAATACTTGCGGTTGGCTTTGCCGATCAGCAATTTTCTGTGTTTCTTCGACAAGGCGAATACTGGAACAGTTTCTTACGAACAAAGCCACGAACCGCCCGTAATATTTTTTCCTCATCCTTGACTCCGATCTCTCCTTACAAACACACACCTACATTTATATGCGACACACTCACACATGTTGGTAGCTAAGTCGTGTGATTACAACTTGTCCCAGCTAGGGTGGTGTCCTGCTGGCTGGAGATTCTTGACGGAGGGACACCGCACAAACTGAAGTGTAGATCGCCACCTATCTACGTTCTATCGGTGGAGAATTCCGCCACCCCTGGATATAACATACGGACTAATAACCACAGCAGTTGACTCGCTTGAAACCTGAATAATACGCTGACGTCACAACCACGTCCCAGAAGTTAAGAACAACCATTTCATCCACGACAAACATTTCCATGCCATTTCAAAGCCATTTGGTACTCTCGTCTCAAAAAATTGTTGACGGGAATCCGTACCAACATTATAAACTAATCATGCTGAGATAAATTGTTTTGTTACAGAAAATATTTAGGACTATTTATATGCAAGTACTGGTATGCTGAGATTTGATTTGGGCTGTGGATTATAACGTACGCTCACTTCTTTCTCTGACGACGCTCGTACGATGGAAAACGTTGATGTGATTCAATCCCGAAATCGCATCGGCAAACTTTGTGTTACGGAATAAATTTGACACTAATTGAGGAAAATTTTGTATTCATTCCACATCAATATTTTTTGGGGTAATACATGTTTAAAACAGAGAAATTGGTGCAATATATTTTACTAATCGTTTAAGGGGTAAATTTTATTTGGTTGTTTATTTGTATTTCTTTGGTACTAAAATAGTTGCGTTATTATCGGCTTATGTATATCATTTTCGGCAATTTTTTTAAAGCTCTGTTCTCCTATATTTAAAATTAATTTGGTAATAATTTTCCAAGTAGTTGAGATAATATGATTTGTTCACCAATTGTTTCGAAATAAAGAGAAACTTCCTTGTATAGTTTGTGCTGATATTTGCACATTATTTGCGAAACAGAGAACGGACTGTAGTGCTTCTACGGGAAGTTATCGTCAACATAAATATTTTTGAGTAAATTGTCTGAGAAAATTTTATTTTCACATCTTTCGAACTACAAATTAGCGACAAATTATGCGCTGTTCAATTTTGAGTTTGGATGAATGAGTGGTTCTAACTTCCTCGCTTCAATCAGTCCAACGAAAGCATATCTTTTTAATGGATCACCAACAGCGTAATGAGATCAGTACGATACTTCAGGATACTTTTAGTTGAAATAACATTGTGCAGTGCCAGTGACAATTTTATTACTGTGAAGATTATGAACATGGAGTGGCAATGAAGGTCTGGTGAAAGTTGAAAAAGCCTAATCGAACCACGCAATTTTTTACTCGGTTTTAAACATGAGAAAATTGATGACTTTCCATATTCTTACAAAGAGGTGAAGACACACGAGTTCAGTTTATACTAGGCTATAGTATAATATGACATGGCACTTCGTTTAAATTGTTTCATTTCGTCTTCGAGTTTCATTTTCTTCATTATTATTTCCTCTGACAGAACAAAACTATAAATTATTACTAAAATATCAACACTTTACCCGTAGGTAATTTTTAAGTAAGAACTTTTATATTACAAGAATATTAAATCTTTACAATACAATATGCAGGTTATTTTTGTGAATATCTATATTACTTTTACTCATTAATACATTGAATATGTAGCTTTCTATGAATACATTTTTCGCCTGTACTTGATACGCAGGTTTTCTATTCATCATTATTCTGGCTCATATTAATTTGTCTTCTTTAATTCTTCCTGCAGACGTATACAGTTCCCCGTCAAGACGTTGAATATTAGATGTTTGAAAAATCCGGTGAAATTGTGTAACTGTTTACTGCTGCGTGGTTGTATTCATCCCTCCACACGTGAAACGAACGACCAATGTTGTGTAAGAATTATAAATTTTGATCGCAATATCTAATTCTTATTCATGCTTTTCAGCTCTTTCGTGCGTGTACAGGATCGCACCTGGCACTCATATTTCTTTCCTCTCACACTTAACTTTGTTCATGTCATTCTTCTCTTGCTCGAAATTCTTTTTCTTTTCGTGTGCTTCAACCATGGGCACTCCGTTGTAGATGATTTTCGCGTCTTGGTAAACCTACATTACCTGGCAGATGATCCTTCGTACGAAAAGGGACTATAATACTTAAGCGGTCACACCGCTAGTTATTGATATTCCATCCCGATGTTTTACACAATCATCAACCGTTTGTTCGTTTATCTTCGTTTGTCCAGGTATATAATTCTGCATAATCCGCTCATTAGCAGAAATGATTTCTCAGGCGTAGTTTTATTATAGTTTTTATTTTCTCGCCCTACTACAAGAGAAAGTGTTATAATCGTTGCCTGAAAACGGCGAAGTTTAGATAGAAAATCTCTTATAGCCGGGCGCTGATGAGCAAAGAATTGTATAGATCTGTTCTTTAAAAAGCTGGTTGAACCTTGGGTAGATTTTATATCCAACCGACTCATAACTTCTTTATTCATGAATTAGAGGAATGATAATAAAATAATATATATATATATATTATATATATATATATATATATATATTATTTCACTGGAATATAATCTCTCACTTGCCGTTGTTGGAATATTACAAATTTACAACTTCCAACTCTGTACCTGAGAAGAATAAACGTTGTCAAATATTTTCAACTCAATTTCATGACGCAATATTCCTATTATTTAAAAACATTAGAGGAATGGGAACAGTTCATATGCTTTCTTTGATTCAAAATTGGCCAGAGACAACATACTTTATCAAGAGAATTAACGCATACAAAACAAAAGTTTGAAATTATCCTTTACTTCTGTGCACAATGTGTTGCTTTTCTCTCCCTCCTTGTCAGTTGTTTTAAAGATCTAAAAGAGAAAGCACATGAATTAATAAACATATTTCATGATGTTCATTCACTGATATTACGAATTGAGCGCTTGTGGCAGTTACAAGATCAGCCATATTAGCCAAAGCAAGCCTCTAGCTTTTCGCAAATATTATGTATTTCGCAAATAAAAAGAGAAGTGTAGCAACCAGATACGCAATTCTTCAATCAATACCGCAATAATATTACAAATAGCTTCAGCGCTGATGTAACTGATAGGACTTATTTTGTTTCTGTCCCAAGACCTATCCATCTCATGACTAACAAAATAATAAACATTATTTGATTAATGAATGCTCTGTAATTAATGTGCAAACGATGTTCGATATTCCGTAATACAATTATATTTCATAAACTTACAATATGTAAATTCGTTTAGGATACCTTACTTGCATTTGCTTCGCGTTGTATAAAAAAAACTGTTCCGCTTAACGTATTTGAAGTTTGAACTTTCGCCCTTGTTGGCTCGTCATTTGCGTCAGACCTAAAAGTAATATTTCTATAGAGGCAATGACAAATCTTCTCAGCGTAAATTATCGTAGTGATCTTGTTCTTACAATTCTGAACACATTATCCGAAATACAAGTACTACAGTATGATTTATTTCATTTATCCGCGATTATATTTACTTTGAAATAAAGAAAGATATTTGTAATAAGTGTTAAATATTTGCAAAAATTCTGTAATAAATAGCCAATAATCTCAATTCGATGTGGTTGTAAAATCGATTCTAAATTTCCTAACAAAATCATTGGAATCAGGATACTAATCTTTTACTCCACTTGTTTGCATTCTCTTTGAAGGAAGCAGTTGCTTTTAATATTGTGAGTTGAACTTTAGAGCTCAAGTACGTAAAAGTTCCATTTCTCTTCTAATAATTGATTAGTTCGATCACAGTAAATGTGAAGTGAAATTGTTTACTTGATTTACTGTAGCGTCGCGTGGTTCGGCGCCGCGGGGTCGGCCGCGCCGAGCCCGCCGGGGCGCGCCGGGACGCTTCGGAACCGCTCTAAGCCGGATGCTAAGTGGGGGGGTGAAGGCGACGGCGCCTCGCCGCGCCGGCTGGAAACCCGTAGGAATCCAGGCTGGAAATTCCTGAAAGGGCGCGCGGATGCGAGGCTAAGAGATTCGGTTGCAGCCCTGGAAGGGCTGGCCCGCCAACCGTATGACGCCCGCCTTGCTTGTAGGGTGGGGCGAGCCAACGGATATATAAGGCCGCACCGACGGCGCCTCGTGGGATACGCTGGGTGTCGAAAGACGAGGATATCTCAGTGCATTCATTGCACGTGATCTTCGGGTCGAAGATCGGTTTGGCGACAGGCCATGTAACTGGTATAGTTACGGGACTCTATGTCCGACAGCTTCGCACCTCGCGTTGCTTTTTTCTGCTTTCGAAGCAGTGGTTCTGGGCAGACCTAGGGGCGGTCGCGGGGTTTCGCGGCTAAGAGAACTGAAGGTTGCCAAGGGTTAGTTTTTGTATTGTAATCTTTGTACATTAACTGTAAATATACTGTAAATATATTGTAAATATCAATCAGAGCAGTCGTCTGTGTTTTTCATCCTAGTACGTAAATTACAGAATTACTTAGAGTTGCAGTGGTCAATAGCGACAAAAATAAAACTCTTATATATTTCAAAATTTAATTTTATAATAATGGACAATCTTCCACCTCAACGTCTAATTAAAGACTTTGCCTCTGTTGTTCAAAATTTAACCAGGAGTTTTTGTTGCTCCTGAAAACAATAACTTTTTCGTGTGGAATAGTGATTTTTGGACCGACAGGCACGCCATATGAAGAAAGAGTACCTTTAAAATACGACTGGGATTCACAAATGAGTACCTAGCAAACTACCAAAAATAAGATTTGTGTCCAAGATGTTTTCCCCCCCAATATAGATGTGAGATTGACGGTGAATGCACAGATGGGAAAAATTGACAGTGAATTAATGGAAGGAGGTGATGTGCTTTTATTATGCAAAACGAAAATGCGGACTTAAATATAGAAGTTTCAAGAACAATATTCAGTTTTCTGATTTCTCACAGGAGACCTACCATAGGTTCCAAGCTGATCAGCTGACGACGATACAAAACAAAGCAGTAAAAAATTGACTACAAACCATCTTGCAGACATTCAAGAAAATTCGAAGTGTGTTAATCGGTTGAATTATCATTTGGACAACATTTTGAAACCGCAACCCGACATGTAGGTCGGCGCCAGATTCCCCATCCAGCCAGGATAGAAACGGCCACCCCCCTCGATGAAACAATCACTACGCTAGAGGAACTATATCAGTTCACATTCGCGGAATCATCATCAACCAATCAACCAACCAACAAAGGAAAAAGATGTCACTACTGCGATGAAAGAAGTCGAGACATTTTGGACGGAAATCTGGAAGAAATAAGATTCTATAGGGTCATTTAGTTACAATCTGAAATTGAGCGAAGATGAACTTGGAAAATAATTCGGAGTATACTAAGAAATTTAGGATAAGGAACGGGGGATCAAAAATATGGAGAATTGGAAATATGGTGACATTAATATCAATAATCATTGAGTAAAAAGTTGACAACTTTCCCATCCCATCCGGCAAAGTTTATTAATAGAATCTTAGAAAACCAGAGTATTTCCTACTTTGGCAAGAATTGTAGACTAATCACTTATTGATATTTGTAACTACTTATTACTACGTGTAACGTGATAACTGCAACATAACATCCCGTTTTAATCGTCTTTTCCCGTCCCGTTCCATCCTTTCTCATCCCGTTCTCCTTTCCCGTCCCGATCCGTCTTCTCTCGACCCATTCCCTCACTTCCCGCCTCCATTCTATCATTTCCCACCCGTTCCATCCTTTCCCGTTCCCGGGCTGTTCTTTCCTGTTCCATCTTTTTACTTCCCGTCCCCTATTTTCGCTACCTGCCCCGTCTTTTTGCATCCCGTCCCGTTCTTTCCTTCCTGTCCCGCCCGTCATTTTCCATTCCTTTCGTTTCCCCCGCGTTGTTTCCATCCCGTTTTCCCCCTTTCTGTTCTCTGCCATTTTCCCTCTTTGCCATCCCCATCCCTTTACCTTACGACACGTGACGTCACGTTCGCCCACACCAGCCGGTCCGCGGCGTCGCCGCTCGCCAAGTGGGGACGTAGGGCGTAAACGGCGCGCGTCGCCCACCTGAGCCAGCGCCCCCCCGCCCTCGGGCCCCGCGCCCTTCCTCCCTCCACGCCCTCCTCCTCCCACCCTCTCGCCTCATGCCGCGCGGGAACGCTAATTTAGAAACGGCAACAAAGCATAACGAGGATATACGGCCTGTCTAATAAAGTTGCATGATATCGCACATCCGGAAACGGGGCACCGCCGCCGCTGCCAGCCCTGCCGCCGCCGCCGGCCCGCCGCCGCCTGCATTGTCTGACCGAGGCTCGCTTCGCCTCGCGGACCGGATCCTCACGCGGCCGCCGTTGCGCTCCCCCCAGGCGACGGCCGCGCCGTGCCGCCTGTGCCGCACGCAGTAGTCAAAACCGAGGACCTCTGCGGGCAAAAACCCGCTGCAAATTCCGTATGAAGGGTATGGAATAAGGCAATCGAGGAGTAACTCATTTTCCCAGGTTCCGCAAGGAAAAACAATTGATACGGTTCTTTGCAAGGGTTAGAATGCATAAAATTATCCAGCCATTTGTTGCCCGTTCTTGAAATCACTAGGAATGGAAGACAGTTCCTCTTCTTCATAAGGGCAGTCATTTCGATTTCGCCCATAAATTCATTAACCCTCTTCAGAACCGAACTCCTCAAATAACAGGTGTTCGCTGCAATAGCACAGGGCATCCATAAGATAATTTTTTGTTCTGGGGAGTGGTGTAGCGGAAAGGTTCTTTCTAGATTTTCCCCCACCTTACCAGACGGCATTTTCTCCAGATTTTTTACGTAACCAGATACCTTCGGTTGTGAATACAAAGTGTTAATGCATTAAAGTTATAAGTGATTGGCTTTGTAATGATCCTTCAGTTTATCCATGTAGAGCCGGGGATCAGTGGGGGAGCTGACATGTTTCCCTTTGTTTTCTTGTTGTCCTACAGGACAAATCTTTTAGACCCTTAGGTTGTAAAAACAAGGAGATACTTCATTCAGGGGTAGGCCGTTGGCAATGTGATAGCCCCTCGGTGTATCCTCATAGGGCCTTGCGACCCGTTGACGGGCGGGAAGGGCGCTAGCTCCCCATCTACGGATACCGGGCTTGAAGTCCGGTCTTCCATGTAGGGGTTTGTGGTAGAAAAAGCGGGTTAACGACGGATTTTCTCGGCATGTACCATTTCTCGGGGTTTCATTTACACTGCTCTTTCATCAATATTCATATCGCCATAATCATCTTTCCATTAAATTATTCATTCATATATAGCCATAAAGCATCTGGTAAAATAATAACAAATTTCTCAATGGACTATGCCATGTTATACCTTTGTTAAATAGTCTTCTTGTCTCCTATTGCGATGCTTTTGCATGGAAGTTACTTCTATAATAACACGCTATCAACACTCAGTCTCAGTTATTTACATACAGAGGGTCTCCAAACATGGTTCCATGTAAAAAATTTATTTTTTTGTTTACATATTTATTTGTTAACATATTTATTTTTATCGACCTAAACAGAAAAAAAACTGAAGTATTGAGGAGAAGTATAAAACATACATATTTTCTTGATCTTAGAATCCCCTTTAATCTTTTTTAATTTAACTCTAAGAAACGTTTGGGTAGTAAAGGTAGGTGTACGTTTTTGTAGAGGAAAATCAACATTTCGTTTTTCGTGGAAACAACTCCGTCTGCTGAGTTTGCAAAACATCTAGTGGCGTGAATCTCCACTTTGATGTTTTATTCAAATTGATTTAATTGTATGGACTAGTTACATTTAATTAATTTCAATTTTGTCCCAAATTTTTTAAAGAAAGACATTAACACAATTACTTTTCCCTTTCTTCTTTTGTGATGATTTTTTGGGGGGAAAATTTGTCCCAGTAGATTTTTGTTCTATGCCACGTTCCTGGCGAGACAATTTTCCCAAAATCGGAAAATTCATACTTGCCACTTTCACTGCCACGAATTAATGACTGATAATCAAAGATACATTACACCACAATCACAAAGGGGAAAAAATCTGTCTTACGCAGGATTCTTACCCGGAATATTGGTGAAGTGTATGTTGCAGAGGCCCCCACCCCTTTGCAATCTAGAACAATTGATACGAAATATTGTGATATTAGTTTCCTTAAGATTTTGAACACTTCCTTTTTTCTGTTTTGGAAATGAGTATTTTTATAACTTTATTTCGTGGATATTATTGTTTATTAGGCAATTTTTAATAATGCAACTTCTGTGTATTTGGGAGACCTCCATGCATAAATTCCTTTAGCGATAAAATAGAAAAATCATTGTGAAAAAAGTTATATGTATTTGCGGCTAAGACCGTAGAGTGCTAAACATACATTCTGCTCCTTTGAAACAAAATCATTCATAGAGGATACGTACTAGGAATTTATGTAATTACATAAGCACAAATATCACGTGGTGTTATAAAGTTTGTGTACCTGTATTGAAATAACTTCAATTTCTGTGTCATATCTATTTCAAAAACAATAGTATTTAAAAATGATAACATTTCTTTAAAAATGTCTGCAATTGACGTTTCAATCCAAGCAAATAGTAAAACAAGAAGCATCAGGACGATGATTTTACATCTTAAAACATCCCATCCAAAGGGAAAATTTTTTCTTGTTAAAACGTAATGTATAATCTTGGTTTGGGGTATGTAGGATAGTGCGATATGATTCGACACAAAATGATTGTATCTCTGTAATGAAATTGAATAATTAAAATTTGCAATTCAAAATATTTCTGCTTGTATTGTTTTATTGTTTCCTTCAAAAAAAGAGATATCATCAGGAATGTTAACACGCATTCCTTTCAACATGTTTCTAAAACAACATACTATAAAATAAATTACACACATTTAACAATGCCCAAAACGAAAAATTAGGATACAGTTTTTCACAATAATTATAATATTGTCATTTATAAATTTACTAACATATTTAGTAATGCATGTATTATCTGTAATAAATTATTCTCAGACCGTTCTTAAAAATTGATATAAACGCACAGTTACTTACCGTTTTATTTATACATGTAGGACAAAGAAATCGTGAAAAGAAGTACATGTAAAACTCTTCAAGAGCTAAAAAATATATCTGCAAATAATAGCGGAATACTGAATGTATGTGGTAAAAAGCACGTTGCAGAATGAGAACCGAGACAAACCGATCTACGAATAGATAAATTGAAGAAAATACCGGCTTTAATAAAATGGAAAATGAATGTGACATTTAAGCGAGGCTATAGAAATGATGCCGATGAGCAAAACAAAGAACATAGGAGCAATTGAACAATGACGTGGGCGAAAAGATGTCTATGTAGTAGATACTCTCACTGTTCGATTACTATTGTGTTTCTAATGTTTGTAATCACCACACATCAATACCCATTGTATTTTATTAAAGGAATAATATGATATAACATAGGCAAGAACTATCTAATTGTTTTGCCCAAGAGGCTAAAAATCCCACGCACTGTGCGGTCGCCGGCGGCATTGTCGCGAGATCATGGAACCAATTAAAGCCCTGATGTATGTTGAAGTGGGTGCATTAATTGGGGATTATTTTGCGCTTTTAATGATTTCGCGCAGCCCCAATGAGAAAAGCCACTTCCTGCCGTCCCCCGGGGTCCCCATCCAGCCATTGCACTTTCGAGTTCTCTTCTTCACTCCTGTCAGTTACTGCCACCCCGCCTCATCCCGCCACCATCACCGACTCCATCTAATCCGGTCCCAGCACTCCCATTGCCGCCTGTTCCATCACATTCCCTACTGCTTCCACCTTGCTGCCGTTTCCACCAACCAACCACCCTATCCATTGTCATTGCCGTTAACTGATCCACCTATCTCCAGGGATTTCACTGATCCTCACTCGCCCCAAGTGCGCTACTTTTTTCCATATCCTGAAAACGTCTTGATTTGTTTTGCCTTTGCCCTCAGTTTCCTTCAAACCTCATCACTCGTTGTCACCAGTCACTATCCATCTCCCCTAGTCCGCACCCTGCATTTCTCTAACGTCTCTGGGCGTCTCAACCCGCCTCCTTACGTTCCAAAAAGCCCAGCCTTTGCCTACCATCTCAGACCGTTAGAGTCCCTCAGATCGTCTCGGATCATCTGGGGTGTGTCCGAGCGTGACGTTCAACACTGCCATTTGCGGACCTGACCGACCCTGACCGCCCCTGACCGCCCCTGACCGACCCTGACCGCCCCTGACCGACCCTGACCGACCCTGACCGACCCTGACCGACCCTGACGACCTGACCGACCCGGGACCGACCCTGACCGACCCTGACCGACCCTGACCGACCTGACCGACCCTGACCGACCCTGACCGACCCTGACCCCCCCTGACCGACTGACCGACTCTGACCGACTCTGACCGCTCTGACCGACTCGGGCCCGGACTCGACCGACCCCCCTGACCGACCCTGACCGACCCTGACGACCCGGGACCGACCCTGCCCGACCCTGACCGACCCTGACCGACCCTGACACCCTGACCGCCCCTGACCGACCCTGACCAGACCCTGACCGACTCTGACCGACTCTGACGACTCTGACCGACTCTGACCGACTCTGACCGACTCTGACCGACTCTGACCGACTCGACTGACTCTACCTCATTCCTCTTCGCTGGCTTGTCATCTGCTTCCACCAGTTGCCATCATCTTTCTTCATACATCATCGCTGAACCAGCGTCTATAGTGGCAGTACGGCTAAATCCGTCCATTACCCTGCTCCAGAACTCTCTCCCTCCTCTGCGACGCAACCCTCACACCCAGCCAGACGCTCGTCCGACCGCACGGTGGTCGATGTCATGTCACGATACCCACGGCTGCTTCACCGCCGACCCACCGGCACGCCGCGGCCTTTGGCGCAGCCGGCCGTCGCCGGACGCCGCCATTCGGGGGGCTGAGACGAATTCTTAGCGAGAAATTTGTGGACGTCACTCGCCCCCCATACAAAACTTGAAAGAGCAATATTTCCGGCAAATTTCATTCCAAATATTCGTTTCAATTTTTTACTGATTTATACCTTTCAATAATGGTACTAGCTAGTACTCAAACTACGACGCAAGCGAGATGTTCAGCGAATTTTTTTCCTCTGTGCGAATTCGTCCGACTTCAATGTAAATCAGGTTTTTCCCTTTGTTCCATTGCGGAAGTGATGAGATACCCCCTTGCTCTGCTTCTTAGCACAGTTCCTCCCTTCGAAACAATAAATGTTGCATACAGTGTTTTTGTATGACGTTAAAACAATATACAATAACCCCATGAATAAATACAATTACACTCTTGTCCATGTCACGTTGTGGCATAAGACAGCACATTACGAGAACATTCCACTAGTTTAACACGCCGTACACTTCGAAACAAGACATTTATCCACACACTTTGAGAGCTACTATAATCTCCCAGATGCTTTTGCAAAATATTGAACGGATTGGTTTGCAAATTAAAAATATGCGCAATAAAGGTTTCTTGTTACCATTGTAGAACCCCAGTCAGTATTGTCACAGGTATTGTCAGTATTGTCACAGAGCAAGACGACCGAGTTTCGGGAAAAGTTTTTATAAAGGGGAGATAAAAGTATCGTAAACAGCTCAATGTATGCTGATATTAGATTGCCCCGTTAATATTAATAATTAACACAAGTATCCTTTTTCTTTTCTGACAAACAATGAACATGAAAATAATATGTCCATACAATGTTAACACAATTTGCATTATAATTATACGCATCTTCATGTATATATAAATAACAATAATTGTTGTTTATGTCAAAATATTTAAATTAAGCAATTTTTAAAAGAAGGCAGAATTATTAAAGCGAGAATGTATGGACTTACTGGAAATTTTCCCTTTTTGTGTTCAATTTATCCTTAAAAAAAAATTTGCTTATTTAACATGTTTTTACATAAACATATCAGTTATTTTATAACCTGAAGATGTGTGTAAATATAAAGAAAAACGTGTTGACATTGTATGGATAATAAACCCTTTGTTTGGAAAATCTTTCATTGATTCCCCAGAAAAAAAAGGATACTTTTGTTAAATTATTAAAAATGATTCTTCACCTTCACAGACGCGAAATGAAATAAAATGAATAAATGCCTCGTCATTAATTCCACAATAGTTGGGGGAAAAAATATGTAAAATTAAAGGCAGATTTTAGTTATAGTGGAATCAAGGCCAAAGTAAGTTGGACAATTAAATAACCGGATGACCATATTAACACAAAAAATTCTGCTGCGCCTTTCTTTGACAGATTAGTTAAAATTTTATCCATTTAGAAGATTTATTTAATTCTTTCGTTCCCCCTGACTAATGGTTAATAAAATTAACGTTTCAAAGTCGTTAATTTGCAGTGCCTCTGGCTGAGAAGGTAGTGAGTTCGTGTCCCTACGGTGGCAGAATTTTCGAGACTAGCGATGTCAAAATTCAGCCGCTAACTGAAGGAGATTTGTAGTTGACGGGTGCTCTGATCGGTAGTTTTTTGATCAATGCCAAGTAAAAGCCAGAGAGTATCCTAACAAATGAGCCGCGGACCCATCAACCTTTCCTTCCTCTTCCTTGTCCTGTCTTCACCCCGACGTTCACAGGTTACATTTACATGCACTACACTACTATACATGTCGGGGGCTGAGAGTTTGTCCTAGATGGGTTGTGACCCCCTGGTGGAGATGGCTGGTTGGGATATCCCCCTAAGCCGAGGTCGGCGCCGGATGTTACTATCCACGGGAAGAACACCGCCACCTCCGTGATAAAACATGTACCACACTTACGCCATTGGGCCATAGGGATGACAAGCTAGGAAACACAAAATAAGCAATCAATCAAGAGTTATTGAGACGTATTTGTAACAGTGACTTACAATTTGTTTATTGCACCCATTTGCCCGTCAAAGTGTACCGCACCGACCTGGATGGCCGAGGTGGCTGAGCGAGTAATGATTCAGCTCTTTTCGATTCGAGTCCCCCCTTGGGCTGCTTCTTCGTCCCTTGACTTTGTATGTGTTTTCGCGGAGGGGCCCCGCGTTCTGCTGACCCCAGATCAGAGGGCGCGCAAGTGTGTTGGTCGTGTATGGTCGGGGCGTAAAGGAATCCGACTGTTGGCTGGATAAAAACCCTAGAAAAAAAGTACTGCAGGCCATTCGTGTTTGGCGGTTCGGCAACAAAGGCGTCCCCGCGGCTCGGAGGGGAGATAGGCGTGGTGGGGCGGGGTGGGGTGGGTGTTGTGGGCGGGTGGGGTGGCGGTTAGGCGGGGGGGGACAGGTGGGCGAGGTGGACGGGGTGGGCGGGTGGGGACCATACAGACTCCACAATGCGCCGGTGTGCACGTGGGCGCGGCCGAACCCACGGCAGACCCCGCTCCATGCATCAGAGTGCATTACTCGATTGTTCTCGCATCCGTGCATCCTTGTACTTCGCGTTTGTCTTTATTGCTTCACGAAACTCAAAAAGTCGATATAAATGGTGAGGATTACTGCAGACTGTGAATGCGTAAGAATCTGCAATATATTAGCATTTCCCGTCTAAGCCATTGTATACCTTCTATTGCATGTTAGTATATTTTTGGTAATTTCATGTAGTTATGATTTGTTTTTTCAACCCCGATCTAAAAAATGGCATTACAAGAAGGGGGGTTGCGCATTAAGAAACATTTTTAAAACAATATCTAGTATCTCTTTGTTTCCTTTTAATGAGTGAAACATTTTCTAAGCTACCCAAATGTGTTTACTAAGTGTGTTTAAGTTAATTGTCATCTGATTTATTTGCATATTTCATATAAGTCGTGCTAGAATAAAAAATTTTGGTCTCATGGGAATGGGGTCCTGCACTCTTCAGAATTTTAAGCAATTATGTATTCGTTTTGTTTATTTTTAAGTAGATGGAATGTAATTTTAAATAAATTATTATTCAAATTTAAATTTACTTTGAATCATTAGATGTTATTCAGAAAAATGGATAATAGAATGCTTCATTGCACATTCATCCACAGGTATAAGTTGACAGAGAAGTAAAATTAAGCAGTGCCGTAATCTCAAAGCTCAAGAGCAGTCGGTGCCAATGTATGTAGAGAACATTAAAACGTATCAATGAGAAAATGGCGGATAAAATTTCCATGATAATAAAACTATGTAATGAAATTAATAAACCATACTATTTTCTGAAATATTGAATTTTTTGAATAATATTGCCAGGTTTCCTTCGTTGAATAATATTTTCAAAGATTCAACAGAAAACCCGGCATTTTTAGAAGTTAATTTTGTTTTCGAGATCTGCGTTCGAGCGTAATGGGGAGGAGTACATAAGACACTGTGTGCATGGCATCATCATGGCCACATTACATCGGATCCACGTGCGGCCATGGTACCAGGCAAGTTGCAGAGTTGTGCGTGCGGGGGGACAATGTGTCGACGGGTACAGCTAGGTGCACGGGGCGGGGAGGGGAAGAGGCAGTCACGTGCCCTCTTCATCCTAGAAAATATTAATTTCTCTCTCATAATGAACTAGTGGTAAACTAGTAATGAAGATGAAGATGAAGATCTTTTATTTATATAATATTATTTCATCAGAAACAGTTCTTTACCTCTTAACTTGACGTTGAAATACTTGTTACATTATTTTAGGAGACACCCAATAAGTCATGCAAGACTGGTAAAACAAAATGTTGGAAGGGTTTTTTTATTTTGTTTATTTAAGGTCGTTTTTACCACTGCCGTCATCAACGACTGCAATTAAGTATACATCAATGCTTTAAGTATCAAGCAATTTAGTATACACACATTAAGCGTCCAATTATTAGATTGTTACTTAAAATTAATAACATTCAATTTTATATTATATTACCTTACTTGCTAACAATGTCTATAACTTTAGTACTTTTTAGCACACCTGTCTGTAGAGCTGAACAATTTATGTAAGTTAGTTTCTAGTTTCAGTAGGTTTCTTTCCTTTGCTATACCGGGGCATTCTAAGATAAGGTGTTGTGTAGACATTTAGGGCATGGTTCTGGGTCGCATTTTTTAAATAAATAAATATTTCAGATTAAAATGACCGATCCGTAATCTAGTGATGATAACTTGTTCTCTTCCTTTAAGGCAGATTTTCGGCATGGCTGTTTCTACGGCACGGAGTTCCGGAACGGAGTTCCTAACCAGATGTAGTTTTGATGATTTTAATTTCCACTGTGAGTCCCAATATTTGAAGCAGAATGTCTTGAATTTTAATGTCTTTTATAGTGCCACGAATTTGAGAATCAAAATTTAGAAATTATGTTGCTATTTTTGCATGTTTATCAGCTTTCTCATTGCAATTCCCTATGGGATGGATCCAAATAAATCTGATTTCTGTCCCTTTTTCACCTTGACTAAATACAAATTCTTCTGGATTTTTTGTATGATTGGGTTATCTGTGTGTTTATTTCTATGGCTCTAAGGGTCGTCATTGAGTCAGTGAATATTGCAAATGGGCAAGTAATTTGTTTGCTTGAGACTGAATTCGATGGTTTTAAGGACTGCCTATGCTTCACATGAACAAATGGGAAAATAATCTGGGAGACGTTATGATTCCACTATATTGGAAGACTGGAACATAGAATGCAATAACCAGCTTTTCCATCACTTTTTGAACCATCTGTATATACTTGGTAATAATTGGATATACTCTCTTTGTAAACTTGTTATTAAATTCTTAAATTAGTATTGGGACCAGAAGTAAGTGTGAGGACTGTTTGCTAAGGTCATGTTTGTTACTACATTATGATTCCTGCCAGGGCGGGATGGGGAGGTAAGGCATCTAGGTAAGGTAACTGGATCACAATAAGTTCCTTCATAGGTACTTAGAATCCCTTCTCTTAGTGGTAGTGGGAATTGAGGGTGGGCCTCATAAAGATATGTTTTAGGTTATTGAAAATATTTGTGTATGCAGGATTTGGAGGGTCACTAAAGTTGAGTAAGCATAATTTAGACAGAGAACTTTACGCTGCAGACCAATGGTATTTGCCCTGTTTCCACCATTAGGCTACAGCAGACTGGTCTCTAAAAGTGCCCAGGCTTAAGCGACATGCGCTTGTGATTATTGGGTTTACATTTTCAGTGTTCTCTTGATGCTGAGTTATATACTACTGCAACCGTAATCCAACATGGCCTGAATGAATGCTTGGTATATTTTTTGACTAGACATTCAGATTGTGCACCCCATTTGATGGACGACAACATTTTTATTACATTTAGTCTCTCTTTTTAATTCCAACCTGAGAGCAGCTGGCATGTTGTTTCTATGATGAGTAGAATCAAAAAGCATACCAAGAATTTTGCACACTTCTGTTCTTTGTTGAAAGCAATCTCCAAGTCTGCTGAAATTCTTCATCTCTGTCCTTGCGTCTTCTTTGAAACACTCATAATTCTGATTTTTGTTTTCGGAAATTGTGAATCTGAGTTAATTGTTCAATTATTGATTTTATTTAATGTTTCTGCATGATATTTCCAGTTGTCTGAAGATTTTTTCCACTGCAGAGCAGGGTGATATCGTCGGCAAAAAGGTATATTTACAGGGTGTTGACTACCAGGTTGCTATCATTGACGTAAATTATGAAGAGTAATACGCTAAGAACTGATCCCTGTAACATTTGTCAACTCTGTGGGTTATGGTTGTGGTCTTGAATTTATTCAATATACCTTGTATTTTAGAAAGTTTGCGATAAATGCTAAGATGTTACCTTAATTTGCAAGTTTGATAGAATGTTAATCAGCCTGTCTTTATATACCATTTCATACGCCTTTTCGATATCCAGTGAGACAGCCATCACATGTTGCTTCAAAACCAGAGCATCACAAATTTCGGTATCAATATTGACTAGGTGGTCATTGGTAGATCTAAATGCTCTGAAGGCACTTTGTTGCGGTGATATTCGTTTACGCTTAACATCCATCTCAGCCGGTTGCAGACCATTTTTCGGTAATTTGCATATATTACAAGTTAGGGAGATTGGGTTAGTTGGTTGGGTGTGTGATCTTTGTCATAGTTTAAAAATAGCACACCGTTTCTCTCCCATTAAGCTAAAAGGATTAAGTGGGTTCCAAAGAAAATTGTACACCTGAGTAGGTATCTATGTGCAACTTTTAGGGGCAGGCTTTTTTAGAAACTATTCTCGAATTTTATCAGGCCTGGGGCTGAATGTTTACTTTGTCTAGTACTGCTGTGAGTCTGCCTATTAGGAACTCTTGGTTATGTTGTTCTTTCATTATCTCAGAGTCAGTCTGATATGTTCTTGATTTGAGTTGATATTTGGAGCTATTACAGACAGGAAGTTTGGAGTCATGCTTCTTATTACTTGAGTTGTCAGCAAAGTTGTTAGCAAGAATATTACTAATAGCTTGAGGTCCAGAGTGTTGATTTCCATTTTTATCCATGAAGGTATTGGGTGTACTAGGCCAACTTTTTCCACTGATTGATTTAACTTTTTGCCAGAGTTCAGTTGTTGAGGTTTGATGGGTGATATTGGATGTATTTATACAGACTGTATCATAGTAGATTTTATGAGTCTTGCTGGTGCTCTTGCTTTTCTATATGCTGGCCTATTTTCTAATGTGTTGTTTTTCTTGAATTTTCTAAAGGTTCTCTTTTTATTTTTAATAACTGTAGTACATTCTGCATTCCACCATGGCACTTGGTGCTTTTTTATTCTTTGTTGTTTGGGGGATAGAGACATTAGCTGCTGTTATAATTAAATTGGTAAAATCACTTAATAAATTATTTATATCTTGTGGGTTTAGATTGTCAGGTTTAATGAGATTGTCAACATTGGAACTAATAATCTCTTGAAACTTTTGCCAATTTGCTTCATGTAAAATCCATTTAGGCCAGCACCTAAGTTCTGAAACTGGTTCATTAGATGGAATATGAATGTTAATGGGGTAATGATCACTGTCATATAGGTTTGGGTTTGTAGACCATAGAATTCTTACTGCAATATCATTAGAAGCAAGGCTTAGATCAATTGCACTATCTGTACCATTACTTATATTAAAATGTGTAGGCAAGCCAGTGTTTAATAGGATGAGGTTGTTGTGGTTGTCCAGCCACTCTTCAATTACTTTCCCTCTTCTGTCCAATTTGGTGGAACCCCACCATTTGCTATGACTATTGAAATCACCCACTATTACATACGGTTTAGGTAGCTGCGTAAGAATATTATCTAGTTCATAGATGTCAAAATTTTGACTATTGGGGATATAAATATTACAAACAGTTATAAGATTATTAATTTTTACCTTGACCGCAATGGCTTCTAGGCAGTTTGTAGAGGAATTTCTTGGGTATAAAACAATCGTTCTTACATAAATTGTTACCCTCCACCGGCAATTTGCGTACTATTTCTATTTCTGAATAGATGACTTATATTGTAGATATTTTTCCAATGTGATTTTCTTTGAAGTTGGTTTCCTGAAGGCACAAAATCTCTGGTTTAGTGTCTTTTATTAACAATTTCAAGTAGGGTAATCTTGCATAAAAACCATTACAGTTCCATTGTGTAATTTTCATTGAGAGGGTTTATCTAGACATTTCTGTGCTGGGCTCTTTCTTCCTAGTTGTGAACTTTTTAATTTATTTATTATTCTTGTGAATCTATTTTTAATAGATCTTCAGTAAGCAAAGGATAGGCAACCGTCACATTAAAGGCAGATTAAACACACTGATAGTTCCTAGCTACAGTATTGACTGTTTAACTAGACATCACAAAATTTCTAGTTGTCAGGTAAAATGTCATCAATAAATTCAATTTCACAAATAGCAAATAAAGATCTCACCAGCATTAGGTTGTAGGATCTGCTAAATGATTGCTTTAATTTACTTTTTGTATCATTAGGATGAAAAACTCATTCCATGTTACTATAAACCAATTTTTATTCTCTTTGTTCAATCTGTGATGAAGAGTCTGATGAAAGAGTTCTTTTGGTATAGTAGAGACCATATTACCATTCCCTCTTCCACATTTCAAGCTCAGTTAGGCATTTTTTCATGGGTCATGGTGAAATTGTATGTCTGCTACTTCAGTGTCTTTTCCATTGGTTGCTGGATCTGGCATGTCACAGGCTTTTTTCACTAATGTGTTCAGATCTGCTGGGAGCATTACTTAAATTGGTAGGTAGGCTCCCAGTGATTAGAAGTGTTGGGTAAAGGGCATTGTCCAGCTAAGTGCCCTGTTTGGTGGCAATTAAAGCATACCATTTCACTTAGTTGTGAAAATATCCTATATGTTGAGCCATCATAACATACAGTAGTGGATTCAGTTAGTAGACTTGATATCTTCAGGAGAGACATATACTTGTCTCCGAAAACTCATAATATGGGGAGAACCCCTGTCCAGGAATACCAGCTTTAAATAAAATGAAATTTTTGTGCCAATTTGATGTTCTTTGTGATGAGTACATTCTCTATTACTGAGTGAGGGATGATGTAAAGGTGACCTTGAAATAATTATTCTTTTGGCTTTGTTGTGAAGTGGTCTCTAGCTTCAATTCATGGTCTTTTATTTTAATGACTTATGGTTGTTTGTAAGGGTGTCAGCTATTGTTTGAGAGCTTAGGAAAATACATACTCTATTGTTTGCAATTCTTGATATAAACTTTATTTTACTGGGGTCAATAATTTCGGATAGACTGTTTATGTAATCTTGTATGGTGAGACCTTCTTGTGAGACGATAATTATGGTCTGGTCCTTGGTGGAAAACACTTCAGTTGACCTGACATTTGCCTAAGTTTTCCGATTTGGTGGTGTAGATACCTGAGGTGGCGGTGTTGAGGGAGCCCCGGTGCCCGAGGGCTCCATCCTTAAGCAGGGTAACCGCAGCAACGGCTGACCTTACACTTGATTTCAGACTCTCACAATCGGTGGAACAAGAGTTTTGCCACTCAATAAATGCCACTAAGTTCACTGTCTGAATGACAATATGAAAACAACGTTTCACTGGCCGCGATCGGAGAATATTTGAAATAATATGAGGATAATGTTTGGTAGCACTATTCTAGAAGCACGGCCTGTTGTGGTTAAATAAACACTTGTTTATTTTATAAAAGTTTTATTTAAGAAAACGAGCACATGGTTTGTACTGCACCGTTACAGAGTACTGAGTACAGGACACTTGTGTCACAGAGTAGTCATATCAGTCTATGGTACAGAGCTTACAGAGTAGTGCGCAGTGTGGCAACTGCATCTAGCGGTCACTTGCTAAACTAACATACAACATCTCCCTCACAAGATACAATTTATAAAAAAAAGACATTACACAAGATATAACGAAAGATTAAGATATTCTTTCAAAATACAACATATTGAACTTAATCTATTGATCTTAAACATAATCTTTGTAGTACTTTGGTTTGTTTACTAGTCTACCTGATCTGTAACTCCAATAGCCTTTGGATTCGTTTGATTACATTTGCTTGTGTTTGTGGTTTGACATAAGTATCATTTTGATCATCATCCTTTGTATTGACATTAGTATCGTTTTGAGCTGTATTTGTTAGTGTGTATTCTTGTGTACATGCATTTTTGAGATACTTGTTTATAAGATCATCATAACTATCATTGTCGTTCTTATCAAATCTGTTAACTTGGGAATTTCCTCAAAATCTGCGATTTCACATAAATTTGGTCGTTTCTTTATCTAACTTAACAAATATATGATCTAGGTCTACTGGTCAACATCAATAATGGTCGCAGGTTCCCAAGTACTCTTTCTCTGTTAACTGAACCATAACTTGGATCATTTTTTCTTTAGTTCTGTTAAATCTTTTGCATTCGTATCATAATATTGCTTTTCTCTTAGCTTTTATCTCTCCTGATCACCTTTTCGAACCTCACATGTTTATATTTATAAGAGCATTTCTTGGTTCGTTGGCAATATACCATTTAATCGTCTTCTCCGAACAATATTTCAGCAGGAGAAGGAAGACCTCTACCTAATGGCGTATTTCATACTCAAGCAACGTAATGTACATATCCTTGCTGTCAAACAACGCTTTCTTTAAAGTGACTTAATAGTTTGAACGTGCCTCTCAATTAGGCCATTGGACTGGATACTTTGGAGTGCTTGTCTTGTGCACAATTTCCTAGTCTTCAAAAAAAGTTTGAAACTTTTTGATTCACGAACCGTGCTAATTTACTTGCCTGTGTATAGAGGTTCCGGTTTACCATGTCTGGAAAATATCGATTTTACATGATGTATTACATTCTCATATGTAGTGTTATCATTCAAACAACATACTTCTGGAAATCGTGAATACGCGTCTACTATTAATAAATATTTCTTTTTATTAAGTTCGAAATAAATCAGCCGCCAGGTGCGTTATGGTCGGTCAGGAATTTCACGAGTCATCATTGTTTCTTTCTGATTACTATTTTGGAAAGTTAAAATGTTGACACCTAACGACATCTTGAATTTCCTTTGTCAATATTAGGCCAAACACATTTTCTACTGCCTCTAAAATTGTTTTCTAACTCCCATGTGGTTATAGTGCACCATCTTATCATGTCTCGTCTCCGTGGTTTGGGAATTACCAATCGATCTCCTAGATTGTTCCTTTGACTACAACCAATTCATCTTGCAAAACCAGTATGGCTTGGATATCGTCTTTTACCTGACCTTTGAATTTGGCTTTATCCTTCCAGGAATTACTGGGCTACCAAGTTCTTTGCAATTCCTTCGTCTTTGGCTGTTTCTTCTTGAACTTTCTCGAACTTTTTTGGAGAAATATTGTGAAATAAAAATAGAGTTCACCTGAGCATCTAAGTCATTTCGTTGACTTCTGTGTAAATTTTTGTCATCATAACTGGCTCTTGATAGAGCATCTGCTAAATATAATTGATCCGGGTTTGTATTTTACTGTAAATTGGTATGGCTGCAAACTGATAATAAAGGCGTTGTAGCCGCATCGGGGTTTTGTTTAGATCCTTTTAAAGATTGACTCTAATGGTCTGTGATCTGATTCTACTCGTAAATTCTTTACCATAAAAGATATTGATGAAAACGTTGTTCCGAATACAATAGCTAGCATTTCTTTTCAATCGTGCATAGCGTTGTTGTGTATCAGTTAAACATTCTCGATGCGTACGCTACTGGTTTCCCATCCTGATAATCACTGCCCCATTCCGTCCCTTGAACTATCTACCGACAAAATTATCGGTTTCTTTTCATCATAGAATTGTAAAACAGGACTGGGCTGCTGAAAGTACTTCTTTTAACTGTATAATTCTTTCTGTAAGGGTCTGTCCACATCCAATGCACTCCTTTTTTAATTGTCTCAAATTAGTACTGATGTCAGACAGATTGGGTATATACTTAGCCAAATATGCAATCATTCCCAAAATCTTAAGCTCAAGTGACATTCTTGGTGTTGGTATCTGTTTTATTGCTTCCACTTTGTCTGTGCTAGCTTAATACCATCAATAGAAATAACATGTCCCATGTACTTGGCCTGATTACTACAGTACTGTATCTTGTTTAGCTAAATCTACACCTCTTTCTCTAGTTTGCTGAGAATACGATTCAAAGTTTCATCATGTTCTTCTTTGTCTTTGAATATATAATGAGATCATCAATGTACACTTTTATGTTTGGAATATCTTCAAAGATTTCTGTGAAAGTTCTGTGAAAAATCTCTGGAGCTATGGACAATCCAAATGGAAGCCTAAGAAAACGATACCTGCCAAAAGGTGTGGCAAATGTCGTTAGCTTCGATGTTGTATCTGATAAACTCAATTCTTCGTGAATCCTCTATGCATCGAGAACTGTGAAAATTTTGAGCCAGCCATTTCTGCTGTAATTTCTTCAAAAGTTGGCATTTACAATTTCTTACCAAAGCTTGATTTAAATGAAAAGGGTCCAAACAAATTCTCAGGATTTATTTGGTTTATGCACTAAAACCAATGGGTTAAACAAATTCTGATGGTTCAGTCATTTTAGTGATGATACCATCATCTTCCATTTTTGTAACTCCAATTCTTTAAATCTTTCATTATTTTAAAAGGGACTCTACGACACGGAACTTGACAACTTGATAACCTTCTTTTAGTTTGAAATCATGAGGTTTATTGCTAATCTTACCTATACCTTGAAAAACATCGTGATGCTTTTGCATAAAATTCGATTCATTGTCAACTTCTAAAGTATCCACAGTTTTTCTTACCAAATCTAATTCTTGTAGACCCCTCAGGCCTATAATAGGTGCTGATTTGTCAGTCGTGCGAACAATTACAAAATCCATTTGTACTTTTTGATCGTTAGTGGAAACATTCAGCTTCATATGAACCTATAACATGGAGCTTTGCCCACTATAATTAGAAATATCATAATTGACATTGATTGAGATTTTGTGATACATCTAATTTTGAAAAATATACTCTGGAATTACATTAACATGTGCTCCCGTATCAAGTTTAAATTTAAGTGTCTGACAATCAAGAATCTTTAACATGGTAAACCAATTGTTTTCTAGACTTTATATCATTAATTTCAAGTGCAATTCAAGATAATATACTCACATTCATCATCATTTCCATTTTCATAGCATTTACAAACTTTGAACGACACATTTTTGTGCACACCAATTTTTACATTTTAGCATACCTTACCACTTGCCGACAATAAGCTTTTGTATGAACAAACCGCATCTTTGACAACCTGGTCTGATGGAAGTTGTTTGCTGGCTTCTTTGTTCTGTTGACTGGGTCTGTTGGCTGCAATTGATTTCTGAGACATTTTGCGTACTTCCTGATCGCTGTTGTGTGTGTCCTTTGTTGCATTGTATGAGCACCTGGTTTCTTCTGGGATGAAACTGTTTTCTAACTGCATTTACTGACAGCTTATTGGTGTTGTCCGTCATTGTCTTTATAGGGAATGTCTGCTCTCCGCGGCCTTGCAAATTTTATTGCTCATCTAAGGTTAGGCTTGTTTCGCGAAGAAGCCTGTCCTTAACCTTGGTCGTAAACACCACTCACGATCTGACTTTGATCAAACGATCTTAAGATTACCGAAATCACAATTCGCTGCAAGCTTTCTCAGTTCTGTAAGATACTGATCAAAACTTTCATTTGCACCTTGCACACGCGCGTATTAAACTTGTGACTTTCTCGTTGATTAATTGATATTTTTTTTTTTTTTTGTGGTAAGAAAAAATTTCTCTGTCCAATTTACTTAGCACTGTTTTAAACACTTTCTTTTCTGCTTGTGTCACTAAAGTGTTGAAAATATCGACAACACTGTCACCGGTACAATGCAATAAAACTGCAACTTCTGGATTTGTTCATCCTTTTTGTTGATGCCTGCTGCAACACAATACAACTGGAAACTGTTTTTGAATTTTGCCGTTGATTCCAAGATCACCTTCCATGGACATCGGCTTAGGCTGCTTAAGCGATTCCATTGTTTGCGAGTATGCTCTTTTTTCGAATGATTACTGGCACTGAATTACATCAGGCAACTTTTTAACTTGTTCGAAACAAATGTTGAGAACACACCGTACTTACGACTGAGTTTACCGACAGCTTACGACTGCGCCATGTTGTGGTTAAATAAACACTTGTTTATTTTATAAAAGTTTTATTTAAGAAAACGAGCACATGGTTTGTACTGCACCGTTACAGAGTACTGAGTACAGGACACTTGTGTCACAGAGTAGTCATATCAGTCTATGGTGTACAGAGCTTACAGAGTAGTGCGCAGTGTGGCAACTGCATCTAGCGGTCACTTGCCAAACTAACACAACACGGCCACTCACATTGTTGAAATAAGGTTTGATTAGCGCAGAACCAAATAACTAAAAAAATGTTGGTGGATATCGTTTAAGACTTCGAGAACGGCTGCAAAACCTTTGAATTCATACATAAGCGATTTCCCCGCTTTTTGGAGTCATGTATCACTTGAAAAATAGGTAGAAAACTAATATTTTTTTGTATCTGTAACATTTAATCCAGAAATTAATAAAAACATAAAAAATGGAGACTCAAAATAAATAATGTAAAGTCAAGACACATGGTTGTAGGGAAATCTCGATATGATCTAGAACAGAATAGGTATATTTCCAGTAGGAAAGGAATTTAATATTTGGGGAGTGTTTATTATTAGGCATCTAATAACATTGACTTTATTAAAAAAATATGCTAGGAAGCAATTATTAGTAGACTTCAATATTTATCAAAATTCGAAAGAAACTAAGAGACAATATACAAGACAATGGTGAGGAGCTGTATTACTTATGAATCGAAATTAGAATTAAAAATGATGCCATAAACTCTCGGTTAAATGCTATGAAATGAATTTTGGAGACGTTGTTTTCAGTATACTTGCCTGATAGAATAATAAACGAAGAGATTAGACAGATAATAATGATTGAGACAAGTGATCAAAAATGTAGAATCCAAACAACTCCAATGGTATGCTGCAGAATGCATGCTGACAGAATATCAAAAATGATCTTTAAGTGAATCCCTTTCGAAAGAAGAAAACGAGGAAGGCCAAGGAAATCTTGTAAGTACGTCATCAATTTGACAATGAAGGGCAGAAGAATAGAGGAAGATGCCTGACGGAATAAAAAACATTGGTGTGTAGATTGCGAAAAACGGTCATTAGAACTGTAAAATACTCGCTTAAGAATTAATAATAATTACCTTAAACCCGAAGTGGAAGATACCGATGAAGCCTTGTTATTATGTGCTGGCACAAAGTGGGCAAGATTCATAAGATGTAGGATCTGTTAAGATCTTGCCGGAATACCAAACCAAAACCAAAGTTAATAAATTTTATTTGAAAAGATTAAATGAAAACAAAGAAAATTTGGAATATTTTCTAGAGGGGAGTCCTTTTAGGATACCAACAAATATCAGATATTACTCATTTGGTATTTATGATATTTGTAAACTTGTCCATTTATCGAATGATCGCTTTTTCAATGGGAATCAACTATTCTTCCGAATTGACAGGTCGAAAAGTAAATATTGTATTTAGGTAAAAAAAAGATGATTGAATTATGTTTTCGAAAATTGACGGGACTGAAGTAAAAAGAGAAAACTATCACAAATAGTAGATTCACATTTCTTGTATGTTGCACCAATGAATAATGTCAATTCCACAATTTAAATCTATTTTCGATCCACCAATAACATATGTGGGTCTCTTTAACCTGGAAATCTTTCGCTTTAGCGGCGATAACATAATTCACCGGAAAGTGTTCGGCAGTTTATCGACGAATGACAGAAAATGTAATTACAATAGCCAGTAGGACTTCTGATGCAGTATTCCAAAGGCAGATTTTTTTTAAAAACTCCAGACATTTGTTCATCATTTCTCTCTCATGGTATGCAACATGTATTCTCAAGTTAATGTTGAAATATCTAGTATCACTTTCGGAATCCTAAGACTTAAGTAAAAGGAACGCAATGGTGACCCTGAAGATTTGGTTACGAACCCAACAGCTATAGGGCAGATTTCTCCTTCTTCCCGACTTAGATTAAAGTGGTCGCCGAAGTGTGCGACCAAATGCCAATGAATTATAAATTTGAGGTTATTTCGTTATTATTTAGATTTTCTGTGTAAAATCGTCTCTGCGTGAGATATACTGTATACGAACACAAACTATCAATCAATGGGCAGTACATTTTAAAACGTTACATTGTAATATAGTAGCAATGCGTTTCAACAATAATAAATATTGTAGTATAGTTTTAAAATTCAACCTTATACATTTTTATAACTTAAATGAAATTTTTCCCAAATAAAAAAATTAATTGCTTATTTTGTTTACAATATTTATTAACAATTCATTAAAAATTATAATATGCAGTGCAATATTACTGAAGATGCGTTAGTGAACACATATCCAATAAATTGGCAATTTTGTATGAAATGTAAAAAATGTATGAAAATAGAGAAAATTTTATTTTGCAACAATATTTTACAGAAGAGGATCCCTATTCATTTTCTAACGATTATCGTGACACAGATTTCCGAAGTTTGACAAAATTTTGAAACATTATTAACAATTACAATTTTGAAATAATTTATGACAGGAGACTCTCTAGTGATTCTTAATGGATTAGCAAAAACAGTGTTTGCATAGGTCTGCTTATCTAGAAGTGAGTGTAACATTCCGATGACGTGTAAAAACTTTTGTGTGCATTGCTTGTCTCTGAAAATAAAAATATCGAATGTAAAATATACTTGCTATAATAATATAAATATATTAATTTCATTTGTCGGATTGGAAATCATACATAAATTACATGTAAGTAACATATTGATATGAGGTGTGTGTATGTGTGTGTGTGTGTGTGTGTGTGTGTGTGTGTTCCTCCAATGTTCACGCAATAGACAAAAGCTGGTGTTTCTACCTTGTCAACCAGTAAGAGATTAAAATGTTATATAAGAGTCATATGTCGTTTTCCCCAAAACAAAAGATCAAAAATCATTCATTTGCTTACAATCCTCAAAGACTAGGTATCACATATGATTTTTAATATTTGCGGTAAAGAACTCCATGTAAAATGCAATCACCCTAACGTTAGATTCAAGAAGTAATTAATTGTGATCCCCAAAACAAAAGATCAAAAATCATTCATTTGCTTACTGCTGCACTTACCAATCATAATGTCTGCAGTAGAAAACTTTCATTGTGACTAAATGAACTTTAAATACTTTAAGTTTATTTAGTATTTTACATATCAAAACTATTTTATTACAATATTAATGTCCGTGACCATATAGTATTTTTTAATTGGGTCATCTGAGAAATTGATGATGAAATTTTATTAAATATTAAATATTACAATAATAAACGACGAAATGTAGACATGGAACTTAATAGTCGTTGTCCAGTGTTATTTTTTGCAAAAAAAAACGTTTTATAACAGTTTTAAAATATGTTCTTACTGGGAAATTGCATGCCTTTATTTATGTAATTAAATGGATATACAAAAATTTATGTAAAACTGTTGGTTGATTTAATATTTATATTCAAATATTTACTATAATATAAATCGCCATCACCGCCATTTTGTAATGTTCAAGATTAATAGTCCCGCCTCCCTGAAATGATGATAGGCAATGGGGGGGGGGGGGAAAAGGAAAGTTCGGCCAGGACATCGCCCATTTTTTGTGCAAGCGAGGGTACAATGTAATACATAGACATCTTTTCAGTTTAATCGACGTGTCAATTTTGGCACCTAAAAGGAGAACGTCGTGTAAAAATTATCCTAGTCAAATGCCAATACACAGTTCTCAAAGTTTAGGGGAACAACGTTTTCCTGGAATTTTTACTACCGTAAAGGTTTTCAACCATTGAATGAAAACACGTTACGCATATTGAGATGTATTCTACGTGGTGCGGATGCAGTACGGTTTATGACATCACGAATGACATTCAAACTTCCTGGGAAAACTGAACCCTGTAACACCGCAAAGAAAATAAGGACCCTCAACGGCGTTAATGGCGTTGCGTAAGTTTAGGGTCTTCTGAGAAGATGTTCGGGCAATATATTTACGGATTCCAAGTCTTTACTGTAATTACTTTACTGTGAAATATTCGCATCTTTACTGTAGAGATTAATGTGATTTTTTCGTGTTGGAAGGTTCCCACACGATTTTGTGCTATTATTACTTAGTTTAATAGACTAGTCGAACCCAGAAGACCGATATATGACCGGCGAGAGAACGTCGATATGTGATCAATTGCTCTGCGGACGCGCACCGGTGCAGCTCGTGACCAGAAAAATTACGAGGGCGGCAACAGGTGATAATGCCAGTGATCAAACCTGGCAACGGACTCGGAGAGGGTAGTTTAAGACAACGAAGTTTCGCCCAATTTAATTTGTGGCGTTACAAGTTTCCGTATTCTCTTGAAGCATGAAATATTTTTACAACGCTATAGAAAACACTGAAACACTACAAAATATAATGCACGATACATGTTTGGAAGATTCTGATTTGTGCTTTACAAACTAACACAAAATATACCCATATGATTGATGTTCGCTGAGGAGCTTTAGACTTGAAAATTGTGTCACTAATTCCATGTGCTCTGTAACGATTATGTCATCGTCCTTGTATAACCACGTTGTATGTGTGTTACTTGTTATGGTGATTTGGGCAAATATTATTCATTAGGTAATCGGATAGATTCGACGATAGGTCTTGAACCGGTTATTGGTTCACTATAATAAATGTTTATTGATTAAAAGGGGAGAGATGATGTTACTTGTGAATGGACTCACAGGGGGGTTGGACAAACATAGAAAGTACATGGCAAAATATTGACACTTTATTGAATTTATATTTCGATGTGAACATAATTAAATAGAAGAGATAAAACATTCATTGATTACCATTGCAAATAGAAATACTACAATTGATAACAGAAATATTGATTCTAATACATTATTTTTTGTATTTTCCTATATTTTCTCCATACTTTGCGGGAGCTCCCTTTTCTATATTGATTGCATTCTAGACTAATAAAATGTTCCCACTTCATGAACTACTTAGAAACATGAATAACAGTATTTTTACAGATACAAGTTCCCGCTTCCCCAGTAATTATTCACTCCGGGGCTTGCCTCCTACCATTGAATATAATACAAATGCTTCTCCCTCTTAAGTTCCATTAGCCTCCCTTACAATTTCCTTGTCCTGACTGAATCGGATAAATAAATTTCGTTTTGAAGCAATCTTACTATTTGACGAAGCTCCGTCACCGGCGGCGCCCCCAAACTGCCGCCGCCTGCCTCGGACAGGTGGTGGGGAGAGAACGGGATGACCTTCAGGCGCAACCGCCCAACTCACTGGTGCGTCCAAGGCCGCGCAACGTGTCAAACATCTAATGGCAGCTGCTTCTTCCGTGGCGACCCTCACCTCGCAGTTCGCCTCTCTCTTCTACCCGCAGTATATTCTTGTAACTAACTACGCACCATTCACTCTCACTCCGATTGTACCGTGTCCTGTGCTCTCGATGGATGGCTCGCGATCTTACCGGGTTACCGTCTGCTTAAGCAATTATTCACTCACCACACGACTGTTACACATCGTCCACAAAAATACATTTTGTCATTCCACAAAGCCTCGGTTTGCCGACGTATTCAGGATCCTGTTCAATACCTGCGTCGCACACTACGCTCATTTTATTAACACCTGCATTCCACGAACACGTGTTACCGAATCAGTCCCTCTGTTCTGTTTCTCGTTTTCACATTGTTTTTGCTGTTGTTTCTTTGCTCCACGCCTAGCGCATCGCTTCACCACTGTCTTGCTATTGCCTTTACTCACTCTAGCTCTGTTTTATTCTAGATGAACTTTGATTTCGTTCTCCACAATTGCCTTCGCCTCCGTCTAACGTGACGGCCCCTCCTCCTCTCTTGACCAGACTGACTGCCCGCCACTGGAGCTTCGTTCCCTATTCTGGGCGACCCGTTCAATTCGATTCGCAGTTCACTACGGCAATGGCGACCACGTGATTCAAACATATAGCATTTGAAACGCAATGCGTTTCAATATACAGGTGTCCCATCAACTATGGACCACCCCCATAAGTTCTAAACAGTTCAGGATATCAAAATGCAGTTTTTGCTGAACAATGCGGAATCATGGTGCAAGTAACATGCCATAGAGAAATTGTCTATAATATTTTTAGTTTTCGAGAAATTTAATCATCTTTGATTTTTTAAATGCAACTACACATTTTTCTCACCATGAATGGATTGACCATGAAACGAGGATTAAAATGATGTAACATATGCTAATATTTTTATTGTAATTTGAGTATAAAATTATACTTTATGCCTTGTGATTTTGAATTAAACGGGCACTCGTGTAGCAGCCCTTGCAACTCTGCCTTCGGGAAAGGTGGCCTTCGCGGCGAAAAGACTGTTGCGTGGGGTGGAGAGATAGAGAGTGGTGGTAGTGGGGGATAAGAGGCATAACTACAGCAATCCTTGGTGTTGACACAGACATTACTCTATGAAACTCCAATTTTAACGATCAGAATTGGAGATTTTTTGCATTTATTTTATCTGAATTTCACTTGTCTTCTACTGAAATTTGAAAACATCGATCGTTCCAAAGAACGATATAAAAAATTAGCAGCGTAAGAAAGATGCTGATAATTAATATCATTTTCAAACTGAACAAGAAGCCAACCGCCGTTTCTTCATTGTTAAATTTCATTTTTAAATAAAATGATCACTCGTCGACTTTGCAACCATACGACTGCGGATCATAAATGGAAAAGAAAACTGCACTTCCGTCTTCTGCCATGGATTTTCAAGTTTGTCAGCTTCTATCAACACCGTCTCTAACAGGTTTGTCCGTACAAAATGGAAGAATGTTGTGAAGTTCCTGCGGAAATTCTCGAAAAATCTAAGTTTTGTACTATAATTCCAAAATAAAGGTTTCAGTGTAAATTGCGTAAACTAATCGCTTCTTTTGGGTTATATACATCCGAAGTCTATTTAGATTACATTATATGAAAAAATAGCATTGCCAGGGTGTTGGCGATGTGCATTCCACATATATTACAATTAGCAGAAGTACTACTGATACTCAAGAAGGATATGTTTATATCAAATAAAATGTATTACGTAGCACTGAAATAAGAGTGACGGATGGGAACTTTAAATTAACGGGGACAGAAATTGTAATCTTCATACTAATAAAAACACATAACATTTATATCGAGTTCTTTACTTATTTGAGAATTATGCCATTTATTTATTGCATTTTTCTGTTTCTTAAGAGTAAAATTGTTCAAGTAAGACATATTTGTTTTGTCGGTAGCGGAGCGAGTATAAAGGACATGGATAAGAGCCAAAATTTATTGCCTTTTTATCCTTGAAAATAGATTTTATTACATGGGAGCTTTTTTTATCCAAAATTTAAGTAGTATATGACTTAGTGTAGAGATCACAGAATTTTGAAAATATGCACACAATTCACTTTTCCCCATAGCACGTCATACGCAGTTTTAAACTTTTTTGACGTAAAATAAATAAATAAATAAAAATGTATTCAATAGTCGTGGGCATAATAATCCAAAAGTCTTGCAAAGGTTTTTTGTGCATTATTAGTGTTTTATTTTAGACTCAAGAACAAGCAGTAATGTAGAGTACAGTAAATCATAAAACAAATTAAAAGTTGAATATATACTAGATATATACTAGAAAATATCCAGTATGAGCGAAAACATAGAGATAGTGGAAATCTCGGATTTGTGTGGAGGAGAGTTTATGAAAAAGAACAGCAAGAAACTAGAGAATATGGCGATAATGCGATGACTTTTCCGCTAAGGACCCGAAACACACATTGGAACAAATCTTAACCTTCCTTATGTGACATGTTAGAAATGTCTGATTACCATCTGCCTTAAGAATGGAAACATCCTTTACATGGAATAATACTCCTACGGTATATTCCCGTGAAATCCTTTTGAGTAAATTTGTGTCCTATTTTTTTCAAGGTAAGTAACATAACATTGAAACAATACGGCGGTACCCAGCAGGCAGTGCGCTTCTGGCGGGGTACCTGGAGTGAGGGAAACTGCAAAACTATTTTCGAAATATCAGGAAATTTTTGAGAGAGTGACGTTAAGCAACAAAATATTAAATGAAAATAGTAGTACAAGAAAATTATTGTGAACACAAAATTATGGACACTAGTTTTTGTAAACATATTATTTTTTGTTATTATACTCTCTGTGTAAATAAACTTGGCGAATATAGTAGTGGTGTATGTTAAGAATTCTAATTTGTTGATGTCTTAAATTATATATCTACAACTGAAAGTCAAGAACAATTTTACTAAATTCATATTATGAAAGTTTTAATTTAGCACAGACGAAATCTAAAAGTTTCGGAATTATACATGATAATTTTAAAATAATTCCATTTGATCCGTAAACAACGCGGACTACAAAGGATGTGACATTGTGGACTACTCCGGTAAGAGCGCTAAACTCATGATATACTCCATGAAATGCCATTTGCGGAGTTTGTGGTTTTAATACAAATTCGAGCAGTCATGGGAAACTATATTAAAGTTTGCACAATAACGTTCTTTAAATGCTCTTGAATTTAGCGTTTGTTTAGCCATTTATAAAGTTTTCATTTATTCGTTCATTTTAGTCCTCAGATATTGTACGATTCACGGTCACTGCTCTCTTTATTCACGTTATCCATGAATATTAAACATAATACATTTTTTCTCTAGGGAATGAAAAAGTTTCCGTGAATGTAGTGAAAACTACCGCCCCTTCAACTCTTGTCAATCTGAAAGCGCGCTACCTTGCATTTTCCTTCAATTACATAATTCCGTAATGTATGGAACCCGTAATGTATGGTACCCATCAACTCAGCCAATGTGTAACGCTGCTGATTTTGCTATAAAATACTATCTATTTTTCTAAAATTTAGAACTTTTGTATATTAAATATAGAAGTAGTAATGACATTTCTGTATTACTTAATTAGCATGGGCCTTTTTTCAAGCATATAATGAAATTTGTAAGATAAAATCCTCAAGGAAGAAGGAAAAGGTTTTTTACTATTCAGAATCGGTACTCAAAACTTGATACACAATTTGAAGATAAAATGACTATGTATTCTCAACAAACAGAAATAATCTTGTTAAAAGGGAGACCGAAAATTATTGTCTATCTATTTAATATTATTGCATACATATCCTCTTGTAGTAGAGACAATAAAAATTGATATTTAAATTATTTATATTTTATTTGCATCTTGCATAAAACACGTTTCGCGACACAATTGATCGCATCTTCACGTGTCCTATACTACAATGTTTCTTTCATCTTAAAGTAAGAAATATAGAATAACACTGTAAACAGTACAAGACTTAAAATACAATTAATCAAAATAAAAGAAAAAAAACTGAGGTCGCAACCAACTCTCCAATGGCATACAATTTTTAAAATATGTAAGTACGAAGTACAAGTCTTACTGATACTTTCCTTGCCTTAACTCTATTACAGATCACCTGATGCACATTCGTGGATGTCAATTACTATTTACTCTGAATATTTTAACTGAACAGCAAAATTGATAAACTACAAATCTAACAACATATGTGGCCTCTTTCAGAAAGTAACTTTCATAATTTTACAATTGCATACACTTTTTTAAACATATCTTCACTTATTACACTGTTATACTGAATAAATATCTTTCTGTCTAATGAAATATTTGAATTTGTCATACATTAACTGCGGTTAAAACAGTGCCATGCATTCCAATAGTGCCTTGTAGCAATTCCAAAATAATATTCATTCCCCGAGTGTTTTGTATTAGCATTTCTCTCGTTTCATTTACTAATCTAATAATTACAGTCTGGATTTTGTAACCCAGAGGATTGAAAAGGCTGTAAACTTGATTGGTGCTTTCACAGCCCCGATATTTTCTTAGTTGTCAAACTAGAAACGTTAAACTGTGCTCCAATGTTTTGCAGGGAAACAAAATTCCTTACTTTTAATATGTAATGTTGCAGAATGAGTCCTTCAAATTAGATGCACACGTATGTATTGCTTCTTTGCAGTGCTGCAATTCTCATGTTTAAGATATTAACTTCTAGCTGTTTATATATAATATTAAATTAAATGTTTGGTTAACATTTTAGGCAAAAAAAACAACAACAAAGTTTTAGCCAAAACACTGAGGAAGACCACAATCCATGATCAGTGAGTCCCATAGTGTCTGTGAAACAATTATTTTAGAATAATTATTATAAACTTTTGTCTTAATAAGGCCGTGAATAAAACGTTATAAATACATTTAATACAGAAGTAAACATATAATATTAATTCTAGTACTTGTGCGTACCTTTGAAACTTTAATTATGTCGTCCTTGAATCCTTTCATCTCATTGCAAAGAAGTAACTAATAATTAACAAGTTGCACAATAATTAAGGACCATTTATGTATTGCGTCAATGTTATTAAATCAATGTGACTTGCATCATTGAATTCAATATCTCATATTAAATTTCTACAAGTCAACGAAGTTAATTTGTGCAGTTGCAATCAAACACCCAACTTGGTCCTTATAACATTATGCCATTGCTCTAACCACAAACGTCCTGTCCCACTGAATATGAATGCTTCTCTAATGAGATGTGTGTTGAAAGATGGGAGCGACTTAAATAAATCATAACTTTTATTGTAAGAAAAGGATAAGACATGTACTGTCATATCATTGCGACAAGGGGATCTCAGACAATAAGTTTCACAAGAACATTAAATCGTAATGGGCATATGAATACTGACACGTTCCAGCTAATTCAGGTCTCCTCAAGTGTATGAATTGGTGTCAGACTTCCCGCCTTGAATCGTTACGGTGGCCCGTGAGCGACTCACCTTTTACCAGACTAGAGTCTATCGCCCCGAGAGCCCTACTTTCCCCTCCCATCCCCGACGGGCTAGCTCAACAAGCAGCGGTCCACATCAGGAGGCAAATAAACGCTGGGCCAGGACATGCCAAAAGGGCGGATGACCAGTCCTGAGTTATAGCACTCGTGAAGAGTTTCTTTGATTTTTCTTCGAATGATATAATTAAACATTTATTTAAGGGCGCATCATGTTGAGTGCACATAATGGTAGTAAGTTCTTAATTCTCTTCCTACCTCTTAGAGATAGGTAGAAAATTTATTTAATTTGCTTTGGGCATTACGCACGGTAGAAAATTCTTCACAATTATACATCTGAATAAGCACCCAACGAGTAGCACTAAAATATATCAAGTGCAAATTTGATTCTAAGCAATCTGACACTTTTTATTCAATTTCGAGTATACTTACTAAACCCAGACCCTCTTCACACACTATTGGTTCAATCACTTGCAACCTTGTTGCTAGAATCTAATCTATTTCTAAAATTCTGGACGCTTGTGGTGAAAGTCTCAATTCCTTGTTTCATTCAATGTATTTTCCTACTATGATCATGACATGATAAGTAATTGCAAGAAATAGATCTAATGCATGCCTGTGCGGAGCCCAACAGGGGCAAGCGACACATCAATACCTGCGTCTCAAAAGTTCATTTGCTCTCCTGTGCACCGAGCTCTGGATATTGCGAAAAGTTCAATGTAGATTCACTGATCTTGCATATTTCGCGGACACGAACACTTTTCAACGAGCAGTTAGTTTACAAATGGTAAAAGAATGCCGGTAAAAGGGGACTCGAAACCACTAGTTAATATGAGAGACAACTTTAAATTGCACTTGTAAATGTGGAAACTGAATTACTTATGCCCAAAAGACAGCACTTCCAGAATGAGAGATTTAAGGATATTTGGCTCATGAAATTATAATTATATTCTACTGAGCTTTTCATGGGAGATAATGGGCCTCCTGTTTTATAAGCGCATTAAACCCGAAAGGGAAGTGTGTTCTAAGAACATAGTTATCTTTCTCGTTGCTTTTGCGAGGTTTCTGCTTGTTTGGTGTTGAGTAAATTTTCCCCAGAAAATGTAAATAAAGAAGGAGCATGTTCAAAATGCTTGCGTTTAATTCTCCAGGAACAGTACACAAGAAAAGTTAAATGAGAAATCTCTTAAGAACTTTTTCAATAGTATTCTGATATTTTCAATATTATTCATTCTCATTAATTTGGAAGTGTGTGTTTAAACTATCTGAAATATAACATGTCAAACGCAATTGCAATGCAATCATATGTCTGTTTAACCGTGTGGAACATAAATTTCATAAAAAACAAATTCAGCAGAAAAAAGGGATTTGGAGAGGATCCAGATGTTTTGGATTGTCTTAAGTAGAAATGTATGAGAGCGATAAAAAATAATACATTTTAAAACTAATAGTGCTCGAGCAGAACATACAAGCATTGTTTCAATGATTGGAACTTTCAAAATTTCAGAGAGTTAAAGGAATATGAGACATTCGCCATTCTTTAAATCGCCCATTGTTCTATCCACGGGTACAATTGAA
The DNA here is from genome assembly GCA_964035755.1 of Teleogryllus oceanicus. Taxonomy (NCBI): domain Eukaryota; kingdom Metazoa; phylum Arthropoda; class Insecta; order Orthoptera; family Gryllidae; genus Teleogryllus; species Teleogryllus oceanicus. The sequence continues at coordinate 285,667,021 of CAXIVR010000001.1, forward strand.
AGAAAGATATTTCGAGCTGTTTTTGAGATTTTTAAAATGTTAACGTAACATTAAGAAAAAAATATGCGAAAACTATCCCTAATAGTTTTTCAAAAAAAAAATGCTCTGGCGTTTCAGGGTTCTTTATATGGTACCATGAGCCATGGAGCAATTCCATAGCCTGAATCGCCAAGTAGCAATATGTCGCCTTGGCTCGACCTTAGCCCGCATGGATGGGAATTCTTCTTTAGCACTGCATGTTGCTTGAATGTTTATAGACCTTTCCTATTGCTGTACTCATCAGCATGAGTAAGTGTCTTCTTAATCAGAAAATGTGTGCAGTCAAGAGCACCAAATGAATTAGGGAAAGTATATCTTTCCTGCCACAAATCTCTTGAATGTTGGAGAGCTATGCGAAGAAATAAAAGAGGTAATCTTCGTCAATACAGTATTTACATTATATATACTATGTTGACGAAGATGACCTCTCTTATTTCTTCGCATAAAAACATCAACAACACCGAATCAGAATTCCTACAACTGGAGAGCTATTGCAGTTCTTGGGAACTTTATCAAATACTGGGATTTATTTTACTTTATTCATGACGAAAATAAAAGTCTTGCTCACTGTGGATTGATCCACGCTAACATCATCTGCCACTTTTACCTGAAAACCAGGATCGACGATGCAGCAAACATTTTCATTTTAGCTCATTGTTTAGAGCTCCGCCTCTTGTTTCTTCGTGATCGACGAAAAATATCAACCATTCACTATTGTCCTTTTCGAATCGGTAAAGATTATTGTAATCTACGTCACGAGAATCTTGACGTATCTTGTAATTTTTTTTAGTCCGCTGCATTTGCATTTGCGAGGCACGGTATAAATTCGGTCATTTTAACCTAACTTTCTAAACATGAGACTGCTACTGAAGTCCCTCCGAAATTTTGAAGCAAGTTATCAATCTAGGGAGTAAACGCTTTTTTTCGTACCAATTCTGAGCATTTGCTGCACTTTTTCGCTACCAGGGTCCGGCAATTAGAGTTTCTCCGTTGAAAATTCGCCGTTTTCGGGTTCAAGATTACCATGTTTTCTCTTGCTGCAAAGAAAGGTGAGAAAGTAAAAAATGTGAAAATACTTAAGCCGCTGTGATATTTGTAACATTTTAAAGCCTAAGATTTATAATAAACAAGGAAGTTAGAATATTTGTGTTCCAATGGAATGTGACTGTATTAATGAGAATCTAAGAATAACGTCTTTTGGAGGAATAGTATAGACAAGCTTGTGTCAATTATGAAAGGTAGTCTAAAACAAGAGCTTTAGTTCTTTACCGATTACAATGTAATACACCGTGATTACACAAGATATTTCAATATTAGCAATTACAAAATTTTTTTGGTTGACAGTTAAGAATTAAATAATATTTAACAATAAGCAAGCTTTATTAGTCGTGTTTGCCCACGGAAATAACTGTTTCGTATGCAGATGAATGCAATAATCTAAACAACTTTTCTAGAGCCACAGAAAAAAAGAAAATACAAATGTTTAGTGCGTGTTTTTGTTCTCCTATAAGATCGCTGATTTTTGGAACGTTTCCAATTAGTTAACCTATTCTCAATTGAATGAAGACAATGCCCAAAATAGAGATATGCTAAATTTATAAATTTATGCAATTTATTTTCTTGCAAAAGAACTACCTCTTCGTATTCAACATTGAAGATGTTGAAACAAAAAGCAAGGAGAATTTAATGGAACTTCTGAAATACACTAAGCAATATGACCCCATTTAGAACATTTAATGGCATGCTAAGATTCCTAGGAACTTTGTCTGAAATTTAAAATGCTCTCATACCAGGGGAAATGATCTTAATTGAAATAAATAGTTCCTATTGAAGATAATAAATAATACTATCAAGAAACAATATATTTAAAACAAAATTCGCACTTTCATTGGCCACATCTTTAGGCATATAAGTATATATAATACAAAATATAAAAATAGTAAATGTCAAAAATCTTTAAAAGTTTGAAATTTCTAAACAATCATTATTGGATGTACAGGATATACCTGACCAGCGAAGTAAATTAAATTAAAATTAGTTGAAAAAGTCATACAAACAAAAATACAGTTATGCATTTCTAAAATTGGCTTTACTTTAATTACTTTAAAAATTCCATCAATATAACTGAAAATTACGAGACGACTACGATAGATATTTTCATTCATTTCAAAGTGTAAATGAAACGATTTAAATATTTAAAATAAAGGACTGCGTTATGAAAAAATATTCCGTTTCAATATTGAGGTTGTAAGACACGTCTGAAACAAAATTATACTTAATGAATGCAACAATGTTATTAATCTTTGCTACTGGATCAGTAATAATTTATTTACACTACGTAAGTAAAGCAGGTGCAAATGATTTAAATCTATCAAGTTAATTTTTTTCCTAAATGCAGCAAGAAAATAACTTCAAATTATGGCAAAATATTTTTATATTGTTTAAAAAAATAGATCAAAAGGAAAATTATTATAGTTAATGAATATTTTGCATTCGAAGAAAACAAATTGGACACTGCCGTCGATGGAATTTTGCACGAGAACGGAGGATATGTTGAACAACGTACTGTGGGGGACATGAAAACCTGGCAATCAATACAATGGAAAGCCACTAAAACCACATTATGTACACATGCTCGCCAAGTATGCATGTATCATTATTTCTGGGCGTAACATCAAAGAGAAATATCATGTGTGATGTGGTTTGTAAATTTGAGGAAAGAAATATAAAATATGATATAGAAAATAACAGGATTTTTGCAAATCAGCATTTCTACATCAATTACGTTCCCAAAACATAATCCGATATTTATGTTAAAGATACATGGAAAGAAGTGGACTTTATTTTCTTTTAAAATAGAGGTTTACGAAGGCCAGTCTAAACTATACACAAACAACAAAAACCATTACACATCACTATAGGCCTAGAAGACATACCACATTAATATAAACATCGCTAGAATTGTAGGATTATGAAATTCTTCAAAACGGCGAGCTAGTTGAGCTGAAGGTAATATTATTGTATTTCACTTTCAAACATTTGTAACAGTGTGGGTAAAGTTATGTAAATATGAAGAATAAAAGTCACGTTGAAAGTTCAAAGCAAGATTAGACTGAAATAAAGGACTTGAACTTATATAATTGTATTTGTAATATGTTGAATCTTCTGGCGAGGGAATAGAAAGTAAAGTAAAGGAAATAACCAGATGAAATACAAATATTTCAAACCGTGAGCACTATCTTTCAACACAATAACAATAGAGGACTACGTACTTTTTGTTTCGCAAACTATACATAATTAATAAACCTAAGAGTAAAATACTCCAATAAAAAAGAGTATTCGCAAGATTTCCTAGTAGACGAAATGTAACACGGAGACAGAAACATTACCAGAGGGAATATATGTATTTCCAATTTCCATATTCATATTTGTACAGTTGCTTAACATCTTCAAAATACTACTTATACATAAGATGAGTAAACGACCCAACATCGCCCCAAGGAAATCTTCAAATGTGTTCTTGTGCATCCACGAGTCCGGCACGGGAGAGTTCCGTTTCATACGTGCCCATCATGTGAAATGCCAGGATATAGCATGTGCTGTGCTACGGTCTGCTTGAAACTGTGACAAAGGTTTCGATTACACATAGCGTTCCCCAACAAGAAAAAAATATGCTTCCATTGGCACCAGTAATTAGTAAGTCTGTGGAGTGGTATAGTACACGCTAGCAGTGCCTTGCGTTGATGAAAGCGTTAATTGAAAACGTTCAATTCAATCAGCGCTGTGCGCGCCGTTTCATTTTACCGCCGAAGGCATCTCTCCAACTCTCACTTCCCTCCCGCGGCTTTCTCCGCAACCCAGCGCCCTACCTGCTCCTGCCACCACTCCCACATGCTGTCTTTTCAGGCTAACCTACACAATCGACTTCAAGATACCATCCGCTCTCGTGTCCACATGGTTAAAATCCGCTTGCCGGCACCTTCTTTCCTGGTGTGTAGGGTCCGAATATACTTTTAAACGCAGACAAGCTCATGCGTTGCAGGAAAGCCATTAACCGTTTTTCAACTTTTGACGCCATAAAATCGTAATTTGAAATCTCTTGGCACAAATGTTTTTATACACATTATTCTTAAACAAAAGGATCTGTTAGGTAAACACAGTACGTACTTGAGGTGTACGTCACATATAATTTACTGCAAATTATAAGTATGTTGTATAAAGGTGCTTTAAATTACGTAGTATTTTATTTATACAAACAGATAGATTTAACTTCAAAACACTCATCTCCAAAGTCTTCTTGATATTATATCGTTCAAAAGATGTCTGTATAATTTTGTTGACAAACCCTCAAGTGATGACCTGCAGTTTTTCAGAAATACATATTAATTTTACGCCAAAAAACAGTTAAAAACTGCGTATGACGTGCTATGGGGAAAAGTGAATTGTGTGCACATTTTCAAAATTCTGTGATCCCTACACTAAGTCTTATACTACTTAAATTTTGAATTTTGAAAGGGAGAAAAATTGATGAAAGCTAGCAACGTTGGTATATCCTTCTGCAATTTGGTCTTCTCTTCACCAGAAAGGCAAAAATCTTGATAAGCAGATTGACAAAATGTCAAGTTTTAAATTCTAGAAATTGGAATCAGAAAAAATACGGTTCTGTATGTTCACCGTCTAGTATCTACGCCCATCGGTGCAGCACACTGAAGAGACGCGACATGCACCGCTGCTTGGCGGGAAGCGCAGCCAAGCCAAGCCTAGCCTAGCATCGCCTAGCCAAGTTCTAACAATGTTTCAACAATGAAAAAGTTTATAATTAGTTGTACGAGAACAGCATAAACTTTCTCATATTAATTCAAGCATTTACATTGTTTGAAAATCACAAGAGCTCAACGAAAATGAGACCTGCGCCATTTTTAAACGCCCTTTTGCTTCGTTGTCAAAATGAAAGAAAACATTTGGAGCAGCTCTCAATGATATATTGTTTTTTAAATTGCATTAATTTGAAGCAGAAATTGCGTGAAAACTCGTGGGTTTTTTAAAATATTACAGGACCTCTGTGAAGATCTTATTTTTTACAAAACATTTAATTTGAGACTAAAATCTTGACTTCAACATCGTATTTTGGCGATGTTAAGTTTCTGTTAATAATTGTTTAAAAAGTGGCTAAATTTCATTCACAAATACGAAAAAACTACCATTTTCGAAAAATTGAAGATGAGCTTATATCAAAATCTGTCTAAAAAAGCGAATTTAAATTAAAGAAAATCTATCTTCAGTATGGTAGTTGTTGGAAGACGCCGAAAATGTTGAACTTTTGCAATTTTCGAAAAATCTGAGATTTCAAAGAAAATGAGATTAGCACCATTCTTTAAGCGACGTATGCACTACTCAAAACATACAGTTTAATACAAAATGCATACACTGAAATTTTCGAAAGTACTGTTGAAGGTTTATGTAAAGTGTTCCGAAAAATTACAATATCTATTTCTAACTAGCAGTGCTTTAAGATTGTTCAGGTTGATCGGAAATATATATACATCTGAACGGTTTAAGCAATTTAAGTGAACATTGATCTCAGACACATGTTTTGCCGTCGATCGATTTTTCTCTAACATCTTTGAGATTGTAATTTACTACACATAGAGAAAAGGTATTTCGACGTTTTCGATACCAGGACCAGCAAATTTTTCTGTCGAAAACCCACCAATTTCCGCTTCACGATTACAACACATTATATTCTTACGTAGTGAGGGGCGAAAGTAGTAATGCAGAATATGTTTGGAAGTAATTGTGCATCTACGAGAAAAACGGTTGACGGTAATTTGGTTGGCATGGAATAGGTCACTTGGTGGGGAATTAATGTTGGAGAAATGAATTTATGGAAAACATATGATGACAGTTAATATTTATTTAATATTTGATGTAATTGGAAACTGCTTTATTAAAAGCTTTGGTTTTATTTTCTTGCGTTCTACTTGCGATTTTTGCGTCACATTAATATAACGTGTAGAACCCGATATGAAAATCGGTGTCTCAGAAATGCAGATATGTGCAGATTGTAGAATTTTGCTGATTGTTTTGAGATTCGTACAAAACATACACATGTAGTTCTGCATCTAGGACTTTAAGGAATGAAAATAGATACTCTTTTCTTAACACTACGTGTTGCACTACTCTCATGTGTCTTCAATGGAAAATGATTTATCATCAGCCATCATTTTCACAGTTCGCCGCGAAGTATTTCATTACGTCATGTATGAGTTAATAAATACAAATATTTTATTTAAATGTTGGTGAATGGTATCAACCAACAATGATTGTCTCAGGTCAGTTTTAAAGGTGAAAGATAACCTTATTAGTTAAAGAAAATCAGCTTTTCTTAAATATTTTTTATTGATTTAAATTCACATTAAATACGAGGTCATTAGCGACCACTATTTATTTACCGTTAGAGATGTCTGTATACTGTTTGAAGCGAGATCGTGATGATGAGGGGTGAAAGGACGAACAGAAATACAATCATCCCCGAGGCGGGATACGAACCCATAATCTTTCGGGCCGAGATCGCCACAGTACTACGACCTTAGCGATCCCGGTCACCCGACTAGGCAAAAATTAGTTTTGTTGGGACATTTATAGGTGAAAGAATAATATAGAGTATGGTTATACAATGTTTCGTGAATTGATTATTCACATCATCAGGTATCCCGCAAAATATATTTTGAAAAATAAAAAATTGATTCAAAAGTGAAGATTTTCAATCTAAACATAAGGTTTTCGAAAAGTTTTTAAAAGTCAAAATATTTAAAAAATATTATTATATGAATTTTATTATTTTTCAAAATATTTTGTCAAAGATCCTTTGATCCATTTCAGAAAATATTGATATAATCTCTTATTTTGTTTTTCGACAGCTAACATAGCATTTCTCCTCCGCCCTCCAGCTATATGCGATTTTAACTGTTTTTGCCTTCAAATAAATACATTTTGTTATCACTACGACCTGACAGGACCACAATGCAATACAACATATCGCTACCGTCATCGATGAGCTGCTAATCTGGGTCTGGTGCACAGATAACTTCTGTTGACTGATTTTTTGTGACCTATAGGTAGGTGTATCCGTTTTTTTACGAGATAGAAACTGCCACCTCTACATTTATGCGTGAATACATAAACGTAAAATTGAGAGTAAAATAAAAAGGAAATGAATAAAAGTGTTTTCCTTACTATAATACTATTGCGTATAACTTTCTTCAACCCGGGGTACTGAACGCCTAAGGTTTCTTGCGCCCGCCCCTCCGTTGCCCACGACTTCCGTCGGTTACGCGACCTGCGCCCCTTCGCTGTCCGTTGCCCTCCTTCGCAGCCATCTCTGGGCGAGCAGGCGCCCCCTGGGCGCGCGGCGTCGCGTCGTTGTCTCTCGGGAACGGATCTTCGTCAAACGCGGCGCGTCGCGAGCGAATCGCCCAGAGGCGCCGTCGCAACTCCGGACTAAGGGCCAGGGCGGAGGGCAGCTGGGACGTATCGGTGGGGTGGGCCCTTTGTCACCACACCGGCAGGGGGTGGTGTCGAGGCGGGAGTCATTGCAGAGGCGAGCGCAGAGGCGAGCGCAGAGGCGAGCGCAGAGGCGAGCGCAGAGGCGAGCGCAGAGGCGAGCGCAGAGGCGAGCGCAGAGGCGAGCGCAGAGGCGAGCGCAGAGGCGAGCGCAGAGGCGAGCGCAGAGGCGAGCGCAGAGGCGAGCGCAGAGGCGAGCGCAGAGGCGAGCGCAGAGGCGAGCGCAGAGGCGAGCGCAGAGGCGAGCGCAGAGGCGAGCGCAGAGGCGAGCGCAGAGGCGAGCGCAGAGGCGAGCGCAGAGGCGAGCGCAGAGGCGAGCGCAGAGGCGAGCGCAGAGGCGGGGCAAGGCGAGCAGAGGCGAGCGCAGAGCGAGCGCAGAGGCGAGCGCAGAGGCGAGCGCAGAGGCGGCGAGGCGCGCAGAGGCGAGCGCAGAGGCGAGCGCAGAGGCGAGCGCAGGCGAGCGCAGAGGCGGCGCAGAGGCGAGCGCAGAGGCGAGCGCAGAGGCGAAGCGCAGAGGCGAGCGCAGAGGCGAGCGCAGAGGCGAGCGCAGAGGCGAAGCGCAGGGCGAGCGCAGAGGCGAGCGCAGAGGCGAGCGCAGAGGCGAGCGCAGAGGCGAGCGCAGAGGCGGATGCAGGGGCGGATGCAGGGGCGGATGCAGGGGCGGATGCAGGGGCGGTTGGAGGGGTGGGTGCAGGGCCGGGGGGATAGAAGTAGCTGTTGGAAGTGGAATGTGAGTTGGATTTGAGTCTGGGGCGGGAGTGGGGCTGGATAGAGGTGGGAGCGGATGGGAGAAGGAGATAGGGTTGGGGGCTGGTGTTGGTACTCGGGTGGGAGCGCCGTGAGAGAGAGCGCAGGAGCAACGACGTAGTTGAAATAGGGGGCCCGGTGTAGATGATAAGGAGGGTGTGGACAAAATGGGAACTGGGAGGGAGCAAGAATGAGTACTAGACTCTGGGGTCTGGTGTGGGGAAATGGGAGGACAGAGATGGATGTAGGGTTTGAAGCGTGCCTGAACAGAGACTGAGACATGGGATAGGGAACGAACTAAGATCCGAGACGAAACAGAGGCAAAAGTGCGAGATGGAGCAATGGACGGAGAAAGAGACGAAATGGAGGGGACATACATGGGTAGTAGAGAAAGGGGGATTTATTTGTTGTCTAAATCAGACGCACGGAAAATACGCCAAAATGACATATTGAAATCTTCCAACTGAATGTAGATTTGAAGGTCGGTGAATTCAATGTTCTTCTTTCATTACAATTACCGAAACTATAACGAAATTAAATTCCGTTTTTTTTAAATGATCAACTATATACAGTAAATTATTTGGTGAGTATTATTTAGTTGTAAGGCTACAACTAAAGAATATATTGTGAAACTATTTCTGTAGCTGAATTTTATTATGTTTCCGAGATATGTTCCAACCAAGTTTGTAGTATCGGTTTTGAGAGTAAATATAAATTTGGCCAGACTGAAACGGCAAAACCTACGCTTCTTATGCATCATCGCATTGAAAATTGTAAACGCTTTTATCCATATGAATATTGAACATGTAGAAATATTTGAAAAAACTCTTTTACGCTTTAGCATGTCAAAACACGAAAATGGCTTCTCAAGATTAGTTTTAACATTTCATAACAATTCTGGGGAAAATAAAATGCGCCACCCTATTACAGGTCAGTTTGAGATTCAAAGCGCTCGTGAAATTTCGTAAAATGAAATTAAAGGAAGTATGACAATTCCTATTCATGATCGTAAATGTCGGAAAAGTGACCTTGTGAACTTTTGAAAAATACATCCCATCTACCCAAGAGAAGGCTGTCATACCGAGTCTCACGAAAAAACTGGTATAATATAGCACTTTATGCAAATATAATTTAAAATATTAATGTTACAATTTACGGACATTAAAAGAACGTAATCGCAACTTCAATTGTAATATAGAACGAAATTTTTATTTTTATTTATTATTATTATTATTATTGTTATTATTATTATTATTATTATTATTATTATTATTGTTATTATTATTATTATTATTATTATTAATGATATATAGGCATAGAATATATTTGTCATTGGTTTCTGGCTAGGTCATTTAGGAGAAGGCACCGGAGTTCAAACATGTTTAGATCAACGATTTGAAAGAGTAAAGTTTCCTTCAGAATAGTGATAAGTTGTGATGGGAGATGAACAATTACGGAGTAATTGATTGTTATGTGTGCGTGGCATGATGATTCTGTGTATGCAGTGTAAGTACGTGGTGATGAAGAGAAGCCACCACGGCACATTCGGGTTGTAGGATTGGAGCCGTAGGTGTGGCCTACTATTTTCTAATCACTATTATAAATTCAAGTCAGTAGTTACTTTACCGATGATAATACGATTTCTATTACTCTGCTAAGAAAATGTTTAGTTTTTATGATGGGAATTTTCCGCCTTTTGAGATTGGAATTATCTTATTTAAAACATTTCTTACGAAGTTTTATAATATGTGATAATGAAGTTTTATATGTACTGTAATTAAACATGTTTTGATGTAAACATTTGTATATTTTTATTAATTGTATACAGAAATACAGCTAATTGCCTCAAGATGCGAGAAAATAATAAGCGGATCGTCATGTACGGAAAATATATTTTTTTGACTAAAAATATTCTGATTGACTGTTAAGAAACAAAACGATACTTTTGTTTAACCCGCAGTCAGTGTGCAGAACCAGCATCATCATACGTTCTTGCACGATGCTTCAGGCCTCTACGAGTATGTCACCGAGACGCAGAGTGAATACATTCTCATTGGAATATTCCGTTTTCAATTTGATAAAATTAATGAAATAAAATCAGAGTATCAGAGTTTTCTATAGAAAACACAAATACAAAACAATTCATTTTCATTTACTTGGAACCTAAGTAAAAGACAGCCAAATGTATTCTACTCCCTGTAACACTTCAGATCATTCGTTGTTTTCACGCTGTGTGATGTACGGTTAGTGTGAAATACAGTACAAACACGCTCTTTGCTAGGTCTTTGATTTTTAATTTACTGAATGAATAAGTTGACAATAGGTGGTTAACTCGGTTAAATTTGTTTGAACAAGTCTTGTGTTATTGGAACGTGTATTATCTGGGCTCCAGCGTTAGTTTGTTGTTCTACAGAGATAGGGTGATTATCGCATTTGTGTACTTTAACGAGATTAAAACGATGTCATCAAAGGGTAAACGGGAGAAAATGTAATGTGAACACTGAGAAGTTTATGAGTGCGTTTTCAGACCCTCGCAAAGAAAAATCTTTCTAAGATTTTAAAAGGACGGTGCATTTTGACAAATTAAATTTCATCATAATGATCATTTCAAACAAAACTCTCCAATAACTCTGTAAAATATTTGTTATATTACCAACTTGTCAGTGTATTCCAAGTGATTCAATGAACAGAGATGAATTAAATGATCATTTCATTGCGAGTTATTACAGGTAAACAATACAAATATTGAATTTGGAGAAAAGACATCGATGTTTTGTGACGTAAAGAGAAGGAAGTTTGCAAATTCTTTGTAATGGTGCATTATAAAAGAATTCACGAAATAGGAACATTTTCAATTCATGAGAATATCTGATCGAGTATGTGAAAAAACTTTCTTAATGTAACTGAAATTTTTAATAATGGATTCGCTCTTAATAAGAGTGTGAAAGGTGAAGAGAAGACCAAATTGCCGAAGGATATACCAACGTTGCTAGCTTTCTTCAATTAATATGTACTTCTGAAAAACTACAGGTCATCACTTGAGGGTTTGTCAACAAAATTATGCAGACATCTTTTGAACGATATAATATCAAGAAGACTCTGGAGATGAGTTTTTTGAAGCTAAATCTATCTGTTTGTGTAAATAAAACAGTACGTAATTTAAAGCATCTTTCTATAACATACTTATAATTTGCAGTAAATTATATGTGACGTACACCTCAAGTACGTACTGTGTTTACCTAACAGGTCCTTTTGTTTTAGAATAATGTGTATGAACACATTTGTGCCAAGAGATTTCAAATTACGATTTTATGGCGTCTAAAGATGAAAAATGGTTAATGGCATTCCTGTAACGCATGAGCGTGTCTGCGCTTGAAAGTATATTCGGACCCTGCACACCAGGTAGGTAGCTTATGACAATGAATTATCCGAGCTAAATTCTCAAAGTTTATTTCATAATGTACTAATGTAATAATGTTGATATAAATATAACCGTGCTTAGAAATATCAAAATACTACTACCACGACCACCACCACTACTGCTACTAATACAACTACTACCACTGGCACTACCACTAATAATAATAATAATAATAATAATAATAATAATAATAAGAAGAAGAAGAAGAAGAAGAATGGTTGAATTATTTCTGTTGATCCTGTTTTATATAGTAGAAAAATGGATCTTTTTAATCCATGACTTCACGGAGCGTAATAAACGAATTTCGCTAACGGAGAAGGCTACCATCGTTATAATATGCATTCTATCACCGCATACACCAGACGCAAAACCTGTACAATAATAATAATAATAATTATTATATTGTTATTTAATTAAATTAACAATTATATTGTAATAATAATAATTATTATTATTATAGAAAGATGGATCTTTTTAAACAATTGGACCAAATAGGATCAATCAATGAAGATATCAGGAATTATGATGTATAATTCATATAAGACATATATATTTATTTATTGCTTTTCGTTTCGCACATTTAGCATGTGCCTTTTCAAAAGCATTTGATAAGGTTTAATGTATTCCTTTGTTTTGTATACTACTAAAAAAATGTTATGTTTATTGCCAACCGATTGTCAAATGCTTTACTTATCAAATGCTTTTGAAAAGGCACATGCTAAATGTGCGAAACGTAAAGCAATAAATAAATGTATATGTCTTATATGAATTATACATCATAATTCCTGATATCTTCATTGATTGATCCTATTTGGTCCAATAGTTTAAAAGATCCATCTTTCTACAATAATAATAATAATTATTATTATTATAACAATATAATTATTAATTTAACTAAATAACAATATAATAATGATTATTATTATTGTACAGGTTTTGCGTCTGGTGTATGCGGTGATAGAATGCATTTTACAACGATGGTAGCCTTCTCCGTTAGCGAAATTCGTTTATTACGCTCCGTGAAGTCACGGAGGTTAAGCAAATTTGAGACTCGCGGGTTCCTGGTTCGGTGACTGGCTAGGAACCCCGGAATCTAACGGCATTGAGCCTCTGGCCGAAGGAATAAAAGGCACTGACTGACTGCGACGTGACGAGACTTGACTAATATAGTAATTACTGAGTAACAGTAATGAAAGTAAATTGTTCAGTAACGGAGAATTACTCCAGATAATGCGCTCAACGCCCAACAAGGGGTAAAGAGACGCGTTGCGTCAACGATGGAACAAATTAAAAAAAAGAATGTGCCATATCATAATTACGTGTAATGGCGGGCTTTTGAATAAATCGTTTTATTATTGAAATTTTCACAGCAACATCTGAATATTTCATTCTTTTAAGCGGTTATTTGGACTGGTTCCATTCACTTAATACTCACATGAGCGACAGGTCTAGAGATCGATCGAGTCAAAGATACATGGCTACAACGTGAAGGAAGTAGAAACAACAGCCGTGACATATGTAGAGGGATTATATACTTAAAAAAAAAAGATCTGATACTATGCCATAAGAAAAGTATATGCTTGTAATCCGGCGTTGGATTCTACGAATGTTATACGATAGGTTGAGGGAAAACATCTTTTTGTTTCCGTTTATCTTCAGAGAATGTAAAGAAATTTATTGTAATTTTATTTGGATTTCCTGATGAAGGGGGAACGTCATGTGTCTCGAAACGTTGTCTATACATAAAAGGAAAATAATATGGTGACAAGACTTTGATTGGCTCAAATTATTAAAACTGTTGAAGGAAATAATGTAGTGGCAAATGCCCATGCTTTATCTTTCTGTGTCAGAGACACAAATTCAGTTTGCGCCCAACAGAGTATCAAGCGATTCTCTCGTTTTGTGGTGACCGAGGTTCCTGGTGGGCTGAAATGCCCTCCTTCGATTTACCAATTCTCTCATCGCTAGAGTTCCAATGAAACACTATGATCATTCGAAGATATAACGTCTTTGCTTAGGATTGGTGATTCTGGAAAGGTCATAAAAATAACAGAACAGATAATAATCTATGTAAGAGTTTCACAATTAATATCCTAAACATGACAGAACTTTACTAACACACCACACCTTGTCCAAATTGTAGTACCACGATAAAAGGGCCAATAGTAAGAGTTTCATCTGTGAGGTTTAGAATGAAAAGTTACTTCAGTTTGAGTTAATTTATTATCATGTTTCCGCCAGAGTGCTGGAGAAGTAAGGCATTCTTTTTCATTTTGTCTTCTTTCTTTCATGTAAATTAAGAGAACCTTAAAATAAGGTTATAAATCATTCATTAGAAAATTTAAACACAAATTTCATTCATCCCTGAAGATAAACAAACACTTAATCGGAGACGTTTCGTAAGGAATTTAAGAGTCAGGGAATGTGAAATACCGAACGTTCATAATCCGTTTCTTCTTCCATTTTTCTTTTCATAGCAACGAAAAATACCGAAATATACAAAACGTTTTATGTGAAGTTGCATCTACGTAGAAGATAATTCTTACAAGAGTTTTCTGAGGAAACTTTACAAAAAGTGAGAAAATGATGCTCTATGTTAAGTTGAGAAAAAATGACTTTCAATCGAACAAACAAGGTAAAAAAGGGCAAACAACTTATTCCAATCATTCAGTAAGTTACAATAAAACAGCACGTCGCAGAACCCGTGACGTGGTGAACTGATATAATTTGTCGGACGATCACTTTTTGAGATATACAAGAAACGTTTTGGGAAAATAACTAGTGGCTTTCCCGTGAGAAAAAGAACTATAGACGAGTAATGCGCACGGACTCTGAATGATAAAAACTAGAATCACGAAAACCATAATCGTGGAGAGGATGCACAATCGTGAACGAGTATTGGGAAGGATGGTAGCCTGAGAAGCAGAGCGACAACCAGCGTGGACAGTTCAAATCAAAATATACATATATGTGTGTGTATGTGTGTGTGTGTGTGTGTGTGTGTGTGGGTGTGTGTGTGTGTGAGGAAATAGAAAGAGACAACGTAGAGGAAGGTTGTAATGCAATCCATGCAACAGCATTCCTTAACTTTGAAATAAAAATTATTAATTGTATAATTATTAATTTCATATATTTTCTATATTGAGACAATTTGCCAACATTCGGGATATGTTCAAATGCTAAACGACATTTGGGGAAAAGGACGTCCTTGCTCTGAAAGCGGTATTAATTTCCATTCCCACAACTGAAGTACAAATATAATCCATTCAAATCAAATAATAAAAGTCAGATTTAAAATTGCAAATTGAGAGTAATATTAAAATTTTTGTACCTAAAGGATTTTGATTTTATATTTTTTTTAGTTAAGGGTGCAATAATTGCAATAAATCCCCACGTTGGGTTTAGAAAGCTTAACCGAAAAAGACTACAGTGTGTTAAGGACGTGTCAGAAACTATTAAATTATAAGGATTTTGTAATTTATTTCACATTACTGCTACGTACAACAAATAACAGAATAATTTAATAAAACATGACACAAAAAACAAAAGGATTCGGACTTAAAAAATCCCCGCTAATTGGAAAGATTGTTTATGTTCTTTCTTGGAAAAATTAAAAAGAAAATAATTACTTAATATTTAATTTCATGTTAAGTATAAAATTATAATTTGAGAAAATTAGCAACAAGAAACTGGTCGCTGGTTGAAACTATAAATACTTATGCGATGTTCTTGAATGTACGAAAAAGAGGAGGGACCATCTGCCCATGGTCTTCTACAACTATTTAAACAATATGCAGGAGAAAAATTAAGGTGACGTATTTCAGCGTGTGCAAATGACATAGCTAATTAAAGGCTTGACACCAGCATTTGAGCATGCTAAATCCTCGACTGTGAATAATTTCTAGACTCCCCATTTTGATGTTAAATTAGTACATAAACATACGAAAATCTTCGTCCACAAATTTCACGTGAAATGGACGATTGATTGATTTTCGTCTCATCATTGTATTCGATTTCCGGTCGAGGCAAAAATAGTTGTAGCTTTCCTTTAAAATTGTCCCATTTTCTGTAGATGTGTGACGAAGAAAAGCTCAAGTAGGCGGATCTTGCTGGTTACGGTGAAGAGAATACGTCATGTTTGTCTTATGTCGCTCTTACCCCAAGTCTGAGAGTTTAACTAGGTCCACGCACGGCGGACACCGATAGCTGGTCGGCGAAGTCTGAGTACCGACCCAATAACGCCAAACACACACACACACACACACACACACACACACACAAACACACACGGCAAATCTGAACTAAATCAGCGGGTGGATCGGACGAGGATCGAGTGAAATGAGTGGAGTACGAAAAAAATCAGTAGGGGAGATCGGTGCTGGTTGGTAAGAAGGGTGGTTGACACGCGGGATCCTACGTCTGCCACGTACCTTACATAGTCATTAGCTTTGTGTCACGTGTCGTTTACAATCTAACATCCTACGGAAATCTTAGCATAGTCCATGCAACGATGGTGGTGATCTCAAATGTGTTTTAGAGCCTGGGAAGTAATATTTTCGTATTACAATCTTGGCTGTCCGGGTGACGCCGCGTTAACTTGCCGACGTTTTGATCATGTCGTGATCTTCATCAGGGCTCGTAATGCCTTATTTATTTATAATAAAGGCATTACGAGCCCTGATGAATATCACGACATGATGAGCGAAACGTCGGCACCACATCAATTAAAGCGGCGTCACCCGGACAGCCATGATTGTAATATTGACTCTGGCCGCGGAAGCCTATGACTTCATTTAATATTTTCATAGTTCATTGGTTGGCTTCTTTCATATCGGGAGAAGTTATATTGATTCTCCCTTTCTTCAGTTACACCTTCAACCAATATTTTGATATCTATATATCATATTTTTTTAGTTTACAGATCTCATGACTCATATATCCTCCTACTCGGATCACTCATCCTACACGGATCACACACCATTCCATGAAGGCAATTGATCAAATTATAATTAACAAAACTACTACTCGATATGAAGTTGAAACAAAAGATTTAGGATACAGTGACCACGATGCACAAATTCTTACCATTATAAGAAATGCGATCACTGACACAATAAATAATACACGTATGACTAGATTGTTTACTAAAAGTAAAATTAAATTATTCATTGATTACTTGATGCAGGAGTCATGGGAAACGGTTTATAATACTGCTGATACAAACGACAAATATAATTCTTTTTTCCACTCTTTCATTTCATTTTAACACTTGCTTTCCTCTTCAAAAACGAAAATTAAATATTTCACGGAAAAGCAATTCTTGGATAATACAAGGGATTAGGACATCTTGTAAAAACAAGCGAATTCTTTCTTTCATTTCTAAACGTCATGACGTATCTCAAGATTTCCTATCTACTTTAAAAAATACAAAACATTGTTACGAAAAGTCATAAGGCAGGCTAAAATCATGAAAAACGATCAGGATATTTTGAATTCAAATAATAAACAAAAGCAATGTGGAATATAATAAAAATACTACCAAATCAACTAGAAAACCCGTAGAGAATGTTGTTTTAAAATATAACGATATAAATGTGAACGATCCGGCAACAGTGGCTAGTCTCTTTAACTAATACTTTCGAGAATTGCTCGATCTCACTAAGGTCTTCAGAAACAAAATTCAAAAACAGACAGTTCACCCAAAATTGTAGGCACAATGTTCGTTTCCGAAACTACTTCCTATGAAATTCTCAAAATAATCGGTAAACTAAAAAATAAATATTCGTCCGGTTTAGATGAATTCCCGATTCTTTGTTAAAGACTTGTGCGTATGCCATTATACACCGTTAACTCACATATTTAATGCATCTTTATGCACTGGAACGTTTCCAGATATTTTCAAAACAGCTAAAATTAAGCCGCTTTTCAAAAAGGCAACAAAATGAAATTCAAAATTATCGCCCATTTCTCTTCTATCAGTCTTTTCAAAAATATTAGAGAGACTTTTTACATACGAATGGAAACCTTTCTCACTAAACACGACGCGCTTTCAGATTGCCAACATGGATTTAGAAAATCAAAATCAACGGAAACAGCTATATTTTCTTTTCTTAAAGATGTCGCCTCATCATTGGATCAAAACGAGGCACCTATTGGATTATTTTTAGACCTCTCAAAAGTTTTTGACGTCATTGATCATGACATTTTACTTTCGAAACTACCTTCATATGGAATTCGTGGTATTGCTCTAGATTGGTTATGTTCGTACCTTAAACAACGATCTCAGAGAGTTGAAATACCTTACTGGAATGATGGAACATTACGTACGCACCTTTCCGACTCTTTGCCCGTTGCATGGGAGTTCCTCAAGGATCGATTTTAGGCCCTATTCTGTTCCTACTTTACGTAAACGATATGCCCTCGACGATTCGAAACGGAAGAACGGTTCTCTTTGCGGATGATACGAACATCCTTTGCAATAAAGAAACAGTAAATAGTACAATATCAGATGTTTCAAATTGGTTCCTAAATAACAAATTCATAGTAAACGAAAAGAAAACGGTTTTAATGCAGTTTCCATTTCAAATAAACAATTCAGTGCCCCATTGAAAATGAACAGTGTACCATTGACTGATGTTAAGGCAACAAAATTTTAGGTCTCTCAATTCAGTCAAACCTTAAATGGAACGTCCATTTAAATGAATTGAACACAAAATTAAGTTCATTGTGCTACGCGTTCAGAATTCTAGCAAATTCAGTCAGCCTTCATACTGCTCGTTGTGTATACTTCGCGAATGTTCATTCCCGCCTGAGATATGGCATAATATTCTGGGAAATACATCTTATAGCTCCCAGACTTTTAGATTACAAAAGGAATTGTACGAATAATAACCAAATCCCACCACTGATTCATGTAAGCCTCTCTTCATTAATCTAGGAATTCTACCATTACGTGTCTTCTTATTTACGAATCAGTGGTTTTGTAAAAATGACTTGCTCAAGGGCGGAATATATTTTCAGAAAATGCCAAGTCTATTACTATAACACTCGACGTAGAAATCGTTTCTGATGCACATTAAACGATTAAATTCAATAGAAAAGTTTAAATCCCAAGTGAAATCGTTTCTGCTGCATAACCGTTTCTATACAATTAGAGACTATACTGAGCATCACAAGAAAAGTAACATTCATTTTAACAATGATTCATAATGCTTTATTTACTATTTGAACTGTGTAAATGAGTATAAACAACCTGTAACAACTATTGTACTACAGCTTCCGGGTCAATGACCCATCTCGATCAGGTTTTCGTCCAGTTTCCTGATCCATTGAGCAAATGCTGAGATGGCCCTTGTTTTGCTTCTGGACATAAATGTAACTTCATTTTCTGTGCACGTCTTCTAGAATTCAGTGGTAAATACAATTATTCAAATTATCGTTTCCATGTTGTCGCGGCAGGAAGTAATAAGAGCCAAAATTTATTGCTTATTTATCCTTGAAAATAGATTTTATTACATGGGAGTTTTTGTTTTTTTTCTCCCTTTCAAAATTCAAAATTTAAGTAGTATATGACTTAGTGTAGGGATCACAGAATTTTGAAAATGTGCACACAATTCACTTTTCCCCATAGCACGTCATACGCAGCTTTTAACTGTTTTTTTGACGTAAAATAAATAAATAAATAAATATATAACCATCTGTATCACAGAAATCCTGCTCGGTGTGGGTTGCCAGATTTCAGTTGGATTTAGCACCCTGTCAACCAGATATATCCTGTGCCTGCGTACCATCCCTCCCTTGTCAGAATTTCCCCCCTAACTCCTCTTAAATTTGTTCTAACTTCCAGGAAACAGCTCGCTTATTCTTGTATTATACTATTTTGTTAGATAATCAGGATCCATAAGTTGCGTAAATACAAAATGTCAACGTTCTTTTCAGGAGTCGATGTCGTCCGATACGAAAGACGAATATCATGAAACTCTTCATGAGAATATTATTTATTTATTTTACGCCAAAAAAGTTAAAAACTGACTGTGACGTGCTATGGGGGAAGTGGATTCTATAAACGTTTTCATAATTCTATGTTCTCTACCCTAGGCCGTATAAAACTTGAATTTTCAATACAAAAAGAAAATGAATGTTTTTTGCAAGGATTGTTTACAAAATATTCTCTCCAATGTAATAAAATCAATTTTGAAGGGTAATTCAACAATGGATTTGGCCTCTTATACCTCATCATGTCCTTCGTCAAGGAATAATACTTCCTGCCGCGACAACATGGAGAACGATAATTTGAATAACTATATTTCTCACTGAATTGTAGAAGACTTGCACAGATAATGAAGTTACATTTATTTCCAGAAGCAAAACAAGGGGCCATCTCAGCATTTGCTCAAAGGATAAATGAAAGTGAACGGAAACCCTGATCGAAATGGATATTATTGACCCACAAGCTGCGGTACAATACTTTTTTTTATTTATTTAGTCAAAAACAGTAAAAAACTGTATGTGACGCAAGAGGGAGAAAATCATCTGCTCACGCTTCCTTAAGGTTCAGAATCCCTTCCCAACAATTTAGCTATTAATAATTGAAAGATGAAAAAAAAATTAATAATAATAATAATAATAATAATAATAATAATAATAAGTAATAATGCATTACAATTAAAATCCAAGATTATATTGAGGACAGAGAAATAATGACAGAACAACGGAAAGGTTCCGGTCGATTACATAATGGATGTAAAGAACAACTTCTAACAGATATGGTCATTCTCCAACAAGCACATAAAAACCATAGAAAATTGCACTTGGCATGCATTGACTACAAGAAAGCATTTGATAGCGTTCCTCACAGTTGGCTTATTGAAATTCTCCGCATATACAAAATTTACGTAACTATCATCAACTTTCTGGAACATATCATGACTCATTGGAGAACATCATTGTCTTTAAGGCAGCAAGAGTTAACAATCTTAACAAAAGAGAATTAAGCGGGGAATTTTCCAAGGAGATTCTTTAAGCCCATTTTTGTTCTGTCTGGCTCTAAATCCCCTATCAACACAACTTAACAGTACTCACTATGGCTTCCAAATTCGTAAAAATACGAAGACTATCCACACCATATAACATCTGATGTATATGGATGACAGTAAACTTTACAGTTCAACAGACAGACAGCTTTAATATCTCCTTAAAATAACACGAACTTTTTCTGAAGACATTCATATGAGTTTTGGTATTGACAAATGTAAGACGCTTCACGTAGACAAAACTGGAAAGTTACAGAAGCTAGACAGCACACTCAGTGATCAAACGACAATACAGGCAATGGGCGATGAAGAAATATATAAGTATTTAGGATTCGATCAAGCAGCAATCATAGACAACTAGGCAATCAAACAATCTCTAACAAAACTGTACAAATCAAGAATCACTGCACTCCTGAAAACCAAATTAACAGGTAATAACATGATAAAAGCAGTCAACACATTTGCAGTGCCAGTATATACGTACTCATTTGGAATTATACCGTGGAGCGACACAGACCTCGAAGACATCCAAAGACTTACCCGCACAATTTTGACAAAGTTCAGACATCACCATCCAAATAGCGGAATAGAACGAGTGACACTCCCACGATGTGAGGGAGGAAGAGGCCTAATAGATCTAAAGAACTTGAGCTACAAACAAATCCATTCATTAAAGAATTTTTATTATGAGAAACAGGCAAGCCCAGAACTACACGCTGCGATACTGCAAGCAGATACTAAATTAACCCCTCTTAACCTTAACAACAAACAGCTGGACATTTCGTCGCGGATTACAGACAATAACTACAAAATAGACATGTGGTCAAGAAAGGAACTCCATGGACGCCATGCAAATGATCTCAAGCAACCTCAGTAGACTCAAAAGACTCAAACACTTGGCTAAAATACGGTAATCTGTTTGGGGAAACAGAAGGGTTCATGGTCGCCATACAGGATCAAGTGATCAACACTAAACGTTACAGGAAGCATATCCTCAAACAGCAGTTGAGAGCATACAGCACATCACATCAGGATGCAAATTAATGACCCATACAGATTACACCTGTAGGCACAATCAAGTTGCAAATATTATTCACCAGAAACTGGCAGCGAAATCCAATCTACAAGAAATGACCTGCTAATATTACAAATATGTTGCCGATACTCTACTTGAAAATTCAAACTTTAAGTTGTACTATGACAGAGAAATTATTACAGATAAAACTATTCACCATAACAGACCAGACATAACTTTTGTAGACAAACGGCAAAAGATTGGCTTCCTGATTGACAGGACTGTTCCACAAACAGCTATTCTTCAAACAGCACATGCAGAAAAAATAACAAAGTATACAGAACTAGCAGCAGAAGTCAAGGCACCATGGCATCTCCAAAGAGTTCATATTGTTCTTCTGGTTATTTTGTGCACAGGAGTTATACCAAATAACATCCATAAAAATCTGGAACTTATTGAAACATCAAAATATATCTATAAAATTATGCAAAAATCGATCATCTTAAACACATGCAGGATTGTTCGAAAATTCCTAATTGCGACGAAACATGAATTGACCTGTGTCTTGGTTATTAACCCGACACAAAATGAACTGCAGGTTTGATTTTTCTGTATTGCTAATATAACAGAAACTCGCCCTAACCTCTAATACCACTATAAGCTCAACAAAACGTGCGCATAATGAAGCTACATTTACATCCAGAAGCAAACCAAGAGGCCATCTCAGCATTTGCTCAATGGATCAGTGGAAACTGGACAAAAACCAGATCGATACTTTTTGCAGGTTGTTTAGAATTATACAGCCAAAATGGTAAATAATGCATTAAATATCACTGTTAATTCTATACGTTTTCTATACGTTTATTATTATATACGTTTACTATACGTATACGTATTCTATACGTAATAGTCGTATATAATTCTTATTCACATTGAGGCAGCTAAGAAAACCTTAATTGGATGGCTTTCGATTATACAGTCATGGAAGGTTTGCTCATCAACGGGAGATAGCGCAACTTAGCAGTTATTTGCGTCGATGAGGAAACATATTAAGGACTAGTTATTTGGGAAAACTTACTTGTCTAGACACCATGTTTTCCAGTTTACATTAATAGTATTACAACTGATTCAGAAGTTATATAAATTATATCAGTGATGTATATCTACGCGTAAAGTTCCATAGTCTACATCTACATGTAGACAAAGTATAGACAACGTACACTAAGTTATCTATGAAGATAATTGCTACCTAAGGGGAAAATTGTCGATTTGTAAAAATGTGATCAGGAGTCTGGGCTCTATTTCTGCGCACCAGGATATTTGCATAATGCATAAAGATTTACAGTCACAGATACAAGAAAAATGTCTTAGGTAAAAGAAGTGTCTTAGGTAAAAAAATCAAGCACAAATTCATCAGTATATCATTAAGTAAACAATGATGTACTTCCCAAAATTTACGATTCAACTAAAAGTAACGTACTTTTACATTTTGGTTAGTTGTATTGTACTTATGGTTTTTTTTTTTTGTTTAATGTTTGTAACGTTTCATTTTCATAAATTAGTTTGAGCTTTTATTTCCGAAAATAAATCTTCATCTTTTTGCCTTTTGGTTTCGTAACTTTTAATTTCATAATATATTAATTATTTAATAGTTTTACCATAATATTTAACAATGAAGATGTCATCATATCTGATGTATGCTTTGTTTTGTTTAATTCATTATCTATTTACTTATAACCTAGTTTTCTATTTATTTATCAATTAATTTATTTACCTATTTATCTATCTATCTATATATTTATTTATTTATTTAGTTCTCCTAGTGAATCAAAAACAATAAAAAATATGAAGGTATTTTTCTTATGGCTATTTATTATAACATTTTAAAATTATTTTGTTTCAAATATTAAAAAATTTTAAATAGAGATTACATTGAATATGAGTAAATAGTGTACATGTAAAGGTCGTGTACAGACATGTGCAAACGTAAAATTATAGTAGACACAACAACTCTGGGTTATATTATGAAAAGCGTAGCAACATTAGCGTAACAGGGTCATTTTCAAAGTACGTTTTGGCGCGCGAGTTGAATAAAAAATTAATAACATTATATTGTGTGAAGACAACCAAATTAACAATTATCAGACCTATCTCTCTGGAGAGAGAGCAAGCAGTTTTATTGCCTTTAGCACGTTATGGTAGAACGACCTGCTCGTACATGGAATTTACAACTTTTGATGAACTCCATGAGGAAAATGTACTGAACCGAGATACTTTAAACAGTGAAAAGTAAGACAGGATATTTGATATAACTTAACAATCAGACCTTCGTCTGAGTCTAGGAGGCAAACCAAAAGAGGTGCAGAGTGTTTTAGCGAAGACCGCGTAAATTGAAATATTACGTTCGCGTAAATTACTAAGAAAAAATTAAAACATGAACAAAAATTTAAATATGGGAACTTGTAGACAAAAACTCCTATCTACTTCCTCCACGTCTCAGTCAATTGAATCTATTAGCCTCGGATCTCATTTATCATTTTTCCAATACAGACCGTGGATGCGAATCGCGTCATAAGCTACAATATTGAATATACCGTCTTGAGCTATCGGCCAAACGGTTATCTCAAAAGGATAAAACCACCAGTGTTATGAATTTGGTTCAATAAAGTTCTGCGGAAGTAGTTTATCAGCGTCTTCTAGTCTGCCAATCTAGTCAACCAATCGACTACAGCACGAGACACCAATGGAACAAATATTCTTGTCCCTCCACGTCGAACGAATCGATCGATGGCGTTGAAAGAGGGACCCATTCCACGAACTTGTGCTCTCGACCGTACCGTGTAAGCAAATTGGCGCGAGCAATAGTGCAAAACGAAATTAATAAGACGGTCTTGTTACTACAGTCGCAGACGTAGATGTCTTTATTGTCATCGTTTCTGTTGACGTCATCATTCCGTCATTCGACAGTAATATACAAATAGTCTCTATCTACAGATTGTTTCTCTTCCTCAAAAAAACAAAAACAAAAAAAAAAACGCTGAAACAATTTGTATATGATAGGGGTACTGAATTAACGGAGGAAGTACGAACAGATACAGCTGCTTAAAAATACTATGCATGGTTTTCTGTATTACAATAGCAAAAATGGGGAATAATACACCATGGTGTAGTAATAACGTACTGAAAAGAAATGTGGCATAGTTGATTGTGATAAGTGGATGTAATTAAAATATCGCTGTTACACAAGCGTATTTGCAGTAACACTAAGGTGATCACAGCTTAGTGTGATAACCATGATATCTCAGAGAATGGGTTGTACTGGGTTATGATTCTAGAATGAGTGGAGAGGAAAAGGACTCAGGATAATATTTTAATAAAAATACCAGGCACAGAAACTTCAAATAGAACACAGCAATATAAAATGTTAACAATGAGCAAATGGCCATGGTGAATTAGCGAATGACAATAGGTGGAATTCGATTAGAAATAACTACTAGAGTATCGCCATATACCACTGAGAACACGGTGCTTGAACTAGGGCTTAGATCACAACTTTCATTGCGGTGTTAACAGCGTGCCACACACAACAGATATTTGCGCTGTGTACAGCCAGTGGAAAATGTACTGATTAAAATACAGTGGTGTATCGCTTATGTATTTGGCTTTCAGAATGAGGAGAACATGTCCATAAAATGTTGGCAAGAGGGCAAATACATCTGTAATTTTTTAGATTGTTCTCAAATACAGATTGATTAGAGTTTGCTCAGGGAAAATTATTGCTCGTCAGTGGGCGGAAAAAGACGTTGATTCTATTGTCTTACCGCTTGTGGCCACTATGTCAAATGTTTCAACACGACATGCAGAAACAAATTGCAAGGAATCCCAAAGGGTCATATAGATCCTAGACTGGACTGATATTTTCTTTCATTTGTCTTCCACAGACCATGTTAGGGAGGCCATGAGCAGTTTATTGTCACACAACTTTCAACGACAAATCTTCACGACCTGATACAACATGTGCTGGAGGCATGGAATCACGTGCTCTTCAGGATGACTTTGCATGACTTTTCGATTACATGCCATCACGAATACGAAAGTGTTTCTGTGCTTCAAACTGTCTAAACTCTCACTAAAATTAATAATAATTTTGGACGATTCTTTTTTGGATGAGGCAAATTTTCAGTCATTCTAAACATATTATTTGAGCTGTACACAATTTGGTGGAGGTACGTTAAGTATTTCACGGTGTAACACTTTCTTTTTCCACTACGCTAGGGTATATGACTGACAGGATTGCTCTACCGAAGAATATTTTCTCACATAGTGAGAATTCTGAGATCTCGTTTTCACACAATGTTACCAACAGGTAGAGCTAGAGAGCTGGAGAAAATGGACCCTTTACTTATAGTGACAGAGTGACAGCGGTACATTTGTTTTATTACATTTATGTCACGTGCATATCGGAAAGGTTATAAGCTATTTCGTTTCTTTATTATTGAAACTTCGAGACCTACGGCCTTTAAACGTCGCGTGGCAACAAACATTTGTGCTGATAAATTCGTGCCAAACACACTAGAAATATAACCGTAGACACTAAAATTGGAAAATAACGTTTCCTATTTCCATGACAGATGTAGGGGGCCAAACGTGGTTATGAGCCTTAATTTTGCTTTTCCGGTTTTATAGGAAGTAACAAATATCAGTATATTCTAGCCACATGTGAGATTGTGGCTTTGTAGTAACTGATTCACGCTGCTGCAATTACCTTTCATGTTATTCGAATGAGGAGCAGGATGGAAGATAAAAATTTCTCGTTCTTAAGGAGGTTTTTCCTTAGACAAGACAATGAATTACTCGGTAACGTACGTTTGTTTCAGGCTGAGGGCAACAAATAAAAACTCTACTAATGCGGGCAACTAAGATACCCTTTTGATAGAAAATAATATTTCTAAGTCTTTCAGTCGATGCCATAAGCTTATTTTCAAGTTTCTGTTCAGAACATTTCACTTCTTGAGTCTAGAAGTTAGCTTAATCTGCATGTTAGATATTCAGCTCTAAATCTTTTACTAAAACATTAAATTGTGTTTGAGGTTATTTCATGGCATAATTTAATTGATTCTTCAGAAAAGTATGTGAATGTTATATTCTTCTCTGAAATCTAATTCCAAACCATAACTATTCGGGGCATCTCCGCCTAGCAATTTTTTTGCTTATGAGACAAGAAACACTAACTATGGTGTCAAAAAATCTGAAAAATAGCTTCCAAACTTCTTCAGATATTTTATTCGAATAAATAAATATCCGCTTATACAAATTCCAATTTTCATTGAATTAAGTTACATTTTCAACATTTTAGAAAATAAAAAAAATGATCCCTACTACGACTACGTTATTGAGAATTTTGTAAATAAAATTTTGATAACTTAATTGATGGAACCAGGTTTTCAGAACACGGCTGGTTTCTACGAAATTTAAAGTGAAATTAGAGCGAATTTAGAGTGAATAACAACTAAAATAAATCATGAATTCGACATTCCCAAAAACGGAGCCATATTTTTTCCTTAATTTTTGTTGAAATAAATTTTAATTGAAACTGAACCTGTTGCATATTATTATGGTATAGCATTATTTTTTTTCAATTAAATATTCTGAAATAAAAAAATATGAATGTTCAATTTGTTTTCTGATCTATCCTTTACCTCTAATATCCAAGTTCAGATAATTTTATTTTTCTCGAGTTGCTTGCCAAGAAGTGATAGTATCGCATTCACGCGCCGAAAAATGCTGACTATTCGACAGAAAGCTTATTGAGGGGCCCTGGTAATGAGATATCTTTGTACACAATTTTTCAAAAATATGAGTATTTCTTCTTTTAAAAAAAAGATCCGTCCGTCAGGTATCATTTTTTTTATTTTGGGGGTATATTACATTAAGCCTCAACATTTTCAAACTTTTCTAAAAAAATGCTCCAATTTTTTTACTAAACTTTGGCATAGAGTACGCTTAAAAGAATCGCGGAGATATCTTTGTACACAATTTTTCAAAAATATGAGTAATTTCTGCGTAAGTTTGGATGAAATATAGGCAACCAATTTTTTTAAAACTGTTTCAAATTTTGCTTTTCAATAATGTAATTTAATAATATGTATGAAAAAAGGCAAGAAAAGATTCTGTTTCCATTTTCGAAATTTGAAAGAAATTAACTTTCCAAAAGTACAATATTGAAGACACAGATTTTTGTCATAAATGAAATCTGTTCTAAAAATTATCTCTAAGGAAGGTCATGTACAATTGTTTTGAAAGATCTCATAAACCGCCCCAATTTTTTCCATAATTTTTTACACATATAGAACAAAGAATATTTTAGAAAATGGCGCATGCTTCTTTTTCGTTTAACTCTCTTAACTATCGAAAATAGCTTAAGTTAGAAATATTGCGAAAAAGGTTTCGCTGTTTTACCACCATTTCTTTTATAATGCAATATATTTGTCAAAACAGGTTATGTCATAAGAAACATACAATCACACGTTTAGGGCACGATGAACGGTCGAAGAGGTATGTGGGCTTAGAGTGAAATTTTTCATATAACTAACTTGCACATATGACATATGTCCCTTATTACTAGGGAACTTGACATCTACCGCTTTTCGGCAGGCACAGGAAATCGCTTTGAGAGTGTGAGGTCGTGACTTGCCGAACACTACTGCTTGGGGAGTTCCCTAATAAAATGTCGCAAATGTATCATGTGTAACTTCGCTATTTCACATTTCTCACCACATAAACATTAGTCAAAATTTTTCACGTTCGATTCCTCCACATGCCCTAAAAAGTCGTATCATTTATTTTGAGAGTTACTGTATAGTCTTTAAATTATGTCACAAAACGTTTTTAAAAATATTAGTGGTTTTCGTGTAACTTTAAGTTATATGGTGACAAAGTCGTATTTTTTCAAGCTGCTCTACATCTTCAGTTTTAGAAGTTATTTATATCTTTATTACCGCAATCTATTTTCCAATATTATAACTAAAAATAATTTATGTACACCTCTTTCAAAAATGTTAGTAGTATTTTTCATTTATATAGTTCGCTTTTTTCAAGGGATGTCTAAAGCGATAGAAGAGTAGAAGATGCAATATAATAGAATTACGCAACCGGTACCAATAAAACGAGAAAGTTTGTGCTGTAACACCACTCGCTTTAAAGATTGGTACTGCACGTTGTAAATGACTACCAACTCTTTTATTTGCCAAGAACATAAAACCTAAAAAAAGACATATACTAAGTTATCGTGGAATTATTTACTTTTATGGATATAAAGCTTTCAAAAATCATATAAGGGCATGGGAAACGATGTTTGAAAATACGAAATGCATCCACATTAGGTTTGGAAAATATGTGGAAAATCTGCTTTTTGATTTGGAGATACGTATAAAATATCGTAAATGCGCCAATCACATCTGTCAAATTATTGAGATATTATAACATCCATGCTTCAGCATCTTACTAAAGGATACATATGGCGATGGTTAAAGTAATTATTAGAAACCATTAAAATGAATAACACCTACCAAAAATTAAATTTTCACATTGCCGTAGTAACGCATTAATTGAATTGAACTTTCTTTTTTAATAAGATATTGATTGAATGTTTCTTTCCTGTTATGTGCTTCATGAATTATAATCGGGACTCGGAGATTGAAAATGCGCGAACATCTGACGAATTGGACGTGCTGGATTCATTGCTTTCATTACTCACTTGTCTACTGAGCTGTCAAAATTCGGCGAAGATATAGTGAATGAAGTCTAATTTCGTTCTGCGTAGCCGAGATTTTCGATCAGTTATGTAAAAATTAATACTTTCCCGGGTTGTTTTGATGAGTGGTGGAACGTAAAATTTCTTAACTAAAGAGGGAGAAAGAGTGAGTGAAAGAAAGAATGAAACTTTCTAGTAGAGAAATTAAAAAAGGGGTACGTCAGAATTAGTGTATTGTTCTGTGACCACTATTCAGGCTGGGTGTAAAATGTTCATGGATTCGGGGCTCTCCCTTTTAAAGATTTTGTAAAAAAAAAAAAAATAACACAAAATCGTAGAAACAGAACATTATAATAGGACGTTTCCTTGAGCATTTAAAGATACAGAATGTCATTCCATAAACACCCATAACAAAAAGGACAAACATTGTACAATATTAAAAAAACAAAAATAACCCAAGAAAAAACAACAAATATTCCTCAAATATAAACAAAACTTTGTTTTGTTCTGGAGACAATCATTTTATCCATTTACTAGTTTTCTTATGACTAAAGCAAGAATTGAACATTAGCACTAATCAGACTTCAAAAAGTAAAAAATGACATGACGGCGGTAGAGGCCAGGAAGATTATTTTGTTTTCGGGAATAAATAGATATCACATGTTACGTTTTACGTTACAAGTTATGTTTTACCTTCTAGGGGTACATTATAATTTTGCGGCATATTTGATAGAGAGATTTCGAGGTAAGTTATATAACTCATTACTCTCCTTACAACTGAAACAACTTAATTGTGTTTTAATTTTATGAGTAGAAAATGTTTTGTTAATGATCTGTGACACTCATTAAAAATTGTAGTAATATAATACATTTTTCTCAGTTCTTGTGAGTAAAAACTAGTTGCATGATGTAATCATAATAATCGCGATTAGAATTCTAATAGACATGAACTGAAAAGATGCCCACTGCAGTAGTAATATGAGAGTAATATGAGGTCATCTAAACTTTTATGAGTACTTACAATTAACTTTCTAATTTGGGTGTGGTTTAAAATTAAAAACCTACAATTAAATTTAATTAATTCAATTTAATATTGATTCTATGTTTTTATTATTATTAAGTTTATCGACTGATTCTTGTACTTGTCTCATTATTTACTTTTGTCTGGGATTATATCATGTCACTTTCTTATATCACTTCATTAAGAAACACTTCGTAATTACACAAGAGTTTCTTGACGATTTCGCTTCTATATCGCCCATAAATTTTTGATTACACTGTGTCGCAGCACTGAGCATATTTCTAACTTTCCTGAAGAGAAGAATCTATTTTTTCGAAAACGAACAGAATACAGGATATTTCTGACACGGAAATAAACGGAACTAAGGATATTTCTAAGTTTGCTGAAGTAATGAATTTATCTTTTCGGAAGAAAAATGCAAATATGTGCATTGACTGATACGTGGTGCATGTTACGACAACCTGTATTTCGCACAGCGATCGCGCCCAATTTTAGGCCGGCAGAACGTATCTCGCCAGCAGGGAGTCAGAATCGCAATGCACTGGCTACCCGAAAATGCGGCTAATGACGTTCCGAGTCTCCATCAGCGCTTTGACTCGTAGAAAAGTTCCCATGACATACGGGCTGCGAAATTGGAAAACGACAAAAAACAACACTTTTTATGGATATCCCTGCCTTTGAAGCCAAAATGGCAAAGGAATTAATTATGACTAATATTATGAAGAACAAGCTGGTGAGCTTTCTTTACTAGCAGCAATCTTAAGTAACGAAATAACATCAATCTGACAAGGAAAATATTTTCCTGAGCTCACAACAATCAATATTATGTAAACAAAAGAACGTTTTTTCGTTTCGGAAGCTCGTGAGAAACTCAAATATCCACTTTTTTTCTAAAATTCTACACGTACGTCATCGTTTCGAACGCCGAGGCATGCCAACTACGTTGCGGACTGTCATGCACTGAAAATACATAGTATATACAAATGCACTGCGAACATTCCACAATTTGTCAATTATCATTTGTTTAACAGCGAAATAGATTCATGATTGAATCCGACTTCAATCCGAATATTTCTGAGAACTCCTGCTATGAAGGAGTACACTCAAAACTTTTGATAAAACACCCAACACTCTGTCTTTCCAAATATTACGGTATAAGTATCATAACTCTTGTTTCTAAAAGGACGAGAAAACCCAGAAATAAGGCTTTAAAACGGAACGTTTACGAGTTATGCACGATGAGAAATGAGATGTGCACGATGAGATATCCTCGACGATGCATCTATTTGAGCGTCGCGTGCTCTGCGGGTTGCATTCCTCTTCACTGCACACTTCTATTTTTACTTACATACTCTAGAGAATGTTATGTAATGCTGCGTGAAGAAACAGTTAATTTTCGACAGAAAACTCCTATTGCAGGGCCCTGGTAATGAAAAAGTGGATAAATCCTGTTGCTAAATTATTTTTAAAAAATCGTCTATCACACGGTAAAACCAGAATCCATGTGTTGTGGGTCCTAGATGCCGAAAAAGAGAATGACAGTAAAACGTCTGTCCGTCCGTCTGTCAACAACATTAGAGGCTAAACGTTTCAGACAACTTTCGCCTAAATTAATATTTCCCAATCTACCAGGCTCATGTCGTGGCACCTCGAATTTGAAACCAATATTTTAGTTTGGGGGATACTTTACAAAAAGCCCAAGTGGCATTTTCCAAATTAAAAAAAAAATGCGGGCTGCGAAATTGGAAAACGACAAAAAATAACAACACTTTCTATGGATTCCATCGTTTTTGATTAAATTTTGATGTTGGATAGTGTGAAGGACGTTTAAGATGGTGCAGGTCTCATATTCATTGAAAACTAATTTTTTGAAAATTGCAAAATTCAAAATTCTTCGGAGTCTTCCTGCAACTAAAATTAAAGAGTTTTTCCACTTAATGAAATCTGTTCTTTAAATATTGATTTTGAAATAACGACATTAACAATTTTTCGAAAATTTGAGAACATTTCGCATAATTGTGCGTGAAAATAGGGCAAGAAAGTACGTGCTATTGTAGCAACACTAGTTTCGTCTTAAGTATGTTTGAAGAAGGACTGAGGGCTACGTCTCAGTTCAGCAACATTAGATATACGCAGGGTTCTTAAAAATGGCAGAAAACCGTTATCTGTCCTTAGCATATTCTATATAGAGAGGATAATTGACGGAATGACCATGCACACGAGCGGCCGACTTCTTCCTGTGCTTGCTCGTTTCCGTGTTTGTCTGCGACGCAGGGCCCACTAGAGCAAACAAATAAAGATGAGCTTTCAAAATACACTGTGAAATTTGTAGACGGTGTATACGGTTAGCTGCAAGTCATCCGCGGATAACTCTGCACATTTCGATCAGTTGAAGTCGAACCGGTTTTAGATACGTGAATTCACACAATCTGAACATAGAAATACATTTGGCCAGTGATTAAATGCAATATGTATGTAAATTAAAATGTGAACTCAAAAGGAATCAAATTGTCTTTTACAGTACCGGAGAAAAATGCCGATAGTACATGTTAAGTAGGTATGAGAATATGAGAAACGAAGACTCATGTTTAACTATAAGTATAATTATCACTAATAATAATAATAATAATATAATAATAATAATAATAATAATAATAATAATAATTATTATTATTATAACTTTACGTTAAAACCGAAAAGGAGCGTAAGGTAAAAACGTAAAGCTGCGCATCCTAGCTCACTTGAAAACAAAGACATTCCTACTGAGCCTAAAAAACAGGTTCTTATTCTAGCTGACAGTCATGGCCGCCATTTTTTCTCCAGTCATGGCCGCCATCTTTTCTCCATTCTCAGTAGAAAGTTACCCTACAATTTCTCATTCTCATCTATTTTTAAACCTAACGGGAGGTTTGCAGATGTGACTGCAGAGTTGAACACTCACACGAAAATACTGACCAATCAGGACACAGTCAATATCATAGGAGGGCTGAATGACATTAACTTGGGCGGTAACTTTACATGTAAACAAATTACAATGTGCCGCCCAAAATAATAACATTGTAGTCTCGACTCTACCCTTCTGGTACAACAGACCAACACTATGCAGCGAGATTAAGCACGCAAACCAACAATTAAAACTGCAACTGAGAGAAACAAATGTCACAATTTTTGAAATTAATTTCCTCTCAGCAAAACACTTCACCCGGTATGGTCTTCACATGAACCTTGCTGGAAAACATGCAGTCGGTAACAAGCTTGCACAATACATCATCAATCAGCTTGCACAATACTCCTCTACGCAGTCTCGTGCCAAAAATCCATCACTTTCACCTTCCTTACGTTCTCCCCCCCCCTTATTTCGAACCCTGTTGCCTCTTCCTCTGAACCTACTCCCGTTTCTCCCATTCCCACTACCAATTCATCTACACCTGATGCCCCATTTTCCTAACAACCTGTCACTGCCGGGACACACTAAAACCTTCGACCACGCACTCGATGTAAAAATGGCAACTACCGTCAGATGCAGCAGAAAAACATTCTTGTAGGTACTTGCAAAAAATAAACATTCTTCACCGTAATGTTCGATCCCTTTCAAATAAAACTGGGTTTATCGAGGCAGATATACAGAGAGATCTAAATCAAATGGACGTTCTTTGCTTTACAGAACATTGGTTATCTTCCAATGAACTTAGCATTTTCCAAATTCCAAACTTTCACCTCGCAAGCTTTTATTGCATAGAGAGAGAGAGAAAGAGAGAGAGAAAGAGAGAGAGAAAGAGAGAGAAAGAGAGAGAGAAAATTGCATAAAGGTCCTACGCATGGGGGTTCTTGTATTTACGTTAGAAATAATATTGATTCTATTTCCTTGACGGAATTAAATGTGTTTTCCATTGAAAATATTTTTGTAATTTCTGTTGTATATCTTACTTCACTAAAAGTGATAATACTTTGCATCTGCAGACCTCCAACAAAGAAAACTGCAGATTATATTTTGTTCTTAGAAAACCTGGAGATAACACTTAACAAAGTCAGCAATCGCTCTTTTGAACCCATTGTTGTATGCAAAGATTTTAACATTGATTTTCTCATCGAATCTTGTGAGAAAGAAAATTTTCTCAATTTAATTAATTCCTTCAAGTTAGACATTAGGATTAATGTATCTACACAGATCACACAAAATTTGATGAAGGCAATTGATCAAATTATAATTAACAAAACTACTATTCGATATGAACTTGAAACAAAAGATTTAGGCTACAGTGACCACGATGCACAAATTCTTACCATTATAAGAAATGCGATCAGTGGCACAATAAATAATACACGTATGACTAGATTGTTTCCAAAAAGTACAATAAAATTCTTTATTGATTACTTGATGCAGGAGTCAGGGGAAGCGGTTTATAATATTGTTAATACAAACGACAAATATAATTTTTTTTCAACTCTTTCATTTCATTTTACACTTTCTTTCCTCTTCAAAAAAGAAAAATAAATATTTCACGGAAAAGCAATTCTTGGATAACACAAGGGACTAGGACATTTTGTAAAAACAAGCGAATTCTTTCTTTCATTTCCGAACGTCATAACGTATCTCACAATTTCCTGATCTAATTTAAAAAATAAAAATCATTGTTACGAAAAATCATAAGGCAGGCTAAAATCATAAAAAACGATCAGGATATATTGAGCTCAAATAACAAAACAAAAACAATGTGGAATATAATAAAAAATACGACCAAATCAACCAGAAATCCTGTAGAAAATGTTGTTTTAAAATATAACGATATAAATGTGAACGATCCGGCAACAGTGGCTAGTCTCTTTAACCAATACTTTTCGAGAATTGCGGCCGATCTCACTAAGGGTCTTCAGCCACAAAATTCAAAAACAGACAGTTCACCCAAAATTTTAGACACGATCTTCGTTTCCGAAACTTCTTCCTATGAAATTCTCAAAGTAATCGGTAAACTAAAAAATAAATATTCGTCCGCTTTAGACGAATTCCCGGATTCTTTGAAGACCTGTGCGTTTGCCATTATACACCCGTTAACTCACACATTTAATTAAGCGTTATGCACCGGAACGTTTCCAGATATTTTCAAAACAGCTAAAATTAAGCCGCTCTTCAAAAAAGGCAACACAAATGAAATTCAAAATTATCGGCCCTTTTCTCTTCTATCAGTTTTTCAAAAATATTAGAGAGGCTTTTTTACGAACGAATGGAAAACTATCTCAGTAAACACGACGCACTTTGAGATTGCCAACATGGATTTAGAAAATGAAAATCAACGGAAACAGCTATATTTTCTTTTCTTAAAGATGTCGCTTCATTATTGGATCAAAACAAGGCACCTATTGGATTACTTTTAGATTTCTCAAAAGCTTTTGACGTCAGTGATCATGACATTTAACTTTCAAAATTCCCTTCATACGGAATCCGTGGTATTGCTCTAGATTGGTTATGTTCATACCTTAAACAACGATCTTAGAGAATGGAAATACCTTACTGAACTGACTTACCGACCTTACGTACGCACCTTTCCGACTCTTTGCCCATTGCACGTGGAGTTCCTCAAGGATCGATTTTAGGCCCTATTCTGTTCCTACTTTACGTAAACGATATGCCCTCGACGATTCGAAACGGAAGAACGGTTCTCTTTGCAGATGATACCAACATCCTTTGCAATAAAGAATCCGTAAACAGTACAATATCAGATGTTTCAAATTGGTTCCGAAATAACAAATCAATAGTAAACGAAAAGAAAACGGTTTTAATGCAGTTTTCTATTTCAAATATACAAATCTGTGCCCCATTGAAAATGAACACTGGACCATTGACTGATGTTAAGGCAAAAAAAATTTAGTTCTCTCAATTAAGTCAAACCTTAAATGGAACGTCCATTTAAATGAATTGAACACAAAATTAAGTTCATTATGCTATGCGTTCAGAATTCTTGCAAATTCAGTCAGCCTTCATACTGTTCGTTGTGTATATTTCGCGAATGTTCATTCTCGCCTGAGATATGGCATATTATTCTGGGGAAATACATCTTATAGCTCCCAGACTTTTAGATTACAAAAACGAATTGTACAAACAATAACCAAATCCCACCCACGTGATTCATGTAAGTCTTTCTTCATTAATCTAGGAATTTTAGCATTACCGTGTCTGTTAATTTACGAATCAGTGGCTTTTGTCAAAAATGACTTGCTTAAGGCCAGGAAAATATTTTCAGGAAATGCCGAAGACTTTTACTATAACACTCGACGTAGAAATCATATTCATCAGGTGACAGTATCAACAGATCATTACAAAAAATTCACATACAATACATGTACATTATTTTACAACACTTTGCCCGATGACATTAAACGATTAAATTCGGTAGAAACGTTTAAATCCAAAGTGAAATCGTTTCTGCTGCATAACTGTTTCTATACAATTAGAGAGTATACACAGCTTCACAAGAAAAGTAATATTTATTTTAACAATGATACATAATTCATTAGTTACCACCTGAACTGTATAAATGTGTATAAGCAACCTGTAACAAGTATTGTATTGCAGCCTCCGGGTCAATGAGCCCCATCTCGATCAGGTTTTTCGTCCAGTTTCCCTGATCCATTGAGCAAATGCTGAGATGGCCCCTTGTTTTGCTTCTGGACATAAATGTAACTTCATTTTCTGTGCACGTCTTCTAGAATTCAGTGGGAAATACAAATATTCAAAATATCCGTTCCATGTTGTCGAGGCAGGAAGTATTATTCCGAAGGACAACATGGGTAAGAGTCAAAATTTATTGCCTTTTTATCCCTGAAACAACATTTTATTGCATGGGAGATTTTTTTTTCTTCAAAATTTAAGTAGTATATGACTTAGTGTAGGAATCACAGAATTTTAAAAATGTGCACATATGCAGTTTTAACTGTTTTTTGACATAAAATAAATAAATAAATAAACATTTCACTCAATATTACCACTTTCATGAAAACTTGTTGAAAACAATTACCGGTCGGAAATATGCGATCAAATTGTGTATCTGCATGGTCTGCCAGTTTTCGAAAATTTCGAATTCGAAATGTCATATTCTTTCGTCCGATCAGGTAATTTTATTTTTCACTTTCAGTAATATGTGTCCCATGAGTCTTAGGAAATTCTGTGACTGAAGTTAAATATTTCACGAACTTAATGTATTCATTTTTGGCTTTTCTCTCACCGTCAAAACGTAGTTATCATTTTTCAGTCCACAAATCTTTCACCTGCAAAATACTACCAAACAGCTCTGAACTTTCTTGAGTGATAATGAATGAGGATTGTTCGAATAATATTGCTGCCTACTTGACAGCTAGCGGTTGACTGAGGAGAAGGGTTTCCGTTACTTAATCAGAGGCTTCAAATTCTGCTGCCGTCACTGCAGATTTTCCGATATTTTTTCAGGGAAAAAATAAAATCTTACAGCACGAAGCAACTGTAAATTAAAGAGCGCAATTACTTCTTTGGTTATGTATTGAGGGTGCGGTCCTGTAACGTTCACTCTCGTGTGCTCTTATTCGGATTTATTTCTTGCTGATGTGATCTGATGCAAGAACGACCACACCACAACTTGTCTGCCGCAGGAGTATTTGGTAGCTCTACCTCCAACTCCCGCTGTCAAGCAGACAGAAACATTATGGGGACCGTAATGAATAAAATGTACGGTAGAAGACGTTAGCGAAACTCTTTTGAATAATTTAGATAGGACACAAGGGGCTATTTAGATAAACATCTAACTTACGAAAATTCTGCTGGCGGAGGCGACGTGCTAAGGGTCTTAAAGGTGAAGTGCCGATACAGCTCTTAATCAATCAATAAATCAAGAGACCAAAAAACCGTCAAGAATTGACGCAGGTCTTTCACGAAACTGAAAAATTGAATGAAGCATGAAGTTGGAATGAATGTACGGAGGTAATGAGCAAGTTAACATTTAATAGTGGGAATGTCTCAAAATAATGTTCAGGGTTTAGAATGAAAAGTAATCTTGGGTCACTTGCTCATCGAGTCAATATATTCCTTGCACTTTTATAAGGGTGACACGCACAAGACTATACGGTCAAATTGGAAGAAAAACAGATATAAGAAATATTGGAAAGTGATAGGAATCGTATTTTATGTAAAATTCAAGAAAAAATGCGTAATATAAAAATATAACAGTTAAATGTTAGTATCTGATAATTAATAGCCTCTCTTGTAATATTGATGAATTTTAACGTAATATTTGCAATATGTTTTTAAACGCCTTAATTAACTACCAAAGCTATTAATTAAGAAGAAACCACGTCATGAGTAACTGTTCGTTCAAAAAGGTAAAAACAAAGAAATATGTGCGCACACACAAATTAATCATATCAGAACATATCTTCAAAAATACACCGAGATAGGATAAAACAAACACGTAATAGAATTAGAGCGATAAAAGAAATATAGAAGTAGGAACTAAGAGAGTACTTGTGGGAAATTCATAGAAAAACTACGATTAAATTAAAGATTGGCATGAAATCAAGAACACCCAAACGATATTCGATTGGTAGTTACGTCTGTGCACTTTATACTTGAATCTGAACCTCAGCCAGATTTTAACCTACATTCTCATCTTAGAACTTCGTTTTCAAGTAAGTAATTTTTTTCTCCTGAATGACTCTTTCTATTCAATTACAGACTGTACCGAGCATCACAAAGGAAAATAATATTTTAACTCTGGTATTTAATGTATGTGTACTGTATAATGTTAAAAAACTAAATTCGCCTCTACCTAGCATTGACCCACATCTCTGTTTTTTCGTTCAGTTTCCCCCGTCCTTTGAAGAAGTGCTGATTCCACCTTGGCACCTTGTTTTGCATCTAAACATACATGTAGCTATCTCTGCTCGTTTTATTGAGCTCAGGGGGAATAATAATTCAAATAAACTTTCTCCATGGTATTGGGGCAGCAACTTCACGTTGGGGTTCCTTCACGTTGTAACCTCTATCTCACGTTTACAAGCTAGAATATTTGCCACATAACTTTTTTAAACTGTGGAGCACTGTACCTGTGATAAAAAAAGTCCTCGTATTCACCACTAGAAGATGCAAGTAATTGTCACAGCTTCAGAAATTATTCGCTTTAACGCCCCCATCAATCACAAATTTCTTCGACAAGCTCTCACAAATGGCGATGAAGGAGCGAATTCTCGTCAATTTTGCCTCTGGTCTGCGATAGAAAAGTTGTACTGGAAGATTGCCGACTGCGCCGGAAATCGACGGATAATGTCTTCTAAGAAGCTCAGTAGAGGTAATGAAATGACAATTTACTGAATGGAAATATTTAACGTAAATGAAATACAAGATTTTTGTATTAACGTGTCAAGAATATTCATTAAATTCCATGAGAAGTGTAGCATGTAATTTCAAATGAATTACAGTGTACCATAGCATGCACTTGGAACTTTGAACCAATTCGCGACTAATAAGTTACGTTTTCCCCACAGCTTTTTTCTTTTGCCTACTTTTTTTTCTTACGTGACGCTGATACAAGAGGACTAATTTTCTTTCTGGGAAACGAAATATACGACGCGACCACACTACTACGGAAGGCGACGGAGCACAATATAGCATTCTTCGTTGCGGCAACGACGCATCCCCAGGAGACTCGGCTGACCTTGGTTGCGGGGGACGTCTATATTTCAGACGACTGCGTGCAGATTTAAAACAACCTGTGGTATCGTGAGTTGTAACTTTCTGCTGTGAACTGCATTGCCGTTTTCCCTTGTTAGTTTATCTGGCGTAATTTAGCTAGAAGCTATATTTGCTAGCAAAGTGAAGAGAATTCTAGTTACTTCAGGTGGCGACGTGATTGAAGTCACTACAATGAAAAGTGTAATTTATTCAGCGGCTGTTGTAACTGAAAGCAGATGATTTAACATTTTAAAGTTAATGTAAATTTCACGCTACAGAATTATCAGGAATTAACGAATTCTTTCGAGGTGAAATAAAGTGTTAACTTAATGCTACATTTTTATTTCATTAAAGAATGCATCCTAGCTACTGGCTAGCTCACTGGCGTAATCTTTGCGTAATTTCGTTGAAAAAGGTATTAGATACATATTACAACTTGCACTAATATATATATATATATATATATATATATATATATATATATATATATATATATACACACAATATATAATGATACTAATAATACTAATGCAATTGTAAATAAATTGAAGTTCATTTTAATTTACACACGAGTTGTTAGCTTACTGTACTCTTCTTATAAATTTTTTTTAAAGTACCTGATTTTTTTCATCGGTATCGAAAGACGATCACATACCCTGCATAACAGTGGGAACAGAATTTCAGCTGTAATAAAACTAGTGATATGCATTGTTACTACGGATGCCACTCACCGAGAAAATCTAATCTTCGTCTCGAGTCATTCGTTCAAAAACCTCGCATCAAAGGGGAAAGTAAGGAAGGTGACAACGTAGGACATATAGAGCGATAATAACCAAAATTTGTAGTTCGTATGCCTTTGCAAATAGCTTTTGTTTCACGGGAGGGAATATTTTCTTACCAATTTTTGTCAAAACGCTCGTGGTAATAATGTGTTCAGAATGCAAAAAGGGCAGAGATCCCAGAGTTCAACAAACACTAAAGAGATTGCACTTATTCCCATAGTACGTCACAAAGATAACTGTTTTTGATGTTTAGTAAATATAAAAGTACAATAAAAGCATTTTATGTTTGATATCGTGTTCATATTTATAATGTAGCTCTTCTAGATTTCTTAGAAATAGAACCGTTCACATTTTACACGGTGTCGTGTATTCTCGGATGTAAAGTTAGCAAACTGTAATTCATTTGTATACCTTTTGCATTTACTGCAATGATTTAGTTGCGAATGCGTAAGAGATGTTAAAAATAACAAGTCAAAATATAGTAGGATGGAGATGTTTGTTTCAGACTTATGACATTTATAAAGAAATTTATTAATATATTTCCGTCAATGTATGTTTTTAGCCTATTAAACAACAAAAAAACATACATCTACTTTTAGTTTTACTTCAACAATGTATTAATATTTCTAGAAAATGAAGGACCAATTGATGAGTACATGTATATACTGGTAAAGCAACAAACGTATGTAAAGTCACTCTATCCGACAAAATTGGTTACGTGAGAGTTTTCATGTATTGTAAATTTTGGAGTGTTCATTTATTAGAGATAATTGCTTGATTATTTGAATGAGAACAATTTCGAGTTCTGAAAACGAACAACAGGGCCATCAGTATTACGAACTCAATCATGAATAACGTGTTTAAAAGTGTAAACAATATTTTATTTGAACGTGAAATTGTACATAATATGTATGATGGAAAAGTGATCCATATTTTACCTACTTCATTTTCAATTTCCAGGCATTTCTAAACCGGAAATTTATCCACATTTACACATGGTACAAATTTAACGATAGCAATAGCATCACAATATCCATCCTTGCAAAGTTTAAAGTTTAGTATCGCCTGATATGCGTGATGTTTCGTAGTTCATCCGCCCACATGGTGAATTTTATTTAGTTAGCGTGTAGACGCACGCGGGAAACCAACAATGACGATTTACCCGCTTTTTAGAGATCCATCGTGTGGAGTTGGCTGGATGCTCTCTCCGCCGCGTGGAGAGACAGCGGTGTTTTTCCGGCGAATCCGGGCGCTGTGCTCCCCGCGAACGTGCGTGCCGCCCGGAGAACGCAGCCCACGGGATGTTTGCGTTACCTTGGCTAAACATAGCGCCGGCCCGCCCGCCCGCCCACCCGCTCGCGGCGCGGCGGAGTGCGGCGGGGCGTGGCGGGCGTGCCGGGGCTGGAGTGGGGGTGGCGAGGCGGGACGCCGTGAAGGGGGCGCGCGATGGCGGGCGTGGAGGGGGGGGGGGGGGGGGGGGGGGGGGGGGGGCGGAGGGGGTTTACCAGAACGTTGCCCTTTGCAATGACGACAAAGATTCCCACGCGCGCGACAGAGAAACCTGTTTCCACGAGTGGTTTACAGCTTCAGGTCATGTCAGCAAATGGAATCAAAATGTATTCCTATTTTATGTTCTGCATTAAGTAATCGGTTCACTAACCTTTTAAAAAATCCCTTCGTTACCAAATGACATACATCAAGGTACATTTTGACCTCACGGATCTCTTACAATAACATCTGTGAGTGTGGAAGATGAACAGAATAATTGTGATTAGAAAATGTCTGTATTATTTAATTAGTGAAACTTGATGATAGTATGCAATATATATTCCGTAGATTGAATACTGATCTCTAATTTAACTACAGTAAAAGACGGAATGAAGGACATTTCTATCGTACACTAAACAGACGATTTGTCTGGATATATTCAATAAATAATTTTGGAATAAATTGATAATGGTTCTATTAAGGGTGACTAGACCAGTTGTGTCTATTGGTTTAGCAGTAATTTGTCGCTGGCATTTCGAATGCAATAATTACAGGAGTTGTCCACTTTTCAATTGTGTCTAGTCATCCTCAGTACCATCAGCCATACATGTAAGTGTAAGCGTGTGTGTGGGAGAACGTTGAGAGGATAGGACAAGGAAGATGAAGAAAAGATCGCACGCAGTATTTCGTCTACTTTTTAGGGCACTGATCCGGCATTCGCCTGCTCTTAATCGGAGAAACCACGGAAAACTACCGATTGAAGCAACCGGCCGCTAAAATTCTCCTCGACACTGCAGCTGAATACGACCTAGCTACTAATATGTAGCTAGTGTAGAATGTCCTGTCACCGTCGGCGCTCAAACCATAGGATCTCCCGGTTACAGGAACTTCATTGCCATCAATTGATGCTCTGAGCCACATAAATCGGCTTATCATTTGAATTCAAC
Source organism: Teleogryllus oceanicus (assembly GCA_964035755.1). Lineage (NCBI taxonomy): Eukaryota > Metazoa > Arthropoda > Insecta > Orthoptera > Gryllidae > Teleogryllus > Teleogryllus oceanicus. Next base: position 285,710,523 of record CAXIVR010000001.1, read on the forward strand.
GAAGAGCTCTAACACTTACAGAGCCAAGTTGAAATTTAAATATTAAGTACAAGTTAAACTTTTGAACAATCTCTCTGCTATCCAATTCGTTTCTGCGACAGCTTAAATGCTATTTCTCTACTCTGTGTCCACAATAACGTAGCTCCCGCAATAAGTTGTGCACACATCATCATGCAGTGACACTACTCGAACAAGTAATCACAACGCACTGAAAATCATTGGCGTGTGAGTTTGATATCAGTTTTTTTTCATCCGCTTGACTACTCTTACGCCATATTGGTCACCATGATGTTTCCACGAGAATAGTTTGCTGGGGATGCAGGGATTGCGACGCGTTGCAAACTCGTAGGTAATTCAAATACTTCTCTTTCCCACATATTTATTTTAAAATACGACCCAAAGAATATTTTAGAAGACTACTGTACAAATTAAAACAATGTAATACAATGATCTACTTTCACACTGTTCTGAGAGTAAACGCTCCAGCGAATATATTTAACAGTATTTTTCAGAAAGACATAATAGTACCAGTCGACCGAAATAAAATATCATTGATTACCAAAAGTAAGTTTCCCACGAATAAAGAATTCTTTGTCCGCAAGGTGGAGGTTTTAAGTGTCAGATTTATAGATTTTCTCCCAATTAAAGTGCTAACTTACGAGCTGTGCCACTGAGTGATCGTCGTTGCAGGAAAAGGGTATTTCTACATTTCGGAGCCTTTAACTTACAAGTACTTTTCCGTCAGGAGAGAGAAGTGAGCACTTCGCAGAGAGATTCGGTTAACATGCTTTTCCATTCGCCCGCCCATTTCTCTGGCCTCAGGCGAGGAGTCCGGAACACTGGTATCTCTGTCTCGCTCTTTCTGTCCGATCCCCATTGATTTACATTTTATGTTACTGATACGCAACTCCGCATATCCTCAGACCAAAACCGATACAGTAAATTCGAACACATTATTCACCAGAAGCACGTCAAGAGATTTACGTGACATTCTGTTCAGAAAATTATGAACCCAAATTCAATAGGATTACACGTCGCAGTAAATATGTAGAAGCCTAAGAAGAGGAGGATTAAATGTTTCCTCTCGTATATCCCGTGTTATCCTAGATTGAAAATAAGGATGATTAAGGAATGTAATTTGCTTAGTGACAGTATTTTGAGGAAAAGAAGCGGTATTAATCACGTGTCATTAAATAACGCGTCACAATCATCTACCAACATCTATTTACGAAGCGATATTAAACATATGGTTACTATGCAAATTATAGGCTTTTCTGTTGCAGTGTTACTATTTGTTTCTACACCAGTGGAGAATACGCTATTGAGAAAAATACAAGAGAAAGCGAAAGCACATAGAGTAACTTCTATCCTTCCCAAACGTCACACAGAGTTTTGACTTATTTTGACCTAAAATAAAATAAATACTGGTGGTGCTACAAGACACACTTTCTCGTTTTTCTGCAATCGTTACAGGATATTATAATACAGTTGAACCCGCTAAAGTGTTTACAATACGCAAAATATTTGGTCGGACAGAAATTTGTACTTGGGCGCATAGGCTTCGCAGTCATTGCTCTCATCCGTTTCACCAGGGATGCATGTACACGCACTCCTGGCGCATTACAAATAAGAACTGGATTTTTCAAAATATCATAGGGATCAATGGCTTGTGAACCTACACCATATATTGAAGCCACATTTGCTCTATTCGAGGAAAAATAATGAAAATATTCTAAGCTTTCTTGAGCTTCTTCACGTACTTTTTTTAAATAGTCACGATTTTACTCAAAATGAAGCAAAAACTACTCATATTTTCAAAAACAAATTGTAGATTACATTTTTTAAAGATTTGATTTTGAATAGAGGTTTTTTGAAAGTAAAAACGATCTTCAATAATCTCAGGCACTTCCAAATCACCGTTTAAAGTGACAGACTCTCACGGATGGGGACACGCGCTTTGTGGGCTAGCATGGAGGGGAGCTGCCTATCTGATTACGTCTGGCCGATCGAAGGAAGCGAGCTTCTCATTATTGCTTTGCTGTTGGTGGAAGCAAGCTGAGAGCAAGAATGAGTCGCGGTGGTACCAGAATCTGCAAGTGCTAGTCTTCATAACAATGCAGTGAAGATCATGTACACGTTTCGGTCAACATCTTGATACAATAAATTTTTTCTCTTCATGAATAGAATAAAGCTTCACGACCCCACATTCCAGGGCATCTATTAATAAGAAAAATAATGTCTCTGTAATAAAGTAGATTTGTTCTATTGAATGGTACGTGTTTTTTTTAATCTTAAATATTTATTTCTAGTGCCCGGTAGACCTGCTACTCCCCAACCTAACCGATCCCTGCTTTATCTGTCAGCGGTATTAGCGACATTTAATAGGCCCACTCTCGGCCCCACAGCTTAGATTTCGCCAGGCGCCGGCAGGCAGCGATTACAGCTCCCACTTTGCCCGCGTTGGCCCGCGTTGGGTGCGCCCGAGTTCGCCCGCGAACATAAGAGTTGGAAACGTTGAATTACGTAGATGTGGGAGGGTGTCGAAAAAAAGATTAAGCTTTTGAAATTTTCAAAAATTCAGATGTTTTACCGAAAATTTGATCTGCGCTATTTTTATAAGTGTTTTTCTGTATTCGTGCCCAAAATATAAAGAACTAGCGGTGATACAGTAGAACACACTTTAAAGCATAATTTCTAATTTTAGAAAATCCAGAGAGGTCAACGAAAGTGAGACCGGTTCAAGTCCCTTGATTTATTCATGAAAAAAATAAAGAAGACATTTAGAGCGTTTTTTGAGAAATTCGTGTCATTCTTATACGTATTATCTAAGCAGAAATTACGCCAAAACTAGTATTTTAAAAATATAATCTTTATAGACATGATTTTTTGAACAGATTTTGTTTAAAACAAAACATCTATTTTCAAATCTGCAGTTTCTAATATGACTTTGTTCAATTATCGAAAACGGAGTTCGCCGGAAATGTGACTAGAGCCACTATTCTGCCCTTCTTTGATACTTGTACATACAGGCGGAAAATTTACAGAAAAAGTCTGTAATCTTTGTGAAAAAGTAATAGTTTAAAAGTTCTCTATTTTTTCGCAAAATTGCGCGGAAACGGCTCATACTTTTCGAAAAATTGTACACGACATGATTTTATGGTCTATTTTTGATGAACAGATTTCATTAAGGAAAAGAATTTCTACCTCCAATATTGTAGTTGTAGAAATATTCCGATAAAATTTTTAACTTCTTCAATTTTCGAAAAATCAGGAATTTTATCAACAATGCGCTATTCTTTTACTCGACCTTTACGCAATCTGTGGATTATGTTTAATAGAAAAATTCAGCCATTTATGAGAAAATTTTAGAAATAAAATTCAGATTTCATGTAAAGTCAAAATAGAAATAAAGGTAAAGATCAAAGTACCCATTTCAAACTCGCAGGGTCTCGAGTTCGTTTAAATCGTTTGAGAAATATGAATTCGTCTGAAATGTTGAGGCGCTAGCGTTGACCACAAGCCGATAGGCAGGCAGAGGAACATTTATTTATTTATTTTACGTCAAAAAAAAAAAACAGTTAAAAACTGCGTATGACGTGCTATGGGGAAAAGTGAATTGTGTGCACATTTTCAAAATTCTGTGATCCCTACACTAAGATAGATTCTGTGATCCCTACACACAGATAGATGTGTTGCCGTCAATCAATTTTCGGGATCAAGGACCCACAAAACATTACTTCTGACTACACAACGTGTTATAATAAATAGTGTAGAACAATATTCATCCACATTCGCGTTACCAGAGCCCGTCAATAAGAGTTTTTCCTTAAAAAAATTGCCGCTTTCCGATGTACGATTACAATACTATATGTTCTTACGAATTAAGGTGAGAAAGTGAAAAAAATGGAGCGATATTTTTAGAAAACTGAACGATTTTTATAAGGTGAAATTGATGGGGTGCTTCGACGTAGTATTTAAAAGACTTCAGTAATAACATAACATAAAATATAATTAAGAAAAGAGGATTATTATTGCCAGGGTGTTTTTGAAGACTTTGAAAGCAAATGCAATAATTCATTCTAGCAAATAATTGTACATATGCTTGAATATTTGTTTGATTGTGAAATATTTATTACCAGCAGATATGCAGGTATTCCTAATGAATTTCTTTGACAGATATTTCCAATTTTTTATTAAAATATGGGAGTACACACAAGAGTATTAAACTCTCTTCACAAGGTGTTAATTAATTTGCACGAAACATATTCCTAATAAATATTTTTACTCTTCAATTGCTTATTTTTCATTCAGGCCATCTACTTCAGCTAAACCAGCTTGCAGAACCATTGTTATTAAGGAATTTGAGGGCTTTAATATGGAAGAGCGCAATTCCAGGCGTTGAAACTGACCTCTTCTTAAGTTTCGTAATTGAATTAAGTCGCAGATATTTTAAACGAGAGGTAAGAGCAGAGGCGATATTAATAACACATTAACAATTTATGCAATGTTTTCGCGAATCCTAACCCACGCTCTTGAGTATTGAAGGAGAGATATTTCAGCATACAAATTATCTCAAAATTTCAACTTGAAAATAGAAAGTTTAGTCAGCTTTATTGTTCATAATTAAGAAAAATGCAACTTACCTGGCGGCACTGTACCCAACGGATCCCTGAAATCATTCTCCCTCTAACACAGTAATACCCCCTTCCCTGTTGTTTTAAAGGTAAATTTACGGCAAGAGCTGTACCGGCTCAGTGCGAGAGTACTGATGAGTGAGCTTCGGAAAGTATGGTTTATTGTTCGTTATGAAACATTTAATTACACAATCTCCACACTGCCGACCGCTCTCCAATAATATTCCAGGAACTCCTCGCGAAATTTGAGAAACACTTTCAGACGCCGCATTTCCGAGAAGTCTCGTATTATCAGCTTGCCCCACGTTGCTACTGTGTCCCTGCCTTTACTCGGCTCCGCGCCGTCCCATGCCGCTCCTCACCGCCCCCCCGCGTCGCCACCGCGCTGCATTCGCACAAAGGGATTTCGGCCGTCCCAGGCGATTCAAAGCCAGGATTTGAAGGCGAGCAAGTGACTAGTCATATTACACGACATTTAATGTCGTACGTAAATGTGACTGTAGTATGTCAGAACTTTACAGGGGTAAAAATCCTTTGATCTTGTTTGGTGCGGTTGCTGGGTATCATAGGCGTTGTGGGGGATAAATGACAAAATAAAAGAAGAAAATGAGATTTTAATAGTTCATCAACTGAGTTATTGTTTGTATGAATGAACTGTTACTACAGCACTCTCTACTTTTCTAATGTATTAACCTTTTTCCATTTGGAGTTAAAAATCTTCCATGAAATTAAAAAAAAGTATTGATACTTCTAATACTAATAATTGGTTTCCTGTATATATATCAAATATATTTAGGCCAAACTTAGTCGTAAGGTTGTATCTAGAATGAAAAACATGACAGGATCATCAGAGAAATTCATCAAGAACGAAACTGTATCCAATCATCGCATAAAGTTCAACTACTCATTCAGCTTTCAAAATGTAAGAATCTCTGATATTGAGACACGGAAATATCCACACGTAGTTTCTAAAACTTAACAGATTAACATAAATAATTCTATGAATACTGCTGTTGAGATAATCATTTCACCAAAATTTATGATGCTCTACTGAACAGATGTTTTTTAACATAGAAAAAATAGTTTCCCCATCTCTCTGCAGCTTTCATTACCTGCCCCCTCTTTCTTGTTTTAAATTCCCGTATCATCCTTTCAACCGCTCTGGCCTACGTAACGAACTTGTTTTTGTTAGTTCAGTGACACAGTTTACTATATAATAATGTTATTATACAAACAATTTGTTATGTGAGCTCTCATGTCTGGTAAGTTCTCACTCTCATAATTTCTCCATTTTTCTATTGTATTGTAAATCGTTTTTAACTGTTTACTATATATTTTTATCATTCAATTTTGCAGCCTGATGATGGGGACAACAATTCCCGAAACTGTCGCAAGCTTATGAAATAGATTTTGGAACAAAAATTGTCTGACTATAAATATGGACCCTAATTCCTTCACAATTTAAAACACTAATAATTCCTCCAAAAAATACAGTAATGATTTTCTGATTTACTTAAAATATACCTAAATATTCGAAATATATGAGACAGTATTACAACATCTGCAATGCAAATGTAGAGAAATTGAGTCATAAATATTTTTTTCGTGAATCAGCTCCATTATATATTATAAGTATCATTAATAAATGAAGGGAAATTTACTTGCAAAATTGCTATTTCGGATCAGTAAACCCATTTAAAAATCAGTTTCATGCAACAAATTCATCGCCATAAAAGTAATTAAGAAAATTATGTAATGGAATCATTTTTATCATCTACAAATATAAACCGTTAAAAAATTACTTTGAATCACTGTTGACATAAGTTTTATGTCTGGCGATTTTAAATAAAAGCAAAACATGATATAATCATAGGAAAAATTATACCGTTTGAAAAGTCACTGCCGATCATAAATTAAAATATCTACTCTAATTTGTAAAGAATTACATTGTTACTTATCACCTCACATACCATTTACATGTCTATTTAAACGTATTTTCATAGTGTTTACTTGAGTTTTCCAGTTCGATTGGCCTGCATTAATAGTTTGCAAAATAAAATTGATCAAAATATTTCTTGAACGACCTGGTCTCCTCTTTGAGGAGTCCGCGAGGAATACTCTGACAATCCTTTCTGGGTCCATTCACGATTTATAAATCGTAGGTCCCACTCCTTTTTATTTTTATGCCCTTTGGCATATTCTGATTGGATATATTACAGTTTTCTAACTTTAGAAGATCTTACTCTATCCTACTCTTCGCTGTAGGTTTCTCACTAAGAACTAATGCACTGAATCCGGAAGTGTTCATTGTTGCTGAAATGCGATGAGAGAGACAAATACCTATTCAAATTACAACATGAAATACTAATTCTTTAATCGTCCTATCCGAACGGGGCAGATGTGCGCTGTCGAAGCATACACGCGCAGAAGCAATGCATGCATCGAAAACGAAATACACATTCTATTACACAGTATGCAAATAAACATGTTGTGTACATGCAAATATGCGCATTAAATTGTGCGATATGAATGTTGATACAATTAACTAGAATATCGCAAACAGTAGGCCTAAACAAAACGTTGTAAATGCCCATAGAGCGTTTTCTTCCATTTCTAGTGTCGCTTTTACGGCTTGCTTAAAAAAAGATACCATGGGAGATTTTCATCTCATTTTCTCGCATATGCCACCAGGATCGACCTGCGCTTCAGTCCGTCGCGCACAGCTCGCTGCCTCGGTCGTCTCCGGCTCCCGGCGTTCCGTTCCACCCCGTTTCACCATGCGCCGCTCGTCTAGTCTCATTCAGCTTCTGTGGGCGGGGGCGCGGCCTCACCCCACACTCGCACTCCGACACGCCGACGAAAGCCGACGCGGTCGCCTTCCTGCATTCCATTCCTCGCCCCGCCGCCCCGCGCTCCACCCGCTACGCCGCATCCTGCTCCTGCTCCTGCCCCGCCCGGCGCCCCCCCCCCCTCATCCCCCCCCCCTTCCTTCCTGTCTCCTCTTAGACTCGTCTTGTCCCGTCCCATCCCGTCTTGTCCCGTCCCATCCCGTCTTGTCCCGTCCCATCCCGTCTTATCCCGTCCCATCCCGTCTTGTCCCGTCCCATCCGGCTTGTCCCGTTCCGGCTTGTCCCGTTCCGGTTGTCCCTTCCGGCTTGTCCCGTTCCGGTTTGTCCCATTTCGTCCCGGACGTGTACCGGCCCTGTCCCGGCGCTGTCCCGACCCTGCTACGCCCAGCCCTGCTCCGCCTTGCTCCAATACTACCTCAGCCCCGTTCTACCCCCGCCAACTCCCTCCCTCCCCCCCCCCCGCACAGCCCAGCCCAGCCCGCCTCGCCGAGCCGTCCTGAGCGTCGCCTCTACTCACCCCCTCCACTTTTCTTTACCTTGCGGCACAATTTCCACATTCCGCCATGATTCCGTCTCCCGCCTCCACGCCGCACCACTCTCGCAAGCCCCGTTACGTCTCATCACCATCCTACAATGCTCGCCGAGGGTTAGTGCGCGCTAAATCGCGTCTTTCGGATGGAAAGGCAGTCGAGATCAAGCGTAGCTCTGAACGGCCGCGCTGGTCAAACTAGACGTGGAATGGGCGTGTCGGGAGGATTTGACTGCGAGTACAGCCGTCCCGTTGAAAAGCACCGTTACTTCATGCACAAGCCTTATTCCTTTATTGTCTTTTCGGGAACAGATGGAGGAATTCACAAAGTCACTTTACTAAGTTGTATTTTTTTCGTATGGATAACAATGGAAATTCTTTGACAAAATTGAAACCTAGTTTCAGAGCTCTTTTTAGCAGATATTTTAATAAATAACCAAAATTAATTCAAGTATTTTTATAATCTCTGAATGAATGTGCGCTGTTAAAATGTACGCTAATTTTATATTATTTCCTAAATAAAACGAAAATGTTTGCTGTAAGTGGAGGTTTATACAATAATATATAAGTATATCAAGTATACATAATATATTGTATATAAAGTATCTCTCATGCTTTTTTATGTATTATATATTTCGTTTGTCGAATTTCATTGATTTTGATCGAATTATTTTGAAGTAGTGATGCATTAACGGGCACTAATTGAAGATGTGATTTGCCTACCACATCGAACATTTTCACGAACATTTACTATGCCACTTCAGAGAGCACTGAACCAATAACCCCTGGGTCCCCACAGTCCACCATGCAAATAATATTTCAGAGTTACAGAGAAGCATTTCAGTTTGATGTCTAGTTAATTCCATCACTTTCCTTCGGGGTTGAAATTTTCTATGAAAAGAATTGAGATGATGTTTCAAGAAGTATTTTATTCAGTAATTTGTGTCATGCTAGTCTACTTAAAATGTTCAGTTATTTAGAAGTAAGAGTTCAATATTATCTGGCAGATCATGTCACTATCTTAACAGAGAAGAAAAAAAATTTTTAATTTGTAAGGGCACACTACACGAGTGATATATTGCAATATGCCTCGACGTTTTTAACCCTCAAGTTAATTACATCTAAGGGAATGTTTTAAGGATGTATGTACTAGCCAGTCGTTAGTCAAATACTCGACCATTCATTACATCAATAGAATAACAATAGCTATTTGTAAATGTTTATGCAGGATTTCAATAAATGTAACTAGTCAAAGCAGAAGTATGAAAATGATCTATAAAATAATTTTTAATACCTAGCCTTTACGTAGCCTTTCTTAAGAAAATTTATCAGTCTCTCATACGTTGGTAATACTTAATATAGGTTAGGTTGACTTCGGCTCCCACACTTCTCTTTCTTACTGCGTTGTATATCAGTTCAGTCTGTTAAATCGATAGTAAATTTTCGTCAAAAAATTTGTGGTTGTGTAAGATTTAAAGTTTTAAGTTATATAGGTTTTCAATCGTACAAATAAAGAAATAGTGCTGACAATAGCAAGATTTTTACAGTGTAACTCCTACGCCGAGAACTAGTACTTGCAATGAATTTCGCAGCATTTTTTTCAATGATTCCTCAGAATGCCGGGTGAAGTATGTAACATTTAAGTTCATATGGTTCGTCAATCAAATTACTCTGAATTGAATGAAACCTACTTTCACCTTTTAACATCCATAACTTAAAAAACCTATGCTTGCGAAAGTTTTTCTATATAAGAGCCCGCACTAGGTAAAACTTATTTTATTAAAAAAATTATGTCGGTATGAGCCAAATTTTTTCTTACGATCTTCAAGAATGGTCAGTTACTTGCATTTAAAGTATTTTTGCGGTAATTCACCATGGTCGATGAAACGAACATACTACTAAGAATAAAGAATACCGTAGTATTTTGTTTTTTAGTGATCAGTAAGAATATAAAGGCGAAATGTTTTCTGTACGTACACCACTAATAATTTCCAAAAATGAAAATCTAAAGCAGAAATCAAGGTTGATCATTGCCAGATTGCAGGGTTGATCACTGCCACAACATTGCCAGTTTGAATTTTGAATTTTACAAATTACAGTATCTATTTGATATGTGTGTGTGTGTATCTAATATATGTGTGTATATTGGTTTGTAACGATTATAAAGTGAGTAAATATATTGTATTATATGGATTATAAAGTGTAGAATTATATTGGTTTGTAACGATTTGATTTCTTTCGTTTGTTTTCATTTTCCATTTATCGTTACTTTTTAAATTTCTTGTGTAAATCAGAAAATAGAAAATAAATAATCCATTACTCACAAAAACATCAATTGGAGGCAAGTCAGGCAGACGTCCAAATAAGAACCCTGCAGCTTAGTGGGAGATTAATTTTCCAATATGGTTGGTGATCCTTCCAAATTGTTTTCTCTTTTAAGGAAGTTTATTCTCGCGAGATTATGAGCGGTCGTCTTAAACTTGTTTATCTATCTCTCTTTATCGTGTTTACTTATAATGAAAAGTATGTCTCGTTTATCTCATGAGAGCGTTTTTGCATTTGTCATTAGCTTTTCTATCCCAATGTACCTTTCCCTACCACTCTTTCATCAAGAGTACGATAAAACATCTCCGCGATGAATTATGCAATAGTTCTGCGAACTAGATTCTGTTTATATTTTACACTGAATTTACAATATCGATTTCAATATATTAAATGGGTATATAAATTAAATAATGAATAGACTGTCTGTAAATATGAGATGAGAATAGATGTTTAGTTTTGATTAATGTAATGAAGGTTGCAGAAAGGTTGAGATGATTAATAATAATAATAATAATAATAATAATAAAAATAATAATAAATATAATAATAATACATAAATCAATATGGTTTTGACTATTCACACTATGATAATTATCTCACCAATCATGGTTGATTGATAGAATGAGTGATGCTGGCACATCAACCGCTCTGGTCATTAGTCCCGTTATCGTAACGAAAGTTTTATCCCGGGAGATGGAAGTGATTATTTCCTCAGTAAATGGTGAGACCCGATGCCGACCTATACGTAGACCGACGGAAGATGTTTCCCTGTATGTTTCTCTCTCAGCGATGCAACGTGTCAACTCTAACCTCCCAAACGATCTCCCGTCATGGATGATAGTGTAGTGCATTGCATGAAAGTGTGTGTGAGTATGTGTGTGTGCTCGTGTGTGTGTTAGGGGACATGATAAGACGAGAGAAATGAAGAAGATATCGCGTGTAATCCGAAGCCCGTTTGTAGGTTACTGCTCCAGAATTCACCTGGTATTGATAGGAGAAACCACAATAAGAAAAATTACCGACCAGAACAGCTAGCCACTAGAATTCTCCTCCAGACAGCGGTTGAATTTGACTAGCTTTTTAGGTCGAGTCGAAAATCCTCTTCCGACGGGACTCGAACTCTAGGACCTCCCGGTCAGAGGCACTACAGTGACAGTTGCGGAGTCACGGGGCTAGGATCCCCGGTCAGAGTCATTGCACATCCTGGCTCTGAGCTAAACTCAGACGGTACCAATAAGGGCACAGGACCCCAATTCAGGTTCGGAATTTAGGTTCAGGTTCGATCTTAATAAAACAGATGGCCTGAGTCCCCTCTTTATTCACATATGAGGTTTTACTTTCTCGCCCTTGCTAGAGTAAGAAGAGAACGTATTCTAATCGTGCGCCAAAGAACGGCGCGTTGTTGACAGAAAAACTCTTGATGCCGAGCACTGGAAAGGAAAACTGGATAAATATGGTTCCAGTGTGTAGTAGTGTTATTTTCTTTAATACAATGTGTATTCAGAATCGCAATTTTGTGGGTTCTTAATAAAAACAATCGATTGACGGCAAACCATCTGCCTGTCTGTATGTCTATACCATTCAGCCGATTTCCCCCAAAATCGATATTCCCCTATCGATTTAAAGGAACTCAAGGTCCTGAGAGTTTGAAACGTATATTTTAATGTTTGTGGGTATTGCAAATTATAAAATAAATTCTCAAAAACTGCTCCATTTTTTCTTCAAAGTTTGTCCACGGATAGAATAAAGAACGTATAAAAGAATGGCACAGTCCTCAGTTTCTCTGAACTCTGTTTCGAAAATTGCAAAGTTAGAAGTCATGCGAGAAATTATGTGCACTTGTAGAACCACTCGTTTATTATTTTACCATACTTACATAGGAAAGACCAAGGATATGTACTACTGAGGTAGAAATCTGTGATATTTAGACAGGAATGTCGTATTGTGGGCTCTGGTAACGAACTGGTGATGCTACAACAGCAGACATTTTCTCCTATTATTTGTAACGGAAACGCAAAATTATACAAAAACATGAATCTGAAAAACTGTTTCCCATCAGAATTTTCTTCTCCGAGCCACGATTTGAACTCAGGCCCGTCGAGCCAACTCCAAGTACGTTGCAGCTAGATCATCACCGGAAAAGCTAGACTCAGCTTCAAAAAAATTACGTGAAAACAACTAATAATTGAACGAATAACGACGAATAACGACTAATAATTGAACGAATAAACAACGAAAAATTGTACAGGACCAGATTTTGTTTAGGGAAATAAAACCTCTGCACTTAATGTTATAGTAATAGATGGAAAGAAATTGAGATGTTTTGCAATTACGGAAAATTCACAGATTTAATAAAAAATAGATTTCAAGAGATTTTAAGATCAACAGAATTTTTGAACTTTTTTACACTGTCCGAGAACAACAAACGATTTTTCGGTGTGCGTTTCTGACTGTGCCTAAACAACGTGATACGGGAAGTAATTTACTACATACAAAGGAACAATATTTATCCTCATTTTCGTTATCAGGATCCGTCAATACGAGATTTATATCAAAAATTGCCAATTGCAATATTTACTATCTACTATGAAAATGTACTTAGGCGAGAAAGTGAAAACTGGATAAACCGATCTCAATATCCTCAATACGGACAAATCTATTGGCGGTAATACGTCTAACGGTCCGTCTGGCGATCCGTCCGGCAGTCCCTCTCTCCGTACAACCATACCCTCTTGTATATCTTTGCGAGGCCAACGTAATCCTTACAAATAATTTTCTCCATAATTGATACTACCGGATCAATCTGCACTACCTCTAAGCCGCAGATTTTGAAAAGCATTTATTTTGATTTTGGGAGAAAATTTACCTGAAGCCTGGAAATTTCAATTTTCTTCAAGTTTGGCATCAATTTTTTTTAATGTCGTGGGATAAGGTCATGCAAAATTTTTCGAAAATATTAGTAGTCTTCACGTATTTTACGTGATATATAGGCCAATTTTTTAATGGGCATTTTCTTTGCTTTAGAAAAGGAAATGGGAATTAATATCACGTAGCAGTAGCAGTTAATTGAATTCTCTAAAGCCATCTCTAAGGTACTGTCATGGGCCAGACCTCCAGTGACGCACCACCAGTACAGTGTTTAATACAACCCTAACGTTTAACCCAACGCGCCTACGACGCAAATGCCTACAAAACTGTGAAGCTAGTTACAACGCCCGCATCATTTACACACATGTTCTTTTAATAGTAACCCGTTGTAAGAAAACAAAATGTTAATATATGCATTTATCGCTGAACCGATTCGCCGAACGGATTTGCTGATAAAGTAACCGGATTCCAAACTATGAAAAACGTCCTGGGGCAACATCTTACACTTCATTTCCAAAACGAAGTAAACGATAAATTTTGTAAAACGCAAGAAAGAAAAGGCAAACAACTTCCATTATTTGCACATTCTAACATAACAAAAATTCTGCGGATTGCATTCAGATTGTTTTTCCGTCAATAATAAACCCCACAATAGATCGTTTGTGTGTAATTGGCCACGATCACGTTATGTCACCTTCCTCTGCATTGTATGACGTAATACTGAACGACGTAAGTGAACGTTCGATTCATTTATAAGCTCTAACTAGCATAAATGCGTTGTAGCGCAATCAATAGGACTGTTTACTACAGCCCCTGAGCTGAGAGAACAAACGATGAAATTGTTCGATAGCTCATTAGTATGAGACAAACAGACAGCCAGTGTATTTGTCATATAGGCATAACCACATATTTGTCAACAACACTAAGGGTAATTACGGCCGGAAACTTCATCAGAAATATTGACGAGTGTGGTAATACTCTACAACAGGCTGCCTATGGTTTTAGAATTTAATGTTTTCTTTGCTTGAAAGCCTACTAAACGTTTTAAAGGCCGTTTGTTATTTTAAGTAAATCTCTCAATTTCGGAAAAAAGCCAACGTAGACATTGGAGTTTATTTTAAGTTGTGCTAACCTGAGTTGTGTGTTGGTGCATCTATTAGGAAAAATTAAAGAATTAAGTGTGAAGCTTGGCAAATGCTAATGCCAAGCTTCACAAATGCATTGAAAAATATTTCTTTGTACCTAGAATTTTTTAAAAGATTACGCAATCTTATGGAACTTGTATTAAAACTAAAATATACGAGGCAATAAGGAACAAAACATGAAGAATAAATATGAAGAGCTTGGCAATTTATATACATTGTGATGGAACAGATTTTGGTTCACTACAACAAAATTGGGTTAAAAAGGAGGGACAGGTGTTCTTTCTCGCAAATGGGCGCACCTGGGATTGCAAAAACATGGAAAACACATATTTTAGAACATGAACACTTTATTATGATGAATTCAGCGAAACAATATTAAAAAACGGGATATTTTGTGATTGATAATATTTGAAATGTTATAAACCTTGGTAAGCTCCCTATTAATTTTCAAGATTGTCATTACACATTATTTCTTTACTTCGGTCTCTTTTATGCCTTATGGGAGCTCCCTTTTTATGTACTGAATCGTAACCATCATTATAAATGTAACATTTACGCGTTATTTTTACAAGATAACATATGCACTTTCAAAATACACCTTCTGTGTCCCCACATGAATTTTCTTTATCTATTACTAGAAAAAAATACACTCTATTCTTTACACATTCGGTTACTTCTCCCCATGCTCAATTGCGTAATGATAATTCCCGATCGGGAAAAGTTTTACGATTTAGTTGCGAACCAGATTTCTCCCCGTTCACCGTCTCCGGGCTGGCCCGCATGATGGGACGCGTCGGCTTCGCTTCACTCCGTCTCGTGGCCTTGATTTCGGCACCTGCGGTCCCTCTCTGGTCGTCTGCTAGATTCCCACCGTGCCTCGACTTGCAAGGCGATGCCCCTCACAGCCGATCCATCAACGCATATTTCACATGGAATGGTTTCTGTCCGTTTTACAATGTTTACCTTCCGCGCACGAAATGTTTCTATTCAGACTACTGCACTATGACCCATTGCCGGGTTACGAACGTGGTTTATCTGTTCACATATTACAAGCAAAAATTTCTCACACATCAATACTGAGTGTATTGCATCTGCACACTGTGTCTCTCAATATACAGTAGTTTTCAACACCTCCAAATTTGTTGATCAGACGCCCCGATGATGTATCTCAGTTGTTGGGGTCTTGACAACGATTTATGGATTTGCGATGACTCGAGTGCTCCTGAACAGAAGCTCAACGAATCATGCCGCACCGTCAAGTATTAATCGAGTGCAAAATATTCTGCTCCAGCGTTTGTGAAATGTCGGCCGGAATTATTACTTGAACATTATGTCGGACAATTGGTTCGTTGATTCAACTATTCGTTAACTACGCGTCAATGAGAGTATGTGTCCCGTGAGTGTAGTGTATGTTTATTGCTCGGGAGGTGGTGGTGGTCTTTCCCCACTGGATGGCGAGATCCGGCGCCGACCTATCGTCGACTAGCAGGGTTTACCCCAACCAGGCGAATATTATTCTCTGTGGTAGTGAAGATACATAGTATACTTCATGGATGAAAAATTTCAGTACATATGAAATCTTTTATTTTACGATTAAACATTGCAAAAATACCAATCTTACCTAACAGACAAGAGGGCCAGGGTTTACTGTCCTACATATTGTGGAAAACGAAATTAAAAAAAAAAATGGTTCATGATCCGTTCAAATTATGTCTAGGTTTTTTTCTTTGACAAAAAATTAAGAAATTAATTCACATTTCTAACGGTTAGTTTGTGATGTTAACTCAAGAATCATTATTAGGAAATATTAAGGAAGAACTACTAGAGAATTCGTTTATTGTAATTAAAATCTTTTTGCCTTTCAATATGAGTATATAAGTGAAGATAACTATTTCAAAACTCAAAAATAAATGTGTTGGTCATATTTTACAACAATATTTAATTTATGATGTCAATGATATGTTATATTTGGCTCAGTATAATGTGAAAATCAATTAATTGTGGTATATAACATAATACCGATAATTCATATATATCTTGATAAATTGGTTTGTCAATTACTGAGATTTATAAAGATTGTATTTAATATGCAGTCATTTTTAGACATTTAAGATACATGGACACTCACCATGTATATTACACGAAAATATAGTGTAAAGAGTATACGGATAGGATGATAGATACGGATAGAATAATTAATGAATGGGACTATTTTTTTAATTTATTTCATTTTATCACTATTTTACTGCGATACTCTGTAAGAACTTCCAATAATATCAATCGTTTTTGCCATGTGCTGGGATACGATACGTATGAATGGGGTTCTAATATCTTGAAAATAAAAATATTAATTTAAAGTACAAATGGACACGCGAGTTAGAGTCATGGATATTCGTCACAGGAATCAAATTATAGGGGTACAAACAATCATTGCGCAATAAAATACAATAAATACAAAGAACTCACTAAATATTATTGTATTAATGTTTTCTTTTTTCTTTCTTTCTTTCTTTCTTTCTTTCTTTCTTTCTTTCTTTCTTTCTTTCTTCGTGCGTGGGTTACTTAGGATCACGCGGAATCAACACTTTTTGGCCTTCTTGATGGCCCAGTAATTATTCATACGTAACAAATGGGTCTGCTTTCGTTACTCAGGCCATATTTTTCATTTGCCTTTCTTTTCCACCTCGAAATTCTGCGATTTCGTAATTTTTCTAATTATATCACGATCTTCTATACTTGGGTTTTCTTACGAGGCATCTCTAAATTTGGAGATCCTAATTCTCTAAGGTCCTTCCTTTTCCGTTTGTCTGTACCACTTCGGTCACGTGACTTACTTTTCAAGAAGACATGGATCTGGTTTGTTAACCTGTTAGCATTCTTCCTTAATGTCCTCGAAATTGTATTGTTCGCATTGGCATTGAATATGTGATTTTAGGAATTTGTTTATAGAGTTCCTCATTTGGTTTCGGGTCATTTATATCATTCTTAATTTTAGGGTCAAGGATGTTTCTCACAATTTTGCGTTCTTTAACTTCTAGCTGATGTTTTAAAGTTCTATGTTGAAGTTTAAGTGTTTCTGCTGCATAGAGCCCTTCCGTTTTTATTATTATATTATTATTATCCTAATAAAAAACACTAAAGTAAAATCAAGACTATATATATTTTGTTTGCTCAATATTTATTGTCTTATAGTTTGTTATATTGTACGGTTTCTTTTAGTTACTATTTTCTTTGTGTGTGAAGGAAAATAGTAACTAAAAGAAACTGTACAATATAACAAACTATAAGACAATAAATATTGCGCAAACAAAATAATAGCTGTACGAAACACTAATTGCACTGGGGATCATCAAATGTATTAAAATTATTCTGTTCATTGCTATCTGTTCACTAGTAGCTTTAAACCGATATATGAGCAAAGGAGAGTAGTAGTTATAAGAAACTAGTTGCACTGGGGATCATCATAATCTTTTTGCTGTTTGTATCCCAGTTGTCTCCATGTTGTCCTCTCTTGGGCCAGTCCCGTCCTGGTGGGACCAGCTGCTTTGCTTAGCTCGTCTCCCCATCTTCTCCTCTGTCAACCTTGGTTCCTCCAGCCATACCGAGGGTCCCAGGTTGTTGTAGAATATGACAATCGTTGTCTTGGTTATGATGTGTCTTCCCCAAAGCCATCTAGTGTTAGCAGCGCCCAGAAACGAATCTCTACCAAACTATATCCAAAATTAACGGCTAATTAAATGCAAATTATGTGCTCTAATCCCTAATTTTCCGCTTCTATTGATTTTCCAAAATCGTGGGCGGAGAAAAAACAATTAGCATAGGTTCATATGGGCGAAAAAACATAAAAAACAAACAAACAAAAAACAAACAAAATTGTAAACCCTACCCAAACATTAATATGAATTAACGGCTGTAGGAAAAATATTACTCCCGCATTTATATTCCATAATTCAGGGCTGTACAAAGAGAAACAATTAAAATACGTTCTTACGGCCGAATAAACATTAAAATTAAATAACCTTAGAGAAATGTGTATGTTATTGCAAATTGTAAGTGGAGAAGCACGTGTGCATATATAATGACCCCCATCTCGATCAGGTTTTTTCGTCCAGTATCCCTGATCCATTGAGCAAATGCTGAGATGGCCCCTTGTTTTGCTTCTGGACATAAATGTAACTTCATTTTCTGTGCACGTCTTCTAGAATTCAGTGGGAAATACAATTATTCAAATTATCGTTTCCATGTTGTCGCGGCAGGAAGTAATAAGAGCCAAAATTTATTGCTTATTTATCCTTGAAAATAGATTTTATTACATGGGAGTTTTTTTTTTCTCCCTTTCAAAATTCAAAATTTATTGTTTATTTATCCTTGAAAATAGATTTTATTAATGGGAGTTTTTCAAAATTTAAGTAGTTTATGACTTAGTGTAGGGATGACAGAATTTTGAAAATGTGCACACAATTCACTTTTCCCCATAGCACGTCATACGCAGTTTTTAACTGTTTCTTTGACGTAAAATAATAAAAAATAAAAAAATAAAAATAATGTTACTTATGGACAGGGAACGAATTTATATGGACTAAAAATATATGGAATATGTAAATATTTACTGTATGAAGTTATTTCCATCAAAATATGGAGTTAAGTATGGACTTAATACGATACAAAATTACTATGGTAAAATAATATGTTTTCAAATCTTCATCTTTAAATTCTGAAATGTAACTTCTAATTTTACACTGGCTTAATGGAGAGATTAATAGAACTGAACCAACACAGTATTCTGACTAGACTGTAACTGACATTCAGGAGCTATATAAGTTGAATTTTGTTGTCTCAGTCGCTGTGTCGTCATGCGATTTCCGGGTGGCAGCCTCATAGGTCATAGCCTCATTTGGAAGGAGCGTCTCTTTTCCTTAAGCACAGCGTTTGGCTGAGGGTCATTTTGGGGATTCGAACCCATGTTATTCAAACTAACCGGTCAGCGGTAATTTTTGTTATTAGAGATTTTTTTGGGCACATTTTGGCGTAAAGTATTAATTATAAATTACGATGGTTTGGAAGACTCTTCCTTGCGCACAGCGTTGGGCTGAGGGTCATTTTTGGGATTTAAATCCATATTATTCAAACTAACCGGTCGGCGGCAAATTTTTGTATTACTGATTACCTTTACCACTGGCTTAGGGCAAATTTTGGCGTAGAGTAAGAATTGTTACGTCTGATTGCTTACAGGGAACTTTTCGTTTCTACTCTGTCGACACTCGCAGGAGGATCGTAGGTGTAATTTTTGTAATTTTTTTAAAAGAATGGAGATATATCTATATGATTTTGTTCGGGCCCACACGCAAAAGCAGAAAGGGACGTATAAATATAAAACGCTTCCCACGCCCTAGGCGGCAACACCGGAAGCGCGGCATGGAAAGTTCCATAAGCCGAGCGGCACCACTGCGCCGCGTGATAATTCGCCTCGGCCACCCGAACCTTCCAGAATACTTTCAAATTCTAGCAGTTGCCTATTGGACTGTTCAAATTCACCCCTCTTCGCCATACTGCAACCGAAAAGAATTCAGTCGCTGAGAAGCAGCCTTTGCGAGAAGTACGTCTCGGGCTCCGTGTTAAAAGATCACGTAAATTCTTATGCAGAAAGTAATATTCTGTGCTTATGTTGTGGCCAAGTGAAAGCCACATTGCTTCAATTTGTTATAGTTCAGCATTGTGTATGTATTGAACTAATCAATGTATTTCACACGAAGTTGCAAGTAAGTTGCCAGGCGAGCACATGTTCTTGCGCTTCGTGATTCAAGATGGAAGATTCCGGTAATCTCACACTGAGAACAATAACTTAGTGTATTTTTATTGTAAAGAACAATTGTGACAACTCAAAGGTAATTAAACATCATTCTGCAAGGTGAGAAGTGTGTTTCCATGATAACCCACATTATTACAAAATTCCTAACGAGCGTCGAAAGGGACTGAGTGGATTGCCTACCTACGTTCAACAACTAATAATACAGTCCACTCCAAGCAAAGGCAACCCGCCCCGTCCAGATTTCTTCTGTAATCGTTTGTAGATAAAAAGCGGCAAATTTGGAGTACTGTTTGGTGGGTATTTTTGGTTTACAAGCGGATTTAGATGTGTTGTTCTGATAACGTCTAATGGAAGTTAGCATGAACATCAATTTCTTTGAGAAAATGACCCGCGGCTAATTTTTTGTTTTTACATCTTAAAACCGGCTAATTATGAGCAATGCAGTTTTGTGATAGGGTGAAATGGTCCTGCTAACTTCCAAGACGTGAATATAAATGCGGGAGTAATTTTCTTCCTAGAGCTCTTAATTCATGTTAATGTTTCTGTAGGGTCTCAAATTGTTTCTGAGGTTTTTTTAATTTTAAAGTTATTTCTTCCATAAGAACCTTTTAATTTTTTTTTGAATATAAATGCGGGAGTAACTTTTTCTTAGAACCGTTAATTCATGTTAATGTTTGGGTAGTGTTTACATTTATTTCTGTGGTTTTTTTATTTTAATGTATTTTTTCGCCCATATGTACCAATGTTAACTGTTTCTCTTTGTACAGCCATAATTTTGGAATATAAGTGCGGATGTAATTTTTTCCTAGAGCCTTTAATTATTCCAAAATAATGGGTATGGTTTCATAATTTTGAATTGAATTTGAGATGAATTTTTTGAGTGGGCGCTGCTAACTTTAGTCTAAACAGCAGCACCCACGATTTTGGGAAAACTATAGTAGCGGAAAATTCGGAAATAGAGCACTTAATTAGCATTTAATTAGCCGTAAATTTTGGATATAGTTTGGTGGAGATTCGTTTTTGGGCGCTTATAACTTTAGATGGCTTTTCCCCAATGCCAATTGCTTCTTTTGGCTTGCTGTGCTGCAGCCTTGATCCGGCTTGATTACTGTCTGGTAATGGTCAATTTTGCAGTTCCATGACAAGCACTTTTCGTTATATATTTGTTAATTGAAATGCTGTTCCCATTATTTGAATTCTTGTTTCATTACAATTTTCAGTAATCCATTCTCGTAGGTATTTCAATTCTTTTCCGATGAACTTCTTTCCGGTTTAAAACATATTTCAATTATTCTTAGAAAACTTTTATTGCATAGAACAGCCTGGGCTTTGAGTTCATAGGACGCATTCTAAAACAATCGCAGAAAAAATTGTAAAACACAAAGCCTCAACAGTAAGCTGATGTTGGCAGCGATAGAATGCAGTGACAAAAACTATCAACAAAAAGGAAGCATGACAAGTGACGAACGTATGTGTTTTGAGATTAAGTGATTTTCCTTTGAACGATAGAACGACTTGCCCAGCGTTTCCGCTCGAATATTGAAGAGAAGAGATGAAGGACGGCTCATATTTTCCCCTGAATTTGAATACGTGTCATACAGCTTTTCTATTTCTCCTTTTTTGTTAACGCATGTTTTGTTGGCCTTCGCTCAACGTCGAGGCTCTTCACTGCACTCGCAGTGTCATCGGTATTTGTTTCTATACATGATTTTACTAGGGACAAGCACGAAGGCAAGAGAAGATAAATTGCTTCTCTCTAGTCACTTGCTTTTCGACGCATACACTTACTTTGAAGGGCGGTCAAAGAAAAAAGCAGAAAAAACTCTAAGCAGTTTAAAGCAGAGGAAAAGTTTCATGAACGAGGACCTAAAATCATCGCAGATGCTGGCGACCTCTTGGCATAAGCAAGATGTCAAAACATAGCTTACCAACCAGTCGTTGGCTTTGAAACGCAATATGAAACGATTGTTCATGTTTTTAAGGCATCTTGATCAATATACAAATGTTAATTGCATGTTTAAGTTATTTTTGCATTACTATGATTCCGATATATACGTCCGTCACATTGGCGCGTCAACGGGCGGGATCGATTGTAGGGCAGCGCGCCAAGTCGGCTACGGTAAAATATTCAGAGCTATCAAATAATTTTAAAGTATTAGGCATTCGAAATCTTAATTCTTACAATACTGGTTATCCCCAAATCTCACATCTTCAAAAATTCATCTCTGCCCCGTCTTTCAATGTGGCTGCTGCAATCCCCGCTCTGCTGGAATGATGCTCTCACCTTCCTCGCAGGGCGCAGGAGGCACATTAAAAGACCAACATTGTAGAGCCATTTGCGGTCTCAACTGCTCGACCGTCCACTCTTGCCCGAGTGCTCACGTCTGTATCATCACATCTCGGCCGGCTTTAGCCCGGACTCATCCCGCGCGTCACATCCTATTCCGCGCTGCCCACACTGGCGCGAACGCGACCTCCCCGTCAGTCCTCTGCCCACCCCCGTCCCCGCCCCCTGCACCCACCACCCCGGCCCAGACACCACTCCACCATCGCACCCGTCCTCTCGTCACGGCGCAAACGCTCCGGTCCCGCAGATCCCGCCGCCTCCACCGGCCTCGATGCCTTTCCCACGCTGTCGTCCTCCCCACTGTCCCCGCCCCGCCCCCCCCCCCCCCGCCCCGCCCCGCCCCGCCCCGCCCCGCCCCGCCCCGCCCCGTCCCGCCACGCGCACGCCACCCCACAACTTCCGCTGCTGTCTCCACTCACACGGCCCAGAGCCAGGAGACCTTGCCGTCACCCCCGCCCTGATGTCTTTCCTTCGCAGGCGCCCCGCTAACGTCTCCGCCGTCCCCGCCCCGCCGACGCCATCCACCACTCCCATTCTCTCGCTGCCGCCCCGGTCACACGATACCGTCCCCGAAGATCCCGCCGCCACCGACGCCTTTCTCAATCTGCCGCCCCGCCGCCGCCACCCTCGCCACTCGCGCCCTCCCGTTGCTGTCCCCGCGCACGCGCCTCCGCCTCCCGCGTCGTCCCCGCTCTCCCCGCTGCGCCTCCGCCCCCGCCGCCACCCGCGCGCGCGCTGCCCCCGCGCGTCGACGCGTCGACGGCGACGCCGAGCTGCCGCGCAGCGCCGCCGCGGCGCCGGCGACAATTTCCTCCGCGGGAAGTTGCTCGGCATCCTTTTTTTGGGCGAGAACTTCCGCGCGTCAGGAAGACGCGCGGCGCTCCGCCGATAAGACATACAAAATATTGCTTTATTTTCCCCCATTTTTTCTCGGCGGTCTCGCGCGGTCCCCTCCGCGCCGACTGTCGCTGCCGCTCCGTCGTCCTCCCCACTCCACCCCCATGAGCGGACCCTTCGGTTCCGCCTTCTGCCGCCCACGCCCTTTTCGCCCGGCAGGGTGTCGCGATGCGCCGCCTCCGCCGCCAACGTCTGGCTCGTCGTCGCTCGCCGCCCTAACCACCCCAACCCACCCCCGCCCCTGGGCGCCACTCTCCGCACGCGGACGTGGAGCTAAGCTTCTTCCCACCCTGCCAGATGTCTGGCTGGACGGGGTCAGCATCTGAACAAAGGTCAGCATCTGGGATATGTTGTTTTGGAAGTTAAAATATTCCAGAATATTACATGTGGTATCTAGAAAAATAAAAAAAAAAACATGAAATGCACCACTGATTTTATCCGTTATGGTGTTTACATTGTTGACGTATTTTATTTATTCCTTGTAATTTACATAAGAGCGACTTTACAATTTTGTAGGATAGATTTGATGGATTGATTATTTCCGGCGCGGCAACAGCTATGATAATTAGTCCCTTAAGAGTAGTGTATGTTGAGTTTCAGGAGGTGGGCTGAGTTAGCTCAGAGCCAGCAATATTACTGTCTCTGCTGCGGCTCTGACCGGGAGGTTGTAAGATTCGAATCTTTGGGGATTTAGGTTAGGGGCTAGGTTTAGGGGTTAGGTTAGGGGTTAGGTTAGGGGTTAGGTTAGGGGTTAGGTTAGGGTTAGGTTAGGGGTTAGGTTAAGGGTTAGGTTAGGAGCCGGCTGCTCTGATCGGTAATTTTCCGTGGTTTCCGTGATCCTATCAATAGCAGGCGAAAGCCGGTGTAGGTGAGCTTTCCTTCGTCTTCTTTGATCTACCTCACACACATTTACGTGGTATTCGTGGAAGAGAAATCCCCACAAGTTTTATAACATTTTTAACACATCAATTATTTTATAACACATCATTTAAGGCACGTGTAATTATAAATGTAATAATTTGAACAAATCTACACTAATGTAAATATTAACGACGTGAGAGAAGTAAAAAAATACATTTTTGTATTTTTTCAAGAAACAAGAGTATAGAGCAATATGATGTTAATGTCATCTAATGATGTACATTTAGCACAATACTTACAAAACGTTTAAAGAAAAACATTTGGAGGGGTTTTCGAGAAATTCTTCTTTTTGTTATTTTTTACTATTACACATTTTACACGCAATATTGCGTGAAAACTACAATTAAAAAAATGTGCATGACCTTAATGAAAGTACTAATTATGGCAAACAAATTTCATTTGAATTTCAACTTCAATTTTGTAATTATAGAATGACGCCGAAAAAATTTCTGACGTCACGAAATTTGTGACGTCACGAATTGTATATAACGAAACTGAATCTTGAATAAAACACCTGGACAGAAACTAAACTTCCATGGTAATATAGTTACCTTCATGTAACGAAACTAAATTACCAGCCGCAGTAAGTTTCATTCGAGAGGCAGTTTCTTTACGTCAATAGATTTCTTGGATAGATTTCATGGCCACGCTTCGGACTTTCGTTTCGTTACGTACTTCAATTTCTGTGCACCAGAAATAGTAACGAAATGCCTAATTTTGCTTAGTTTCGTTTCTGTTGCTATCCTTGCTAGAAACTGAAAATACCGTACAAACATAGTTCTATTAAAAACATTGATTTACCTCGAAAAACAACTCTTTTCTACCTAAACACGAGAGATCTATATATGGAGCAATTAAATGCAACGAAGCAACGTTTCTACGTCTTATGGTGTATCAAGTTCATGAGTATTAAATAGCAACGCCAGGAGGCAAAGCTAGAAAGAATCAACGGTATTTGTTAATGTGAGCATAACGTGGTGATAGAGAACCGATATATTCATTTTAAGCTGCTCTGACAACAAATCATTCGCTTCGAGGTTAAGGCGACATCAGCCAGCGTTATTTACTGTGGTAATGTATTTCAAAACGCAACGCTAAGAGCCTCAGAACAATGTGAAACATCCTAAATTGAAATATTTCTCGTGCTATCAATTTAAATCTACTTCAGTACTCTGGTGGTAACGTTCCGATGTTATTGTAGCGAAAGACCTCCATTTCCATTTCCAATTCGCTTGGTAGAGAGCACTCGGTCTGTTTACTCCAACCAACGCAACTTCTTTCCTTTTATGATCCCCTTCACAATAAAAGTAAGATTTTCGTATGTGGGCAACGCAATTCTTATTTGGTGCAACATAAGTACCTAGCATATTGTAGCCATGAAAAACAAGGCAAACAACTTTTGAATTTTACTCTACCAGATGGCATTACCTCAGGGCCAGCTGATCACCACAATGCCAATTTGAAATCAAGAGGAATAAAATTAATAATTTTTTAAACATTTGAGCTTCTTTTTACCGAATAAAACACGATACAAATAAAACGTATTGGAATGGTTGCCAACGAAAACAAGTGAAACAGACTTTTACATGGCCATGTTAAATATAATACTGCCATGTACTACGTCTTTTAAGTCAGTTCTAAGCAATAATAAATATTCAATTTTTTGCTTTCACTTAGTCGTGCTGCATAGTTCCCCCACATTAGAATTTTTTCGTTCTTTGGAATATTTCTCCAAATATTTAAGACCGTTTAACGAAACGAACTCGATACCGATATCTCTACAGTAAATAATGGAGAAGAAAAACTTAAATTGCGTTTGCTACCGTGCACCTATGAAAAACTTTATTATTTTCTCAGAATATTAAACATCTTATATAATGAACAATCAATTTTAATTTTTGGAGGTAATTTACACAAAGATCATAGAAAAATTTCTAAATGTATTGAAAAACGACTCCACCGACTAAGTATAACTCATAGACAGCATTGCACAGTTGCTCTGATCGGGAGAGGGGGTTCGAGTACCGACGGTGCCGTATTTTCTACGTGAGCTTTCTAGCTAGGTGGAATTCAGCCGCTGCAGCGCGTTCTCTGGAGGAGAATTCTAGTGGCTGACTGTCCTGATCGGCAATTTACCGTAATTTCTCCGATCAGTACCAGGTGAATGCTGGAAGAGTACCCTAAGAAACGAGTCAAAGACTCGATCGCGCGCGGTGTTCCCTCCCGTTTCCTTGCCCTAACACACTCATTGTACTGCACTACCATTCTTGTTTGGAGACCAGTCGGAGCTTAGACTTCGGTCTCGGTTGAGGGGGTGCTCCTCTTGGTGACATACCTGGACCAGGGAATACCCCATTCCCAAGCCTACATGTTGGCGTTGGATCTCACCATCCCATGATGGATGAACACCGCCACCTCCCACGATTAAACATTTACTACAAAAACGAGACTAATGACAAGTTGAAGTGCTCGAAAACATGAATCAACGAAAAAGTACTCCAGATTTGTTCGCTGGAATAGAGTTGTAAAAAAAGTGTACGCTTATAAAAAAATGGATGCTTGATTTTCAATAATGTCTGTGAAAATTTGCAAATCTCAAAACATTAAAATAAAAATATTCTGGCCTAATCCCAGATCGCCTCTTCATCGTATACTGTGTGGTGTCGAATTTATGTTTTATTACAGAACATGAATTTAATGTGTATTCATAATACTCCGTTCTTTCACAAAGATAAGTGCTATTTTTACAACATGCGTTACTATCTCAAATAATTTATTCAATATCTGACGATTCTAAATCATTTTAGTTGGTACCATACATAATCGCAATATATCCTTGGGAAGATGTATGTATCTACATTTAAGCCTAAATATTATTCGGCATATGTTGTAGTTTATTTGCGTATTCCTTATTCAGTCGGAAAACGAAGAATAAACATGCCACCAAAACGTATTGCGCTCCATGTAATCTACCGTTAAAATAACGCAAGCATAAATGGTTTTTAACGTGTTTTGTTTGTTATGATATGTCATATTTTATTGTTTCATCTTCTGAAGAGAAATATAGTCAAATACTCGAAGGAACATTATGACACAATAAAATTCGCTCTTGTATAGTGTTTCCGTGAATCGTTCAATACCCAAGTTTTAAATATTTATTTTTGCATCTACTCTTTCAATGCACCGAAGACGTTCCTTACGACAGTCCTAAATACCGCTCCGAATGCCGTGTTCTAAATGTGTGCTCTTTCCTGTGAGGTCACCACTCCTTCAGTTGCCGTGTTAGTTGCAAGAGCGTCAATGCATAACACGAATTTTAATACCTTCTTTTACTAGGAGTTTATCGAGCATGAGACGAATACTTACATGCGTCTCTGAAGAGAGACGTGTTCCTAAACTGCATTAAACCCTAGCACATATACCAGATGCAACGGGGTGGAGTCAGCACAATGCGACACCTCGCAAGCCACAATGGACAATCATCTCCCTCCCTCTCACCCCCTTCTCTCTGTCTCTGTTTCCATGAAGCTATTACCGAACTCGGGCTCTGGCCTGCCATCTATGCACTCCCAGAACCCGTACCGCAGGACAATCCTGATATTCGATTTATTTTCTTCAAAGGACAGTAAAACATGTATGTGACATATAGGGGAGAAGTATAATCCGCGCACGTTTTTTTGAGCTCCAGACGCTCTTCCCAAACTTGTAACCATAAATAGTTAAATGATAAATAAGATACCTACAAAGCGAGGTTAGCAACATTTGGAAACGAAACATTTTTGCACCCGAGTTATAAATAACTTATTTGCGTGCTGAAAGAACTGCAAGTTTTCTTTTTTTAATATTGCTACGAAAACAATAACCCATACCCCAGGCTCTATTCTTATCACAACTAGCAAAAGGAGAGCTGATCAAAACGAGCATACTATATTCCACTTATGCCCAGAAGCAAAACAAGGAGCCATTTCTCTCAATGGATCAGTGAAAATAGGGTCGAAAACCTGGTCAAAACTTTTAGAGAGCGTTATGGATAAATCCTGAGGAAACAAGGAACCAGCCTATTATTCAGTTTACAGGATGCGAGTAGGAACAGATTGGATAAAGGAGGATTGCACTAATTGGGAGATTGAGGATTGCATCAATTTTTCTAAGAATTTCACCAATATTTTCCAGGAAATGTTAGGAAGGACCCACAAAAACGGTTGATATAAACAGACGCCCTTCAGAATTCTCAACCAGAAGTAATGTCGTGCGATCTAGCTTCTTAACTGGTGTCAAAAATATCTCACCATCGGAACTCAGTTTTCGTAGGACGACCCGATTTAAAACGCATTTGCGGACTAGCAGAATTGTGAATTTATACCACAGTTTATCTCTGTGGACAAGGCACTGGTTCATTTCCTCATTTAGTCGTCTAGATCACTAGGTCGAGTATAAATTATAATTCCAATTACAGTCGACTCCGGTGATAGTGAACGCCTTAGGAATAACATTTTTGGTTCACTGCATCAGAGGTTCACTATATCCGATGATTTTGAAATTAAGTAGAATATCTCCACATGAATAATTTTATTAATACAGAGATACAGCAAAATACATTAACAGCGCGAAATCAAAATTTCAATATATTTGACCTTAAAAATGAATTATTTTCAATGGTTTGCTTCGTACATTTTTCATTAGAAATTTCTCTAAAAAAATCATCTCGATCGGGTTTATGTGTAGTTTCCCTGATCCATTGAGCAAATTCTGAGATGGTCCCTTGATTTGCTTCTGACGTAAATGTAGCATCATTATGGGCACGTTTTGTTGAACTTTCCTTTTACATGTAGTGGTAGTAGAGCTTAGGGTGAGTTTCTATTTTGTTAGCAATAGAGAAAAATCAAATCCGTTCGTTTACCGTTAAAAATAAGTTTTCTATAATTCGGCAACGAGTTTTTGAAATGTTAATCTCTCGCTTTTTTAAATTTATTATTACTATTATTTTGTCATCTTTCAACTATTAATAGTTAAATTGTTGGGAAGGAATTCTGAAACTCAAGAAAGCGTGCGCAGATGATTTTCTCCCCCATACGTCACATACAGTTTTTGACTGTTTTGACTCAATATATATATATATATATATATCAAATCTTTCCGGAGAGTTCATACTTGTTTCTGCGTTATCCACTGTTTCTAAGTATCGTGATGCAGTATTGATTCCCATCAATGCCTCTTGCGCGGCGGGTGTCGCCAGGCTGTGGGGCTGTGACAGTCTCACGCTTCCTGTCGCCTACGTAGAACACCACGCACTTTGCCTCGTGGAATCTCAAGTAACATAAATTTTAAACTGAAGCAAGCAGTTGCACGTCGGCGCCTGTTGTAGCCCACCCAGGACATGGTCTTTGTTTCCTGAGTGTCACAAGGTCACCGGTAAGGCCCCTATTCTGGGTCCGCGACCTCCTCCTCACAAAAGACTTCTTTGATTATGACATTTGACCGATTATATTTTTTCCAAGCTGCCTATTGTTGGAATTTGTGACACTGAGACAATATTTTTTCCAGAAGGGACTTAATTTCCAGCATGTATTTCCTACGTTCACTGAAGCTGAGTTTCAGAGTTCACTATAATCGAGTCTTCTTAGGCTAATTTTTAATAAAAGTTAAATGGGACCAGTAACTTCACTATAACCGAGAGTTCATTATATCCGAGTTTACCATAACCGGAGTGGACTGAATTTACACAATTTTATTACGAAACCTATCTACATTCAACCTAAAAATTGCATATGAATTACAAATGAATTAAGGATATGAATTACAAAATATATCAGATTCTTACTACAAATGATGCTTGCGTCAAAGCCCTTAAGTTTCAACTATCGATGCATTTATGTATTACTTGGATACAAAGGTAACAAAGCAATGAATGCTAAAGAGAGAGAAACAATCAATTACCGGAGAGCATACGTAAGTACTTTGCTCATAACTCCAATTCACAGAACATGCTCGCATTGTGGTACGTTTCTTCGTGAGAAACAGCAATTCATTAAATGGATAGTTCTGAAGATAAAACTAAAGCTACGCATTTGAATTTTTAATCAGCCTATGATTGGACTGAGTGCCAGTGTTACGACCGCCAGAGGTTATCTTTGTGGACTGCGCCGTCATGGAACAAGCTGTGCAGTAATGTAAATGAGTGAAATTAAGAAGAGTAGAAGCAAGATTATCTCTTTACGTCTTTTGTATACATTATACAGGTTCGTGTTATAGTGAGCGACGTGATTAACCTTTTTACTGGTAGAATTCTGACTGGAATTTGGAATCAGTGTATACAGTTATTAGACCCTATTGTAATTTTAGATATGGTGTACTTTAAAACATTAAATGATATGGCCAACAAAATACTATCTAGGACTTCTGAAAAAAGAGTGCATCCTGCAAATAATAAATATATTGACATAAGAGAAAAAAATAATGAAAGTATTTATATGAGTGAATACTATATTTAAGAAAGAAATTACGTTTAACGGATTCTGTATCAACACATTATTTAATAAAGCTTTAGGTCATAGCTTCTTTAATAGTTATAGCATTAGCTTTATTTAATAAGGGAATATGTTGCTGAAACCTGTTATTGTGATGGCGTTAATGTAACACACGTTTGATAATGCAGTTACTGCAGTTGGATTATGATTTAATGCTCTGATTATTTTAGACACAAATTTCGCGGATGTTTTATCAATATTTTGTTATTTAATTGATATAAACCAACGGTTATAATGTTTGCATTAACACCACCACCACGACCACCACCACCACCACCAACAACAACAATAACAATAATAATAATAATAATAATAATAATAATAATAATAATAATAATCAATAATAATGTGTTACCCGGCACAAAATATTGTTCAACTCTCCAGTCATTGTCGTATGGAAATTACGTTGTTATAGCACATTGCCACATGTCGCTTTGGGTCACTGCATTGCAATCAACTGCACTGCAACTGCCTTGATAATCAACTGCGAACGGCGTAGCAGCTAACTCGAAGTTCATTCCTATTAACGTTGTCTTACGCAGTGTACGCTCTAAATTTCGGAAATTCCATCTGATCCGCGGAGACCACTCACAGCCCACGTTGATCATTGGTGGAGGCCACTCGCAGCCCAGGTTGATCGTCCACCGAGCAGTACTCCGCCCCGAGCAGGCGTCGTGACGCGATGGCGCAAAGAAAGGAAAGAAGGTGACGGAATCCCGGCGGAGGGGCTGCCGCTGAATGTTTTATAGAACGTGATGGGATGCCGTAGCCCGGGTGTCTTTCGCGGTTCCGGCCAAAGCCTGGAGCACTCCGGCGGACGCGCGCCGCTCGGGAGCGCTGCTCCTGAGCACTCGCCCCACGCGCCGGAAGCAGAGAGCGGAGCCGCCCGGCGCGCTATCTACCGGAGACTTCTTTTCCGGTGCAGGCACCCCGGAGACTCCGGCAGCTATCCCCTTCTTACGGTAACATATGCATTCACGGGTATTCACGTTTATAACCTCACGAGGTAGTAGCTAGATAATGGAGTCAAGATTAAAATTATATAGTACGCCAGTTAAGTCCCTCCGAAGTTGCACCAGTGGATAATGAGAGTGGTAGAAGACAGATATTATGTTGGTAGCACAGAACTGCAGCTTGTAACAAAAGAAAACTTAAATCGCATTCTCACCACAATCAAAACAGATACTGGACGTTTGTCCCCTTCACTGGTTTCCCAGTGATCTCGTTGCTACGAACATGAATACATTTTTTAATAGGAAGCTTTGATTCGGCTCGGTGCCGTGAGACTTTCCTGGCTAGTAGGAACCATTGTCATTGCATCACAAACATTCTCAAAGAAATTCATTTTCCTTTGTGAGTAATTCGTACTCTTGATTCTGCTCAACTCTTTTATTTTCTCGCCATACCATGTACTTAATGCTGCAGTACAAATCGACACTTTTTTTATTATTTCATTGACAACAACCAGTAAAAATTGTGGGTGAGGATACATGCGCACCTAATTGATTGATTGATTGATTTTTTCGTGTTTCCGGGCGCGTCAACTGCTTAGGTCATTAGTCCCGTTAGTGTAGTGCGTGTTTTTTCTTGAGAGATGGCGGTGATCTTCCCCCGCTGGATGGCGAGATCCAGTGCTGACCTACCGTCGGCTAGTGGGGTTTCACCCTAACGAGAACTCTCCCATCAGCGGGGCACCGTCCCAGCTGGGACA
This sequence comes from Teleogryllus oceanicus, assembly GCA_964035755.1. Lineage (NCBI taxonomy): Eukaryota > Metazoa > Arthropoda > Insecta > Orthoptera > Gryllidae > Teleogryllus > Teleogryllus oceanicus. The sequence goes on from CAXIVR010000001.1 coordinate 285,743,085, forward strand.
AGCTCTAGGTCCCCAACTGGTCTCCCGAAATATGTGGTAGTGTAGTGCATGTTAGTATAAGTGTGGGTGTAAGGGGAGAGGATGGGTCAAGGAAGAGGAAGGACAGATCTCGCGCGGTCCGTGGCCCGTCTGGTAGGGTACTGCTCCGGCATTCGCCTAGTGTTGATCGGAGAAAACACCGCACATAATGAAGCTACTTTACGTCCAGAAACAAAACACAGGGACATTTCAAGATTTTCTCAATGAATGAAAGGAAACTGGATAAAATACATCATCGGGGTTAACATCATTGACTCACAAGCTATAGAACAGTACTTGTTACAGGCATGTTTATTCTTTTGCATTAATACAGTTCAAAAGGGAATTGATACATGACCATCAAAATAAATATTTTCGGTTACGATGCCCAGTAGGGTCTCCAAAGTATTTTCCTTACCTATATACAACTATGAATGCACGTACCTACGAAAGAAAAATCGAATTTACTCATCCTTCTGATTCAGTACTAATTAAAACATGGGTTCCGCAGGGGTCGATTTCATTCCGTTTTCTTCGTAAACGTAAATACAAAGTGTACGTAATTACGTAATACGAGTATTTACGTGAATACGTAAACATTCCCTGGTCGATTACAAACGGAATAATAGTCTCCTTCGCTGATGGTACTAATATTCTTTGTTATTTAATTTATTAGTTTCCATTTGGACTGTAAAATTACAAAACAACTAAATATGCCTCTAGCGAGTATTGCTTCTGTTTCATTGACCGTTGACCCAACAGGTTGTCCGTTCTGTATTCCCTGATCCTTTGAGAAAATGTTGAATGGACCCTTGTTTTGTATGAGCGTAAGGATAACTTCAGTGTCTGTGCACGTTTTCTTGAATTTTCTGGGGTGTTAAGAATGTAATTCAATAATGAAACGTAGCAAGAACTAATCGTCCTGCATCCTCATCGTGGTAAACGATAAGAGTCGAAACTTGTAGCTCGATTGTCGATGCGAATAGTTTCTATTTCACCGAAGGAAATTTCTTATTTGCGAAATCCAAAACAGTTTTGCCAAAAACACTCTTTGCTAACTTTATTAATGATTGAACTTAGAAGAAAAGAGCCAAGAGAAGGGATTACGGAGATAAAGAAACCATGAATCCATTTCACTTCTTCACCATACAACACGGAGCATTGTAAAATGTTTTTTGACGTTAAATAAATCCTGTTTCAAACTCTAAGGGAATGAACAGTTTATAATAATTTTAAGAAACCATTGGCAAATAACCCATAGTTATTACTACTGTTGATGCTTCTTTTACCCTTGTGCTACTGCTGGAGAATAGATTAGAATCCAGTCCTGCACCAAACAGGTTTAACAAATGCTGATTAGAAGCAAAGGGGCGAAATGCAACCCACAGCACACGTTATACGTCAACCCAATTTATACTTTGCTGACTAAGAACGGCCGACCTGAATGGCTGACTCAGCGCAACGGTCTGAAAGTTGGCGGGTTTGAGTCTCGCCTTGGGCAAGGTGTTTGTCCTTTGTCTCTCATATAGGTTTTCGCGCTTGGGTTTTCGCGTTCTGCTGACCTCAGATCAGAGGAGCCCGCAAGTGTTTTGATGTCTAGTGTATGGTCGAATATGCGTCCCATCGGGACATAAAGCGGAACCGGCTGTCGGCTGGATAAAGTCGAGAGAAAAAACAACTAAGAAACGAAGCCTTTCAGGGCGATAAAACTATTGCAGTGTCCTAAAAATAACTAAATTTTTATTTTGTCTTAAATAATACAATCACCTTTTAGGATAGACTTTAACGTTTTTGGATGATTCCTCAACTTTGTAGAAGGCCAACAGAAACATGTGAAGCCAGATTACTGAATGAAAAGATTTCACTTTTAAAACAATGATGATTTGCAAAATGTGGAATGATTGCTCGGGCTCACCTAGTAAATAAATATCGCACTCTATCGAAACGCGAAATCATGGCATATGCTAAAGCACAAAGAGACGTTGGTGAGGACGCAAAACGTAGGCGAATACACGCCAATTGCTTTATGGCTGCACGGTCGCTGTTGCGGGGCGACAAAACAATGCTGAGTGGGATCACGTTTTAGGGATATGGTACGTTTATGACCCAGGCGTTGTAGAAAGAACTCCATTGTGGACTTGAATCTTTGCGAATTTTGAGTTTTAACATTCCTCTCCTATTCTGTCGGCCACCGGGGAATGTAAAGGTGCCCCTTCCGAGCTTTTGCTGCTTCAGTGCTAACTGTCCGCGGCTTGAATAGATTGGCGAACGCTTCCCTCTCTCTCTGTGATCTCTGAGTGTTCGTCGAATGACCTCGTGTCGTGATGGAGCGGAGATGCTTAAGTTAAGCGGGGGATGTGGAGAATTCGTGCAGGAACGCGCACTATAACCAAAGGACGTTTAAAAAAGTTTCGATCGTGACCACTTCTAAAAGCCTTCCCCAATGGTTTTATTCTGAATTATTTATAATATTTCCTTTGGATTCAGAAATACTATTCTTGAAGTTATCAACAAATTAATAATGCCAATAAAACAATTATCAATAATAATAATAATAATAATAATAAATGATAATTTTTCGGGAAAACTCTTGCTTGTATTATAAATTGAATTCAGGACCATGGAGAGGAAACCAATTATGACAATAAGATGTTAAGATTATATTTTATTACATTTCTTATTGTTCGATGTGTTACGCCCACCTTTTTGTGTACTGGAATGATGGAATGAACAGCAATACTGTACAATGTAATGATTCAACACTAAATAATTCTACAGAGAGAGCAATCGAATTCGTTCCTAAATCAAGTCCATTAAATATAAAACATGGAAAAATTTTGGAATTAGCATTGAAAGGTATTCCCTGTTGCGAGCGATAGCAAGCGTATGCGTAACGCTGATGTTCGTGCTGAACGTGGAGATAATGTCTGTAATGAAATATGTTTTCAAAGACACATATTTAATTAAGGTCATAAGAAATTTCCTGAAAATATGAGTAGCTTTTGCCATTTTTAAACACACTTAATTCCCCACATTAATTAAACACACTTAATAAATATTTGTTCCTCTTATAGAGCAAAGGACGATAAAAAATGTTGCTCGTTCTATTTTTGGCAAAGAGCCTGTACAGTTAAAAACTGCAAAAATAAACATTACACAATTACAATAATACCCAAGATCGAGATTTATTATTTTATATTTGAATGTCTCTACTTATTTGAGATAATCAAGATTATTAACAACTGCAGAAATCAAATTTATCACTCTTGTAGTATGTTTACTCACAACATTTCGACGATGGTTGTGTCGTCTGGCAATATTTAACACTGTGCATTAATTAATGCAATGAAGAAATAAAGTTTAAAAACCCGCACTACATAACTGACATTAATACAGATGTACATTTTCTCTGTATTATTAACATTTTACATGATTGTATAAAAGAAAAGAAAGAAATGACCTGGTCATTAATTTACAATAATATTTAAATCGATCAAGTACTTTTTAAAAATTTTGGAAATGTATATGGATACTGAAAATATAGACGACCAATACATTTCCAGAGGGCAAGAACTTTTTTTAGAGTCGAATTTTCCCGGTATGAGATTTTCAGAGCCGACGATCATAAAAAACCTACCGCGAACGCTGCACTTCATCAAGAGCGTAAATGGTGTGCTATTCACATGCTTTTAAAGTATAAAAGGATACATTATACGAACACATTTATTTCACAAACGTCGAATGCTTGGTGGCAGTATTATCTTACAATTGCATTAGTAGACTCGAATGCATTCAACATAACTTGAAAGGACGAAATAGATATATTATCTGTAATACTTTTTCAGAAATTATAGAAATAAAACGTCGAGTAAATAACTTGTGCTGCGAAACACACAATAAAACTTCACAATACGATTATATTAGATTCAATAATATCGTTCACAACCAAACACAGTAATCATTACATTAAAATATTGCAATTTTAGCTTTGAATATCATACGTTAATGCATTTCATACAAATAATACTAATAATATTTATAGTAAATTGCTACAAAAACACCCTTCCTAAAACACGTTATATGAGAAATTCCCCTGAAAATTGGCCAGATTTTTTTTATATTTCCCTGAAAACGTATATTCTTTATTCCGCTACAAGAAAACGTCATGCTTATTTAATATATTTTGTGTTAAACTGACTTGTGTCGAATATAATTGAATTGCTTGCAAATCGAAGATCTTTGTATTTAAAATATCTTGAAGGAACTAATTCTTAAAATGAATAAGGCATTCACATAGTCTAATTTGCAACGTTCGATTTCATTTGATTTATTTTCATCAAAGAACAGGAAAAACTATATGTAACGTATAGGTGGGAAGTACAATCTATTCACGTTTTATTTTTTAGTTTATTTTCTTGTTTGTTGGTTTGACACAATACTGTCTCTAATATAATCGCGTTTAGTGATGATTTATATAAGTGAATAATATCTCTTCCCCTCTTTACGATGGTTTACAAATTATAGAACATTCGCTCAACACACACAAGCAAGGACAAGAAAATATGAAAGGTGCAGTTGTCACGAGGTCGTAACGAATGGTAGCTTCTTATTTTCCGCCTTCAAACACGAGGCGTTACGAGCAGTGCCGAAGCATTACGTATGTGTTGTGTGTCAAGCCCCGACCCTCCCCCGCCGCAGGGCCGGCCCGCCACCAGGCCGTCGCCTTCGACCGCTGCACCCGCTCCGGCAAGGCAAGACCCACCCCGCCCCACCCCTCCCCTCCTGGCCCTGCCCCTCCCCTCCTTCACCCCCGCCCGACCCCATCGCGATTCTCTTCCGTCATTTCAGAGCGTCCCTCCCACCCCACTCTTCCCACGCGCAACTCGCCCTCGCGCGCAAACCGGCCTGTTTCTCCGACGCCTTCACCGCCTGCTCGCCGCCTCGACTCCACGCCGCGCAACGCCGCTTTCTATAGAACGTTCGCGATGAAAGGAACATTTCTTCATGGTATGCCCGACAATTGAGCATTGGTTTCTTTTGATGAGTTGCGTGACAACTCGACATCACTGTAAAGCGATCGTAAATATTTCAGGCGGCAGTTGTGTCGATGAGTTTTCTCATTGAAAAATCGATTTGAAATGAGTTCGTACTCTTCATTAGTGCTTAATATTCAAAGGCACGTAAAGGTTTCAGAACTGTAACATTTACTTTGTGAGACTTTCCAGATTCACATTGATAAAGGTGACAGAAAGATGGACTGCCTCATGCTGCCTAATTTAGTACTCAGGGGGTTCGAAAGGTGGTAACATTGATTATCGTTGCCATCCACAAAAAAGAACATTAAGGTTAGCAGAGGCTCTCAGAGAGAACAAGAAGTCTGTGAGAGTGGATCCCAAGAGGCCTCTTATTTCAAAGAAATGTCCCCTCCCCTTCAGTACATAAACAGGAATCAATTCTTCATGCAGTAGATATAACTTAAAGCGGTTAATTATAATCAGAAGTAAATATATTTTATATTTATTTTGAAAGAAAAATCGGAGCCCCAATTAAGTCGGGGCACGTTTCCCGAGCTGTCTCGCTTCTGAACGCCCCAGAACGTTATACAAACAAATCTACCAATTATTTCACATGAGCGTTTGCCAGTATTGGAAACGTAAATATATGGTTTTGTGCATTTAATTACATCAGTATTCTTTCTGTTGCGTTATAGCTCCATTCATGGATTCGTACGACCTACGTGCACTGACGCAGTCGATTGGGAATTTTCTTTATCATGGGAAATGGGTCAAATGCGGGATCGGCTCATCGCTCCTCCGGAGAGATGGGAGAAGGATGAAAACTGAGGAAGGGAGGATCGTGATCGGAGCGGAGACTTGTTTACGGTACGGCTCCTGCATTCGCTTCTAATTTATCGATGGAAACAACGGCCACGATCGATCAGCGCACTAATGAAATCTCGAAAGGGCTTTATGAACTTCCCACGCGGTGCCCAGACACATCCTCACACCAGCTGCTTGTAGTGTCTGTCGAGGCAAAAATTCATCTAAGGACGAACGGTCTTTATTGCGTCCCACGCGGCCTCTCCGCGCCGCCGCGCTCGTCCTGCGTTTTGTGGCCGCGCGGAGCGGAGCGGGCCACTGGCCAGCGCCGCCGCTTGGCTACTGGCCGCGGACATGGCTGTGCGGGGGCTGCGGCTGCACTGCCCCCGCGCGGCCTTCGTCATTCCTTCTATACAACCTCTGCGGTCACTTCGCCTCCTTCTGTGATTCGCTCTCCTTGTCCTCCCCCCGCTGCCCGTCGCCGCTGTCTGCAGACCGCTGCCCTCCCGCGTCCCGCCCGCCACCCGTCGTCCACTGCCCGTCACCGCCGCCGCCATCCCCGCCGCTCCCGTTTACCGTCCCCCGCCCTCTGTCCGCCGCCCATCACCACTCGCCCGCCGCCCCTCGCCCACCGCCCCTCGCCCGCCACCCCTCGCCTGCCGCCCCTCGCCCGCCGCCCCTGGCCCATCAGCCCCTCGCCCGCCGCCCCTCGCCCACCGCCCATCGCCCGCCGCCCCTCGCCCGCCGCCCCTCGCCAGCCGCCCCTCGCCCGACGCCCCTCGCCCGACGCCCTCGCCCGACACACCTCGCCCGACACCCTCGCCTGCCGCCCTCGCCCACCGCCCTCGCCCGCCTCCCTCGCCCGACGCCCTCGCCCGACGCCCTCGCCCGACACACCTCGCCCGACACCCTCGCCTGCCGCCCTCGCCCGCCGCCCTCGCCAGCCGCCCTCGCCCGACGCCCTCGCCCGACGCCCTCGCCCGACACCCTCGCCTGCCGCCCTCGCCCGCCCCCCCGCCTCACCCCCGCCCTCGCCCATCGCCCTCGCCCGCCCTCGCTTCCATCCCTCCCCGCCGCCCGCCCCCCCCGGCCACGCTGGCCACTGGCTGCTGGCCTCTCGCCTCCCGCCGCGCACGTCTGCCGGGGGGTATCTATGGGCCTCCTGCGTCCACTTGTGATCCTGCTCTTGTTGCTGCCCCCTCGTCTCTCTTCGACCTGCAACCAGTTCCCCTCTCTGCTCGCGCCCTTTCAAGCTGCTGGGCCCCCGCTCCGCTCCAGCTGTCCTCGCAAATATCCCGCCCCCCCCGCCTCCGCCCCGACCTCGCTCCCGCGCCTGCGCCCGTTCCCGCCGCCGCCGCCCTCCGTCGTCCTTCCCAGCGCGAAATTCCCGTGGCGCCGCCGAAACGTCCTGGCACCGTATCTGCACAATTACTGCGTAGTCTCTGGACAATTCCGGCATTGTCCCTTTGTGATCCTTGAGGCGTTCTCGGGTGGTTCTCGTGGGGTACTTAAAAAGGGTCCATACGGTATCACAGCAATTTCAGAGGGATTTTCACGAAATTTTCATGATATTCTCGATACGTTCCTAGTAACGTAGTGCCGTATGTTGCGGAATCTCGACGATTATCCCACGTGACTCAAGTTAAGTACATTTACGTTCTCTAGAGTACTACATTACATCTAAATATACCGGGAGGTTTTCATATTATCTATTTACCTCCGGATCTTTGAACGCAACCCTGTATTTTCTTGAAACGCTAAAGATGACGTTTGTCACACTGTTAATTTCAATTAACGGGCCTTTGAACGCCAGATGTGTTTACTTCAGGGATATTACAAGCTCTGTAGAATGTTCGCGCAAGCTACTTATGATGTCTCCAGTAAAACGACGTAGGTTTCTACGCGACAAACAGCAGCGTGCAGCATCTGTGAGGCCATTAATAGACCTCACTCTGTTATTACACGAGCTGATTATATGCGACACGATCTTGCCCACGCTGCCCCTTCTTGTTCTTGCTCACCTCCGCCACATAGCTTCGCGCTCCGCTGTTGACCCTGCCGCATCCTGTCGTGTTAGCACCTTCCTACGATCCTCTCTCGCCATGTCTCCCTCGTAGTTCACCTCACTCGACTAATCTCTCTCGTACTTCACGCGGAGCACCGTATACCTCTCTTGCGACACCGGCGCGGCGTTCCTTGCACCACGCAGCTTTGCACTGTAAACAGACGATGCGCTGCCCCTCTGCGAATAAACTAAGTGTCTCTGTCGTCGGTTTCCCTTTACAGTGCGTCCGCTTTCCGATCCATCCAATTCGTTGTTTTTTCTCAAGGCGGACTTCAAAACGCTAGACTAATTTCAATACATGGAACTGATGAGTCAATGAGTTGTTTTTACATTTCCCCTTCACTGAAGAGAATGATTAAGCCGGAATGAGTCATGAATAATGCAGCTCCCTTTGCAAACTCCTGACGTACGTTTGTGTTCCTCCTGGTCCGTTCCGCTTTGACTCGCTGTTGATAAGTTTCTAACATGCCATCGTAAATGCGCACAGAGAAGGATCGAATTTTCAGAACGCCACTGAATACTATATCCGTAGTGGTGTTCAGTGCTTCCGAACGTATCACTGTATTAACTCCCTTAGTTACCAATTTTCAAATCATAAAACGAATTTTGGGATTGTTATTTCACGGCATTTACTTGCTTTAGACTGAATTCCGAAATATGTGGATTCCATATTTTGATCAAGATTAGATCAGAATTTTTTACTTCAAAACAATATTAAAATAATCTATTACAATGATGTTTTTGTAAAACCCACATTATTTACCTTCACACTGTCTCGTCTGCTTTCACAGCATTCCAACGATCTTATATTCCTTATTTCAATTGCGTTTACCTAATTCTTGCATCTATTGCATTAGTATATTGCATCATGATTCTTCGTGTTTTCCATTTTCTCCCGTTCACACATTAGTGTGCTTTCCAAATCATATCTGAACTCCAATTCCTCCATTGGTTAGTATTACCTTTCATTATTGCCCCTCTTGGCGATCTCCTCGAGCCCATCAGCTCTACCTGCATGCATGTCACGTTCTGGCAATTGCTTGACCGCTAAGATTCTCACGTTTCAAATGAAAGGTCAATCACGCATTGAAGATTTAGCGTGTGAAATGCGAACATAACTATTGACAATGTATGTTGTACTCTGTAACTCTTGTATGTATTATACTAAAGCAAAGATCGTCCACCTCCTAATGAGTTATTTGACTCTACGTTCAAAATCTAAAATTAGTAGTGATATCTCTTTTTTAGATATCAATTATTGTTAGATATCTGTCGCAAATGAGGCAAAAATAAAAATGGCATTTTTTATAAATTTAAAGAATCACCACTTAAGTAAAACCTATATCCCACTTTCATTGAGAAAATTAAAGCAAAAGTAGAATTGTCTATAGACAATTAAATTAATGAGAAGTCTGTTACTGCTGTTCCTCCATCACCTTCTCAAACTGGTTAGTAATTTGAAAGTGACAAACGCAAAGAGGAACCCAAGTGGCAATTTGTTAGTTTGGGCCGATAATTGTTCAAGTACTTCAAGCTTGAGAATTTGATTCGCAGAAACACGTTGACACAAAAAACCCACCCGCAAGGGGAAAAAATCGTTTATTGCGGCATTTTTAATCACTTGAGTGTTGTTTTCAAAACTAAGAGTGGCTGTTAATTCGTCATCATTATGCAGGTTTATCTATCTATCTTAAGTAGTTTCACAGCATTAGTATTCCACAGCGATCTACTGGAAAGACCCTTGCAATCAACTCGACTGGTTAACGACCCCAGTCCTCAAGTATTCCATCATAACTCTCATCGTGTCTGTTTTCAATTCCTCTTTCACATTCTCCTATTCACCTATTCTGGTGCCTTCCAACGGATTAGCGTTCTTCCTTCCCCTCGATGTTCAGCATTATGTTCCTTCATTGCTCCTCTTAGCATTCCCCTCAGAGCCTCAAGGTCTAGTTCTGACCTTCCATTCCGCTTCCGGCCGTTGCTTGTCCTCTCGCCCCCATTTCCATGCCATCGCCTGGGGCGCTAACGTAAATCCCCCTCGCGTCCCTAATACGCCATCTACATCGCAATAGCCGCGGGTCAACGAGAGCGTAATGTCAGCACACTGTCATTACCAGGGCTCGGATTTATAAGGAATAACGTGCAGGTAAATATTTACATACACGTGGGCTATAAATATTCAAAATATGGAGTACAAAATGGGATAAAATTTAATAAAGAGATGAAAATATGAAAAAAAAATTGTATTAATTAAATCTTTCTCCTGCTAAAACTCCGCGCATGGTCTCATAAAAATGACAATCTTCAACCTCTCAATATGTTGTGCAGTTGAATTCAGGTCTACTTACAATCATGATTCCCCAAATTTGCACTAAATGTAACAAATTATCTTCCAAGAATAATTTTGAAATAATATGAAACGGAACATATTCAATGGCGCAGTAAGAATGATCCCATGGCAGGCGCTGTATGTGAGGGGCCAAGCCGACTTGATATTTTCTTATAAACAAATTTCACTTGATGTTGAATTTAAATTTTTATTTATTTTTGATACATAGTTATTTATAACGAATTCAATTGGAATATTGAATGACTTTCGTTACTATAGAAATTTTGTAAAACCCTGTTTCTGAAAATGTGATAGCGGCTTTAGGGTGCACAGGAAGCCACGTGATGCCCCTCTCTTGGGCGCGCCACTGAACATGTTGCAAATGCAATGTTGAAACATGCAAATGAATTTCGTAAAATATGTGAAAATAAGCACTATACTTGGAAAATAGGTAATCAATTATGTTGCAAATGACTTCAAAAAGCCTAATTCGTGAACATATATGACAAACGTAATTGTAATAAATGAACGTGAATGTAATTACTAGAGCTTGGACGTTCAGGCATTTATTTTACCTAAAACAGGTAAGCAAAATGGCTTTTATTTTTACTAAAATAGGCGTGAAAAAAGGCTTTTAATTTTACTAAAATAGGCATGCAAAAAGGCATTTATTCTGGATAAGGTAGGGGGCAAAACTCAGGACACATTAACAAATCACAATTTAAAAGTAATTAGTGTAAATAATTAATAATTAAACATTTCATCATTTTTATTCTAACTCTTAAATTTACATTAGCACTCACGTGGAAGGAAACTACCTTTTCTTTGTAATCTTGATCGCACTTTTTATTTATTTATTTATTTATTTATTTATTTATTTATTTATTTTACGTCAAAAAACAGTTAAAAACTGCGTATGACGTGCTATAGGGAAAAAGTGAATTGTGTGCACATTTTCAAAATTCTGTGATCCCTACACTAAGTCTAATACTACTTAAATTTTGAATTTTTGAAAGGGAGAAAAAACAAAAACTCCCATGTAATAAAATCTATTTTCAAGGATAAACAAGCAATAAATTTTGAATTTTGAAAGGGAGAAAAAAAACAAAAAACTCCCATGTAATAAAATCTATTTTCAAGGATAAATAAGCAAAAATTTTGAATTTTGAAAAATCTATTTTCAAAGATAAATAAGCAATAAATTTTGGCTCTTATTACTTCCTGCCGCGACAACATGGAAACGATAATTTGAATAATTGTATTTCCCACAGAATTCTAGAAGACGTGCACAGAAAATGAAGTTACATTTATGTCCAGAAGCAAAACAAGGGGCCATCTCAGCATTTGCTCAATGGATCAGGGAAACTGGACGAAACACCTGATCGAGATGGGGGTCATTGACCCGGAAGCTGTAGTACAATAGTTGTTACAGGTTGTTTATACTCATTTATACAGTCCAAATGGTAAATAATGCATTATGTATCATTGTTAAAATTAATGTTCCTTTTCTTGTGATGCACAGTATAGTCTCTAATTGTATAGAAACAGTTATGCAGCAGAAACGATTTCACTTGGGATTTAAACTTTTCTATTGAATTTAATCGTTTAATGTCATCTGGCAAAGTGTTGTAAAATAATGTACATGTATTGTATGTGAATTTTTTGTAATGAGCTGTTGATACTGTCACCTGATGAATATGATTTCTACGTCGAGTGTTATAGCAATAGACTTCGGCATTTTCTGAAAATATATTCCGCCCTTGAGCAAGTCATTTTTACAAAACCACTGATTCGTAAATAAAAGACACGGTAATGGTAGAATTCCTAGATTAATGAAGAGAGGCTTACATGAATCACGTGGGTGGGATTTGGTTATTATTCGTACAATTCGTTTTGTAATCTAAAAGTCTGGGAGCTATAAGATGTATTTCCCAGAATATTATGCCATATCTCAGGCGGGAATGAACATTCGCGAAGTATACACAACGAGCAGTATGAAGGCTGACTGAATTTGCAAGAATTCTGAACGCGTAGCATAATGAACTTAATTTTGTGTTCAATTCATTTAAATGGACGTTCCATTTAAGGTTTGACTGAATTGAGAGACCTAAAAATTTTGTTGCCTTAACATCAGTCAATGGTACACTGTTCATTTCTTTCCATTTACAAACATCTGATATTGTACTATTTACGGTTTCTTAATTGTTTATTTGAAATGGAAAACTGCATTAAAACCGTTTTCTTTTCGTTTACTATTAATTTGTTATTTCGGAACCAATTTGAAACATCTGATATTGTACTATTTACGGTTTCTTTATTGCAAAGGATGTTCGTATCATCCGCAAAGAGAACCGTTCTTCCGTTTCGAATCGTCGAGGGCATATCGTTTACATAAAGTAGGAACAGAGTAGGGCCTAAAATCGATCCTTGAGGAACTCCACATGCAACGGGCAAAGAGTCGGAAAAGTGCGTACGTAATGTTCCATCATTCCAGTAAGGTATTTCAACTCTCTGAGATCGTTGTTTAAGGTACGAACATAACCAATCTGGAGCAATACCACGAATTCCATATGAAGGTAATTTGGAAAGTAAATGTCATGATCAATGACGTCAAAAGCTTTTGAGAGATCTAAAAATAATCCAATAGGTGCCTCGTTTTGATCCAATGATGAGGCGACATCTTTAAGAAAAGAAAATATAGCTGTTTCCGTTGATTTTGATTTTCTAAATCCATGTTGGCAATCTGAAAGCGCGTCGTGTTTAGTGAGAAAAGTTTCCATTCGTACGTAAAAAAAAAATTTTGAATTTCATTTTTGTTGCCTTTTTTGAAAAGCGGCTTAATTTAAGCTGTTTTGAAAATATCTGGAAACGTTCCATTGCATAAAGATGCATTAAATATGTGAGTTAACGGGTGTATAATGGCATACGCACAAGTCTTTAACAAAGAATCCGGGAATTCATCTAAACCGGACGAATATTTATTTTTTAGTTTACCGATTATTTTGAGAATTTCATAGGAAGAAGTTTCGGAAACGAACATTGTGTCTAAAATTTTGGGTGAACTGTCTGTTTTTGAGTTTTGTGCCTGAAGACCCTTAGTGAGATCGGCAGCAATTCTCGAAAAGTATTGGTTAAAGAGATTAGCCACTGTTGCCGGATCGTTCACATTTATATCGTTATATTTTAAAACAACATTCTCTACGGGGTTTCTAGTTGATTTGGTAGTATTTTTTATTATATTCCACATTGCTTTTGTTTTATTATTTGAGTTCAAAATATCCTGATCGTTTTTCATTATTTTAGCCTGCCTTATGACTTTTCGTAACACTTGAGCATCCGATTGATGGCTACGTATTTATTTTACTCGCGGCCCTGTCTCTACGAAATGCTATGGTGGACTCCCTTTTGAATTTTGCAACCGTAGCAGTAAAAACGGACTTGTAGATTTCGTTCTTCGCACTAGTGTAATCGCAAGGAGGGAGGAGAGAACAAGAAGGTACTGAGAAGGGTACAATCCTGTATAGACAGCTCTGTCCTCAAAAGGGATCCGAGGCCATATACAAACATAGGATGAGATTTTTCGTGAGCGTACAAGTTCATAAGCATGGATATAAAAAATCGTCACTGATCTCACCTTTCTTTCTCTTTTAGGTTTTTAACACAACCAGATACTGGAGCCTGCGCCTCCATAGACAAACAATACAAACTTCATATTGTCCAGAATAGCAGGTAGTTTCCTACTTCATAGAGACTGGGATTGGGAGAGCAAAAAGTAAAATAACAACGAAAAAGGCGGAAAGGCCACAAGTAAGGAAGACAAAGACCCAAAAAAGACAAAATGCCAAAAGTTGGCTTCAGAAGCTATAGACAAAATAGGCAATAGGCAAAATCAAAATCTGCTAAAACAACTCCAGAAGTACAATTAAGTGATTCCTACAGTTAAAAGTGATAAAATCGTAACAATTATAAAAAAGCATTATGCTAAACTTCCTGGCTCTAGTAATTAGAGATCCTAGCCCTCGCCGTAACATTAAGCTCTTCATGATCTTGCATGGCCTCCATCTAAACACTTCTCTCTCGCGTCAACATAGTCCATTTCTACTGTTTTTATTGTTAGTTTCTTACGCGCCTCAGTCTTTTGTCATTGCTTTGCTTGATATTGTGTGTTACATTAGCAATAGTATTTTAAATTTTGCGAGTACATTTTATTGATGCTGTGTACCACACAATTACTTTTTCGGTATTTCATTGCTACTGCTTGCACACTGTTTTCATTTCACTTTCTAAACGCGAAATACAGTCTTACCTTGTAACTCTGCTTGAAGTCTCATAATACCAAAGCATAAGCTACGTGATTTCTTATCGAGATTCGCGGCGTTAATTATTTTTACTTTTACACGTCATGGATGTAACTTCAGCGGCTTCGTCTTCACAGACTCTTTTCCATCTCTCTCGCAGTTGGTTCTCTCACTTTTAATCATCCTCTGAGTACAAAACGGGAGGTTTCTTTTGAAATTTTACTTTCTTTCATCGTCAGTTCCGAGACGTAGAGAGTTAAAGCATTGTCCACCGAAGGCGAGGACAAGAGCTGCCAGCTGGAAGTTCCTTGGGGTTACCGTGAGGTTGTCATATTCAAATTCAAAGGCAAATCACGCATTATATATTTTACAGGTCCATATTATCAAGTACGTAATAGATGCCGCAAACAAATACCAGAAAATTCATTATTTAAAATAACATTAATCTTCGTACTTGTTTCTTTTCACCTTTCTGGGAAATTGCGTCTGTACATTATCAATGGCGTACTAAGTTTTTTCGGTTCTTTGATTGAGGTTATTGATTTTTTTCTCTGAATTTTGCATTGTATGTAACAGATATTAGAAACTCCTTCTCTTCTTTTAAAATAAACTATTCCTAAACCGTTTATTTCACATTTCACACTCATCATTGTCCCGCGTTGATACCCGTCTTTAAACTGCCAAAACGTAAGGAAAGGATTGCGTCAGAATTTTGAAACATTATTCTTCAATCTACAATAACTTCCTAAAGTTTTTACCCACTTTCTGTTTCGAATATCGTACGTTTTTTAACATCATGTATCTTCTGAATGCCAGTAAACCAAAATTTCCGTAGTTAAATTGTAGTATCTATTATCATGATTTATATTTTAGTTAGATTTAATGTTTAGGATTTACGTTATAAATGTTTCCCTAGTACTCAGCTCCATGTCAACTTTATATGACGTCACGGAGGCTCCTAATTCATCCTCACATTAACCTGCGCCTCCTTGCAGCGGCTGGGCGGCGGCGGCGGCGGCGGAGCCTGCGCCAGCTCCAGCGTCCCTTGCGGCGCCGCCCCGTGACCCCAGTGTTTGCCTCGTCCCGGCCCTTCGCGTCGCCTTCCAAGCGGCCTCCGTACTTCCTACTTCCTTCGCACAACACCCACCGCTCCGCATCGCCTTCCATCATTCCCCTCTCTCCGGCCGCCGCGACCGCCTCCGCCTCCGCCTCCGCCGCTGCTCCTGGCCCCGCGCCCTGCTTCCTTCCACTGGCGATTTCACCCCTCTCCGCCGACCCCCTGCCGCCGTCTTCCGCACCGTCGCCCCCGCCCCCGCTCCCTGCTCCCGCCCGGGCCCCGACGAAGGCGTCGCCTGCGGCCCCGGCAGAGCCTCGCTCGTTCGTTTCCGGCGGGATCCAATAAAGGAATGCGCGACAGCCTTTAAATATTTGGGCTGGCGGCGCCCGGCGCCCCCCGCGCCGCCCCGCCGCCCCCGTCGCCCGCCCGCCGACGCCCTTCGCGCCCACCTGAGGGCTCGGGAGTACGGTAATTACTGGCGGGGCGGCGGCGGGGATGGCGGCGCGGGAATGCGCGGTCGACCGCCAGCTACGCAACAGCCGCCCGCTCCCACCCTCGCACTTTGCCCCGCGCCGCGCGGCCCGGGTCTTTAATCACTTGCGGGGGCCACCGCACGAAGAAATAAATAAATGCTGCAGCTGAGGAACACGCGGAGAATATAAAGCGCGTCGTTGTTCCAGGTTGTTAATATTCCTAGTAAAGTTCGCTACATTCCGATGCTCGCCGCAGGAATCGCTTTTGTGCGTGTGTTGAGTGGAGTTAGGAGGCTTCCCGTCGTGTGGTACTTCGCTCGATTGCAGAATATATATTTCGCTACGCCATTTTGCGGTTAGGATTAAGAAGTCCATTATCTGAGTCAACAATCGGACTGGACCGCGTTTCAAAATGCAGAGAAAACAAGAACTGCTGGGTGGCCCACTACTTAACTCTGTGCTGGATTATTCAGATTATGAAGAAACTGTCTCTCGTATACGTGGTGAATGTTCCTATATACATTACAAATCCGTTTTTGCGGCTGCTTCATCAAGCCTCAGGGCGATGAGCCGGTGCCGACTGTGCTGTCTCACGAAATGGATCTGATTATTTCCGTTCATTCCACGTTCAACACAGAGCAACATGATTGCAGTATTTTCTCAATGTAAATTTGGTAGTAGAATGTGTGTGTGTGTAAAGAGAGAGAGAGAGAGTGAGAGAGAGAGAGAGAGAGAGAGAGAGAGAGAGAGAGAGAGAGAGAGAGAGAGAGAGAGAGAGAGAGAAAAAATAAAGAAAAGTTTAGTTGATCTTTAACATCACATACTTAATCGTATTACTTGTAACGGTTGCGTTATATTATAACGTAACAGATATTGATTAATTGAAACCACAAAATCCTTTCCAACCCAACTCCTATTGTATCCATTTCATCACCACGGTTGTTCAGAAATATAATTATTTTTGGTAAAAAAATTTTAACCATTTGGGCCAATTTTTAAAATTATATATTTTTGAAAACTTGTCACGATTTTACTCCACATTACTCGACAACTACTCATACATTTAGAAAAATGTGTACATGACATTACTAATTTTGAAGAACAGATTTCATGTCACAGTGGAGAACAAATTTCACGTCAGAGCTTACATGTAAAAAAACAAATTGCTATCTTCAATAATATAGTTCAAGGGCGTTGAATAATTTTATACTTTGCAGTTTTTCGAAAATTCAGAGATTTTAATGAAAAACGGAACTGCGCCCATTTCACAAGTGCACTTTGTGTTATCTGAGCAAGAAAAAATAAAGAAAAGCCTTATTTTCCGAATATTTCAAAAATGTCCTAGAGACTTTTGATCCAAAATTGAAGATCTGCTTCAAATTCGAATGGCCGCGACATCATCCAGATTAATTGGGGATTATCATGTTGGTAAAAATGATGTTACGATTTAGGCGCTAATGTTACTTACAACCGGACGGACAGGCAGACAGACAAACGTATAAAAAGGCAGACCTACAGACATTATGCGAAAAACACTTTCTGGGTACGAAGGATCCTCAAAATATTCATTCTCTCCATGAAGAAAAAATAAGATGACATTAATTCAGACCCCTAATGTCAGTCGCAATCAGGGATCGATATTTAGCAACATGAAACCACGTCGGGAGGCTGATTGGAGGGGAAAAATGAACTGTAAGAAATAATGAAAACTAAACCATAATCTTTAATGATTTTGTTACCATTTCAGTCATAATAACCTTTCTTTAAACTATTTGTAAAGGAATAGAAAAACTGCCATCTCGTTAACAAATAGCAACCATGTTACACATCCCGTTATCAATAAGCAACCAAGTTAAACGAATAATTTAACTAATAACTTACTGGGATGGACAAGACATTATGGGTGAATACCAGAATTCAAAAGATAAGAATACCAAAGGTGGTAATTTGTAATGATTTAAATTCTTTCGTTGCAGCAACATAGTATTAGGATATATAATTTATTTTATACTATAAAGATATATTAAATAAAAAAATGTAAAGAGAAAAAATTCATGTAAAACTTGTTAATACAAGAATTAAGAATAATACAGTAGAAGGCAGGGCGTTAATTGGAACGCCCACATTGTTTTTAATTAATGAAAATTAGTAATATTCCTAACCAAAATTCATGTAATGTTAGCCACATTTATATGCTAATTATATTTCTTTTGGGTTTTATAACAAAATATTTTTGCTGAAGACTTTTTTCCTTATATCACCCTTTGTTCACATTGTACTACATATTCATAAAATGTAACTAATGAAAAACTAAAAATTGTTATTCTATTTGTTTTAATAAGGGTCCAATAAAACATAATCCTTTAGAATAAATCATACATACTTAAAAAATACAAGATATGAAGCGAAATGAAGAAAAAATGTTGATTTACACAGTTAAATATTTTGCAACATTTATGCAAAAAATAGTTGGATTTTTTCTCTTGGTCAATTCGAGATGTTAAATATTTTGTTTTCGAATAATGTGTGCATCCAAGCTTTGAACGTTAGTACGGTTCAGCTCATAAAATGAAGTATTCAATTTCAGCGGAAAATACTCATATATTAGTTTCTCTCATCTCTTTGCTTAAAGCTGTAGGTCTCCCTCTCTTTTGTTTGACTGTTTCCTCTGGTTTTTGGTATTATTCCGCTAGGCAACCTTTTGAGTGTTGCCCTCCGCACATAAAACATTTTATTAGCTTTGTTCCAGCTTATATTTTTACTTTCGATTTACATCAATTGCTTTGGAAATGTGGAAAGTACTCGAGTTTGTTTATTTTGTTTTTTCCTCCTTATTTTCACGAAATTGGAATATATTTGTATCTATTTAATATTATTTTTTAAATCAGAAATTATATAAATTTTATGGGACGTTTGGGATGCAGAATCTGCATTTAATGTTCAGAAGGAATAAATGTAACTTCATTATCTGTGCACGTCTTCTAGAATTCAGTGAGAAATATAGTTATTCAAATTTTCTTTTCCATGTTGCCACGGCAGAAAGTATTATTCCTTGATTAAGGACATGATGGACAAGAGCCCAAATTTATTGCTGATTTATCCTTGAAAATGGATTTTATTAACAATTCTTACAAAGAACTAATTTTTTCTGTATTCAAAATTAGTAGTTTCTGTATAAAAAGTAGTATATAGCTTAGTGGAGGGATCACAGAATTTTGAAAACGCGCACAGAATTCACTTCCCGTAGCATGTCACACACAGTTTTTAACAGTTTTTGACGTAAAATACATAAAATAAATAAATAATAGGGAAAAGCATTTCACATTTAACTCGAACTGCTGTTCAAACATTCTAGAAAAAAATACTAAACACGAAAATCCTACTATTCTACCTCTACTATCCCAGAGTTGTATTTGGATCACAATACAGTGATATTGATTTCCGGTGAAAGACAACCACTTAAATCAGCCACTATGCCTATCAATTTCGAACGTTAACCGAATCAATTTTTGACATCGATTCACATTCACTCGTTCTCCCATTAAGTAATTACACTCACAATTGGAAATCGATAAAGCCACTTATTTGACTACCTCTATTGCAATATCTATTTGTAATTTTTTAAGTACTACTCGCAGCATTAGGGTTCCAAATCATTCGCTATCGGAAGACATCAAAGTATAAATATCGTGTAAGAACAAAATAAGATGCCTCTAGTTCAATCTTGGGGTAAACGTAAAATCTGAGTACAATAATTTAATTTCACCTACACGTAATGCTACAGTTAGTTTCCAGCAGACGAAATACAAAAAGAAATCGTCGATATAAATCGTTATTCACTAAGTCAACCAGTTCAATAAGTCAAGTTTTTTAAGTTAATAGGAAAGATACACACGTATTCCAAGGTAAGAAGTTCATTATTTCAGCTTTGAAAAATGGGAACTAGATAACTCAAAGCGACAAAGAAAAAGCGGAAATGCTAGCTGAATAGATAATAATTTTAATTTTGTGTAGTTCATTTCTAAATTAATATATTACGCCTTATATTGATTTAAGACGTGAGCATTTAACTAGATATATCATCATCCTTCTTAGATAAATTAAACCAAATCCTAAAATCAATGTTCATCATTGACGCTCTACTTCAATTCACAAAAATTCATATTACAAGCAGCAAGAACTTTCGCGCACTGATCTCTCACCTTTCGAGCAACACATTCTTCTGTATCATAATGCGTAATACCCCTCCCATCTATACAGAGAAGCATTTCCTCAGTGCCTTAGAATCAATAGAATTTCTTGCGAAGGTAGTCAACAGAATGTATAGATCCAGATCTCCAAACTTCCTATTAGCAGTATTACTAGAAGACACCTAACAAAGGAAGATTCGATGAAGACTGAATGAAAACTGCATCGTTAGCGTAGAAACATGACGGCAACCGAACCCAGTTCAACCCTGAGCTACCGACGAGAGTCCTTGGGACTCCTCCGACTTCGCAAAATGTCTGAAACCTACATTTCCTATTTCTTTTAAAACCTGGATTCTTCTTGTACCATTCCCTTCTATAGTTTTAAGAAAGTGGTTGCGAGTTTACTGTTGTGGAATGCATTCTAGAGAAATTATCAGCCTTTTGTGGCGCGCAGGAGACCTAGGGACTCCACAGTAGCAGTGTAACTCTCATTGGGAGCGCGTCGCACTATGCCATCAAAGCGCATGAGTGTGTGTATTACCTGTCTCTTATCACCATTCGTCTTAGGGTAAACCCAGCAGTACTGTTTGTTCGGTGGCGCCTCCTGAAGAAAGTGAAATGTGCAGAAAAACATGACTAGGCCGTTAAGGGAGTGTGTGAATATTAATGACGATGATTTTGATGAAAAATATTGCGCAATGGAGCAAAAGGACAGTAATTGTGAGAGTGTATCTTAGAATCATCAAATTGAATGTGACTGTGATTAATCAAGCGGACAATCGTGTATAAAATCTGAGGGAGAAGGCAATAATGAAGAAGAATTTCTTGAGAACGATGAACTCGAATAATAAATAACTGAGAACGCAAAATACTAAACCGGAAGGGACAAAAAAAGTCTGCAAGATTCGTACAGAAAACTTCCGAAAGAAACTAGTGTGAAAATTTTAGTGTTTGCAGTTGTAACATTTTTGAACTTGATTTTCAGTTCTAGAGTTATAGACGTTTTCATTAATATATTTTTTAATGCTCAATAAATTTTGATGATAAAAATAAATTCGTTAAAATAACTGTATGCTTAATTTTACTCAACTGTTCCTAATCACATGATATTCCCTCATTACATAACTTATCAACAAATATATTCTGATTAATATTATCTTTAGTCATTATTTATTGTAAGTTTCAATGCTCTTCACTTGAAATGCAATTCAATACTGTAATATTTGAAACTAAATTTCAAGAGTCCACGGGACTCCGCGTCGGTACCAATTTTTTTATATTTATTTTACGTAAAAAAACAGTTAAAAACTGCGTATGACGTGCTATGGGGAAAAGTAAATTGTGTGCACATTTTCAAAATTCTGTGATCCCTACACTAAGTCATATACTACTTAAATTTTGAATTTTGAAAGGGAGAAAAAAAACTCCCATATAATAAAATCTATTTGTGTGACTCCAATGTGACTGAAGTCCCATGTCGTCAGCTAAGGGTCGGTACCAGAAATGTGAGCAATTCAACCACAGAGAGCAACCGCCACCATGAGCCAATCTGCGCGAGATGTGCGGAAGCACGGCACAGGTCAAAGAGTCCTCGCTCCAAGAAATCCCTACCAAATGGTTGTAACTGCGCTTAAGAAACCTTGAAACAGGTCACAGAATCCAAGAGCATGAGTGTGTGTATTACCGGTCTCTTATCACCATTCGTCTTGGGCTAAACCTCTATCACCCAGCACAAATCTACTACCTGCCTCTGCAGTGCCAGCACATTAACTACTACAGGGACTCCCATTAACAACGATCATAAATGCTACTTGCACTCTTCGAACCACCTGAATTCACAAATATCTTGTGTCACTCAAAAAATATCTTACACAAATATTCGATCTTCTCCCAGTACTCAAAAAAAGGTATCTGCACAAGACCATCGATGCCTCGTGAGTCCAATACTAATGCATATACAGAATTCTATGGAAATTGTATGAGAGCAAAATGATTCGTATACGACCGAGTACTGATGCAATGATAACGTCTTCAGCGATAAACGATTCGTCTCTTGCTTGTTGTTTATTTCTATAAGTTTCGGCAATTTCCGCGTGGAGACAACTTCTCTGCTGGCCTTTACGCCGCGCAATGCCGCGAATTCACCACCATATGCAAGGAGTCATATGCAAATGCTCTGTCGCGTGATGACGGATGACAAACTCTCGACACTAGGCGAAACGTCTTCTCCCACGCAACTTCCAACAACTAGCTTACGTTCTTATTATCAACTAAGCCTTTTAGGAGTCGCTGCAGTTTCTCAGAATCGGTGGCGTTAAACGAGTTTCGCGTCATGTTGCTTTAAGGCTTGCTTGGTCAGTGCGTACCCCATAAGTGTAATGTGGTATTATTTTAATTAATTTTACTGTATTTGATTTCATGCTTTTCTTTGATTTGCGCGACCTGTGGGATATTTTTATTCTCGAAGCCGGGTATCTTAAAAATACACTATTTCTGTTTAATACATGCTACCGCCTCGTTAACGATGGAATTTGTTTAGATAAACAGAATTATATTTAGACACAAAATAGTAAATTATTTGTCACACATTCATCAAATTCCACATGCATTCAACTACAATTTTCCTTTTTTGTCTTCCAAATTTTTTTATCAATAAATTATTATTTTTCTTGTAAAAATTTTCTTGTAAACAAAAATCAAACCTCAAAAGAGATCTTGATGATGAAGGACAACGACCATCGAAACGTTGATCGATGAAAAAATTTTAATAGTGACTATAATTTTTATAAAGATTTGTCATTTTGTTAATGTCGTCTCAAAAATTAATGGCCATAATTACAAGATTTAAAAATCCAAAAAGGCAGTTAAGGTTTTTAATTTTCAACTTTCGTAACAAAAAAATATAATTAGAGGTTAAGCGCCAAAATTGAAAAATGTGAATGCAAAATGTTTTAACACTTCGTTATCAACATATTCGGTTTACTTTCGCTTCAGATAAAAAATTGAAAGTTTATAGTTTTTTTATTTATTTTTTAAAAACTCGAATAACAGAGACGCATTGAAGGACAAAGATATTGTATTGAACAGTCTCTCTCAGATACATTAGGCGAATATCATTCAGAAGTTTATGCAAACATCTATTGTTAATTTATTGACTAATTTAGCTCTCTAAACTTTATTGTAGAAACTGTAGACTAAATACTGAAAATAACGGTAAAGCATAAACCAAGGAGACCCAAGGAAATTGTGAAAGTCTGGCAATTGGTAATACTGCAACAGTTCTATTTTGTCAACAGCATCGTTATTACCCCAAGCTGTAATTGACTGTTCCACAAAGTGTCTAATTTCTCTGGACGTTCTCGGGTGTGTAACAGTTTTTAAGTGCAGGAACAACTGCTATACTGGCAAATATTTTTAATAGACAAGTTTTATAAATTAGTGATTCCAGAGGAAAGATGAATATAAAGTATAATAAGTATAGCTATTTTGTACAAAATCAATTTTTCATTAGACAATGTTGTACAATAATACAAAGAAAATGAAATAAACCATACAACCTGAATTAAATATTTTATTTTTAAATACTTATATGCTTAAGCAATCCATTTCTGTTATTATTTTGATCCCACGAAATTAAAGACAGTTACTTTTATTAAAAAAATAATAATTCATTATCTCAGGTATCAGTTTTGCCCTATCCTGTATAATGTTTCGACAAAGTTTTTGTATTTTAAAGTACTTGAAAGAAGACAATTAAATTATTCTGAAAGATTGAAAATAACGTAAACATATATTTAGGTGTTATTTTGTTGTATTTGAATAGGGGGTGAAGCTTACGTAGAGAATACATTATAATTTTTGAATCATATGAGAGATCACCATTAAATTTACAAAATTTTGAAAACAAACACTGGAGGAAATCTGATTTTAAAAGATAATTACGTTAAGACTTATAGTAACAAAAAGACTATTAGGTAAGTAGCGCGATATAAGAATAACGACACCCACCTGCAATTTGGATGAGAAGTTACTGGTGAACGAGGTATTTCATGTACAGATTATCACAAAAAGGGAACACATGTTTGGTGGAACGTTGTACTGTGAGTCCAAGTAACCAAATGAAGGGCGTTGTAGTGAGGTCGGAGGTGGGGAATGACGGCAAGAAAGGGGGCGGAGAAGAGGATTAAGAAGGAAAGAGGGAGTAGGGGGAGGGAGGAGACGTACAAAATAGGGCAAACTAATGTCTGTGATAATGAATTATTCAATGTTTTCTTTTTAAGATAAGTGTCAATTTTATGAGATCAAAATAGTAATACAACTATTACAGTTACAATCTACAAATAAAAAAAATCCATTACTGAATTTGAAATTGAAATATTTTCAATTTTTAATATAGCGTTAGGGGGAGAGATACTTTTCTCTTTCAATATTTATAAACGTGTAGCTGAACTATTTCCCGCACGCCAATGAACTACATAGAAAACCTTTCTGTTTTTAGAGTACAAAATACAGGGCATTCATGCTGTTTACAAAAATTGGATGAATATTAAATACTACATGTTTCAATGTCAGGAGAATTAATAATAAGAATATATATTAATATGAAGCAGCAGAAATAATTATTGTTGAATAAATATCGTTCAAAAATCTAATTGAATTTATATTAGAGTATTTTTCAAGATTTAAAGTATTTTTTTAAATTTACTGGATTTGAGATCAGTCTTCCAACACAATACATAAAATTTCCTTATTTTGTAAATTACGTGTAATACATGAATCAGAATATTAGCATCAACAGTTTTTAGTAATTAAATCCCGGAGAAAGTTCGCAACTGCAGCTTATGAGGTAAAAACAAAGTTTTTCGTGGTAGCGCTTCTCGGGGTATCTTGGGCGTGGGCGTGGATTTCCGTGTTGAAGCGTGCTGAGCCTAGGCGAAGCAGACGCTGTGGAGGAATCGTGAAAGGATCTCGACAGGACGGGCGCTTGTAAACACTGGCTGAGGCCAGGCGCACACAATAGGTGCACGCTACACTAATCGTCCATTAACGGCTTTCCAGAGAGATCGTAAGATAACGTCGGGCCCTGAGCTAATACTCTTGTGAGTCTTACACCCTGGGATGAAAGCAGCTCCCTGACCAATGCATTGGAGACTAGTTCACACGAACATGGGGTGTCGCTCATGGGCTGAAAAGCGATACGAGGTTTCTCACTCAATAAGCCAGTGAAAATTCTACATTAAAGAATGGTTTAACGAAACTTTTTGAGATCTATAAACGTCGATGAGGCAGCTAGAACAAATTAAGGAACAAGGACATAAATTTATTCTTTATGAGAGAAAGGAGCAGGAAGATATGAGGTTCGGGTTGTAAATGAAAGAGATGGAATGGACCTCAAGTGTTAAAAAAATGCGAAAAATTTACTAAAAGAAAAAATATAACATTTGGTAGAAAAGGTAGGTAAAAAGTTTACAATAAAGGAGAACTTACGTTATAAGTAATAAAAATGAATTCCAAGACATGTTTGCGGAATTGATACGAGAAAAAAACTTTATGAACTGTTAAAAAATGTTCACACATTCTTCTTGAGGGTTGTTGGAAGTGCAGTGCTTTGTTTGGTAAATATTGAAGGAACGCAAAGAGGAAAATAATGAAAATGTTGATTTCATGTGTGAATGGAGTGATAGCATATCCAGCCTTTGAAATTACCAGGTTTCCACTGACAAAATCAAAGAAAATGAGTTTTAGTGTGATAGTGAGTTTATAGTGTTCTGCTACAAGTAGGACATACTCGTGCTGTAATGTGGGGGCAAATAGTTACACTAAAATCACTATTGTAGGGGGAGAGATGGCTGAATAATTAGTTACTGAAACTCTGACATCAATTTATTCGAAAGGATTGGAATGAGATTTTATTTAACATTTCAATAAGTAGAAATAGTTGCAAGTATCCCACATCAATAGTATTACTGGCCTTGTACATTAGAGATTTATAGCGGGCCATAAACACACAGATAACAGATAACAAGTGTGATGACTGCATGTGGCGATAATTAATTCAGTCCAGTCGCAATCAAATTTGATTAAGTTATGTTTTCAGTGAGAATAGTTTCATGATATATTGTGTCTTCACAATCATTTGATGGTATCAAATTTATATATTTCAAATATTTCATTCATTATTTTGTGTTCTGTCATTGTACTATTGGTTTTCTTTCATCTTTTAAGTGAAAATGAAATTATGATCAAATATATGCAATTTATTTGATCGTTCTTTATAATACATAGCTAAAAATATGCATAAAATAATAATAATAATAATAATAATAATAATAATAATAATAATAGTTTTCTATCTTTGTTTCTAAAGTTTTCGAGAATGGATGTAAATTGACTTTTCTTTGGTAGTAGTAATCCTTTTCTTTATATGTTTGTATAAGTTTAATGTTTATTCAGTGTCCTATACCATATGCCTCACCAAGTATGAGCCACCCTCATAATTTTTAAACCGTTCACAATATCGTAATACAGTTTTCGATCACCAATGTGGAATCGTGGGATAAGTAATATGCTGCAGAGATATTGTTCAGAATATATTTATTTTTCAAAAAAATATTCGCCTTTGATTTTTTAAACGGAACTTTACATTTTTCTGGATAGCAATGGATAGATCATAAAATAAAAACAAAGGTATTTTACTTGTTAATGTTTTGATAGTAGTTTCAGTATAAAATTATACTTTCTGACGTGTGATTAAAAAAAACCGACGAAATTTAATGTATACGCCCTTGCAACTGTCGCTTTTAGGGAAGGGACCTTACGACGCTACGCCTTCCTGGGAGAAGGGAGACTAAGATGGGCGGCAGTGATGGAACATGCGAAATTACTGTAATTCGTCATCTTGACTAGGATACAGGAACAAACATCAATATTAAAATATGAATGCAAGACTTTGCCATTGATTCATCCGGATTAAACTTTTCTTCCACTACCATACAATGTAGGCTTCCACGGTCGGTTTCTATATTATTTGACGTTTCCGGGCCGTTTATAGGCCGTGGTCTAAGGGAGACTAGTCCATACGTTTCGCCTGCAACTGTGGCAGGCATCCTCAATGGAGTTGCTGGCGGGGGCGAAGTGGTCTACCTGACAGAACCGTGTTGACTGACGCTCCCGCAGCTTTCGGACCCGTATTTATAGCGAAGGGCGAGGTTTGAGCGCTCGCGCCTGATTGGGTCGCGTCAGCGCGCTCGCGCATGATTGGGCTACGTCAGCGGTACTGTTTAGCTGCCGAGTTTTGGTGTTCCGAAGTACTAGATACCATGTACTGTTTAATTTTCACCTTCTTCTTTTCTGTTGATATTGTTTTTGTGTTTGCAAATCTCGATGGCTTCCATTTGGAGTCTCTTCTAGTAGTGTGTGGTGGTGGAGAGAAGCAACAGATGTTCTGCGAAACGTATGGACAAGTCTCCGTTAGACCACGGCCTATAAACCCGGAAACGTCAAATAATGTACAAACCGGCCGTGAAAGCCTACATTGTATGTTAATTCGCCTCTACGGGGATATTGACCGCTTGCTACGACGACTCGAGACACTACGGAAGAAGAAAGCTCAGGCACTGTGTTTTTTTAACATTTCTACTCCGCTGCCGTGATCATCAACGTCATACCACGATTCTTATGACAGAAACGTGATCAACAAAACCTTCAATTCGCGTCTTTGTATTTTAAATTACGCGAGAATTCCTGAAAGTATACTAACATATTTTTCTCCATTTCCCTATTTTATAAATACCAGCCATGTTCTGAAAATATGGTAGATTGACAATACACCGAAGGCACCAAAATCATAAATGTAAATAAATGGAAATTTTCATGTTTCAGTTTTGCTGATGTTGGAATTCTAAAGTAAATGCCAGTCACAAGAGTAGATGTTGATAGTAGTAGATCCTTCTTCGCATTTAAACTGATTTCGTCTCCCAATCGTGGTATTTTGAATTTGAGATCACTGAAAAATTACCGGTAATATATTGCAACGCAAAATATTAAAAATAAAATGTGGAAGAGTTGTAAATATGTATAGCTAGTTTTAAATTAAAATGTACGTACTTTATTGTTTTGTGCATTTATTGTATGTTTACAAAATAATACAGACACAAATTACAAACAATATTTCATTTAATTATATATGTACCGTATGACAGTGTCTTTTTCCCTTATACTTGACATTTTCAGTGCCTCTTTAGGCGACTAAAAGACGACTTTTAGTGCCTACACATCACAATCTATTACTTACTATTATTTTACTTGACACAGAATTGTGTATCAATTTTAATTATGTAACGTTATTTGGTACTGTGTTGTAAAATAACGTAGTTGTATGGTATGTATGTTTTTGTAGGTACATTGCCTTTCCGCGAGTTCGCAGTATGGCAACCCTGCTTCACCACGTGAAGGGAGTGGAGGGCGCGAGGTGTCCCTCCAGGTGGGGGACGTCATGGACCCACCATAGCGGTCGGAGGCTCTCTTCACCACCGTTACCAGGAAGCACGCACTCCCGTGACACTTCCCTGGCACTGTCTCGCTGAGCTTTTACGTGTATGCAACAACGCGAGCCGTACTTCCTCCCGCGTCATTGCCGATGTCTTTCAAGGCTGCCTTACCTTTCGTACGATTGCGCCGGTAAACGTGTTGTGTTCAGTGTTTTGTATTTGTGTTCTTGTTTTTTTTGTAAATATTTGTTTGTAAACTTTGATGTTTCCCTTACGAATAACATAAGGTTTAAAAAACATGTTATGATAAATGGATATATCAAAGGGGAAACAGTAGACAACTGAAGTAATCTGATAAGTGCATCATAATATATTTATTTTTCATTTCCTGGTTGACACATTCACATCAATGTTACATGAAAATAATAAAGACGTCAAGAACTACTCCGTATCACATAACTCAACTTTATCGACATCAGAATTCGTCAGAAAAGGAAAAAAAATATTTGTGTAGTTCGTGACCAAGGACCATCTGGCACGAAAGACATTGTTCGCGGACTGAAAAAGTCGTCAGCTGAGGTCATGCCAAGTTAGGTCAGGTCGCCAGGTGTGAAGAGCGCTCACCCCTCTGTGAAAGACTTTTCCAGAAAGAATTTTTATGTGTCAGGACAGCTTTAAAGGTGTCCCAAGTTGGAGAATTTGCATGGGATAAAATTCAGCTCAGAAGTTTAGACGATTCTTTCACGGGTGAGCGGAACGTCTTTTGAACAAGATTTATCTACTTCAAAACTTAGTAGACACGTTGTGTCGTAATTAACTGGACGAAGAAAGATTGGAATAGTGTTGAGTGTAGAAGAAAGTACTGTGTATTATTGGTATACAGTGTGAGTCACGTAACTTTAACATCGCCTGTAATTTTTGAACGGTTGAAGTTATTTTAATGTAGTTTTCAAGAAAGTTCAGGTGGGGAATGGGGCTAATTGAGGCATGTATTCGATTCGATTTTATCACTTGTATTTTAAGAGATATTGAAGTAACTTTTTTTCGAATGGAATTATACATATTTTTTGTCTATCATGACGAGAGTAAAAACACGAATCCAATGATGAACATTTTGTCATATGTTAGATAAGCACTTTCTTGAGTTGATTAATTTTAATGTTTTTGCGATTCGTATTTAACGTATATTTTAAATGTAACAGTCTACCAACAAACGTCACGCAGCGCTTTCCCTTCTAGCACGTGCTCGGGGCGTTAAAAGTGAGTCGCAGAAATCAAAGTTACTCAAGAAAAGTTTTATCTAACATTTGGATGTATGTAATCATGTGTATCATTGGATTAGTCTTTTTACGCTCGGCACGATAGACTGAAAAATATGTATAGTTCCATTTCAAAAAACAAAGTTACCACAATATCTCAAAACATTCACATGATAAAATAGAAATGAACATGTATATTAATTAGCCCCATTCCCTCATGCACTTTCGTGAATGCTGCATTGCAATAACTTCAACCGTTCAAGAAATGCAGGAGGTGCTGACGTCACGTGACTCAACCTGTATATTATACATCAGACACACATTTTACGCATCAGATAGTCTAATTTCGACTACCGTTGCCATTCATTAGCCATGACATTACCTTTTTAAAGAGAAAGTAAACATACAGCCGAAGTATTAACAGTGATAATGAAATCGAAGAAAAATAGAAAACAAAACATATCTCTGTTACTTTCTAAGAAACTCATGTGCAATTTCATATAATAGACAAGGAACCGAGAAAATACGGTACAACATTTTGTAAATGTTTATAAACAAACTCTGGGTAATAGCTTGGACATTTATATTATGATATATTGATTCAGTGGTGAGTTGTAGTCAATGACAACGCCTTCAATTATTTCAATTTACATTATGAACCTAAAAATGAACGAACTGTTTAATTTGAAGGAAAAAATAATTCCATTTCGTATTTTCTCTCCCCTTCGCTTTCGACAAATACGCAGGATTCATTAAAGAACATTATCTATTGACTGATAAAAATGTACAGGTTTGGAAACAAAAATTGATCGCGGCCGTCTGCAGCGAAGTTCAGCTTTTGCACGGATTGGGTAGCCCTTGTCAGGTTGCAGAGGGAGCCTCACAAACCACCGCAGCCAATCTCAACGCGGGGGTGAGTGTCCTAACAAAATTACGTCGTAGAAAATGGCGGACGTCTCTAGTTCAGATGTGGAAGTATTTTCAAATGAAAATACACGGAATGAAACACTTTTGTGAACATGAAAGTAAAATTATTGAAATATATATGTACGTAATTACGTAACCACTGTTAACACAATTCTTTTTGAAGAAATTATGTTGATTTGAGATAAAATATCTCTAATTTAACAATCCTTTCTTATACACATTTTAATTCCAATATTATTGTACATAAAGAATTCATAAACTTTATCAAATGCTCAGTTTACTACAGGTTTTTTCGATAAGAAAAACTATTATAATTGCATATTTTCAATTTTATATGTTCATGAAATTTGCAGTAATTGTAAAATATTCTTCTCGAATTAGTATATTTATCATTAAAGTTAACCAAGTATTGAGCAATTTGCGTTTTTGTCAAAATTTTTGGGGACACCCGGAAAATTCGAATTTTTTGTAATTGTTAATTGTTGCAAAAATTGTTAATTCGTAGTTTTCGGTTCTGAGACATCAAACAACCCTTGCAAGAATTGCAAACATAGGAAATTGTTTATAAATTTACAAATTTTGCAATCTTTTTCTCTCGTCTCAATTGCCTTTCAACAAGTTGCGAAATTCAGGAATCCTATCGGCGCTAACGCCTTTGGTTTTCGAGATCCGCAATTGTTTATAGTATTAGCATTTGATGCTAAACTCATTTGTTTTACAGACAACCCATTCGCTCTTTGCAGTCATGTTTACTGTTCAGATCGTTTTGCAGTGTCTCGCTTTCCGCCGATTATATTGTATTAATGATTTCTGACTTACTAAAAATCGGTGTAAATTGTTGCTAATGAACTGTTGCTGTTGTTTAACTTTCAAAATTTCCTTTGTATTCTTATATATCGTTGAAACATCAGTTTCATTATTTTGATTCGTCTACCTTATAAATAAATTTTGTGGCAAATTTCAAAACGCAGAAACTAACGGTTGTGCTGCAAACGTAGCCCTCTATATTATGTGCTTGAAAGGTTCGGACCATTAGGGAAACTGAAATTAGGGAGTGGGAAAATAGCACTGGTTAGTACGAGCAGAGCGTAGACTGGAGAGAAATAAATAAGTGAATAAACTAACAATAATTAAGATAGTAAGTAAACAGTAGCCCATGCCAAGAAAAAAAAAATAAATCGCAGTCAATTGTTAAATATAAGTACATAAATCAGTCAATAAAAATAAATTAAATAAATTAAAATAAATTAAATTAAATAAATTAAAATAAATTAAATTAATGAAAATAAATTAAGTAAATTAAAATAAAATAAAAGGAAACGGTTAAAATAATAAGCACATTAGGGGGCGAAGGAAAGAGGGAATCGGAAATGTAAGGGCAGAGGTGTTGATGCGTACGATCTTCTGTGGTGCTGTTTGTTTTCAGGTGCTGATGACGCCAAACACTGGAAGGAGAATGCCTGACGCCCGCGCCAAATAAATAAATAGTTTACAAACAAAAATCAGATAGATTAGCATGTACTCGGCTTCTGACGGCAGGTTTTTCCCCCTTCAGAGTTTTTTTCCTCAGCCGTACCATATGGTCTCTTTTCTGCGGTATTGATGCGATAGAGAGACCATTTGGGGTGAATATCAGAATACGAAAGGTTAGAACGCGGTAGAATGTAGGTATTGTAATGGCTTAAAGCCTTCGACCTAGCCACTTAGCATCAACTTTTCTAATTTGTATGTAATAATTACCTATTAAATAAATAAAATAAATATTATGTGCTTGGGTATATTATATTCAGTAAATCTATTACATTGTCTTTAAGCGTCCAATAATTACCCTTGCTGCAATTTCAAAACTTGAAGGATCAGCTAGTCGGTTGAAGACGCGCATCTGCCTTCATTCTGAGAAAGGTCTATTTCATTTTGAATATTAAATTGCGGCTCGCCCTTAATTTGTGGCGATAGATCACACACTGGCGATCGGTTTCCCTCAGTTGCGAGTTTATTAGTCACTTGATCGCGCGATGTTCCCTGTGTCAGCCCAAAGGGGGTGAAGGAACTTTCCCATATTTCTCAGCAAAATTGATGTTCAGGTCGACCTTACCGCCAGAGAAATAGTATCGGGAATCTGTCCTGACAGAATCTGATAATGCTTCAAGTACAGGAATTTTGGAACGTGTTCGCAAGAACGAAGCACCTTACATCAGCGCACCACGAACCAATCTCCGGAGCCATCGCGAGCTCTTCGTGGAGGCCATTAATGGGAGATAGTGTGTAATATGTTCTCATAATGGCTTCCGGGTCGGAGTAGGGGACCGCGATGTGGGTTCCCGACCTCCAACGAGCTTTCAAGACATCCGGGATTGTCCGATCAGATTTCAACCTCATGTGACGTCACTTTGGCTTCCCAGAGTTCGTCAGATGCCTTCGGGATGTGCGGGGCGCACGCTCGCCACAAAACAGTTCTTTGGCGTCCCGGATAGAAGAGCTGAAGGAATTGGATACTTGTACACTCGATAAAAGGAAGTAATATCCAATTAGATCGTTTTAACGGTATACTGAAAAAGAGTAAATTGCGATCATGTATTAGGTGAATGTATTCCTAAATAACACAAATTTTAAAGTATATATTAATTCTTTACAAGTGGTGCTACAACAGCGCGAACTTTCTCGTATTAGGAACACTTACGTAATACCGTGCTACTCCATCATGCAGTTTTTAATATTATTTACTGAATAAACGACTCCCCCCCCAAACACTCCCTCCCTATATAGATACTCAATTGGCAAACGAAATGCATAGTGACGACATAATTGAGAGTTAAAGACACGTTTTCAATAAAGACTATCCTTGGCCTTCAACGCAGTGTGGGGGCGATCATAAATTCTTGCGTGAATGCGTGAATAAGCGCTGTTACCCTGCAAAAAGCACACAAAAAACTCTCTGCGACGTTTGATTTCGGGTGGTGTTAGGAATGTACGCGTGTAATAGAATACGACAGTGTAATCAATAAAGATGTACTACAACAAGTACTATCTACCGAAGAAAACTTAATTTAAACACTTCATTTGTATGAAAATAAGTTGCCAATTTCAAATGGTAAATGTACATCATTTTCAAAATATTGCCGACCAAACATTACTGAAACGTTTGCCATTTTATGGACATAGACACAAAAAGCAGAGTGGTCTTTATAATTCATTCTCAAACACATTATTTGGACATTAATATTGTACACGGAAACAAAATTTCACACATATTTTGTCTGATCGAATTTCCTTTGAGTGCTCTCTGTATTAAACGACACTGTTTTTTCCCCAAGTACAAATTGCATTTTCCCCAAGTATAATGTTTTTTTCAATTTTTTTTATTTTTACTTATTGAGTGTTTGGAAATTACACAGTTCAGTAAAATAATACTATCTCATGTGCTTTTGCTGGTTTACATTGTAACTTATACTAAATTTAACACTAAACTACATTACTAGTGGTGTAGTAAACTACAAGAGCCCCTACTATGAACAATTAATAGAGAAAATGTTCATGAACGCTTCGAAAGAGAATCTGTTCTTGATTCTAGTAGGGCAATCATTTAAAGAGGTCAGGTTGTAGTGGACTGCTCGGTTTATTGTATTTAAGTTGGAGTAAAAATTACTGGAACGATGGGTAATATGTTTGATGATCGGCGATGATTGTAATGTAACGTCACTAGTTGCCAGGCTCGTTTCCGAACAGCTAGCGGGCGTAGGAGAGCTGGCTGCCACATGGGGACGACAAAAGGCGAGAAGACCAGTTGAAGGGGAAGCGTGCACCCCATGCATGACGCAGCGCAAGCAGGGCAGTGAAGACTGACCCCCGTGAGCGGGCATGAGTTGGACGAGCGACCACCATCGCCTCAGGGAGGCTGGAGGCGATCACATGACCGTCAAAAGAAGTGATCAGAGAGGAGAAGAAAAGGATTTCGTTTTCAGAGTGCCTTGGGTGCGGATACAACTGCTATCCCTGGGATGCTGGAGGCGATCACGTGACCTTCAAAAGAAGTGATCAGAGAGGAGAAGAAAAGGATTTCGTTTTCAGAGTGCCTTGAGTGCGGATACAACTGCTATCCCTGAAGGTGGATGTACATTCCTCGTGACACCGCGAGTACGTAGCACTGGTGTCCGCGCAGCGGCGCAGTAAAGCGTCTGGTTGCAGGATGCACTAGCCAGGGGATGGGGAACAGTGTGCGTGGGAGTAACGGAGGTAGACTGCGAACGTAACCTCAAAGCTGTACATAGTGTAAAACCTTGTAAATAAACAGCTCGCGTCTGTGTCTCCTTTTGCTAGCACGACACCTTAATAATCATGTTCTTGCGGTAGATCACAAGCAATGCCTAATAAAAGAATATTGTGCAAAAAAACCGATACATTTTACGTCAACCTGTTAAAGAATTGTTTCGTATTTTCTAGACACGTGCGTGACAAGAATGAATGCTATCCTTTTGAAGGAGAATGATTGAACCTCTACTTGAACATGTGAAACAAGAACAGTTCCGATGGTCATACGGGAGAGCTTGCAGCAATCCCTGCAGAAAGAGCAAAGCTCTAATATAAACTCCACTCGTTACGTTTGAAACTCGGGGTTTACCTTCGCGTTTTTTTTCGTTGTTCGTCCCATCACAATATTTTCATTAGCACGAAATTACAAATGGGTTTGACTGAGAGCTACAAACGAGCTCTTAAAGCTTAGTGTTTAATGGAAAAACCTTCAAAAGGACAAGGGGTTACACAGGTCGGTTTTGAACTACGTCGTTAGTTTCATCATCCTCCAATATTAATTCACGCAGATACTTATGTAATCAATCAAGTATTACCTAAAGTGCACGAATGTTAAGATAAGAAACTTGGTGTCGGAAATAGATGGTTGTTAAAGGAAGAGTCAAAACTTTAGAATGACTAAAGAAGCCAAGATTTCCAAGAAGTTTCTGTCGACAGTTCACACTATTTATTATTATTATTATTATTATTATTATTATTATTATTATTATTATTATTATTATTATTATTTTATTTATTTAACATCAAAAACAGGTAAAACTGTGTGACGTGCTTTGGGGAAAAGTGCATTCTTTGCACGGTTTCTTGAACTCTAGGGTGTCTACCACATCTCACATTTATATTCATATTAAGTCGATTTATGTGTACAGATACAAACTAGCATTTTTTGCAAGAATTGATATGAAAATGTTCACGCTCGGGTAAAAAAAGCATAGGCAAATAAGGTACAGACTTTGGCTTTATCATTACACCTCTACGTAAAGGGAAACGATTATTTGAATATCTACGTTCCCCACTGAACTCAAGTAAACGTGCACACAATGGGTCACAGTCTAGTCATAAATCTACATTATTACCAGAAGAAAACAAAGGAGCCATGTCAGTATGTGCTCAAAGGATCAGGGAAACTGGACGCAAAATCTGTTCGAGATGGGTTTCATTGACCCAAAAGGTGAACAATATTTGTTACAAGCATATTTAGTATTATTTAGTCTAAATGGTAATTAATATATTGAATATCATTTTTAAAACCAATATTATTTTACTTTGTGATGCCCATTATTGTCTCTAGTAATCGATTTTATTTGGTAAGCGACTGTTAGTCATTCGATCAACCAATATGTGCTTTGTGTTAGCTCTATGGGGTTCACAAATTGATCATATTAATCAACAAAATGGATGATTAGGGCGACGATGCCTTATCACAATCGAAATAGTATGGAAACTTTTCGCGGCAGAGTTTGACAATGATTTGTGTTGTTCTATTACCAAGCTCCAAGTCTGAATAAACGCACCAACACCACTAAAATTATTTTCATAATTATGGAGATACTTTTAGATAATAAATCATCATCATCATCATCATCATCATCATCATCACAAGTGATACGTCTTCAAATCACTCGCTTTTACTTCTTTCTTTACTTGCTTTCAAATACGTGCTCTGGTCTCTATACGTGCAATAGTCTCTATTATTATTTCTTTCATCCGTAGTGATAATGTGAAAAATTGTGGGAACAGTGATATAAATAAATATTGTGAAGTGAAATTTGATATATTCTTCACGATTTA
Source organism: Teleogryllus oceanicus (assembly GCA_964035755.1). Classification (NCBI taxonomy): domain Eukaryota; kingdom Metazoa; phylum Arthropoda; class Insecta; order Orthoptera; family Gryllidae; genus Teleogryllus; species Teleogryllus oceanicus. The sequence goes on from CAXIVR010000001.1 coordinate 285,780,108, forward strand.
TAGATTGACAAAATGTAATAGATGTCTTCAATCATCAATAATGACAATTGGATAATTTGTTAAAAAATTGAAATGTGGAATGCATATTCTACAACTTGATGTGTGGGAGTGCTTATTAATGTCAATTAACAAGAGCATGCACTATTATTTGAAACATTTTACATATTCAACAGTAGACGCACCTGGTAATTCGATCATGCCACCTCTATTTTCGAATGAAATTAATAGAAGTTTTAATTTCAAAGAGACATGGTATCGCAAGAGGTTGCTCATTATTTTAATGAAGGTTCGACTTAGTCCGTTTATTTAGGCATATTAGACTTTTCGATACTGAGTTCATTTAATTTAAACAAAATAGATTGCCTTTTTTACTCTAATGGAATATTATTTCATTATATTATCAATTAATAAATATTTATTTACGAATATGATCCAATTGAGCAATAATTTTCAATTTAAAAAAATTAAATACTTGTAGGAAACATTTTAATCGGATTTTGTTTTTCATTTTAAAACAGTATTAAGTTGTAATAATTATGAAAGATATTACAAATCGTATACTTTGTCTGAAAGTTTGTCTTTTCTGTGGTCTCCCCTTCTCCTGGCAGATTTGCATTGCGTCTCTGCGTGGGTGCCAGATCACTCTCTTTTGAATAGTGTAATTTATATGATAGGCGTTGGAAGTTTCAGACGAGTGAACATCAAAAGAAAAAAAGAATCTTTGTAAGGCTCTTTGCGTTCGAATGTGCCCCTGACAGACCGGCAGATCAACGACATTCTTTTCGCTTTAGTCTACAGATTCTTTGCAAAATTATAAAAGCGGGAGAATTTCCTCTACTTTGTGACACTATATCTCTGACATTAGTGATTTTTGGCCACTTCGAATTGCATCCCTCAAATATCACTATTATACACTTTTGACTTGATTTATTTAGTAAAAGAACAATCAAAACTGTGTGGTGTATGGGGTTTCATTTACTTTTGTATTACTTTTCTTATACCTAACGTGTTTATATGATTTCTAAGAAGAATCTATAAAATTTTATATGCTGTAATGGAAATGTATAGATTAACATCAATGTTTAATTTACAAACATTAACAAATTTCGATTAAGGTAACATATACAAAATCTATGATTAGCAATACTGTTATAACAACTAATAATCAATAAATTTTGATATACAATTGTAGATTCTTACGCTTTGTGAAAAATATATACCCGATTTAAAAATGTATTGTTTGAAAAAACAATTTTCACTTTACACACCCGTAACTTTTTCATACGTCAATTTTCATATATACATTCAATACATTCATTTTTTTGCGTTAAAATTTAGAGTTTCTATATTTTGGGCCAACAAACGCGAAACATAAAGATTACGTATTTTGAGAATTTAGGTTTGAAAAACAATTCACTTTTGAATTCACGGCTAAAAACATTAGTATAAAATGCAAATGATACGAGGCTAAATGCAAAAAGCCTTTCTTTGATCTATTTACTATTATGATAAGCTCTTTTTTAATATTAGAATGAATTTTCACGTGAGGTTTCCATTTTTTCTGAAGATCGTCCAAAACGCTTAGACCTTTTACTAATTTTGGGTATAAACAAAAACAAGGTTAAATACATACACTAAATATGATACTTCTAGCTTTTTACATCACAATGAACAAGTCAGAAAAGTGTAGACCAATCGGAAGGGGTCATGTTTTTTCCGATCGATTTCACGTTTTTCCCATCGGTTATACATAGCCATGTTTATTCGAAGAATAGGAGTTTAATAAGTGAATTTGTCGTTTAACGACTCTTACATTACCAATCGACACGATTTCTTTAACACAGAGTTCCTTTTCCTTGTTAATCAAGTTATTTTTTATTTCAGTGAGCCCACAGAGTCTCGAAGCAACTGGTCACGGCATACCAGAGCTCTGGTGGTCGGCCCTTTTCCCTGTATGAAACGGGCCATATGGCTATAGCAGATGAGCTCATAATTCGGCCCTAAGGATGGGAATGATGACTTTATGTAAAACGAAGGATCATGCGCGATCCGCAGGTTGTTCTTTAAGGTACCGGTCTTTAAGGCAGGGGCGGCTCAAGTGCGCGGCCCACTTGGTATGCTCTGGGCCAGTGCTTATCTGCCGGCAAACGGTGTGGCTCGCTGCTTGTTGAGACAGCCCCAGGGCAGGATGCGATGCTCACATTGCCGGTGGACGGGAAAGGAGTATGGGGGTCCAGTCTAGTGAAAGGGGTGTAGCACGCGAGCCACTGCAGTGGGCGCTCGCGGCCAGTTTGGCCCAACGTTTTGCATTTGAGCCGACCTGCTTTAAGGTATGCTTCAATAGCGGACACATTTACATTCGCTATCCCATTATTGTTATTGAGAAAAAGGCCACTTCAATTATTTTGATTTATTCAAATGTTCACTAAGAAATGCACGAACAATCAAACAATAAATGGAATTAGACATGTATGTTGATGCTGTTGGGATCTTTTTACCCACTTGTCAGCATCATAATATCTAATACGAACTTAAACTTAATTTAGAACAAGACCTAATATACGGATTCCAGAACTCAAGATTACGTGAACAGATTTGCACGTCTCCTCCACACAGTTTTAACTGATTCTGACCCTAAATACATAAACTGTGTAACAAGCATTAAGTGCCGTGGAGCCATGAAGTTTATTTGTCAAGAGTGTTTAGATGACGGCTTAAAATATACTGCTTCTCATTTTAGTACTGAGTACTAAAATGTATTACTATTCGTGTTCAAAAAACGACTTTTACATGGTACATTATTTGCCAAAAAGAATGTATACTGTATTTAAAATATCGTTAAACAATTTTTAAAAAATGTTTTTCAGAAATACTTTAAATTCGTTTTTTAGAACTTTCATTTTCTATGCATTGTCAATGATAGTTTGAGATGCTTCATACATGCTTGATAACTACTAAAATAGAACTAGTCACAAATATTCCATAGTTTAATGCGTGTCCAAGTGCCAATACCAGCTTACCCTACATACGAATTTGAAACTATGAAATTCAGCACAAAATTATTAAAGATGAACAAATTACTCCAATTATTATGAGAGTTTTTTTTTACAAAAATTAATAGCAAGCGAAGTCATCAATACTTCTCTTTATTCAATTTCTCGTAATTTACATCGATCTCCAACAATAATTCTTTGAAATATTATAAGTTCAAGAGACCATAATATCGGGTTTCGGTTGTCTTTTACATTTCATTAAATAGTATTAATTTGTTCAAAATAATTCATATGCAGAAATAAAAGCATTAATAGTCTGAAGTCGTTATGGTTTAATACATTAATATTAAAATACTGTATTTCACGTATTCCAAATCAACATTGATTATAAATTGGTAAATGAATAGTATATGTAAAAATGTTATATAGAAATAGAATATGCACACTTGTTTTTTTTTCCTTCAAATTAAACGGAAATACGTCTGTTAATATATTCTGTTTTGGTTAATGGATATGACATATAAAAATGATCGTTACTTTTCTCCCTTATTTAACATTTAAAGCAAGAAATAGATATTAAACTGACATAATACGTTTACTGATATTTTCATGATGCAAGTCTCCCGAAGGAAAATTTAAAACAAACGATGCTCCCAAACACGAATTATTTGCAATTAAAAACGAAAAAAAATCCCTATTAACGTTCAATGCCACATTAATGAAATTTAAATAAGAGAAAATAACATGGAAATGTCAATCTTTCCTTTATTTCTATACTGTTCAGAAGGAAAACGTTTTAAAACTTTTTCCTAGGTGACACGTTACAACTATTTTGTACGAATATTATTTTTAGAAGCGGAAATTATATTTTAACCTAAAATGCAATTTTCTGAAAACTACATGAGGGAAACTGTCGTCGGAATCATGGCAATAAAACTAATATTGGATCAGTTGGCACATTTCTTTTTGACGACGCCTACTTACAATGTTCATGGTCGTAAATCTCCTCTTACCCAGACCAACCTCCAATAGTGGCAACCCGTATGACTGGACTGCGTGTTGTAGGCCCACCTGACAGGCGAACAGCGTTTTTCGAGTGGACGGTGACACTTGTGTAGCTCGGAGCAAGTCTCGGCGCCGAGTTTTCTAACAAGACGCCGTGATGCCGAATCTCGTCTTGGAAGGTTCAAGTGTTCATTGACAAAACTACTTTACTTGATCTCTTCTCTCGATCACTTGCGTTCTTGCACATTTATCTAAAACATCCTGTATACTTCATATTATAATCATTGTATTTTATGAGAAATACAATGAAAATATATGAATACAGTTTATTGAAACAAAATTGTTTTGTTTTTTGTCGACAACGAAATTATATACTACTATTAAGATACTTATTTTCAACTTTATTTTATGGCTTCTATTTCTCCATCCCACACACATTTTTTTGTTGAAACATTTCTCACAATTTCAAGCTTTAATTGAACTAGTCATCACGGCTAAGATTCTTGGTTGCCTTACATACGTCAAGAATTCCATTTCATTTACTGAATTCAATGAGAAATATTGAAGAAATTGTAATTAATCAACTTTTGTTTACCATGTTAATAGTACTGAAGACAGGCGAATTTTTCATGATAAAGAGGAAACTACGTGTGTGGAGATCGGCAACGAACAATGCTAATAATAATTAAATGCAACAGAATCTCGTGATTATCAGAAGCAGTAGAAGTTGCGTTTGTGTAAAGTAAATGTTTGCGGTTGCCAGAACTGAGCCAAAACGCAACAAATAATAATTCAATTTTTCGAATAGCAGTGATTCGAGTACAAAACGAGGCAACAGGGAAGAGTAGAAGAGAGAAGCAGACGACTCGGCCGGCGCACAGAGGCGGAGCGCGGTGCAGGACCAGCCGAAGGGCGCCGCGGGGTTGGCGAGTTAACGGCATCAGCAGTTGGTGGAGGCGGGGCTTTTGGGGGCGCCGACCGACACCGCGGGCTTTGTTGCTCGCGACCAAGGCCGTGGCACAGCTGGTGGCACGCGATTTGCAGGCCGTGACGAATAGCAGGGTGGAAACTGCAGCTACCGAGGATGTAGTACGCACTTGCTCCAACAACAAGGTGACACCATTTGTGATTCCAATAGAATTAGCATGAATGTTTGGAAACTTTAAACTTGCAACATGATCGTGCACAGACTGTAGGATTATGACATTTATTGAACCTTTATTTTGGAGAATTGATTAAATAATTTTCATGACGTTTATGTAAAAACGTAATTATTTACAGGACGTAAATGGAAACAAAGCACTACCATTTTTGAGTTTATTTTTGACAGTAATGAGCGGTAGAGAGGTAAAGAAAGGAAGACAGTGTGTTTTCATGAATAGGATAAAAATGTTGAGAATTTATTAAGGTTTTTAAGGCATTGTATGAGAAACGCTTATGTATTTTTGAGTTGATTTGCATCAGCAGCTCTTGTCAAGTACGTGGAAAATGGGGCTCTGGAGCAGCAAAGTATAGCTGTTCTAAAACAACACACTGAATACTGAAGCTTATTTCCTCGTCGCATCAACGCTAGCTGTGTAGTAATCGGTGACATGAGAATTTAGTCTTGGTGGGAGAAGCTGCGAATTAACATAATCAAATATTTGCATTTTTAGTCAAAATACGAACGTGGAAATATGCTTTTCCGCTTGACCACCCAAATTTCTATACGCTCCTTTCAGCATCTAGCAGCGAAAGAAATTATCACCAGAGCTACGAAACAAGCGACTAAAATTTTGCTCAAAAGCTCTTTTTAAGGAACAATGAAATACTGTAAATCTACAACATGGAACAGCTAGCTTTACTTCTCTGAAGCAAGTCATACGAAGGATTTTTCGCCCTTAAAAAGCCACGACTTCCTTCGGATTAGAAGCCGCGAACTTGGGTATAACGGTCCCAAACGCGGACCATAGTTGCCATACCCACCGAAATTTAGCCGGATAAAGTTGAAATTAGCCAACACGATGTGGCAAGTGTAGTATTTTAGCGACGTACGTTACGCTTCCATGAAATAGGATGTATGTCTCCTTGTGATGGTGGTGGTGGTGGGCGGTCTCAAAGGCAAGTGAGAGAAATGTGTGTAATTTCGAATCGCACTGCACTAGTTGTAAATTGGTAATTACACGATAAAACTTAAGTTATTTTAAAAACATCAGCTTTTTTAAAAATTTCCTCATCTAACCTAACCTAACATAACCTCATGGCTTATGCCGCTTAATGTTTCGCTACGCCTTTCCAAGTTGGATTCGAAACTTTGAACTTCGGCTACAAAATAGCACTGAGTATGTGCAGTGCATATTTCCAAACGTATTTTTAAGTCAAACTATTTCTTGAGGCTTAGACTCGAATAATTACCTTATTTTAGTCAGCGCTCAATATCTAATGACATTAGCTGGATGAAGCAAAAAATGATGTTTTATTTTACACCGTCTATCAACATCATCGAACTAATGTGCGAATTAACAGGTCAGTAGTCATAGCGTTAACCATATGTCTGATTTTGACCAGAATAAAAAAATCACCAATGGAAAACGTAGGTCAAACCCTTTTGTGAGCGATTTCTGCATGACCACAGATATCGATCTTTAAGCCGTAATGCCATAATGGCCTTCGTGCGCTTATGCACAGGCTCATATTCAGTTCAGCGCTCCGATATCCGATAACAGGAGTAAGTATGCCTTGAAGAATTCAGTTTTCAATTCACTATGATACTATAATGCTTCTGAGAATAATGCCTCAAAATTGAAATTGCATCACTTTGACGTGGACAAAGGAAACAACCCTTGTGCTTGCAAACGAAGATTAATATTTAAAAGGCTTGCATCACCATCATAATGCATACACATGGTAAATAATATTTGCGTACTTCATATTTTTCTTTCCCAACATGGGATTTTTTGAACCCTGTATACACAAATCTATTTCGAGTTCCCGACTCGTCTAACAACATGCGTGATAATGCAGTGCATGTAAGGTTTGTGTTTAAAGAGAGAGGAGGGGACAATGATGACGGAGGAAAGATCGTGCGAGGTTTGTGGCCCGTTTCTTAGGGTACTACTCTGGCATTTGTCTGACTTTGACCGAAGGATCCACGGAGAGCAGAACGGCTGACAGAATTTCCTTCCAGACAGGGGTTGAAGACATCTAGTGTCGAAAATCTGCCATCGCTGGGATTCGAACTCTAGGACTTCTCTGTTGGAGACGCTGCAGTAGTACCGGATGTTCTTACCATTTTAGTGGTGAATGTGTTAAGACAAAGACAAACAAGTAAGCGCATTAAACTGCAAACTTCATTAGTCGTGCGATTTTATCTCGGTGATTACATGAATCGCGAAGCTAACTGTAATGCACACTGTTCTCGTTTGCTTTAATATAATGCGTAGGAGTAAAATTGGTTGTGTCTGTTTCTAGTTTATGCTAAAGTTGTGTTTCAACATTCTTTTATACATTTAACATCTTTATAAATATGAGATATTTTTTAGAAAGTGGTTAAAACATTGCCCGACATATCTCAGGTTTCACAAACGATGTAATTAATTCGAATATTTTCTTGCTTATATGCACGTTCATTGTTTCTTTCTTCAGAATGTGTTCACAGAGAGTTCTAATGTTTTGTCTCGCAAAAAAGAACCTCCCGGATAGTTGGATTTCTAGTTTTAAATATTTAATGAAAATTCAATGTTTATTTTGAGTTACGCCTTTTATTGCAGTAAGGAAATTATACATTGAGATACCTATTAGTACATTCTAGTAGAGCTGGCGCCTCCGACGGGTATTTTCCTGTTATAATTTTTTTTATTATGAACTTGCAAATCACAAATAGAACTTTATATCATTTGCCAAACTCTTGCTTCTCGGACATATAAAGCTACATGAAAAAGTATCGTTTAAAATATTTGTTAATAAAGTCGAAATGATTCCAGTAAGTGCGCGAAAGAGAAAGTAGAGAGAGTGGAGAATGTATGTCCGATGGGATGAATGTCTGGCGATCTGTGTGGCCAAATCATTCGCTCGAATTGTTCAGAATGTTCGTCAAACCAACGACGAACAATTGTGGTCCGGTGATATGGCGCATCGTCATTCACAAAAATTCCATGGTTATTTGGGAACAAAATTCCGTGAATGGCTGTAAATGATCTCAGGAAGCTGAATATAACGCTTTATATTGACAAATTCAGAGATCAGAGTCATTCAGAGGACCCAGTTCATTCTAAGTAAAATCAGCCATTATGATGCCACCACGAGCTTACCCGGTGCCTTGTTGGCAACTTAGGTCTATGGCATCGTGGAATCTGCGACAACCTGGAAACCTACTATCACCTCCTACCAATTGAAATCAGAACTCTTGTAACCAAGCCATGGGTTTTCCAGTCTAGGACTACTATTGCTCTTCTGCTGTCCTAGTCTATTGAAGCCAACTTTTCGCCGCACAGTCCTAATGGATACGTTCGTCGTACGCCCCACTTTCATTTCTGGGGTTATTTCAAGCAGTGTTGCTTGACTGTACTGGCAACCCTACGCAAACGATGCTGCTCTCGGTCATTAAGTGAAGCCCGTCGGTCACTGCGTTATCCGTGGTGAGAGGTTAAGCCTGAAATTAGACATTCTCGGCATACTCTTGACACTGGAATATCGAATTCCCTAAAGATTTTCTAAATGAAACGTCCCACGAATCTAGAGCTCCAACTACCGTTCCACGTTCAAAATCTGTTAATTCTCGTCGTGCGGCCATAATCATGTCTGAAATATTTTCACATGAATCGCTTGAGTACAAGTGAAAGCTATGCAGATGCCCTGTCCTTTTATACTTTTTTTGCACGATACTACTGTCATCTATATATTTACATATTCCTATCCCATGGCTTTTATCACTCCAGTGTTCAAGGAATACATGCATTAATGAATTATATTATTTTTAACCTGTGGTTAAATACTGTTATTTATCAACCATGTAATTTTCTATAAAATGAAATGTATTGTTTTCGTAACAAACTCTGTTCCGTTTTTGCAAGAAACTGTGAAGTACTGGGTGATATTTGCAAAATGAAATAGTCTAAACTCAATCATGTATTGCAATGCAATATATGTGCTGTAATGTTGATTTTCACTGTAACATATTAGTCGCTAATAAACGCAGCAGTCGATGAAAATTAAATAAATAAAAAAAGGTGACATGCTAATAACGTATAGTTTTGTAATCAATTCTTTCCCAACACACCACTGAAATGCTGCCGAAGCATTAAATGCAAAATATAGGAAACTTTGGAAGCAAAGTAAACTTTGCAGTACCAATGCCCCGACAAATGTCAAGACCTACGTAATTGCCTGAACTTTTTTCCTTGGAACTTGTCTTCATACTAGCAAATGTAATATTTTGAAGATTCAATGTTAGTAATCCCCAATTTCAACATTCTGTGATGCCCAAAATCCTTGGGCGGGTACCCAAGCACTAGTTACGCGTAACCCAGACAAAAAGCTTTCCTCGGGTCAAAAAGTAACTGCAAAACAATCTGTAAGTACAAAGCATTTCATCAGCAGGAACGGGTGAATGCGACAGTGCATCCATCTTACACGGCTTATATAAAAGTCAACTCAACTGTGAATTACTTCGTCGGTGGAGCCGTGAGTGATTCGCAAATTATTTGCCACTTCATCACGAGTTGGCCATCTGTTATCCGGAATCATGGTAGTGCTTTGTTTACTGGACTGTTGGGTGCGCCGATCGTTCTTCATGAGTGACATTCGCTTGAGTACAATTATTTTTAACATGCGAGTCCAATTTTTCACATCATGACGCCTACGTACCGGCCACGTTCCATGCCAATGTCACACTATGAAACATGAGTGCCTTTTATTTTGCATTCACGAAGGGCCCTATACCGTCATGAATGTAGAACAGAAAAGAAAAAAAAATATGCCGAAATTTAACATAATTTTGGAAGCAGTACCTCCTTCCAAACTTTTGTAATAAAAACTTGTTCTCTCACTACTTTGATTTCTGAAAGTAAAGATTCAATTCTACTCTCAATTTTATCGTGAATACATCGCATATTTTTCCGATACATAAGAGGAGAAATCATGAATCTTGACTACGAAAATACCTACTTATGAGTTAGAGTACTGAGGACTCTCCGTGATAAATTTTTATCAGAAAATAAGGGCGGCGCGTAAAAAATCTTATTATCGATTTTGAATGTATCATAATAAATGCTATCTAGAAATACTACAAACTCATTTTCACTTCAAGAAATAAAGAACCGCACTAAATCGCATTCCAGATTTTCGTCAGTTTAAATTTTGAACCTTCATGCTAATCCATAAAACGTATTTAAATACGAAATCCGATATTCTACAGTTGCTCTCGAAACTGCTATTTGTTTCCACTCTTCTAAGATTAACAGTTTAATTCAGCTTCACACACGTGTCTATTACAACCAGTAAACGATATTCCACACATACCAATATGACTACACCAATCTATAATTGTATAAAGAGACCACACACATTCTGCTGATTGGTAAATTAATTTGTTTGTGCGTTCATACTGAAAATAGCGCAAATGAACAATATCAACACAACTACTTTTGTTTGGTAGCCACGCAGGTAACTCATACATTTAAAGACGTATTAGTGATCATGCTATTATATCAATTATTAGTACCGTAATGGAAAACACATTCAATAGGATTTGTTACCCTCGAAAATAGATAATTCATTCCGTTTAGTAGGATATATTCTGTGTACTGATGATAAGCAATTTTGACAGAGCATAATACCTCTCCCTCAAAATTACCTCTACTAAGAAAACTTGTGTTGCTAGCACAACTGCTAAAGCAAATACTTTCTTTTATTAATTGTCTTAATTAACTCGTGCAAGTGTTACCAATCCTGAGAAACATTTTCCGGAGCTGGAATTCAAAATCTGTTGATAATTAGTTACGCAAGGTAATCCTCTTATCCCTTAGAGAAACATATATTAAAAATATTTTAATTAATTAAAAAAATATTTTAATAATTGTAATCGAAAATAAAAAATTGAAAATAATTGCTGAATTATGACAAAATTAAGGACACGACATAGAGAAAGGGAGATTACACGCTATTACACGGTTCACAGACGTCTCCGCTCTTTGGATAAAATTAATATTTCTCTGCTGCATACAGAAGACATCCAGGTCAAGGCCATTCGAAGTTGCAATATCTAACCAGATTTGTGCCCAGGTCCTGGCGGCAATTACGGGTTCCAAATCTCTCAAGCATTCGGCGGGCTCGACTCAGAGGAGGGCTCGAGGTGGCGGCTGTGTATCGCGCTTTTCTTCCTTTCTTCCAAGGTCGGCGGCGCTAGCCGAATGCGTTTACTACGCTCCGTGAAGTCACGAAGGTCAAGCGAATTCGAGACTCGCGGGTTCTTGGTTGGGTGACCGGTCGGGAACCCCGGGATCTAACGTCATCGAGCCCTCTGGCCGAAGGGATAAAAGGCACCGACTGACTGCGACGTGACGAGACTTGACTAATATAGTAGTTACGGAGTATTAGTAATTAACGGAGGATTACTCCAAAGAATGCGCTCAACGCCCCTTAAGGGGCTTGGAGACGCGTTGCGTCAAGATGTAGATGCAACAAATTAAAAAAAAAAACTAAAAAAAGACGCGATTCCTCTCGCTCGATCGAGTTCGTGGGAGTTCACTCAGGGCGCGCCCGGAAACGCGGACGTTGGCGAACGAAATCCAGGTTGTTCACTGACGCGACAACCCACGTCTTGCCCACGGACCGATTTGGTGGCCGACCCCCCTCTTCCCTCGTTACTTTCTGTTGCTTAATGTATCGCCCGCCAATCCCTGATCGCGATGTACCGACGGAATAGTGGATACCAAGAACATTTTACGGCGGAGGTCGCAGCTGTAGCCGTCGCGGATGATACCGTGCATGGCGGATCACAGGCGGGAATGAGACGGCACGGCGCGACACCCGGGGCCCCGGATCAGCGTGGCTGGAGATAGAGCCCGGAAAAGGTGTCCGATTAACGGCGACGCCCGAATTCAAGTGAGGGATCTATTCGGCGTAAGTTCTCAGCTAGTCTCTCTTGCCTCCCACGTCTTTCCCTGATTCGTAGGTTTCGAATTTGTGAGTGTGGCGGAGGTGTCGAACACCCAATAGGTTGAAGCCACCGCGTCATGTGATTTTCACTTCTCGCCTGGTGGTTAGAATTATATTATTATATTTATTGTACGTCAAAAACAGTTAAAAACTGTGTATGACGAGCTATGGAGAGAAGTGAATTCTGTGCACGTTTTCATAACCCTGTGCTCCCTACACTAAGCCATATAGTACTTGAATTTTGAATAGAGAAAAAAAGCGCTCCAATGATATAAAATCTATTTTCAAAAATAAATCAGCAAAATATTTCGAGCTCTTACCCATCATGTCCTTCTTCAAGGAATAATACTTCCTGTCTTGACACGAAAACGATAATTTGAATAACTATATTTTAAATCAATATTATAATTCAATCTCTGACTTTGGTAACAGGACAACCGTTGCTCCCAGCGGTGACGCTGGGCTCTTTTCACTCACCTAGGGAGAGGGTGGGGCTTGCCCAGCCTGAGTTCCCGCTAGCTGAAACAATAGGTGAAGTGCGGGACGGCGCCACCATGGCGGCGTTCCGTCCCTTACAGAAGAAAGCAAACTAGTGACGCTTTACTTGTAACTTTTGAAATTTTCAGAGTTCAACCAAAATAAGAACTGCATATTTTTAAGCAATCTTTGGTCTATCTGAGAATAAAATTAAAGAAAAAATTGAAGTCGTTTTTGAGAAAAAAAATATTTTTCCAAATTACCTTTTATTTCAAACAAAAGATACGCCAAAACTATTCGATTAATAAAAACAATTACTTGGCCTTATTTAAATAAAAAAAATTAAAAAGTTATTAAGCAAGAAACTCTCTCTCATCTCAACTGCACTGTTGCAGTTGTTTGCAATTTTCAAAAATAGAGTTTGCAGTATGAAACCTACGCCATTTTTGAAGTGTCTAATGCTCTATCCAAAGATAAGATTAAAAGAAAAATGGCGCGGTTTTTGAGAAAGTAATTTGTTAAAAAACTGCCTATATTTCACGGAAAATGTTTCTACTTTTTCGATCGCCCTCAAAATAAGAGATTTTCTGTAGAAAAATCGCCGATTTTTCAGGATCACTAGAATAGGACCTCTTGACTAAATAACGTTGTCAGGCGAAAACGTAAAAATGATTCTAAGAATATGTTACTTTCTAAATGGGAAATATATGTCAAAACAGTTCCGGCATCTAATCCAAGCACGACGTAAGATTCAAGAGAAAGATACTTAGAAATCTATTTATTGTTTTCATGTTCAAATTTAGTCTTTATGATAATTAAAAAACATACGGTAAAAACTTCAGAGAATTATGGGATTACTCGATGTGATTTACTTCATAATAAAGAATTTCATTTTTATAATATTTATGATTAGTATTTCTCCCTGTTTGAATTCATCAACAGACGAAACTGTCTCTAAAATTATGTTTTCACACATAGCCAATAGCTTTTTGGGAATTTGCCTTTATCAATTAAAATTTGAAGTTGTTAATATAAGACTATTTTATTTTTATTTACTTGAAATACTGTTAACAAAATAACTAGTTATATAGCTATATAATCATATACACTATCGATTAAGCAATCATTTAAATGTTTTTATTTACAAAAATATTCCGAGTAGTCACGGAAGTTTTAATTCTAACTACATCTGGAGGCATTTTTAATTATTGAATTCTAGCAATCAATGCCAACAAATATTGTACTGCAATATATAACACGAAATGTCCTGCCGCAGAAAGTACGACAAACGGAAGTTACGCTGTACAGTATAACGCGGAAACTATCAACTTCCACTCCGGCGTTGTATAAAAGACACGAAAACCGCTCGCCTGCGACGCCCTTGCCAGCGTGCAGGTCTAAACTTATTAGCGCCGCACATTTTCGAGCTTCACACGCGTCAAACCACTGGCTGGTGGGGGAGATCCGGCGTAACGGGTCGTGCGCGGGCGCGGGCGCCGGTGCGGGCGGCGACGCGGCAACGCTCATGCAAATTAAAAATAAAAGGACAGCGAACGCGGCGGTGCAAAGGGCGCGCCAAAGGAAAAGGGCGTCGCGGCGCCGGGCGGCTGTCGTCGGGGCGCGTAGCGCTGCGGCGCGGCGCGGTGCGGCACGGCTGAGGCGAGCGAGGCGAGACGAGAATAGGCGGAAACAGAGTATGTGGGATGAAGAGCTCCAGCTGGTCGCGGTGGGTGGGAGAGGCGCCAACGGAACGACGTAGGGGAAGCGTCGGTGCGGACTGAAGGATGGAGTAGAGTGGAGTGGGATGGTTGAGGGCAATGACAAAGGAAGGACGTACGGAACGTAGAATTGTGTGACGGTGCGATGTAGATTGAGCGGACCTCAACATAAGAAGCGGTGTGAACAAAGTACGGATGTTACAGTATCGAGGGCGCGTTGGGATGAAGGTGGAACGGGGTGGGGGCCAGAGCGTTGGTGGCAGCGGCGGTGGCAGAGGCGGAGACATGGCGGGGTGGGACGGAGGGGATGAGGGGAGCACAGGTGGCGCGGGAGAGGGCCGAGGAGGGGAAAGGAAAAATGGCCAGCAAAGAAGAGGCAGGAAGGAGGAGAGGGCGGGGCGGACGAGAGTGTGGTGTGGACGAGAGGGCGGGGCGCGGGCGAGAGGAAGGAGCGGAAGATAGGTGGTACGAAAGATATGCGGGACGGACGAGGGGGGGCGGAGAGGGGGCCGGGGGGGGGGGCGAGCGAGGCGGGCGGCGAGGTTATGGGGGGGAAGTGGGAGTCAGGAAGCATACGAAAAGACGAGCTGAGGCAAGGTGGAAGGAATTGGTTAGAAAGCTGGGCATAGAAACAACCAAGATCGGGAGGAGGCGGGAGGAAAGAATAAAGAAGAGGAAAACCTGGCAGGCGGCTGGAGAGACGGTGTCGAGCGGGGATCGGAGTGCGGGCCGAGAATCGTGGGTGGAAACTGAGCTGCAAAGTTCCAGTTTGCTTCGTGCCCCGAGCCACTGCAGCAGCAGGAAGCAGGAAGCTCTCTCTGTCTAGCATCTTTTGACGATCTGCGCGTTACCGTGCGGTACACGCTGACTCGTGAAGACAAGAGGATGGGAAGAGGGTCTTCCTGCAGCTCTTTGCAGCACATTTATTTCTTTAACGGATGATGATCTTAAAGACTTCTATTAAACCCTAATGGATGGCTTAGTGTGCACAATTACAGTTGTTTCCGCTACCAGCACTATTATCATGTTAATTCTAAAATATCTTGTTGTACGTATTATTTATGAAACACTATTTCAAAAGCCGCTACTGTTTCACACGGTATTTTTTCTTTAAAAATGTACACCCTTTGCCCGAATGAAAATTCTCGGAAACTACGTTTAGTGATTCAGTGGTGAGGTGTAGTTGACATTTACATAATTGGAATGATTGAAGGCGTTGTCATTGTCAACAATATAATTGTCAACAATAATATTGTTGACAATGACAACGCCTTCAATCATTCCAACTACGTTTAGACTAACTTTGGATGACAAATTGTTATCTTTTGCACCATCTTGTTCATTACGAATGGAGTTATTCTCTAAGATATTTTTGATATTTTAACTATTCATTTGTGTTAAATTGTGGAATATGTTACATTAGTAACAATATAAATTTTAGCCGTGTACCGTTAAAATCGGAATTGACAATCAAGCATTCATGAAAGATACAAAATTGTGATCGTGTAGTGAACAATCTTGTATGATACAAGAATTACTTCTTGTTAATTATATTTTTATAACCTAATGAACTAGACTATTACTTTTGGGGATTTTCATATTATCATTTGATCTTGGCCATGAACATCTTTCCCAACGACAGCGACGTCATTGTTGACCGTGTCACCGGCTTCATCATCATCATATTAAGTATCGTATCCCATGGTAGACTGCAGCTTACGCTTCGGGGCAGCCCTGTATTCACGATAGGATGATATCTATGATTGATTGATGTGGTATACTGCCTTTGTCTACCGCGTAATGAACTTAGTATGAAAATCTACATGCGTCTCTTGCCTCCACCAGGGCATTGGGGGTGTAGATGCGTGCTGGACTCTTCCACTTTTTCTCCATGGACACGTAAAAATACACTCGTGCGGAAATATGGCTACTGCGTATAACGGAAGAATGTAAACACGATCTATAATCTTTCAGTCATAATTAATGTTCATATATATATTACTTCGTCGTCTAGAATAAACCTGATACATTATAATAGTTTATTGATGTGTTTTGAAATTTCTATCCTCTATATTTAAAAATATTAATCTGTTGCCTCAAATCATTTTAATATTAATCCATTATTGTTTCCTACAAGTTTTTTTTAATTCTAGTGTTCAGAGGATGAATCAGTCCTTTATGCTTCACTCATGACATTCAAACTGCAAACAAACGTGACATACAAAATGCTCCCTAAGCATCTCCTAATATACAGTCTACACTATTTTATTGAACTGAACACCATTTCAACGAAATAAATAGTTACTAAATTTTTGGGGATAGATAAAAGATATTATAAGAAACTTTTATGATCGTTAAAAATCATATATTTTAAGACAGAAAGGTGTTATATCCAAAATAACGTATTTCGCAGTCATTTAATTAAAAAAATATAGTTTTAATGAAAAATGTTGAACACGTGTTAATTTTCGAAATGAGCATGACTCTTCTTAGAATATTGCTATTTTGTATTCCTTGAATAAAACCATCGGTAATATTGTTTTCAATTTTACTGACTGGGAACTGTAGTGCAATTTCCTAGATACGGGTAATTTCTATACATTTTTATCCTATCAAATTTATTGTATATATTAAATTTCTCATTTTTCAAGTACAGAAAATTTACAAAAAATAACTGATGTAGCTTAACCATTTGTTCTAGTACATGTAGATGTTGAATATTTCTTCAAGATTAGAAAGAAATCCATTCTATAGAACGGATTCATGATTGGAACGGAACGGATTTCACGGGAGCGGAAGTAAAAGTTTCTTTCATCGTTCAATAAAAATTCGGTTGTCGTGAAAACTCATGTACATGAAGATAAATGTACATGGAATTTTATAATTTGGTTTTGGAAAAATACGTTTTTTGAATACTGTGTTTATCCTCTTAAAGGCAAAAGAAGAACAATATTTGCGAACTGAAAGCATAGGTATCAATAATCGCAGCCAATAATTTGCAAATTGATTTTTCTTTTGCATTATAAGCAAAATAGTTTCATTTCTGGTTCAGATAAGAGTCTATATTCGTAACACGTATCAAATTGATAACGGGAAGACACATTTGTTTATTCCAATTTGAAATGTTCCAAAATAATAGTATGTTACAGCAAAAGGCGCTTATCTATTACTCGCTGAATTAAAAATACCAATAAACAATTTGGCTTTGTTCTGGCCTTTGTGTTATAGCAATAATGACGGGTTCTTTAGCGCTACATAAATTATTTATTGTATAGGAGATATTAAAATGTGGAACTGGTATCACTGACATTGCACGGGAAGTACGGTCTTGTATCACAAAATACGAGATTTGTATTTTGATAGAAACATCAGTAGATTTTACGGTGTAATTAGTGTCATATTTGAATATAATGATTTACATTTATTCTCATTGAAATATAATATCAAAGTTATCGAGTTTGCGACGTAAGATTCAATTACACAGTACGATTAGTACAAAAGGTAACGCAACATATTTACTCGTTTATACAATATATAAATAAAAGCTGACGTTTAGATAAAAAAAAATGATGAAAGATAGTAATATCTGTGATTACGCATTACAGATGAAAAACGTTGCTTCAACTACGCCGATTCATGGAGTATTTACGCGCTAAAAAAATGTCAGTGAAGGAACAACTGGTGAATATATTGCTTGCAGAGGTGTATATTAAGACATTCAGACGTCAAAAGAGAACTTCCATTGAATTTATTAATTTTTATATTCATGCACTAAAAAATTAACTATTTTAGTCCTTAAAACGCTATAGTCCTCTGAAAATTTAATACGTTTACCGGTTTATATCAATACTGTAGACAGAGATGGAAGAAGCATCACCTAGTTCCTGCCTTTTTTGACGTTACAGACATGTGCTAAATATAAGGAAATTTGCTGAAACAAAAAGTCTTAAATTATCATTTTTGAGGAGTATTAATTTTATAATGAATGAGATAGTAGCTCGTTAAACAGTCGAATATTCGAAACCGTTTATTTACAGTCATAAGTTATTCGTTCCAAAACCAGTACTAATAATGAAAAGATAAAAAAACTTTAACTAAATTAATACTTGCAGAGCACGACTACTGCAGATTGGCACTTTATAATGATTCTCAGAGAAAGGACGGAAAGGGATTGGAAGGGAAGGGGAGAGGGGGTAAATGGTCTGAATTAATTTGATGTTAACCACCTGACAAGTTGAGCGTAGCAGAGGCGCTAATGAGTCTGGGCTGCTTGGAATCGTTCACTGCTCGGAACACTCGGCGGGGAGTTTCTAATCAGTCCTCGACACACAATGTGATCTCGTCTACCTGGAATTGCAAAGAGGATCTGACCCTTCTTCTCCTTCTTTGGAAACACTATATCAATCGGGCGCAAAACCTCAGAGAAAAACTCCTTTTTACTTATTATTGTTAATACGAGACGTTTGCTATCAAAACCAGCTAACTCCTTTACATAGCAAATTTGAACACGTTTTTGCGTTTTTGCATTTGCTCATAATTTCACGAAGTAATATAGTTCAAATACTATTTATACCTTTCACAGATGTGGCAAAAACGTAACCTTTTCATATCACACTGCGTGCTATAACGTGATGATTCCAGTCTCATGAATTTTTCAGAAATGGAGTGAGGTAATTTTAATAGTAAACACTTCATATATTACTACTACTGTATTATTATTACTACTTTTTTGCTAAAAATGTAGCTCAATTTCTTTGATCATTGGAAAATATTCAAGTAAATAGTAAATTATTATCATTTATGTCGTACATAACGAACATATGTACATTACAAGTATTGTCTGAATCGATAAGTAGTATTCGGACGCCATCCAATCTTCAAAGCATCCTGGGGTCTTGGACCTCAGTTCTAGATTTCTCCTGGAGGATTAGAAACAGCCACTGGTTTTCTGAGTTTTTCTGCGATATCCACGTGCAGTATGTAGTGCAGAGGAAAAGCAGAATGAGACAGCAGATACCCCCTCTCTCGTCCAAGAGTTTGTTCAAGTCGCCTTAGTTTAAAAATTATGCACTTACAAATCTTTAATTAGTTTTAATAAGATTTTTACCTGTTTTTTGTAATAAAATAAATGCTTCTCATCTTTCGTGAATCATTGAGTAGGTAACCTCATTCAATTGTTTCAAGTTTCACGATAAAGAGAACTTAAACTTGCGATAGACGATCTAGGAAAAGTTGCAGATATAAGCTACAATGAAAGAAAAAATCATTAGAGAATTAATGAATGATAACTCTTTAGAAAACTATCCATCACTAGCCGACAACAAAACGTTCAAATCCTTTCACTTCCGCTAAGAACAAGTCATTCTTATAGTAGGAGAAACAGCACCGTCCTGACGGTGGACGAAATATATAGTCAACCTTAGAAGTTCACCATCTCACGAGCGGCGGGAGAGCACGCAGTCATCCGCCTGCGTTGTCATCCAAAGGGGAGAAACACGCGCCTTAACACCGCACATTATTAAAAATACCATTAAACGGCGGATTCTTTTGGGAAAAACATGTTTCTGCTTTTGACCATTTGTCATACACGATACATATGTTATCAATGTAGCAGGTTCTAGGGTAATGGCACCAGCAGTGGTCACTACACGTGCAAAATTTGAAAAATAAAAATGTTTAAGATTCCCAATTTCTTCAAATATGCAGAACGTGGAGTTCATTTTTTTAAAGGTTGAGGATTAGGAATAATACAATGTATTTCTTTTCCCTATTTTATATATAAATAAGCCGAAAACAACTGTTCTATAATAGGATTGCAATATAGTGACATGAAGGCAGTGGCGGATTCAGGGGGGGGGCATAGAGACCGTGGATCCCCCCTCCAAAAAAACTGAGTTTTGGATTTCTACTTTCCTGTATTTGGCAAAATTGATTTAAATATTTAATTATGGTAGAATTATGTAATTATTTGAAAATAATATTGTACAGAATCGTTTAGACCATAAAAATAGTATAAAATATAATAAAAATAGTAGTTTATGCAATTACTTTATAATGTTAAGCTTTGTTGCACGAGTACATGTTTTAAAAACGAGCGATGTTAGGAGCGAGTTTTCCAATTTGTATGTATTTGAACGTGTTGCATACGCTAATGTTTTAAACGAGTTGCATACGCTATTTTTTTGTATAACACCATTATAAATTTATAAGAGAACCAAACTTAATTTTGCGAAACAACTCTCTTGTGACGTCTCGGGAATTTGAAATCTGTGCGATAAAACGATGGTCGGCTATTCCATCTACTTTTACCGCCCCAAGATTCTCTGGCTGCGATTGGCAAAATGCGTGATGACACAATCATTTGTGTCATAAAATGCAATTATGTCATCATTTGTGTCGTAAAAACCCGATTATGAACGATTTCTTGCATCATAACA
Source organism: Teleogryllus oceanicus (assembly GCA_964035755.1). Lineage (NCBI taxonomy): Eukaryota > Metazoa > Arthropoda > Insecta > Orthoptera > Gryllidae > Teleogryllus > Teleogryllus oceanicus. The sequence continues at coordinate 285,800,874 of CAXIVR010000001.1, forward strand.
GGTCGTTTATAAGGCGAGTGTACAAAAAAATCTTTATATAATATAAATTTGTCATGCCCCCCCCCCCAATGATAGGCTGGTTCCGCCCCTGCATGAGAGGTACTTTTTTCAAATGAAATCGAGGTGATGTTTCGAAATAAATTAATGAAAATTAAAACAAATGAAAAATTGGGCATTTTTAGACAACGAATCTTCAGAAAGGGATGTTCTAATTCTCCGTTGAGTTTCACATAATGAATTGAGTTGGCATATTGCAGATCAATAATTTTTCAAAAACGGTTAAAATATTCTTTACCGTGCCCTCTTTTTACCGTACGTGTGAATTAAAATACCAGAGAGAATTTTGTACTGTGAAGATGGTTGGCAGACAGAAGATTCTGTTTGGTTGACGTCGTGCCAAACACCGGAATTTAAAAGTACCAACTATAGGAATCTTAGCAAGGAATCCAGCCTAGCGGAATATTTTTTATTAAATATGCTCGTAGAGATGACATGGAAAGTGAAATGTAAAACATACACGATAATCAAGAACTTGGTTGAAAGCTTGAGCTAAAACAAGAGAGTTAAAATCTCTCCATCCCAATATTACAGATGAACTATTACAAATATTATATTACAAATTATATTAGTAATATTACAAATATTACTTACCAAGATCAAAAAACACATTAGAGACGTTCATGATTCCGTACTGTGGAGGTTCATTATGCAGTGAACGTGATACGTGACGCAGGATACGTGACACAAAACAAGGCCATAGGGAAGCTATCCGACCAGAACCTGAGTTCCAACCAGCCTCTTGAGTCAACCAGTCCCAGTCACCGCTTCTGTTAAACGAATTCACACTAAATCGAAGGAAACAAATGAACGTTGAAAGCGATGAATATCGTCTCGCACACATACAGCGGAAACACGATACAACACATTTAACCACTGATCTCCATGACGACTACTCATACAGTGTTTCACTGAAAAGAAATTTATAGAGAGAATTTTAGCGTGTTATTTCATAATTATCTACACATATGTTTTGCATGGACTTCAAAAGTTGAAAATAATAATAAATCATAATTATTTTAAAGCTATTTAAAAAGTATTGCGTTCTTCACATATTCTTTCTATTACTGTAATTTTTTCTGAAAGGAAAATGTAATAAAGTGTTGTTTTTGCAACTTATTGAGAATATAGTTGATGTAAAACAAAGGAAACTCAGAAACTAAATAAAAGTCCATTGTTTTGAAATGCTTCCCGGGGCATAGAATAAGCATCGCTTCGCTGCATTGTCACTACACGTTCGTTGCTGCTTCTCGTTTTGTTCAACTCGTACTTTAAAACAATTTAAGAGGACCACTACAAAAATGTAAAGAAATAGGGAAAGGTTGCATGTGCAGCGATATATACTTTCACAAAAAACACCCTTCTTTTTAATATTACTCAGAGAAAAACTACAGCAATCCCGTGAACAATGAAAATCATTTTTATTTTGTAGCATTGAACATTGAAGGACATGATATCTTGATCCCACGTAGAGAATTTTCTTCTGGCTTTAATATAGTGGAAGCCACCCGGGCTAAATTGGAATGGAAATTGAGAGACGAGTTCATAATTACACAGAAATATAATTTCATAGAATAAAAGTCAATAATGTTCATACAAAATTGTTATATAACTTTATTCTACGAAATTTCTGAAACCAGGCAATAACCATTGACGTTCAGAAATATAATTGGCGCTTCAAAGTCATTGGGAGAAGATCAAGAAAAACTGACTATGGAACAGTGCAGCTTAGTATTATTGTAAATTTTGTAATCATTTAAAATTTGAAGTAATTGTAATTTAAATCCAAATCTGTATTTACATCCCTCTGGTGGAGAAATATTGTTAAGTGTTGAGCGTTAAGTAACTCAAATATCCCTTAACAGAACCGCGCGAAGGAAAAGATAAGAAAAGATAAATAGAGAAGAAAAAAGCTACTGAAAAAGAAAGAGAAAATGAAAAAGGCAGAAGACAGAAAAGAAAGAAAGGAGGAGAAAAAGGAAAAGGCTGGGGAAAGGAAGAAGAAAAGGAGACCAAGTATAGAATCCGTCGCAGACCCAGACATCTCTCTGCGCGACCTTGGCCAGATATAAAACCTTGAAATATTCAGGCAAATACAAAAGAAGAGAAGTGAAGTGAACAGTGTTCATAATTTATTGCCGCCAGACCGTCTAGAACACTGAGCGCGAACGTATTGCTTTCGTCAAAGGTTTCTGCCAAGGAAATAAATGATAGCAAGACGAGCTCCTGCACCGTCCTGAGAAACAAAAGACGCCGACGCGGCGGAGCGCCGCGCAATATGCTCACCATCGAAGTGGGAATGGTCGAAGTCGTCGAGGCGCGACAGATGGTAGGAGTCGTTGAAGGGCCAGTAGGCGGCGAGGTCGTGCGGGAAGGCGCCCACGACGCCAGGCTCCGGGCGGAGGGCGGCGGCGGCCGCGGCGGCAGACGCCACCGCCGCCACCGACGCCACCGCCGCCCCGTCGCCGCGGCGGCCGTCGCGTTGCCGTGCGTCGGCGCCGCCACCACCGCCGCCGCTTCCGCCGCCTCCACCGTCTCCGCTGCCATGGCTGCGGCCGGCGGCGCCGCAGCCGCCGCCGCTGACGTGTCGTCTGAAAACAGAAGCGCGCCGTGAGGCGAGAACAAAAGCATAGCGCGGCGCGAGCGCGTCCACGGAGGGAGCGCTCATTGTGTCGGTATCGACTCGCGGCCAAGCGACGCGATGCGACGGCCCAGTCGCCGCGCGCTAACCTTATTTCTCGCGTCCAGGCCCAGCCCCAACAATTTACTAGTCTCGTTGCAGCGATCTTGTACACGCGCTACTTTTCTCGGAGGTCAAAATATTACGAACACGAAGAGAAACCGAACTTTGCCTACTAAATACGACCATGCACAAGTGGATGATGTGATAAGAGCTCCGGCCGATTGGGACCTATTAGGAACGATTGCCTTCGTGCAATGGGGAGGGGTGGCAGCGAACCCCGCCAAAATAGGGAATTTGTTTGTAACTCGATTTTCGTGTGTTCTATATTGCGAATTACTTAACGAACTGACTACAGGTCCGACGTCCATCAGAGGAGCTAGTGAGTGATTGGAAGTGTTGTAATGACTAATGTGCACAGTCGGAACATGTTGGAAATAATGTCAGTTTTTTAAATAATACGAATTTATTATAAACATTCATTATAAACATTTCAAAGTTGAGACAACATAGAAAATATTGCAATGTAACGTCTACAATATTGCTTTTCCTCAGAATTCCAAGCAAGAACACTTCACACATGGAGTTTAAAAATCAGAGGGAGTCATTATTAAATATGACATGAGTGCAAAAAGAAATACACCAACAAAATTAGCAGGGCAATTTGTATGTCATACTGATAAAAACTTTATTACTGTATAAAAGTTTGCACACAAAATTCGTTGTACCATAGTGTGCAAAAGTTTCATTCAATATACTGCCAAGTATCAAAACAGAAAAAATCTACTTTCTTCCAATACAAATAACGAAAACGCAAATATGTGAATAGATGGAACTGAGGTGAGAGTAACAGTACTTCTATATTCGCTCAATTTTTTGTGCCCTTGGCCGAGGAGAGAAGCACAGTCGTGTGCTTTGTCGGTGAATTTCAGATTGTCACAAAATAAATAACTAATGGCGATTCAGCATCAATTATTTTCAGTTATTTAGTAAATTTGCAATTTTCAAAAATTCAGTGTTCAACGCCATTCTTTTAAGTGTCTTCTGTTTTATCCGTGAAAAAAATAAAGAAAAAGTTTGGAGGAGTTTGTGAGATATTTGTAACTTACATTAACTTCAAGCAAAAATTACTTTAAACTATTAGCTTTTTCAAAAAAATTATATATGACCTTTTTTAAGGAGCTAATTTTTTAGAACATATTTCATTTAAGACTAATATCTCCATCTTCGATATTACAATTTTACAATGTTAACCGAAAAGGCTCAAACAGCACTACTGTTTTACCGTTCTTTGATGTGTACAAGAAGAAAATTTAAAGAAAAAATTTTGAGCGTTTTTTTAGAAAAGTGTGTTTAAAAATGGCCAACAATTTACTCGAAATTATGTAAAAACTACACATATTTTCGAAATATTGTACATGAGCATCTTCAAGGTCTGTCTTTACAAAACAGATTTCATTAAAAAAAATCGCTCTCTTCAATATTGCAGTTGTAGAAAGACGCCGAAAAGTATTTTGAACTTTTGAAATTTTCGAAAAATCAGGGATTTAAAAAAATCAAGAAGTCTCCTGAAATCGTACATATTTAGTTGCACATTTAATTGCCAACACTTCGGCCAGTCATACTCTTCCTAACTATATAAAAATATTTAAATTGAATAGTTTGCGTAAACATTTTGCACATAAGGTAAAAAACGATATGACCATCGTTGTATATAAATGTACTTGTCGATATTTCCCCTCATCTCTTTTCTCCCAGTGTTGTAACAATGTCCTTTTTATAGGCCAGAACATCCGAAATTGTCATTGATTTTCATAATAATTTTAACCGCTAACTTATAATTTATTGTAACTTCAAAGTCTATGAAATTTTTAATATCAGAACGAATTTTCATTTAAAATTGTCAAAAATTAATGGAATTTACGTTTTTGTAATTTTCATTTAAAAAAAATGCATCTTTCCATTTATAAACACTCTAAAATTAGCAACAATACTTAGCTTTATTCGAGTATAACTAGTATATTTTTCCCTGCTTCAAAATGAAGGTATTTATCACTATTTTATCTTAAATATAAATTTGTTATAAAAACTATTCAATGCAAATATGTTCTTATAGATTTGAACATAAGGAAACAAGTATGATTGGACGTTACCATTAAAATGTGTTATTATTGAAGATAATAGCTGAGGTTCTTAAACTCCAGTTTAATCATACCCATTTATCACAGTGAACTCTCATTAACACGAATTCCAAGGGTCCGAAATTATCGGAGTTGGTGTTATAAAAATTCGTGTTATCCGAGTATTATAAATGTCAGTATTACCGTAATCCTTTGCCAAAGTTTTGTTCGTGTTACGTCGAAATTCGTGTTAAGATGAAATTCGTGTTATGCAAGTTCGTGCTAACGAGGTTTTACTGTAATAGTGTATACATTGTTTATTCGAAATACGAAGAGGATCATGAGTCCCAATATGAACAATGGCTGTATAAATGTGATGAACAATGTATATATCTATATATCCCCGATAAATATAATGAAAATAACTATTTTTAATAAATATTCATTAATTTTTTATAAACTCACTGCAGCGCCTCTGACCGGGAGATCCTAGGTTCGAGACCTGACGGCGGCAGGATTTTCGACACCAGCTTTTCAGCTAGGTCAAATTCAGTTTCTGTCTGCAGGAGAATTCTAGCGGCCGGCTGCTCTTGATCGGTAGTTACTTTTGACCTTCTTTTGACCACTTTGACCTTCGATTACTGAAATCTTAATTGCGCCATTGGAATAATGTAAAATGCATTTAGTAAGGAATTTTATGGGAAGTCAGATGATGTTTGATTGAATTACTGTCTGTTTTCTACTTATTTGCGAAGAACTGAAAGAGCGCACACTTAAAACTATCCCATCTTTCCTTCCTGTATCCTAAAGAAAAAATAAGATATCGCATGTGGTTAGTAATTTTTCAATTGTTTTGAAGTTCATGTGTATTTTTTTTACTATCAGAACAAAGACACAGATTTTCATACATGAGAAAACATTGTTATTTATAGAAATATTAATATTTATATAAAATAACAACTTGAAAAACATAGTCTAAGTTATACTGGCAAAAATTCTACGTTTTAGTTAAAAATTCCACAAAATCGGTTTAGTCACTCTAACGATTATCCTTGACAAAATTGTCAAGGATATTGTATTGTCTAATAATTGTAAAATTAATTGAATGGGTTTTATATTATCTATTTAAGCATATTGTATTATAAAAAAGATTTTGAAATTAAAGCCACACACCAATTTAATTTATATAGAAGATAAGGGGCCGATTTAAAAATCGAAGTTTTCAGAGCTTTGTTGGTAGTGAAAACTTTATACGTGCGTGCTGACTACAAATATAAAATATTTTGTAAGGAAAATGAAGAAACAAACTGTTAGCCACAGAATTGATTTGTTATAAAGTGCATTAGTAATTGTGCTTAAGGAAATTTTCTGTTAATTGCATATTTTAAGAACCCGGAGACACCACCAAATTTCATGATGTGGCGAAGACCGCTCAATATCTACTCGACAATTATTACAATAACCAACTCATTGTCCATAATGACCGGACAATATGATTAATTTGGAATATAATTGGCAGAAAATCGCTTAAACTAATTGGTAAGATATTTTGTTTAACAGTTAAATAATGTGATTAATTCAGCTTTATTAATCACTTTAACCAACATAGATAGCTGTTAAACTTAATACATACATGTTATATACAATGACTGATATAAATTCTTTGATTTTTATGATAATATTTTTATTCTTTCTTGTATACTAATATTTATGTGTATAAATTAAGCATTTTCACATTTAAATGAAATTAAATTTCTTTCCGAATAAACTTTCATTGGGTGTCGAAATTATGCGCTTTAAGAAAAGCGTTATATTGAAACGCTCACTCATAAAAAAAATACTGCTCTTTAATTTAAAAGAGAATTCAAAATGTATTCTCATTGGTTTTTATTACTGAAATAAATGGGATGACAAATGAAAGTTATTTTTCCGAATTCAATGAAATTTACCAATAAAAACATGTTACAATGGCGATGGAACGTGGAATTTACAATATTTCAGTACACTTATGAGATTTTTTTACCGAGAAATGTTTTAATTAATCATTATTGAGATACCCTCATGCATTGATTACACAATTAAATGAGGCAAGTTAATTTCGGATACTCATAAAAATGTCTCAGAATAATGCCACATTCTTATAGTCTATGTAGAGGGTCGATGATAAAATTTTGCTGAATGTGAAACATTTCATACAATGTTGTTACACGGGAATTGGCCCCTTATTGCTAGGCAACTCCACATACATCGCTGTCCGGCGTAATCTCTCTGGCTGCGTCTGAACATGATTATGGACCACTAGCCATGGAACGGTGACTAACGATGTGTCAATTCTCACATGTATAACTTCTTTACGTGATATTTTCCAATTTTTTATTGCCAAAAAGTAATAATTTTCTGACCCTCTATATGTCCTAGACGTTTGTAACATTCATTGAGACACACTGTGAACTGCTAATACCATGTCCTAACCTAATAAATCGTATGCAAGCTTTATGCCGAAATAATTGTTTCTTCTTTCCTTTTCTGCAGAAACTAAATGATACGAGACCGCTACACGTATTTAGGAGGCTTTTATTGAGTTTGATTTTTAATTTCGTACGGCATTTTCAGACAAAATATAAATGAGTAATATTACGAGATTATTTTGGTAGAACAATCTACAACGAAGCGAATTGAAATCCCGGTTTTTTAAAACAACCGAACAATTTGATTATGCTTTTAATTATTCTAAAGGTATACATTTTGAATATTTAAGTCTGAGTTGACGTCTGTCATTTTCTATTACACAAAGAAGGCGCAGTTTCTCCTTTAATATGGAAAAGTATTGTCGAAGAAATATCATTATTTATTCTAAAAATGTGAAAAAGAGTGTTCAATTCACAGAGACTTTCGAGGAAGGAAGGTTGGAGGTTGAAGGATCTGAAAGGGGTTGTTCACGCCGCGGGCTCAAAGTTTACACTTTTCGTTCCTTATAAAAAAAAGACGTGATTATGTGAAAAACGAAAACAATTTCTACTTCAATTAAAGCGTTAAAAAATAGATTCCTCCTCTTTCTTTTCAGGCAGAATGTGAGGCGGCTCTGTATGCTCCGCCTCCGCCTCCATTGAATCCTGGCCGCTGCCGGCTTCTCGAGCGGCGAGATCGAAATCGGGTCGTCCCCTCCGGGCGCACCCTGCACTCCTCGCCGCCCGGCGCCGAGCAGCGGCTCTCGATCTTTTTTCCGTTGGGGCCGAAGCCTGTCAGGGTGTCAGAGGTGAACGGATTCGCGGAACAATATTTAGAGATGAAACGTTTTCGAAGGACCTATTTTCTTCTCGGGAGCTAAAGAAGTTTCGGTGAACGCCTGTAGGTGAGATATCTCGCCCCGAAATCTGGACAGCAAAGAAAATATTGTCTAAAAATCTGTACCGTGACGACTGTTTTCCTAAAATCTTAGTTCGAAAAGAAAAAGCTTCCGCGAAGTCGTCATCAAAAGGGAGAGCGAGAAACAGTTTCTTTCTCGCCATCTAAAGAGGGAACACTCTATCTTCACAAAGAACATTTCTGCAGAGTCCTCTCCCGTGTTGTGTACCCAATCTGTAGATCTGGAGATTATTTTGCCAAGTATTGACAAGTTAAGACTGACTCGTGTGAAGCGTGTACAGAAAACGAAATATTGCATCTAGATTTAAGCATTTTCAGGAAACGTGTTTAGATAAATGTTTCCAAGAATTCATTCAATCATCTCCTTTCTGGTAACCATGTCGCCAGAGAATTGTGGCTACGGGATTGGACGAAGGGGAAAGGTTAATAGAATTCCCTTATGTAAAAATGTTCTTGTAGAAACGCGGCGAGAGCACATCACAATATTTAAATCAATTATTAAGCCGTCACTCACTCATGCTTCCAGAGTCTGGGGAGATGAAGTAAAAAGCACATTGAAAAAATACAAACAGCAACAAAAGCCGTGCTAAAAGAACATTTGAATCATTTTAAACACACAAATTAAAAAAATTAAAAAAAAAATTACAAGAAATCGGATTATAGTTAACAATTCATAGCAGGTTGTACCGCAAAATATATTAATTTTAAAATAATATACCCCAGGTACAAATTACGCCTACCTTAGATAAACTCGTCTACTTTAGATACACAAAAAACAAAGATTCTCTCTCATTATTAAATCATACTTGCATACTAGCAAAATATAATGATGTCAAAATTAAGCCAACCAAACACACTCCATAGTTAGAAAGAGCTTCGCATTAATACATATTTCTGTAACCTATGCCGTATTCTCTAATTAGTTACGTACTAAGTGTATTCAATATTCTATACGATAATTATGATTTGCTAGAAAGTAAATAAATATGTAAAAAACATCACATTTCAGAAAATATATTGGAATTATCGTTAAGGAATTTTTCAACTAAAAACATTTCTGTAGAAAGACTTAACTCGTAAATAATTCTGCAAAACACCTCCCACTAGAAGATTAATTTGCATTTAACGCTCGTTAGTCGTGAAAACGTGTTGGGAGCAGGTGAATTTACTTTATAACTACGTCGATTTAAATCCGTTTCTAAGTACAGACTTCTCTTAAAATCCTTTCTGAGAACCTTTCCGTCAATACCGATGGCTATTAGCTCAGTTCCTCAAGTTTCAAAAGTAGGCTTATAAAATTATAATGTTTCTGTCTGCCCATGTTTCCGGTCTTCCGTCTCTGCCACTTCGCTTTTTCGAACAACTCGCTAGATAGGAATTAAATTTTGCATCCCTGTTGTATTTACGCCGTCGTAACCAAGCTTCACCTTCAGACGGCCTAGATTCAAAAGGAATTAAATTGTCTAAAATCGAACTGTTTTTTCATTAGTAATACAGCAAACCAATTTTCGAGCTATATTTCCAGTATTATTTGAAACATGAAACGAAAGATTGGCAATCAAATTATTTTCAATGTCATATACTATAGAGCATACCAGCACACTACCCTGCGAGAAATATTCATAAATTGAGACCGTTTCTTTTTACAGTTTTTTCGTTATCAGTGTTCTTTCGTATTCAGCGTTCACTATCAGTGTTCCAAGCAGTGTACAGCGTTTCTCTGGCCGGCCTGCCGGCTGGCTCAACGTATCCACATGAATAAAGCAGTACCAGCCAAACTCAAGATGAATCCGTCACTTAACCTCCAAGAGCAACCCACGAAGTCGTACGCAGGAGCTGCAAATACTGTGAGTTCTCCATCAAAAGAACAATCTATACTACTGGACGCATGCGAAAATCTAACTGTCAAAGACTATATAAGTAAACTAACTGAAATTGTTCCCCCCAGTGCCATTACTTTCATATCAAGAATATCCAATAACAGAATATGTGTGTTTCTGAACTCGAAAGTCAATGCTGATCTTATAACTAACAAATGCCCTACTCTAATCATTAAAATACTATTGTTAATGTAGGACCCTAATTAACAAACTCAAGAGAATCATAATATCAAATGTATGCCCTTTTATTCCAAACGAGGAAATCACAAATATTTTCAAGAATCATGACATCAAAACTACCTCCAGTATATCTTTCATCAGAGCTGGTCTGTCTGACCCTAACTTCAGTCACATTATGAGCTTCAGAAGGCAAACATTTATCAACCTGAGGAACTACAAACTCCCTCAGTCATCAGTGATTGTACATGAAGGTACACCATATAGAATCTTTTTCTCTGCTGAAAACATTACTTGTTTCAACTGCAAAATGAAAGGCCACACTGCTAGTAACTGCCCACAAAATATCCCCAAAGAGAATTGCCTTCTGGACACTCCCAGTACAAATATACCAACTATCCCTTCTAATAATATGGAAGTACAGCCTACCATAACTGAAACTCCCACTGCCCCCTTCACCAGTGACCCTATGAACTTTCCTCCCCTTCTTAAAAGAAGCCTCCCCAATGAACCCTCTTCCTATCTGAAGCAACAAATAATGTTAAAGATAATAATCAAGATAATAATGTTAAAAACTAAAAAAAGAAACAGAAAAAGAATTCTTAAAACATGAAGAACTGGACCAAGATAGCAATCCTAATAAAACACTTGAAGACATGCTTAGCCCAACTAAAGATCTGATTGAAAGGAACCAAGACTCCTTCCCTCTGTCAGTGAATCAATTACACTTACTACTAGAAAATACTCTGGGCTCTGCTGATCCTCTAACCATAGTAAGGACTATTCAATGATATTCCAGCTGTTATAAAAATGCTCAGTGACATTTACCCTGTATTAAAGGATAGAATTATCAAAAGCAGAGTTACCAGAATAAGAAACAAACTGCAGAATCACCTACTGAATCATACAAACTGACTCTGAATCCAGTATGAAACTATCTGACACTAAATCTTTTAATTCAGGTCTCTTAAAGAAACACCATTCCCCCTTGCTAAATAAATTTCAACAAACAAATGAAGATACTCCAATGGAATATTAATGGATACTATTGTCATCTTGAGTATCTGCAACTATTACCCAGATATCATTTGTTTGCAAGAATACAATTCAAGGCTAATCACTCAGCTAATATTAAGAATTATCAATGTTTCTTTAAAAATAGAACCAGTGATCATCCTTCTGGTGGAGTAACATATTTTAAAAGCTACAATTTTGGCTGATAACCTTATTACATTTTTGTAATAAAATTTAAAATTTTGTAATGAAATAGGTATTTCAGTAAATATTTAACTGTATTAGAATAACGTAATTTTCCATTCCTTTTTGTAGTAATTAACAGTTATGTAATTTTCACGTTTAAGTTTTATGTTTTTATATCCATATCATCTCTGTACTGTAACCTCAATTGTAACCCCATATCATCTATGTACTGTAACCTCAATTGTAACCTCAATATTGTAAAAACTAAAAATTGACAATGTAAAATATAATGTATTCATTTAGTCGCTAATGACCTAGCCGTTGATGCGACTTACAATAAATTAAATTAAAAAAAAATTTTGAATCGTTTGCCAGTTTTGTTGATTGAAAATATGTTTGTATAGCTCCAAATACTTTCAGGAGTAGAGTACACATTATTCTACGTTACACACGTAGCTAGGTTATTTCAGATTCATAATTTGAGCGTGAAATGCAATGACAATTAGTAACATATCACGTCTTTCGATGGAGATTTTGACAATACCAGAACAGTGAAGATCAAATATAATATTGGATTTACCACAGAAACGTTTGGAAGTGAGAGACATTTCTTTAGCGTAATCCTTTTCCGTAATATCAAAATAAATGCCAAAATTCATGGTGCTTTTTTACTTTTCCCTCACACTCTTTACGTAGTATACAGAAATATTTCTGATACTACCGCAATAACGAGGATTTTTCGACAAATAATCATATTGTGAGGCCGAGATATTGGAAAACTAAATAAATTGTGTTCGTATTTGTAGTAAATTATATCTTCCACATTTTGTGAATCATTGACACCGAACAAGCCTTATTCAGGTTTCACTGTATATACTAGAGTGGAACTAGTGGTGCTACAATAACACACATAATAGCACACACAATCTCGCATTATTTGTAAATATTGCAATATTTGAATGTTTGGAGAGTTCAATGTAAATCGAACCTACCCATTAACATACTTCCCACTACACCAGAGACAGTAAAGAAAACATTTAGAATCGTCTTGGGGAAGACCTTGTCTTAAAATTGCCTTCAGTTTACGAAAAAATAACTCAAAACTACTCTTATTTTGAAAAATAGCACACGACCACATTTAAAGATCTAATATTGGAGATTTTTTTCTTAATGAAATCTATTCTTCATCTTCTATTTTGTAGTTCTAAGAAGACACCAAAACAATTATACATACCATAGATTTCAACGAGAATAAGAAATCTGCCATTTTTAAGCGTACTGTATTCTACGTGAGAAAAATTAGAAATGCTTTTGAAAAATTATGAAAATGTGATTATGGCTTCATCTGAAGTTCCCCTCCCCCCAAAATCTATATATACTACTCGGACTCAAAGAGCCTAGTATCAGTCAGTCCGATCGGATACATAGATTTTGGGGGAAATCCTCCCTACAGTTCAGTCGCTAGCCTTGTTCACTATATATTTCTTTATTTTATTTATCATTAATTTATTCATTCATTCATTCATTCATTTACTTATTTACTCATTTATTTTTTATTTATTTTGTGTGTGTTGGTGTTAAAAATGAAATAAGTTGATTTTGTTACATGAAAACTTTGAAATGATTGCCATTTTCCAAATATGTTTCTCCGTTGAGAAGTGAGTAACATTTCGATATTTTTCAGGTAATTTTTTTCTAACTCTTGTAGAACTGATTATTAAAGCAGCATTACTGTACATGGAGTAAATACGAGAAAAGCAATTCATAAATTTGCACACAGGTAGTTCAATAACGACGTAATTGTTTGGCAATTTTCTCTATATGTAATGCATGTAACTCGAAACAAACGGGGCATTATTTTTACCATTTACAAGTTGAGATACATAACAATATGTATTTTTTATTCGTCTTTTTACGCTCATCATGATAGATTAAAAGAATATGTATAGTTCTATTAAAAAAAACAAAGTTACCTCAATATCTCGTAAAATAAAGTGATAAAATGAAAATGAATATATGTATAAATTAGCCCTATTCCCTCATGCCCTTATGTCAAAACTGCATTGCATTAACTTCAATCGTTCAAACATTGCAAGTGGTGCTAAAATTACATAACTCACCGTGCATACAGACAAGGTATTTATCTAAATTCTTCCAATATCCAAACAACAATCTTCACATTACGTCGACCAACGTCCAATCCTTTCAACACTCTCAATCCTCTGGGCGTCTCCCTCGGGACCCTTAAAATAGTTCAGCGTACTTCTCGATAGACCACTCACCTGAAAATCTTATATCAACCACATACGACAAACATCATACGGGAAATGAATTCATAGTGCCAGAGCATCCCCATTAATGTTAAAAGAACTCATATACAAAACCACCACTCGACCAACTCTTCCTTACGCTTCCCCAACTTGATGTAGATCATCTCCAGACGTTCATCAGGCGAGTAATCAATGCAACCGGTTTGCTCGAAACACATATTTACAGAGACATCGGTATTCTTACAATATGTGCCTTCTTCCCCAGACATCTCCCATCTTCCCCCAAAAGCATTATCTATTTCATAAGGGAGAACCACCACACTCTTCCCAAGAATCCAGAAAACCTTCCCCAGTGATAACGTGACTGACAACAGCTCCCTCCATTAATCCTTACTCTCCATAACAACTATTTTCTTAGATATTCATCTCTATACAGTCACACACTAAATAATGTCACCTCACACCTATAGTCTCCAATTTTGCAGGATCCCGGTTTGGTTCATTCCGCATCACTGTTGTAAAATTCTCTGTAACTAACCTACATAAACAACACATAGAAAGACAAAGGCTGACCAGTTTTATACTTAAAAACTAGTGATGCTACAACAGAACATACTTTCTCGCAAGCTTTGTAACTGCTCTGAAATATTATTCTACTACATGAACCTGCCAAAGTGATTTCAACCAGCAAAAAGGTTTTCCGCACAGAAAATCGAACGCACGTCTTTCTAGTTACTTTCCCGTGAGCCTTTCCTCTATGCGATGAAAACTAGCCGACATTTCAACTTGGGCCGTCAACAAAACCCCTTTTTTAAGCTTCGCTCTTTTTCACTTGTTTTATACATGAAAAAATTTCAAGAAAAGATTTAAGCAGTTTTTGAGAAAATCTTTTTATAATTTGCATTAATTTTAACAAGAGATTACGTAAAATCTAGTCATTTTAAAACGATTTACACATGACCTATTTAAAAATCTAATGTTTTTAGAACAGATGTTATTTTCAATCTTCATTTTTACTCTCTTGTATATACATTGAAAGAAAAGAAAGTTATATAAGCATGCACCGGAAAACGGGGAATTTTTGGCAGAAAAACTCTTATTCCCGTGGCCTGAAAACGAAAAAGTGGGTTTTTATGTATAGTAAATTAGTTCCTCTAACAATCCGCTTTGTGGTTCTTTGATACCGAAAAATCGATTGTCGGCGAACGTCCGTCTGTCCGTCTGTCCGTCTGTCCGTCGTCCGTCCATTTGTCGTCATTAGCACCTAAACCGATTTGCCGATTTTCTCAAAAATTTATATTCCCCGATCGATCTGAACGATCTCGAGGCTTTGAGAGTTTCAAAGGGATATTTTGATTTTGAGGGTACTTTACATGAAGCCTAAATAACATTTTCAAAATTTTCTCAAAAGTGGCAGCAAATTTTTTATTAAACTTTATTCTTGGACAGAGTAAAGGACGCTTCAGAGAACGGGCAAGACTAACTTTCCTTGAATTTCGGATAATTAAAAATTCCAAAAGTGCAACTACTTGCGCGAGATTTTTTTTCCTTAATGAAATATGTACTTTAAAGGCATATATTGAATTTAAGTTGATGTTCAGTTTTTCGAAAATATGAGTCGTTTTCGTGTAATTTTACGCGAAATATAACAAATATAATATATTGTGAATTCTTTATCAAAACGGTACAAGACCTTTACAATAATCATTCGAAAGACAAATCCCAGGGCTATAGTCTCACTATCAGTAGAACTAGATAGTTTTTTCTTAGCCGTGAAGTTCCTCCACTTGTGTGGATGGCATGTGTCAACCACTATTAGTGTTAGAATTATCGTTACAATATTGCTATAATTTTCTCTATACGAAGTATATAACTAAGTAAATAAGTGACACTTTTCATCGCCAAAATTTTGAAATTGAATAGAACTTGCGATGCACATTGTAGACGTAGCATGTTATACTATCATCTTTATAATAAAATATTAACTGCTATTTTTTAATAAATAAAATATTTTTGTTCCTAGTTAAGTGCTCGTTTCGTAGATATTAAGATTGAGCGTTCTTTTAGAGCACTGTTGAATTGGTGCAACCACTTCAAATTATATGTTCTAGCATTAAATACAGCAACCTTTTATCTCAAACCAGATATTTTTTTAATTTTAAGTAATACACTATCATTCCCTTTCATCTAATCAAACGCCAACTATACTATATCCCACTCATCATGGAACCGTTTCTTAAACTTATAAATCGTTATATTCTGTTAACACACTTATTTGAAAACGTTGCTTGTTATTTGACAGCAGGCTAATTTCCAATTGAGGTAAGAGGCGAGTTTTTTTATGCAAGAGATGACTCTAGTTATTGTACGTCACGTGGTTAGCCCAGCACCGAATGAAACATCATTAACTGGCAGTCATATATGCCGACTTTCCCGCATATTTAACTTCTTTTCGCTGGTCGAATATATCGAACTTCATTTTGCTGGTCCAAATAAAAGTGGATTGCTTTGGTTTTAACAAACGATTTAATGGCTTCAGATTCATATGTATACAGATATATTTGAGAAATAATGGCGATACAAAGAGTGGGGATTTGCTGAGGGGATTGGTTAGGATTTGGGTGTCCTGATTGTGATCGTAGCTCTCTCTGCGACTTCCCCGCGTATTTAGCGATCTCTAAAATATTCATATATCCCACATTGGTCTAATAAGTTTTCAAGTGATGACTAGACGGGAAAGATGGCAGGTGTCCTTTAGCGGGTAATTGCTAAGAAACTAATCACATGTCCACATGAATTCAATCATGTTCAATTACACAATTTTCAAATGCTGAATACATATACCCAATGCGCAATGTTACTCCAACATAAAATTACCCTCACATTAAACACATAGCAATAAGTTACAAATTCTTTACAGTTTTTCTAGAACTTTAGTTACTGTTCATCCATGTACTTACAACTTATGGCAAAGTCGTTCGTTACATGTGCGAAATTCGCCATTTATTATTATGATTAATTTACATGTTCAATTAGTTGATATGACGTCGTAGGCTTCCGCGGCCGGAGTCATGTGACCCCCTCCCGCCGGTGAGGAGCGGCTTCCGATTGGCCGACTGACTCAGCCAATCGTGATCGGCACCAGACTTATATAATTCCGTGCGCTGACCACTCCAGCGCAGACCAGCCCTGAAGAAGGCCACGGAAAAGATGGTCGAAACGTCGGCAACACAACCTTCGACGCGGCGTCACCCGGACATCCAAGATCATTCAAAATTAGTTGATATAGTTCCACACATTACACAATGAATCAAAACGACTTAGTGGAACGTCTGGGTCCAATAATGAATGGCCTGAGCTCAACGTACTTGGACGGCGGCGAGCGGTACTTGGACTCCGGCGACAGTACAAGAGATACTGGCTACACAGGTTGCTGCGGCGAAATAAGTTCCTATCTTCTGATGGTCGAAGAACTTGCAGAGTCAAATTACTTCCTACAAAAGTTATCTAGAGAGTTGGTACAGATTCTTTACTAAATGACGCGACATCCTGCGTGAAGAACCTCATTGAAATAAATGGTTCCTCGAGGAGTTCCGAGGAATTCCGGAGGTCTTCATCCAGGGTTTTCATGGGGGAGTGCAACTGTGTTGAACATTGGTATGAATCCTGGGTTCTTCTCCAGGATACTCTTTTTCCAGAACATTCACGAACTCGAATTGAGAAGTTTGGATGGTAGCTGTACGGTTTCATACGGGATTATATTATATTTCCTCCACCGGTAGGGAACCTGACGAAGAGTACATCGATTTTGTTGAATTTATAGGGCATGTGCAACTACTAGTTTTAAGGAGAGCTTATCACTAATTACTTTTTAAAAATACAAGTAAAAGTAAGTCTTAATCTGTTATAATACATATTAAATTCTTTCCGTACTTTAATTTAATCTGTTATTATTTTTTCATATTTTAAACACTTTAAATGAGCAGTATGATTCGGACAAATTAACAAATTAAAAAAATAAATATATTTTTCAAATACACGTTATATAAAAAAATGGAAGTAAACTAAATTGAATTAAACTCCAAGATTATCACGGCACGTTTTATCATTGTCACGCATCATTTAGTCTAGAAATTTTCTCTAAATGCTAAATTAAAACAATCAAACTCAAAACCCTTCTGTTAACGTATCGGTAACGAAAAATATCCATGAAATATACTATCAAATATATATTGCATGAATAGACGCAGAGAAATTCGCACAAACCCTCTCAAGCAGTAGCACGAAACGACTTTCATGCAACCTCTGTTCTTGGTTGGCTTCTTCATTATAGTGAGATTTATTTACATTTCTAGTAAGTAATTAAAATACACGGAATTCTAATAAATATCCTACCCAAACACGGAAAAGCGTCTGAACGCAGGTTAAGCCGCTCTTCCATTCAACCCCTCCATACTGTCGGGAATATATCGAATTGTCTCAAATCTTTCTTGAGTGGTGTAAAAGCATCGTCAGTGGTGTAAAAACAGTCGCAAAGCGGAGAAGCTTGGCTGGCCAAGAAAAGTGAAAACTAGGTGAAAAAATTGGTTGCAGTGATTTGAGAAGTTTTGAACTTCCTCATACGACACTGACATCTCACCTTGCGATTACCATGCCTTGGTTGACTCCAGAAAAATTCCTTACTTATCGCATTTTAGAGAGTTTTCTTACAACATTGATACCATTAAGACATTTATCAACCCGACAACGGTCTCACGTGTATTTGAAGACCCACATGTGTGAAATATATGCGCACACCAGTTCATGCCTATGAATAACATTTAATGCGCTTCATCTAAACAAGGAATAGTTGCATAATACTTTAATATATTAAATTTTCCAATGGAATATTAGCAAATTTGGCGTTAATTTTAGAGTCAATATGAACCAATATATACATGGTCGTTTCTATAAAGACTGAACTAAACAACAAATCATTGAATCAAACGAATGAAAATAAAACGAAGTTTCCATAATCCCTGCGATTTTAATCTCTAATTCATTTCCCCGCCCATTAAATTGAATTAGTATGTGCCTAATGGCGAAACAGAAATCCACTCTAACGTTGCCACAACAGTCGTTAAAAGGAAGTTGAGAAATATAAACCGCAACGTTATACGGATGCACATAAATTCGGTAATTTCACTTCTTACTTTATTTCATTGTTATGTCGGCGTAAATATCAGACGATCGATGACAGTTATTCGTGAAATTCCCGGTCATAAAGGGACGGAATCCCAATCGGCGTGTATTCAACGTGTATCGAGTCTTCGTTCCGGAAAAGCTGCCAACCGAACACGCCCCAATGGTTGCCAACTGCAAGGAAAAAAGAGTGGTCACCGAGTATGAACAACGAAAAAATTTCCAGCATCATACACAAATACAATTTGAACAAAATTGTTGCTACTTTCTGTGTCTCAGAATATATTGATTGAATATTTGAATATAATAAACTTTTCGGATTAAATAAGGTTTCTCAAATCCATCACGTAATAAAAAAAATATACTAGTGCTTTCTCCCATTACGTGTAATGTGTAACACTATCTGAAACTTCGATTACTAGCCGGCGTCACTGGCCGAATTGCTTAACTACTCTCTGTAAATTCATGGAGCTTAGCAATTCAAGACATCCCGAGTCTGGATGGGTGATCGTCAGGGAACTCCTAGGATCTAACGACCACAAGTCCCTCGTTGAACGGGAAAAGGCTATAACTGACTTTTTCCAGTCACTGAAAGTAAGAGAAAACAGGGAAATAGAGACCTGCGTCATTTGTATGAGCATAATTTGCTCTACCCAAGAACAAAAAATTTAAGAAAAAATTACGAGCCTTTAACATTTTGAACATTTGCTCAATTTAAAAACCAAAGAGAGATCAACGAAAATGAGACCTGTTTCATTTTTACTTTTTCGCTACGGAGTAGAGAGAAAGTTATGTAATGCTGCGAGAAAATACGGCAAAGTTTTGGCAGAAAAACTCTTATTACAGGACCTGGAAACAAAAAAGTGCACAAATCCAGTGGCTAAATTTAGAAAAAAAATCTAATATGTGGTGTAGCAAAAATCCACGTTTCGTGGGTCCTTGATATCGAAATATGGAATGACGGCAAACTGTCAGTCAGTCCGTCAGCCAGTCCGCCCGTCCGTCCGTTCGTCCGTCCGTTCGTCCGTCCGTTCGTCCGTCCGTTCGTCCGTCCGTTCGTCCGTCCGTTCGTCCGTCCGTTCGTCCGTCCGTCCGTCCGTCGTCCGTCCGTTCGCCGTTCGTCCGTCCGTTCGTCCGTCCGTTCGTCCGTCCGTTCGTCCGTCCGTTCGTCCGTCCGTTCGTCCGTCCGTTCGTCCGTCCGTCCGTTCGTCCGTTCGTCCGTTCGTCCGTTCGTCCGTCTGTGAACAATGCCAGCAGGTAAACCGTTTAGCCAATTTTCTCCAAAATCGATATTCCCCGTTTGATTTGGTTGATGTTGCGACCCCTGGAATTTGAAGCGAATAGTTTAATTCTGGAGGGTACTTTACATAAAGCCCCTGGGACGTTTTAAAAATTTTCAAAAACATGGCTGCATCGTCTTTGATTAAATTTTGTTGTTGGATAGTATACAAGGCGTTAAATGAATGAAGCAGGTCTCATACTTGTTGAAAACCCTAATTTTTCGAAAATTACAAAAATTCAAAATTTGTTAGGTCTCTTCCTACAACTACAATTATGCATATAGAGATTTTTCCCCATAATAAATTCTGTTCCTTAAAGGTAGATTTTGAAATAATGTCATGTACAATTAATCGGAAATTTGAGTTCTTTTTGCGTAATTTTGTATGAAAATACGGGCGTGAAAGTACGTGTTTTAGCACCACTTGTTTCATAATTTTATTAATTCTCATTTACTTATTATTTTTAATTCATTCATTTTTGCTTGACCTATGGCCCTTTAATCCTTTAAAGGGCGCACATAAATTGGTTTGTTTTACACAAAATATGTTTAGACGATTGTTATTTAGTTATTTCTTTATTATATTAGTTATTACCTTGACAGAGAAAACGCTTCAAGAATTCAAGCATCAGAAATGAAGTTCGTAAGATCGATTGCTGGATACACCCAATTAGATAAAAAAGAAATACAAAAATTAGAAAACAATTAAAAGTATAAGAGTTAACATTATTACTAAACTACGCCAAACCGGTTTTCTCACGTGCAAAGAATGATTGGAAATAGGATACCGAAACAATGCTCAATTACCACCATGAGGAACGTACCACATGAGGGACCATAAAAATACTGACAGATCAAGAAGGTGAAAGGAGCGGCTCAACGCGACTGGAGTCGGAACGGACAAGAGGAGGTCCAAACCATGCGGGAGAAGAACATTAAGTTTCTTTTTCAGGAGCACATTACATTGTATGAAAAGGCTAATTGTGACTAGTTTGCTTAAGGTGGGTACAAAGGGCCGTTTTCTTTTAAAAAAATTTCGATGAATATTCTGTTTTACGAGTTTGAATGGGTAGCTGACGTATTATTTACGTCAGATATTTTGCAGAAGAATTTTACAGATAGAGAGAAATGTATGTGATGGAAGTGAAAAGAGTTCTTGGTGGAGCTGGGTATTTAGGAAAAACCAGGGTGGTTTAGAGATAATTCTTATGTCTTTAGCTTGGAAAGTTTGGATTTTTAGGGTATTGGTTTTGGATGCTGTGGGTCAGAGTGGCATAGATGTATGAATGGGTGTAGTTGAAGTGGGTGTAGTTGAATTAATGATTTATTTAGTAGGGAATGTAACTGATGTGATCTTCTGTCTGTGTCTGTGTCTGCCTGTGCAATACTGTGCATTATATTTGCTATCTATGCGTGACGTCTGTAGAAAAATATTCTTCGGAGAGTGAATATATTCCCTTTATCTCAATACACTTGCACTTCTTTATCTCAATATGCCACTTTTGAGCCCAATAAGATAATAGGAAGAGATGATCGTGGAAATCCACTATTGTTGTTTCTATGCTCGGTTTTTGGAGTAGATTGCTGTGTCATCTAAAAAAGTGGTGATGAGTGTTGGTTTGGTACGCAAGTCTGCGATGTCAATAATTATTTATTTACCAATTTACTAGATGTTAACTTCCCTCGGTTTGTAATACCTTGATTTTTATATCTCTTGTCATATTTCCCTTCCATAATTCCCTTTCAAAATTTACTCCATGAGAGACCAGGTAAGAACATTAAATTGTTTTCATATTTCGTAGCCAAGGCGATGGAGAAACGATGGCAGCGTCTATCGAGCTAGGAATTGACGGCAATAAAAAGCAATAACGTAATAGCAAAACAAATATTTTCCTCTCATTTTTGTACAAATTTAAATGCGTCTTTTTTTATTTTGAGTTACTGACGTCAAAGAATAGTAAAAACTGGATGTGATGTATGGGGGAGAAGATATATTCTGTGCACGTTTTTTTAACTCTACAATGTCTTCTCAACCCTCTTTAACGACCTTCACACAGTCTTCAACAATCTCTTTACCACAGGTTCAATGACTGTACATTTGTTTTGTTTGTACGTGCAAGCACACTCATGTTCGTTCGTATATTTTACTTTAATGTAGAGCAAAATGTATATAATGTATGCTAACTTATGAAAATAGATATAAGGCTGAATTTGCAGTCATCCATCCAACTCACAATATATTGACATGCATATTGCACTGTTGTCATTCTATTGTTTTTATTATTTCGGTAAATATACCAGACTTTGTGAAGCTTTTTAGTGTATTATATCTTAATTTTATTCTTATAATAAGACTTTGATCTGAGAGAGTACGTTTCTTTTTAAAAATTCTCCTTGGCAATAATTCTATATGTTACGGTCAATTATGCTCCAAACCACATTATTGTGACGGATTCTTAATTCACGGTTTCATATTTATATGCCATGAAGATCAAGAGATGAAACTGACGTTTGACACGGAGTTATTAAATACTAGTAAATGAGCATCAGATCTATGCGTGCTACAACAGCTCTTGATCAGCTATTTTTTCTTAACACATATGGTACAAGATGAAAAGAAATTACCCAGAATGAAAATGAAAACAAAACTTAATATCTCCAGGCATACGTAGAAGAATTATGCTTGAGTATAGTTCAATGTGAATGAGAATGTGTTCTGTGGCAGCGTATTTCGAATGTTGCTCTTGAATTCTCTTGGTAGAATTTTGAGGATGCCTTTCTCATCGCATTTAAGCGTATATCGACCACAACACCCAGGCAAGTGGATTTTTATCGGCTTTGAGGAGCAAAAGAATTTCAGAGATCAGAAAGAGACGGATGATGAAGTTCTCCATTTCTTAAATGCTCTCTTTTATCCCCTTGATGTGCACGCGCGTGCAGTCCCTGGTATCCATTTCGTTTCCCGTCGCCAGGCAATTATGCAGTTGCGTAAGGATGGGGAGAGGCAATAACCGGAGAGGCACAGCTGCCAGACTCGTGAAATCTACGAGGCCGATATTCGCCTGGATTAAATGAGAGATGCTCGCAACTGAAAACCTCTAGTCTGGTTGAGCAATAGACGCAACCGTCGTACTATAGTAGCAACATACGCGCCCGCAGGACCGTAATTCCTACACTGGCTAAGCTTTATATCTGAGAATGATTCTACAATAAAACTCAAACTTGGGAAGTTAAATATTAAACATTTGATAATTTTCATTCTGAAATTTAAAAATAATAATATTTATAGGAAAATATTATGTGATAAGTTTGTAAAAGTCACGATCAGTAAATATTACCCAATTACGTATTACAAAATAAAAATGATAGAATAGTAAAACAAAACATTAACCCTAAATTTGTCCAATTTCTCTTTCAATTGTTATTATCCTGTGCAATTTGTATAACCTCATATTTACAACTCCCTTTAATTATATTATTAATTACAGTCAAAAATAATAGAAACAATATTCACACCAATTGATGTTTGCAAGGATGAAATGCTAATTTAGTGTTCGGAAGCAAAGCAAGGGTACATAGCAACAGTTAGTCAACTGAATAAAGGAAAATAATCAAAAGCAATACAACAAGACGAGACAAATAATGCCTTTCAATTCTACAGAATTTGAAGTGAAACACGCATTTGTTGGAACCGAATACTACATAAAGCACATCCTACTATGCTTTTAGAATTTTCTTTCATTAAGTTAGCCAGTAAACTACGCGCTGCGTGTATTTTGAAAATTCCTATTCTTGTCTGAGACGACATATTTAATGGAAATTCATCGAACCTTTAGGCTGAAGATACTACAGAACTTCAGATTGGAGATACGACTTGTATGTATCATGATCAAGAGCCTTCGTCGTAATCACTGCCGGGACACATTTATTGATCTGCAACTCCTTCTTTGCTGTGAAGATATATTTACGAAGTGGTTGTTTTTGTGAAAATGGACTTATTCAAAGAAGGACATTGGTTTTTGTCAAATTCAAATATATTCCATATAGTCCTAAATTCTTTGTTTTGGAAACAGGTTCACGTTACCACAGCTTTGTAATAAGCTTGAAAATAGGAAAGTAAAATCTTTTTGTGTTTCTAGTGTGTTTACTATTCTCATGAACAGAAATATTTTCAGTAGAAAGGCGGGATTATAGATCAACATTACATTACTTTTAAAAACTGAAACAATTAGATTTTTAGCATTTCAGTCTAAGCAAATACATATAAATATGCATTTTGTAATTGCAGTAAACATTTAATGCAATCATCAAACAAAAAAATCAAAGAGAATCTTATAAGGTAACACAAAGAGCAACAAACATGTAGTGATTCATTACATTCTAGAGATTTAGTAGATTTTTGGAGGCATGTTTCTATTTTTACATACGGTTACACATACAATTTCTTTTTCCATTTTTATCATACGGTTAGCAACATATTCGCGTAAATTAAATTGATTGTTCCCTAATGACTTCAAATGTCAGGCGGACATTTCCTTTCCTAGTCCTAGAGGTTCCTAATCCTAAAGTCAAGTCGAGGATCTCGTTTCGACTTCTTACCACAAGCGTGACGCTCTCTGCTGGTAGTTACCGTTCTGATACTTTCAAGAATTGTAAAAGAAATCCTATGGCAGAATAAGTGATTTTGAGCTTCTTCATCTTTCTTGTGGAGATCCCTTGAATTTTGTTCTTCAACGTCCATGAAATGAGAGATGATTGGGAAGTACTACTTATTTCCTCTTACAGAAAATCTGTACAGGGATATACTTTGGTCAGTCCTATCTGTTTCCCATATGGGTATTTTAGGAAAGCAGAACTTTAGGCTGAAGCTCGCTAATCCTTTTCTTTCATTCTTTTTTCACAGCTCGAAATGGTTCAACCGTATTCACGTTTTAAGCTACAGTAACAACACTGTGACTATCACAACCAACGACGGAAATCCTAGATATACAATTCAAACAAACTTCGTCGGATTTCCAATTTTTCTTTATTATATTTTATCTATAGATAAAGGATTAAAATCCTTAACTGCGTTCCCTCTCGTTGTTCCCGTTGCAAAGATAAAACTTTCTCATACTTCATGTAGTAGTTCAACACTGCTAAATAGGTTAACAGAAAATGGAATATTCTATACGGTACACTTCTGCTCTCTCCTGACAATCACCTAACCAAACAAAGCACCTGAGGTTTAATAAATAATTAAATGAAAATGGTTATATGTCAGTGAATTTTTTATATTTTGTTCTATTTTTATTTACACACATTAAAAAAAATTGCTTCAAGGTTTCGAATTTCACCATACTTTTGAGTCCCGTAACTTAACCACTGGCCTATTGAAGGTTTTTACGTGAAACAGATTTAAAATTTCAGAAGAAAATCTTTCAGAAGACAGAAAAAACCATAGACGTGCATAGAAATAAATTTATTATTTTCCCCGTCTTGTATCTTTCAATGGGTTTGGCACTTTCAAAAAGGAAATGTCCCAGCAAATGGCGCAAGGTGTAGGGCATAACTTGGGAATATGTGTCAAAATATGAAAAATTGGGCTTTTTTGGTTCTTGTAAGAAACTCTTTAATTGTAATGTCTGGCCAAAGATTGTCTCTGAGCTTATTCTTAATATAACACGGATTGTGAAACTCAAGAAAATTCTCGCGAATATTTGAAAATTTCTCGACAACTATTGATATTTCAAAAAATTAATACAAGAATAATTTGAAGAAATAATACTGGGCAGGAGCATTCTTTAAAATAGAAATCTCTGGATTCAAAATTTAAGGTCTTCGACAAGTGAGAAATTAAAAGAAAAGGTGGAACTTTTGTGATTGTACTGAAAGATGTACGAAAAAAGAGAAACTGTGATAGTTTTAAGTAAACAAAATCTTCATCTTAAATAGTGCAGAAAAGTGTCGAAAAAATAAACTTTTGAGAGTTTGGAAATTCCAGAAATTTTAACGAAAATTAACCTATACAATTTTTACAAATGTACTTATAAAGTACATTTGTAAAGTACCTCCATTCAAACAACAAGTTTATAAAATGTGCCATTGTTAAGAAAACGTTGAATATGTCTCTTGAGCTCGTGTAAATTAACTCAAAAATTTAAAAGACCACTTTCAAATTTGCAGAACTGCGTTGTTACTCATATTGGAAAATATCCATTTTGGAAAAATATCCTGAGCACGGTTTAGGCGCTAGTGATGTTTTCGGAAGGAGAGAATTTCGCTACGCTCCTTTCACCTAGTAGGGGAGAAAGAAGGTATTACTTGAGCGGCGAAACAGGCTATTTGAATTTAGCTCAGACGCTTCATTAAGTCTTAAGGATCTTTTACATGCAGTAAATTTACTAACATGGGACAGCTGGCTTTACTTCCCCTCCGAAGGAAGGCGTACAAAGGATTTCTTCGCCCTTAAAAATCCACGGCTTCGATCGGGTTTGAACCCGCAATCGATCGGGTTTGGATATAATAGCCCGATATGCTAACCGTTACACCATCACCGCCGCGAAGAGAATGAAAAACCGAACATAGTAAATAAAAAAAAAATTCGGGATCATGGAGTCCCAAACCGTGAACTTATTCAAAATCTGGCAATTGTTTTTTTTTTTTCAGCATTCCCATAAATGAAAGAAATAAGTGATGTGATCATAAAACAAAGATCATCTAACTCGCAGTGATTTTCTATAAACAAGTTAGTAATTATACGTATGGTACTTACAATATCATAGTATAATTTACAAAAACATCAACAGAAATGGATGACAGATATTTTGCTTAGGATTTCTCCACACCACGAAAGAGAAGTGGAATTTTGCACGGCACTCCCGAAAAATAAAAGAAATAATCATTCTGACACAAGATGACAGAGTTCTTCAAGAGATCATTCCCGTTGTCGACGCCGCCCCCAACGGCCTATTCCATATCTCCCCGGCCTTTTCATCTCGAAGACCCCACTCTTTGGGGTGAGTCGCCATCAGCGGAACGCCAGCTGTTATCACGCTTTATACGCCAACGTTTCCTTACGATCTGGGAGCTGTCTTCTTGACGAGATGCGGGCGTGAAGGAAAGCGTAGCTACTTCAGCCGCGGAGATGATCTCCCGGATATTCTTCTCCACTTGGTCGTTTCTTGCGTTCGAGAAAATGCGCTCGCGCACTCTCCGACCCTGCCCCACCGCCTCTCGTGTTTTTGCTTCGCTAACGTAGTCTTTTCTCCCCCCTCTCCCATCCCCATCCTCGTCCCCCACCCCCAGCAGCTCTTCGATGGCCGCGGTCGCAAGATTCTAAGAGGCTGCGGTCGGCGTCCTGATTCTGAGCGGGAAAAGTCGTTGCAAAATCCACGAAAGCTTGGGATAAAAATCTATTATGATGATAAACCCTACGTCAACTCTTTCTTTTAACAGGCTTTCTTCAGTTGGAGAAATTTTGCGTTAAGATGAGAGAGTGAGAAGCCAAAGTCTTGCGTTGTCTTTGAGAAGTTTTGCGGCTCAAGCGAGAGAGGGGAAGTCTCCAAATATTGTCTTACATATTATTTAAATGGAATCGTACGACCGAAACATTTGACTTCCTCAGCGTTTCATAGATATCATCATGAAAACCTCCTAAAACTATATAAATCTTCTGAAATTATTCTTATTGACATTTCTACTACCATTTATTCTATGAATTGAGCGTCATAAAGGTCTACTTTACTGGGATTTATAAGTAAGAATTTAATGTGTGTCATATTAATATTAATGTATTTTCTTCTCGAAAGGTATCGACTTATCAAATGTTATAAAAGCATTTTCTTTCGACATTTTTTTAATAAGCACTAGCAGAAGCAAGCATTTTCCTTTACAATAATTGACCACGCCATACATAATTTTGTACATGCTGTTGATTATAAACGGAAATATATAAAATTACTATAAATAAGTACAAAATAGTTTAATAATAGATTATTTTTCACTACGATTATTAGTATACAAAAACAACTTATCACCTGGAAGGAGTAAAACACAAATGAACATGGGGGCCTGAGTAGTGAAAATGAAAAATGAGCACAAAAAGAAGGGTGATGATGACCGTTAGGAATTAAATGATTAGAGTACGGAGAGGGCGCACAAGCGTGATGAACAAACTGAGAAAAGAACGAGCGAATGAATTAACTAGCGAGTGAAAAGCAAAGCTAGAAAGAAAGCAAGAACAAACGGACAGGGCTGGCAGCCGGCGCAAAAGAAAGAAAAAGCGGCCCACATTCCTGCACAAGCGCCTAAATGCCAGGCTACACCGTAGAAAAGCTCTTTATCGCCCTCTGCCACGGCCCGCCGCGCCGCCCTCTCACTCGGCCCGGCGCAGAGCCGCTGGGCCGCCGCGAGGCGTGACGTCATGTGTGAAGGGCGGCCGGGCGTGTCTCGGGGCGCAGCTTGAGGCGGGCGGGGCCAGCGCGGAGGCGTCGGCCGCGGGGGAGAGACACTAGCGAGGTGGGAGCGGGGGCAGGGGCCGCGTGCCGCCCTGAGCCCGCCGGCAGCCGTCCGGGCGTCCGGCGGGCCAGCCGCTCGTCCGGCCGCCCCACCCACCGCCCCGCCCTGCCGCCCTTCCGACCACCTCCTCCCTTCTGCCTCCTCCCCCGCGCCCCCGCCCCCCGCAAGACGCCCAGGCCGCCGCGCTCTCCGCCCCACTCGCTCCTCCTCCCACACCCATTGCCCGCTGCGCCACGGCTCACAGCGAGATTTCCCTCTGGAGCAAGGAACTCGTCTCACGCGCAGGCACGCGACTCCTTAAACATTTAGGCAGATTTATTACGCCAAATAGATTTCTATGGACCGCGTTGGAATGAAGACGACTTCCAAATGTATGTTTAGCAGACAGCTCACAGAAGATACTATTCTCGTAATTGCTTCAGAATTAAAGAATTTTGGAATAGAGTTGGAGGTTACATGCGTAATAACCTAAATTAATATTACTAGTGGGCTTTAGCAGAAAAACCTGCTATCTCGTGAACAACAACTCAAAAATGCTAAAAAAATATTTTTAACATTCATTTCCAGAAGCTCTACAGTCCATTTCGAACCATAGGCTAGCATTTGCCATTAGTACAGTCGGTGTTTTAATGAGGCCAACTAAATATACCATTTTTCTGACTTTTTTTCTCATTACTTTTTCAATAAATCTCCTGGACTCCATTAAGGCAATATTGAAATTGGTTTAGAAATATTTGGTTTGACAGCAAAACTAAAATTCATTCAATCTGATAAATATGAAATTAAATAATTATTTTAAAATTCGTTTCATATTCGGTTATTCGTCATAGCTCTTTCTGCAAGAAAGCCTGTCATTTCCACGCAGTAAATTAAATGAATAATGGGCCTTCCATCAAATGATCAGTTGCTATCATTTTAGCAATACACATACTAAAAGAATATTACCTTGCAGGACAATACGAGTGCTGTAATGAAACCCGAATCTCACGATTCCAAACATTTTTATGCAAGTTTGCACGCAACGCGTCAGAAAAATGTTCATTTCACGATCAAAAGCAAAACATTTCTGGAACGGTTGTAAGCTTTTCAAATAAATGTGAACCAAATGATTTTTGTTTAAACAAGGCGTGTGAAACTGCCCTACTTGCCTGCCTGGAAAGCCATATTTTCGTATGAGAACGGTTAACTTCCCCTGTCTCTGCTCTCATTTGCCCTTTAAATCGAGAAAGGGATGTACACGAGCACGCTGATGCGGGGAAAGTGAACACAAAGTTCGCCCAAAGTATCACCACGTACTGTTGTTTCCTGTGGAAAGATATTTGCCGGACGTTTTCAGTCGAACAAACAATTTTTTACTTGTATTTATTTACTAGCATTACCTATTTCATGTGTAATTTAATTTCAAAATGTGAAATCGTTTTTGACAAGGGACACGGATGTGTTTCAATAGCGAATTCTTTCCTTGTTTTCGTTCTGTGTGAGGTTTTATTACATAATTCTGTTATTTTTTGTACATAGCAGTCGCGGTTCGTGGTTTTCTAATGAGGAAGAATGCAAATCCATTGCATTGCATTGCATTGCATTGCATTGCATTGCATTGCATGGCATTGAATTGCACAGCATTGTTTGCATTGTATTGTATTGATTTCATTGTATTGATTGCATTGTATTGATTGCATTGTATTGTATTTCTATACATAATCTCTTCCGGTACAGGCATAAGGGAGTAGCGCCCCTACAGTATATTGGGAAAACTAGCTGATACTCAATTCTTCTCGCTGAGCTGCATAGTAATGCTATCTGGTGAGCACGCCCTTCTTCATATCATAGGCCCCACCCTTGAAGGCCGCCAGGCCGCAGGTAAGTGTGTCGTCCGCCGGTAAGCCTGTGCAGTGAACGCATGACGTCACGCCTCCTCGTTTTACACACGCGTTTATGAGGGAATGAAGTGGGAGCCTAACGCTTTTCTCTTCCTTGCTTCAAATGCGTTACGGCCGGCCGCTAGCGAACTGACAAAGAAAAATTTTGATACGAGTGTTTCACAATATAACTCGGAAATCCATTATTAATAAATAAATACATTTATAAATATATTTTTATTTTCGTTTCGGGGGCGATTTCTGTGGGAGCGGCTCCGCCTTACACCCTTTAATGACGAACCTGTTATACAGCATAGCCTTTAATGACAAACAGCGCCTGTTATATAGCAATAACATGAAATAAACTGACAAGTCTCCCTTACTGTCAGATTGCTGTTTTATCAAAGAAGAACGTTAAACATTTTAAACTGAACCTACGAAGTTAATGGAATTTATGCACTCTTTAGAAAAAGCAATAGAAGAGAATTGTTGTTTGTGACATTTCAATAATTTTTAGTAACTTTTAATACCGCCCACATAGGTTTTAATTCTACTCTAAATTCACTAATTAGTTTATTCAGTCATGATATTTACGTTGGTATCTCTGGTCTATTAAATGCTGATTCACGACTTGCCATGTATGCACCATATTTTTACCATCCTTTTTTACATACGACGAGAAAATTGAAGCGGTTTACGAGAAAATCATACATTTAGAAATAGCACAAATAACGCAAAATATGTTTTTCTTTCGAAAAAGTGTATATGACCTTTTATAAAAAGCTGTTTTTTAGAGAGCCGACTTTCTTTAATTATTTAATTATTAATTATTTTGATTTAATTAATTATTAAATTATTTAATGTTAACATTTTGCAATTTTCCGAGAGTTGACCGAAAATGGGACTAGGACCATATTTTTTAGTCTCTTGATAATACGAGAAGAAAATGTAAAGAAAAAATTTGGAGCGGTTTTTGAGAAAGAAATTAGTTTCAAATAATTCAGAACTTCCTCCATTTCGCGCAAAATTATTCGAAAAGTTGAACCTGGCCTTATTTCAACGTCTGTTTTTAAAGAACAGATTTCATTTAGGGAAAAATCTCTCTCTCTAATATTGTATTGCAGCAAGACGCCCAAAAAATTTTTACAATTTTAGAAAAATCAGGGGTTTAACTGACATAAGACATATAAAATATCCGAGGACAAAGGTTAATAAAAAAATGTGCCATTTTTGAGATCATTTTCAAAATACTTTTGAGGCTTCATGTAATGTACCCTTAAAAATCAAAATATCTGTTTGAAACTCGCAAAACTTTGATTTCTCTCAGGCCAATCGGGGAAAGCCAGTTTTGGTTGACATCGTTTGGTTGAATATCGGTTGACAAAATCGGGTGCACTATATAGGCGGTGGAGTTGACCATTGAT
Organism: Teleogryllus oceanicus; assembly: GCA_964035755.1. Taxonomy (NCBI): domain Eukaryota; kingdom Metazoa; phylum Arthropoda; class Insecta; order Orthoptera; family Gryllidae; genus Teleogryllus; species Teleogryllus oceanicus. Next base: position 285,832,866 of record CAXIVR010000001.1, read on the forward strand.
AAACGGACGGACAGACGGAAATAGACGAACAGGCGAACCAGACAGACGGATAGATGGACAGGAGAATAGACCGACAGGCAGAGCAGACAAACGGACCGACAGACCAAACAGACGGACATGCGGACGAGACATATTCGGCCGGTTTAGATGAATTTCCGGATTGTTTGTTAAAGACCAGCGCGCCTACCATTATACACCCGTTAACTCACATATTTAATGCATCCTTATGCACCGGAACTTTTCCAGATATTTTCAAAACAGCTAAGACAAAGCCACTCTTCAAAACATCGGCCTATTCCTCTCCTCTCAGTTTTTTCAAATAATTCTTCAGGGCAGTTCCGTGGGAATCGATTTTAGGCCATATTCTCTTCCTAATATACGTAATCGATATGCCCTCGACTATTCGAAACGAAAGAAGAGTTCTCTTTGGAAATGATACAAACAATCTTTGCAATAAAGAAACCGTAAAAAGTACAATATCAGATTGGTTCCGTAATTCAATTGGTTCCGTAATAACAAATTAACAGCAAATAAAAAGAAAGCAGTTTTAATACAGTTTCCCATTTCAAATAAACAATTCTGTATTCCACTTAAACTGAACGGAACGGTGTACCATTAACTGATGTTAAGGCAACAAAAATTTTAGGCCTCTCCATCCAGTTAAACCTCAAATGGAACGTCCATTTAATTGAATTGAACACAAAATTAAGTTCATTATGCTACGCGTTCAGAATTATTTCAAATTCAGTCAGTCTTCATATTGTTCGTCGTGTATATTTCTCGAATGTTCATTCCCGCCTGAGATATGACATAGTATACTGGGGAAATACATATAGCTCCCAGACTTTTAGATTACAAAAAAGAATTGTAAAATAATAACAAAATCCCACATTGTTTTTGTAAGACTCTTTATTAATCTACAAATTTTACCATTACCTTTTCTGTTGATTTACGAATCAGTGGTTTTGATAAAAATGACTTGCTTAAGAGCGGGAATTTTTTTTAGAAAATGCCGATTTCTGTAACTCTATTACTTTACGTAGAAATCATATCCATCAGGCGACAGTATCATCAGCTCATTACAAAAACATCACATGCAATACATGCACATTATTTGACAACACTTTTACAGATGGCATCAAACGATTAAATTCGCTAGAAAAGTTTAAATACCAAATAAAATCATTTCTGCTGCACAACCTTTTCTATATAATTAGAGACTATACTGTGTATAAATAGGGCATTAATTGTAACAATGATACTATTTATTATTTACTATTTGGCCTGTATAATTTTAAACAACCTGTAACAAGACTTGTGCCGCAGTCTCAGGGTCAATGACCATCCCGATCAGGTTTTCGTCCAGTTTCCCTGATCCTTTGAGTAAATGCTGAGATGGCCCCTTGTTTTGTTTCTGGACATCATTGTATCTTCTTTACCTGTGCACGCCTTCTATAATTCAGTGGGAAATAGAGTTATTCAAATTATCGTTCTCCATGTTGTCGCGGCAAGAAGTATTATTCCTTGACGAAGGACATGATGAAGGATAAGAGCCCAAATTTATAGCTGATTTGCCCTTGAAAATAGATTTTATTTCATCGGAGCGAATACTTCTGTTAACAATCCTTGCAAAAAACGCTGATTCAAATTTCATTTAGTATTCATCTTGGGAATGGGATCACAGAATTTTGAAAAGATGTACAGAATTCACTTCTCCCCATAGCACGTCACACACAGTTTTAACTTTTTTGACGTAAAATAAAAAAATAAACATGTGGACCAGACAGACGGATAGACAGGACAGAGAGGACCATAGGACAGACAAACGTTTTCGGTTTGAAGACGTCTATCGGCTTTTCGGTATGAAGGATCCACAAAACATGGATTCTCGCTACACAACGTGTTAAATGTAGTAATTTACTACATGTGGAATTAGGATTTACCAACTTTTTCATTACTAGGACCCACAATATGTTTTTCCGAAAATTCACCGTTTTCCGGTGCACAATTACAATACTTTCTTCTTACGAAGTGCGATAAAGTAAGAAAATGACTGGAATCACTGATTATTTAACAACTGATATTAATCCAGTGATCACTCTTGACTTATTATAATTTTGTTGGCTCATTGACGCATCTATCTTTGACCGGAAGGGAATTTTCTACAAAAAGTACTCGTGCATCAGATAGATTTACTTCATTCTCACTTTCTGATCAAGTATATTGATTTGTAATTTGTCATACGTTGAGCGACATTGAATTCGAAAACTACTGATCGAGTCGATTTTATTACAACAAAAATGTCCATCCGCAGCGGAGCAGCAAATGATATTATTTACCAATTCACGCCTTCGCTATGCTAACCCAAGAAGCAACGCTGGTAGGAATTTGGCACGAACAAGGAAAACTGTGCGTTGCCAGACTGCTAATCTGGGCAGGTACGTGGCCAAACCCTTTTGTTGTGGCCAGATGCGGGGCGGTGGCCCTGACGTCATCAGATAGGAATGCAAGCGGACGAGTGTTGCAGCGCCCCATGTCACAGATCACTTTAGGAAGGCGCCGCCAGAGGGCGCCAGCAACCGGATAGGGCCAAAGTAACGAGACCTTGCATCCAGTACGTGACTGGTAGGGGTGTCATCGCGTCATGTGGACGGGGGAAGGCCCGTGGAACTCTTAAATACCGGAGACCGCAGTTCTCCAGTCTTCTTACTTTTGAAATTTTCATCGAGCTGTTTTATGTTGAGATTTTCGTCGAGTTTCTTATATTTTGAAATTTCGTCAAGCTTCTTGTATCTTGAAATGTTCATCCAGTTCCTTGACTAAACGTTTAAAGTCGGTTAAATACAGCTCGCTTCAACCCCGCGGTGTTTCCCGTGAACGCGTTCACGTCCAGCCGCTCTTGTGGGAGCGTAATCGACCGCAGAGGACACGTGGCGTCTCCCGGGGAACACTGTTCTCGCGTGCACGCGCCACCTCACCGCCGGAGAACACGAGGGAGGCCGCCGCGCCCACGTGATCTCGCGAGCCCGGTCACGTGGACGCGCCTGCGCGGAGGATCAAGCGATGCCTGCCAACTTTCTGGGCTCCGCCGCCTTCATAGCATCATCACCAAGATGAAAAATGCAGTGAGATCGCCACAAGGGCGGAACAAATTTTACGAACAGTGAGAGAGAGAATTTATGGATTCAAATGTGGATTTAAATATTAATTAGTAAGTCTTATATAGTTATTAAATTCATGTCGCCCAATGGAATTCATCACTTGTAGCAATCCCTAGCATGCATGTGTCCCCTCTGCGGATCAAAAAAAAATTTAGAGGTCAGAAGCAACGTCTGCTATCCGGTAGTCGGGGAAGCTTCTTTGCAGCAAGGTAGGGTTAAACGACGGGTTACATTTATGTCGCTTCTAAGGCGTGGGACTCGGGATGTTGTTAACATAATCTGTATGACCTAGAATGACCTCTGAATCTTGATGGAAGAGCGGCTTATGCAAGAGGATTAATTTAATTGTTATAATCAATTGATTTTGGATGTGTTTCTGGGTTTGTGTGTGCGGGAAGGCATTCAATCGTGTGCGAGATCGTAATTGTGTTAGTAAAAGTGTATTAAAAATGGACGGCGAAGGAGTTGAGCGTACGGGCGAGAGCAGTGTTTAAGCGGAAACGTTGGAGGTGTAGCTTAACAACATTGCGGCCATGTTTAAAACGTTAAACTCAAATTTCGATGAGCAGATGGCGGAATTGAATGTTCAGAATTGAGAAATGAAGGAGATTCTGAAATCAGAGTTAGAAAGACGGGGGGGGGATTTAATCAGAAATTAGGTCAGCTCGAGGAAAAACTACAAAATCAAATTGAATCATGCAATGAGGCGTCGCTTTTAAGTAGCCAGCGCATAGAAGCACTCAAGCAGCGGGTAGAGGAACAGGGAATGTAATTCACAACCAAAATTAATGAAACTGCTGAACGGCTAAAGAGTAAATGCATGGAACAATCTCGATCAATTAGGTAGATAGAAGTTACAATTAAAGGGGAATTAAAAGAGCATCAAGATACGCAAACTACTTTTAATGGGAATATCATAGACGTGGTAGACGAAATTAAAGAAACGGATGAAGTAGCGTTAGAAACTGAAAACTATGAAAAAAAAGTGGTGGCAGACGTCGTTCAAATGAACCAGAATTAGCCTAGAATTTGGATGAGACCATTAATTTAGAGATGAGCTTGAATTCAACGAAAATAGAAAGATTGTTGGGGAGGCAGATATTCGAAATAGTGTTTGACTGCACATATCAAAATTAGAAATGAAAGTGAGTAGGGATTTGCGTGAAATAAGAGATAATTTCGTCTCGTGCGTAAATGGTCTCCCAATCTGGAATCAAGAAAGACACCCTTTAGTTGCAACGCACTTTCTTTTTATTGTTCAGTATACATTCGATGGCATTTCGATGCATTGGTGATCGGACGATTGCAGGCACTATTATTGAAATGCGGGAGCACGTACAAGAATCTAAATGACGGTAGCAAAAAAAACGGAAATAGTGATAGACAGAAGCGTTACTCATGTGGTGTTATTTGTTTAAATAACTAAGGAGGTAACTGGCGAGAGGAGATCCTCAGAATGACACAAAATGGGCGCTCGAAACATTTCTGGCCGCAGGATTCTCGCCTAGACCATCCGCCACTGCGAAAACAGACGCTAAATTCAAAATAAGAGTAGAATTGCAAATGAGTATGCTGTAAAATTGAATTGTTCAGAATTGTACGCCTTAATAATTTTAAACAGTACGACGTTTGAAATGAGCAGATGTAATTTACTTAACTTTAAATATGACGTATCAAGGCGAGACATTTAGCGAATTGTGAGTGTAATATGAATTTTGTTTTGAAGAATTATATTGGTTAGTTAAGGGGCATTTGCAAGGTATCTGAAGTGGGCGAAATACCGAAGGAGTCATGAAACATAAATGGAGTCGTGTTACACTGTTAAATCATGCGTGATAGATGTTAGTGAGAAAGAAATTGAAATAAATTATTTTTATGTTAATTGAATTGAAGTATCTTAGTAGTAGATGCTCCTTGATTGGAAGTAAAGAATTAAGTTAATTATGTGATTTGGGCCTGAATTTTTGCTAGAGTTCACAGTCGTAGGAGACTTCGCGTAGACTTTGGTCACTATGGGCTATTAATTTGTCAGAATACGTGGACGATGGCTTGGTTAATTTTTCGCAGCCGAGAGAGGCTAGTTATTGGTGGTAGTGGAGGATGATTTACTGGCGATAGTTTTAAGGGAGAGAATTATTATTTAATTCAATCCGCCACTCGAGTTCTTCATGTTAATCACTCAATTTTTCCTTTTTGTTAGAGACCCACTAAGGATGGGAAAATAGTTCCCGAAAGTTACTTTGGGCATAAAATAAATAAATATTATTTATTTTTAATATTGTGGTTTGATTATCCCCATATCTATAATGGATTACCACAAGATAACGGCTACCACCACGGAATTTAAATAACACTGTCATCACTGGTAAGAAATTCCCCTTGAGCATTTTGAATAGGAAGTCATCGATCATAGTGCATCAATTATTTACTGTCAGAGTAGTAATAAGAAGAAACTGATGTGTAAAGATACCTTGCTTTCATTGACCTTTGTCACCCGCAGCGAATTAATGTTGTCAAATTTGATATAAGATTCTAGTTTCAGTCAATCAATTAATAATTTCGCCTATGTAATTTCTTTCACAACAACACTATCAATCATGTCAACTAATGTGGTTCATCATTTGTAGCCTAGTTAGCAATCCCTAGAATGCATGCATCCCCTCTCCCATCAAAAAATTTCAGAGGTCAAAGGCAAGGTCTACCGAGGTCAGGGCAAGCTCCATCGCAGAGACGTAGGTCCAGGCCACGAGTTACAATTCATATTTTCGATCTTTACAAGATCTTTTCGATAGCGTGGCGATCACCATCAGAGCTATTCTCTCATGATGATCTGAACTCTGATGATGATCGCTATACGATCGAAAAGATCTTACGATTAAATGTATATTTGATACCACACAACACCTTTTTCTTGATTAATTATTAGAAGACCTCACCAGCGATCATATTAAAGTTAAATATTGGTGGATGACTGAAGGCGTCGGAATTTGTGAACGTAATCTGACAGGCCGTACATTTTACGTCATCAGTATTCAGGCCAATTCGTCATGAGTTATAAGATCATTTTTAGTTACAAAAGTAATCAGATGATGTCGTCCGTCGTTTGTCTTTCGAACTACAGTAGCGCAGTGTCTACATAAAAAAATAAAGCAGCGTAAAAGCAATAAAAATGCACCTTTTGGTAATGATTGATCGCAATGCAAACTTTGAATTAATTTGAATATTTATTTACATTTATGTGGCGTGCATGTTTCCTGTACTACGTCCATACGTTCCGTGTCTGAGTGGATATGTATATCTAGTTTTCCTCAAGCCTGAATTACACACTTTCTTCTTGATTTACCTCCGGACGTCATCCGACGAATGTAGTTTACGCACTACGGTGCTCCAGCCCACTTCAGCCGGATAGTTTGCGAGCGTATAGATAATCACTTTCTGCGAAGATAGATTATTCGCGGGGGATTTATTGAATGGCCCGCCTGATCGCCCGATTTGAATCCAACGTTTTTTTTCTGTGGAGACATTTGATCTCCTTGGTTTATGTAACTCACGTATCCTGAGACAGCACATCCAAAATAGATTTGAACAAATATGGAATACCCCAGAAATTTTCAACACATTGGGCCAGAGCATGGAATGCAGACTCAGTGGATGTATGGAAGCCGAAGATCGTAAATTCCAACAGATTAATAAGTACTGATGTTTAAGGTATATTTTAAAACAGTTTTTGCATATAATATTATTAAATATGCCTTTAAACAAACAAAATGTTTGAGATTTGAAGTTGTCATTCGCAATAAAGTCTTGCAACTCTGAAATGGAAGTGTTTCAGTGTTTAGAGATATTTTTGTTTTGATATTGGAAGAGCTTCTCTGAAATACTTGACACATTTATTCATGTCTGTACATTTTTGTAATTGGTATAATTTATTCTATTGTCATTTTTCCAGTTACACACGTTAACCTCTCTTCAGGATGGAATATGACTGTGGCTCGGAAGAGAACGTGTAGCGTGGTCAGAAATGGCCTATACACAAATAATAATAATAATAATAATAATAATAATAATAATAATAATAATAATAATAATAATAATAATATGCAGATTGTTTTTTATCCCGTTAATTCTTTATTAATGATAATGAGCAAGATGGAACGCTGGATGTAGTTGGGTACAATATAGGATCAATCTTTAAAAGATATCAGGAATTAATGCATCATGTTGTTCACTTATTTTAGAGCAATTTTATACATTATTTGACGTCCCGTGCATCATCTACCACCTTTTCAAGAGCAAGTCAAGTTGAAGTCCTATATTTTTTTTACATGATTAAATTTTTTTGTATACTGTATGCTGAGTCTACGTTGGGAGCTTGTATAAGATCATGTGCCCGTTGAGGTAGTCAGTTCACGACTCGTAAGTATGCACAGAAGTGCGCCATATCATTTATATCAATATCTTCATTTAAATAATATATTACTTATTTTGGACAAAAAAAGCAAGAATTCTACATGGGGTTTGGGATGACTATATCTATATTTACTGTCCGTGCGAAACGCGACAATATCTCAGCAACCTACAGCCAGACATACAATATTACAGTTATATTATTACAACAGGATTTATATAACAGGAAGAGCATCAACTTGCCGCCTTCTCTTAATTAATACACTCGAAAGAGAGTTGGACGGCCGGTCGTCAAGAATCCAAAGCCGTGTGCTACGTCGCAGAGAAAAGTCGTAATACGAGAGATTGCCTCTACGCAAGGGTTTCTAGTAATGGCTGTTCCCATACCACCACCGTGTGTCACATCCACTCCGTGCCGCAGCACATGCTTCTACCCCTGCCGACACTGCAGACGTCGGTACTGCCAACACCTCCACTGGCCATTTAAACCTTCCCACCCATCTTCGATCTTTCTCGCCGCACCGCCGCCACCGCCGCCACCACCACCCCAGCACCACGAACGTACCTGATCGACCGCACCAATTTCGCCCCCAGCCATCACTTCTATATCTCACATGCATCATCTCTACTACAACCGGTTCCTCCATTGTTGCCGCAGCCACTGTCACCCCTATCGTCAGAGTTTCTGGTTCTGACACCACTTCTGCCTCCATTGCAGCAGACATCTCCGCTGCGTCTCCTTGTCCTCCATCCACACCCCCGCTCACCCCCGGCCTTTCCTCTCTCGTTTCTGCCACCACGCTTGCCATTTCGTCAGACTCCTCCTTCCATTTCCACCGCCACCACTCCAACTTAGCCGCCACCGCTGCGTCCATCAGGTGTAGCCGACCCTGTCCCACCGTATCGCCACCGTAATCGCCACCGTCATCGCCACCGTCATCGCCACCGTCATCACCACCGTCATCGCCACCGTCATCGCCACCGTCACCGCCACCGTCATCGCCACCGTCATCGCCACCGTCATCACCACCGTCACGCCACCGTAATCGCCACCGTCATCGCCACCGTCATCGCCACCGCCGCCGCAGCCAACACCGGTCTGTCGCCACAGCCTCCGCGTCCACTTCCGCCCTCTCCCCTCCTTCCACGAGTCAGCCTCCTCCACCGTCCTCGCCTGTGCTGAGCGCTGCGCTTCCGCTCGCGCGGCATCGACCCCCGCCTGCACCGCTGCGGCTGCGAGGGGGCGGGGCCGGGGGCAGGAGCGGCGGCAGCGCTGGCGCGCGGATGATGGAGGCCCCCGGCGCTGCGAAGAAACGTTTGCAAACGGCTTTTCGGGAAACGGGCGGCTGTAAACAACGGCCCGACTATGGATGGCGCTAATCGCCCGTGCGGCCCACGGCGAACTTTGGATGGAAGGGTCAGGGAAATGGACGAGGAGTGCTCTGGGGTGTATGCCACTACATTAGTCGGTACGATTAATTATTTATTGCATTAGAACAAGGACTGGATGGGGAGGTCCAGTAAGATCCTCATTGGGAGAAAGTTTCCGTGTGGACATAATAACGGTAGATTAAAATATTAACAACTAGCTGTCCCGGCAACGGATCGCTTTTGCTTGGTACTAATTATATACAATACGAGTTCAAAATAAATTTATTCAGTGAAGACTAACTACGTATTATTAACTACACTCTACTATATTACACTACACTTTAAAAATTAAATATTCGAATAATGTGCACTCTCAGCATTTGGGTTCGATTTCCTGCTTTTTAGATCGCAACTACGATGTTATTCGATATTATGAACTGAAGCGAGCCGCGTAGTTTAAAAATATCTTTAGATGGTATTTCACGCAAGGTCCTCTGGGAACGGCGTATAGCACACTTCGTTGATTAACTTTGCAGTGAACAAGTGTGAAAATTGCAGAATATATATATATATATATATATATATATATATATATATATATATATATATATATATATATATATATCTTTGACCACGAATTGGTTGTTTTACCGTACAAATTCTATCAATTGGATTGGTTGTAATAATTAGGATTGGCAGTAACGTACCATACGAAATCGTGAGAATATATTATATTGTATATTTTATTAGTAAACACAATATATTCGGCTTATCAAACCCTCATCTTCGTACAAAACTTTCATTGTAACTGCTAAATCTCTCACATCTTCGCTTTCTTTTTACCTCTAGACTTAAAGGCAATTTATGAAAATCAACCATTGTCTAAAGTCATTATTTACGAATCCACACATGTTTGCCAATCACAAACTATTTTCATTTTCATATTCTTTCATTTCTTTTTTCTTTTAAAAAATATTTTTATTTACATATACGAACAATTGCGTACTATATCCCAAAACCCATATAGAGTAATATTTAATAATATTGTCGTTAAGTTTCTTTACCCTGTGTACATTTAGTACTGCACGTAAATGTGTTAGGAATCCTGTCATCCAAGCCTTTTCCTGTAATCACTTACCACCATTATCCTCTGCACAGTTAATGTAACGGGTTTAGAAGGTCTTTTAGGACTGATGAAGAGACTGGGAGGGGTGATGTCGGCGTGTTAAGCGTAATGCTTCAGTACTCTTTGATGAATGTTATAATTAAAACATATAAGATTCTATCTGTTAGGAAAAGAACTAGCATATTTTGAAAAAAATATTCACTCAAACGCCAAAATTCTTTGATAATTGTTAAAAAGATTTTGTGCTGTATTTTGTTCACCTCTGTTGCAAGGGAATGTTTTTCAAACAATATTGAAGGCAGTAGAAGAGTTTTACATCCACGCCATTACCTCACGAAGTTTTATTTTCGCGAAGTAACTTTCTACCTTTTCTTTGAAAGTACAAAATAGAATTAATGAACTATCGGGGTATATAATGTGATGCACACAGAAAAGTTTGACGAAAGATCGACGATGCAAAAGACGACTCACGTAAAGTTTCGCACCAAGACGTACTGCCTACGTTACAAGAAATAAATGTTGGCATCTCATTGCATGAAAACAATAATCAAAGAGCTACATTTTCTAAGACTGTGGTAATCACTCGTCGTAAAATTTACAGTGTAAAATTTGTGTATCTGAAACCCTACCATAGATATACATTTATTGGTGTCCACATAAAATTGTGAATAATAATTACAATTATGAATCTGTTTCGTTTCTTTTAAATAACTTTCGATTTAGAGATTTTTAAAAATCGTAATATTCCTCGACGAATGACACGCGTTTACCTTACAGTTAACTTGATGAGTCCGTAAAAACGCTTGAAAAAAATTGCTTGAGCCAATATTTATCGTATGCAGTGTGTGCCATCTCTTTTGGTCATGACGAGATACATCTTCATATTATTCTGAACATCACAACGAAAATAGCGAATAACGTAGATGAATCTTTATTCTATAACACATGCCATAAAACATAACAATGCCCTGAACTTATTTATAGAGAGTATTTTATAAAATTTAAAATAATGTAGCCCATGAATACTCCAGACAATGCGATTTGTACGCGAAGCAAGAGCTCGATTTATTGCTATGGCACTTCTTTACGAAGATATCTTTTACGGTCTGGCGGATCCGTGAGATGTTCACAATCTCGCACGCTAGTGAGAAACGTCCGCTACAGGGTTTAACGTCGTGTGCAGATCTGTTGATACCTCCGGAACGGTTTCTTAAGAGAGGGAGCTGGCGCAGTCACGCCGTAAACGGGGATGTAGCTTAGCGATGCGATCTGACCCATGACGGACGGATGCGTCCTTTCCCACTGTTCTTATCGGTGGCCAACGCCGTCTCTCACTACACGAGGCCTTGCGGCGGAGCAGTCACGAGAGATTGCAGTATCTGAGGGAAAACGGAAAGGCAGAATTATGAAGGAACGAGATGGAAAGGAAAAAAGCAAATGGAAAGTAAATAAAGAGAAGCATTTAACATGGAAATTAAACCAATATAATTACTCAATGTAAATGGGGTGGATCGGGAATTTTCAATGCATTTCTATTACTTTTTCAAAAAAATTCGCCTCACGCGTTATGTAAATCTCAAATAATATTGGGTGCCTCCTTTTATTGATGTTGCAGTTATTTAATCTTTTATTGCGTTGAAATACAATGAAATTAATAATCTAGAATATGTAAATAACAATAAATAAAATAATTTGAAATATTTGAGTTCTTCAATTTAATAACTGAAATAATCTGTACTAAATACTCTTATTTAAAAATTATACAATATTAGTGGTCTTTTATTTAATGTTTCTTGATTCAATAATATATTTCAATCAGAATCATTATTAAAATAAACCATTTTAGAAATCACGACCATTAATAAATCGTGGGATATGTATCACGGGATTGGTTAATTAATAGTTTGCCAACGTTTCGGAATATGTAATTGCTTCCTCAGGGCTACAGTAAACACAAACAACGCAAGGAATGAAGACTATTTATCTGAACAATATTATTTAAAATCACACAATATATACCCGAATCAACATCTGTGAAAAAATAACAAAAGTAATATAAAACCAAAGTCATATAAACTATACACATCTTACTAATGTACAAGATGGTCAAACTTCATGCCTGCCTCCAAACCAACTTCAGCGTGGAGTTGCTACAGCCCACAGGTCCATTGCACGCCACCTCTGACCAGGGCCATGGCCCGAAAGTAAGTGAATGAAAAAAAAAACGTGTTGTGTCAGGACCTCGTGCTACAGCCACTCCATGCCAGAACCATGCGTATCCGGTCGACCACGTGTTTAATTAGCAATATAGACAGACGATTCAACAATGAGGAAAACCATTGCTAACTGTTACACGCATTAACAAATTATTATTAAACTATCCTTAATTGACATCTTCAGTATTGTACTGAGAGAAAATATAAATAAAATGTCAAATTAACGATTTATGTCAAATAAATGTCAAATTTACGATTTATTTAAATTTTCTCTGGGGGCTGTAGGCTGTAGGGCTGTAAGACAAAGTTTGACCGTCTTGTATATTAGTAAGGTGTGTATAGTTTATATTACTTAGGTTTTTTATTAATTTTGTTTTTTTTCACATATGTTGATTCGGGTATATATTGTGTGATCTTAAATAATATTGTTCAGATAAGTTGTCTTCATTCCTTGTGTTGTTTGTGTTTACTGTAGTCCTGACGAAGAAATTACATATTCCGAAACGTTGGCAAACTAATGAGTTTTATTAACCGACCAATCCCGGGATCCATATCCCACTATTAAAATAAAGGATATCAGGATCATTATTAAAATAAAAAGAATTAATAGTTTAAATATATATTATTTAATTCTTTAACATGATTTTACGTTTAGGTCTTCAATTTTTTGAAGTCTTCAGTCTTAAATGTTTGGATAAGATCACTGTGATAACTGAGATCGAGACCATTCATTAAGAATTGATAAATTATTACTAGTGTTATTATTAAGAATCATTGCTGATTTGCCAATTGTCGTGTAAAGAAAATATTAACTAATAGTGCTAAAACAAGCATGTACTTTCTCTTCCGTATTTTCAAGCAAATTACACAAAAAATATTCAAATTTTCGAATAATTGTACATGACCTTATTTCAAAACCTATCTTTAAGGAACAGATATAATTAAGGGAAAAATCTCTACCTTTAATATTTTAGTTGTAGGAATAAGAAAAAAAATCGAACTTTTAAAATTTTCAAACACTAAGGGGTTTTAACGAAAATGAAATCTCTACCATACTCTTAAACGTTATTCACACTATTCAACAACAAAGTTTTTGATTAAACGATGGAGCCATTTTTTGGAAGTACCCCCAAATTTAAAATATCGGTTTCAAATTCAAGGGGCCGCGACATCAACCAGATCTATTAGGAAATATCAATTTTGGATAGAATCGGCTTAATGGTTTAGCCGCTAGCGATCTTCACAGACAGACAGACGTTTTGTTGTCATTCGATTTGTCCGCATCAAGAACCCACAAAACATGGATTCTGGTTACACCACGTATTAGAGTTTTTTTCTAAATTTAGCAACTGGATTTATCCAGTTTTTCGTTACCAGCACCTTGTAAAAGGGTTTTTCTGTCGAAAATTCGCCGTTTTTTGTGCAGCACTTCATAACTTTCTCTCTACTCTGTGGCGAGAAAGTAAAAATAATACATTTAAAAAGTGCATAAGACATTGATACTCAGATAACGACGAAAATGTGTAATTATTGAATGAAGATGGAATTAATACGAGTATACCTCATCTATTGCTATGATAGTTGCTCTGCAGTGCCCGTAGACTTGTTATTCCAAGTACGAGTTATCAAATTATTGCGGTAGTGTGGTCTCAATTATGGTCATTAAAGGTAACAATCCCAATTATATCAATATATATCTACGAATATATTGCGTATTGCGTTACCGGTCCAATTCCAGCAGTGAATACAAAATGTTACTTGAGAAGTGAAAGGCATCTTCACTAATACGCTCTACGAAAACAACCGAAAAGTCTCGTGAGTTAGTGATAATTGCTTCAAAATACTTTCCGGAGACCGTTCACGATACTTAATGTTTATTGCGTGCACAAGTTTGTTTCTCCTGGAGATTTTATTTTTGTCTAGATTACTGGCTGAAAAACTTGCCTTGAAGCAATAATGTGAATGAAATATTATTCATTGAGAAGCATCATGGAAACAAAAACATTAGTCAAGGAAAAATTCATCAGTCGATATGTTAAATTCTCTGTATAGCGTTGAGAGATCGCAAAATGTTGATGATCTGGAGGAAGTCTCTTTAATTCTGAGACAGGAAGGAATGTTCATGCGAAGTCCTAGATAAATATTTTTTTCTCTCTGACACACTATTTTCAAAGTGACTCTGCTTTGTCGGTGAAAATTTCCTATCAAAATTTAATTGGAAATTAATTTCATCTACAGTTTTAGAAATCGTTCTTTATTGGAAAATGCTTAATGGAATATTGATTATTGTCTACAGTCATATGTTACGCCAACTCTTTCAGTTATTTATTGAAACGAAATACAATTTTAAAAAATGAAGTGAACAAACGTTTTGAATATTAATCAATGTAAATGTCTACTATAAATAAGCGTGGATTAGTTTCGTTTCTTACTTAGAGAATTAATCCAAATATGTATTTAACAGCCGACCTGGATGGCCGAGGTGGCTAAGAGCGAGTACCGACTCAGCGCTTCGGAATGAAGGGTCGCGGGTTCGAGTTTCGCCTTGGGCATGGCTGTTTGTCCCTTGACTTTGTATGTATGTGTTGTCGCGGAGGGCCTCGTGTTCTGCTGACACGAGATCAGAGGAGCCCGCAAGTGTGTTGGTGTCAAGTGTATGGTCGAGTATGCGTCCCATCGGGGCGTAAAGGGTAACCGGCTGTCGGTTGGATAAAAGCCCTAGATATAAAAAAAAATGCATTTAACATCCTTTCGAATGTTGAGCCACTAACAGTTTGATGCAATATTATTAATATCTCATGGACAGAAATGGAAGGAGCAATGGCGTTGGTGTCATTGGCCGAAGAGGCGTAATGTCTTTTCAGCCAATGACATTTCTTTTTAGTTTGAAAAAAACTTCATATCGAGTCAACCTTCTACTTAATGCTTTTCATCATGAGTTTACCATCTGGATAGTAAAAAACAAGATACACGAAAAGTTCCAAAACATAGAACACAATGAAATGTAGAATCAACAGAGATTTTAACAACGTTGCAACTATTTTTGTAATATTAGTTATTCAGTGATTTTCACTTAAACTATACTCAACTTTTCGTCGACAGTCACTCTGTCCTACATAAAAAATCATTCACGCGATCTTCCGTGTGGTATTATCTTTTTTCTCTAATAACGATCTTACTACAGAGTATTATTTCTTTCAATGTAAGTTGGCGGACTGTTAGTTGCGAAGTCCTAAGAGGAAAATTGATACACCTGAAGTGTCTCGTACGTAGAAGCACTGTAGAAATGCCTCCACTCAAAGAATTTCTAAAATTTTCGCTTTCATGTCATGAGAACGCAATAACAGCGTAAAAGTTTGTTACAGAGAAACGAAGAGCTTGCCAAGAAAGTCCTACATCGCGTTTTACTTGTATTGAACAGCACGGAGAAGTGAAAGTTATCCGTTTTACGTCGACCTTGTTGGCAAGAATTTAAAGACTATCCAGCCTGCAGGGTGTGCGTATGCATCGAGCGAATGAAAGTAATAGCCAATGCTTCAGGAAAGCACCCGGTTACTATGCAGCCCTGGAGAACGGGGTATGCAAACAGAAATGCTCAGCAGACTTCTGGAAGCCTCCATCACAAGAGAGTACATCAAATATTTTTATCGTAAGATTAGTTTCCAGTGTCGAAGAGAACGCAATATTCCTTCCCCGCCACTCAATTTTCAAACGAAAATCCTACAGCTGGGAACTCTAAGTAAATGCATTTGATGAATAGTTGGTAAAACATAAAACCGCGAAGACTAGAGAAATATAAACAACAAATGAAATTCTGTCAGAAAGTGCAAATAAGTTATAAATGGCAAGAAACTACACATTTATACCAAAATAGGAAAGTTTCTCTCTCTTATAATTGAGGGTATTTATCACACTCATCTACTGAACAGCATGTATTTTATAAAAACCTTATAGACGCTACTTTTTGCCCTAACGTATGCGATTTCTTGCGATTCCAATTTAACATTTGAGCGTGTGCCGCCGGTTTCCAACTCTACGAGGTTTGCGCGAAAAATGATTTGTATTTGGCCTTTCGGTCGTTTCTGTCCTACTTTGCCGGCTAGCTACCGGTGTTCCCAGGCTTGGGCCTAATTTAATTTCCACGCCTGGGGGAGGGGTAAGAGAGATACGTGGCTTATGTCTCTACATCGTATCTAGCAAGTTGTGCCTGCTTGAGCTTTTCTTCGCCACACAGCCACAAACATTGAGGCGATTTTATTGAAAATTTTTCTCCGGTCGGAAATCGTATCCGGAAACATACCATGGGGAGGTAGCCCGCTGGCCACGAGCCATCAAATGGCCGCGATTAATGTACCCCTGGATTTCACATCTACAGAAATTTCTGATTTTATTACTTCTTCGATATATAATACACTTAAGAAATATAACTATTTTGTGCGATTTTTAAGACACCATCGACAAAAAATGCAGTAAATATGATTCAGCAGGATAAGGAATTACCAATACCAATAATGCATTAAACAAATGACAACATGAGGTTTTGTATGGTACGGAATTATGCCATAAAGAAACCAGAAGGCGCGCATGCATTTGCAACATAGGTTACACCGTAGCACGTTACCAGGACGCTGTATTTCGTTCCACCTCGCAGACGTTCGTCACTGTGTCACACAGCTTTGGCAGATACGTCTGACGAAGCAACTCAAAGTGCGCGTCATTTCTAAGGTATCAGGAGCGCCATCTTTCCATTCTCTCTTGCCTTTGGGATGTATAGCACCAGTAGTCTAGCCTCAGACGGGTTGAGAGATATCAACCACATTGTACACGAGAGTACTCCTTACAAGTCCCCTTCAAGGTCTGTTGCTGTTGCACTGTCCCACAAGCATCGCGCGAGTTTATTTATTTATTTTACGTCAAAAACAGTTGAAACTGCGTATGACGTGCTATGGGGAGAAGTGAATTCTGTGCATATTTTCAAAATTCTGTGATCCCTACACTGAGACATATACTACATAAATTTTAAAAATTAAAAAAAAAATAGCTCTCATGCAATAAAATCTATTTTCAAGGATAAATAGGCAATACATTTTGGGCTCTTATCCGCGATGTCCTTCGTCAAGGAATAATAGGAGTTCTTTCTTGTGCTTCCCAATGCCTTACTAAAGGTCTCGAAAAGTCCAAATATCATATTTTTACTGTTTTGTTTAGAACATTATTTGTGAAAAGATTGAAGCATTTAATAGTGTTCATTTCGCGGATGTCGCTTGTCACATACACAAGATAGAGAAAGATGAAATGGAATCCAAGGAAATGAATGGCCTCGCGTCAACAAAGAAGCTCCAAAACCTAATTTTTCTAATAGTTCTATACGAATTACTTTGTTCATTTTGACAGGTCAGAATGCCTACAAATATCGTCTACGTATTTTCTCTCATACTATGTACTTACATTGAAAAAATGGAGAAAAGGTAAAAATTATTGTAATGTTGCAACGGAAAGTAGCGAAAACAGCGCCTCGATTCACCCCAACTCACAAACTATCATGAGTATAATTTGCTGTTGAAGTTCACCAATGACAATTGCATTTTTCCAATTGAAGTACCATTTACTATTCGTACACATGTTCACATGTGTCAGCAAGTGTGTTAGCAATACTCCAAAATATTGCCGCCATCAATTTAATTCTAATTCTGTTACTGTTCATGCAGTATTATGTTTATATAAGACGCTACTTTTTCTGGTCTATTGTTTACCAATGATATCAATGATGCCCTGGTGAGACAATATGAAGCAACGTATCTGCAAGGCATCATCTCTACTCATCGAACTACTAACGGTATTTGCAACAAGTATTAAATATTTAAGAAGTCAAAGGTAATCACATTATATTGAGTTCAACAAAATTTCTTGGATGATGTTACCCCTCAGTTGATCTACATTCACGACACTGTTGGCAGAGAACATCTAGCATTAATCACACAAACAGTCATGTAAAAATACGTACTCACTGCTGCAGAGGAGTGAGTATGTAAATTTACAAGATCAAAAACAATGTTTGTAAATTGTTTAATTTGTATTGTTAATAATTGTGTCTTTGATGAAAATTACGACAAAATGAGTACAAGCACGTACTATACATTTTACATCATACATTTTACAGTAAAATTAAGTTAAAGAAAAATGGTTTGTATGTGAAGAGCACTTTTATTTGAGCGTATATCATTCTATTGCATTACAATATACACATTAGCTTTGGATTATGGACTGCATGTGCTCTCAAACTCAGAGCTTCAGTGGAGGCATAACAATCATACACGAAATGCAAAACAAAAGTACATCAAGACATAACACCAATTATATTAAGTCGATATATTTTAACTAGAGACCGTAAGTTATCCACCAATAAAATATGTAGCCAAAGGGGCACTAAAACATTAAAAAGAGACTGAAAAAAGAGATTCAAAATTTTGTCCTCCTGATTTCAAAACAAGTTCTGATTGTAAATAGAAACGTACGCCTCAAAAGACGCAATATGCGTCATCGCGAAGGTATTTTACACAACAAGCGATCACGAAATTAAATAAATCTTTCCTAAGTCACATTGAAATCTTATAGATACTATGGGGACATTATTGAAAATGACGCGAATAGTGCCTTCTTAAAGTGAAATTTACTATTTTCTGTACCTCAATGTCATTTTCACTGAAATTTTTATGGAACTATCTAACTTCAAGAAATGTAAGAGGAAAATAATTGAATTTTGTTATTCTATGACATTGTGACAATGAATATTGAATAAAATCAGAATATTACAATTATTCTTTTCTAATTTTCTTCATTAAGTATCTTAAAATATTCATGTATTTCATAAAATAATAGATACATTTCGTAAACAGTAAATTATAATCTTGAGGTTCGTAGAGAATCTCGCATGATGCATCGCAAAATGCAAAGCGGTCCGTGCGCAGGAGTAAAATAGCAAATGTAAATATGCTTTTATGTATTAAAAAAGAAAACGCCTATGATGAAGTTTGTCTGTGTAAATAATTTCTATTACACAGATGTGATCATATTTAACAAATATTAAAACATCGTTGTAATTCATATATAATGCAAACTACTAGTAGTAAAACAGAAGTTAAGAAGTTCGCTGCTCAAGAAAACAGATTGTATTGTCCTCCCGCTTAGCAGCTTAAAGTTCACTTTTCACTTAAAGCTTTTACTTTTTTGTCTATAAATTAATGAATATAAAATAGAATCAATAAAAATAGGTCAATATTGTTGCTGAATACAATACCTTCATAAGAAATTATATTAATTATGTTTACATCTCTAATGTAGACTTTTGTACATAATTTTCTCTCAAATTTGAACCTTTTTAATTTAATTTTCATTTTTTCTCCTTTACCGTAAAAACTTTCTTTTATTATTAAAAGAAGTTCAGAATATACGAATTGAAATTACTCTTCTAAATCCTTTCTTCTGGTTCACGTTCATTAACCTGTTGGTTTTGTCTTGAGGTCTTGTCCGTGTTCTTCCGTGGTAGGTTCGATAGTGATAACGCTGTTCTACTACACAATAAGCTGCCGACGCGATTCATTTACGAAGTTACCGCTAGACCCATCATTATTCAAGATGCCAACATCAACTCTGCAAGTACACAAAGTATTGTTTCTGCAGATAACTATCGGGTCTGATGACGAAACTGTCTCGTGTCGCGTAATCCTATTTATCTCTTTATCGCATGCTGTTCGGTTAACCTAATTATTTTAAGTCACTCATCACGTTCATACAAAATAAGTGGATATAAATGATGGGATTTTAGACGAATTGTCAGCCTCTGTAATCCGCGCCTGGTTTTCCATGATGTGAAGAATGCTCGAAGTGCGATCAGTCAACGGGTTACATGATTCATTAAAGCTTTCAATGAAACATCCGTGTTATTCCCCTCAAACGCATTGAGTTCATTGGGAAATTAAAACTCACTATGTAGAGACTATGGGTACAGTTTATCAAACATTTTATATGTAAAATCGTAAAACATCATTCGTTTCACATACATCATTCTACCACATTGATAGAAACCATTCATTAAGCACTAAGACGACACATGAATGTTAATGGTAGAGGAATGTTTATGATAATTTTATAGGTAAAACATTTGAGGATTTAGATATTTTTGTCATAACCGGAGCAAAGTCCGACAATTTCACACACACACACACACACACACACACACACACACACACACACACACACACACAAAAGTGGCATTTGCCCAAAGCCCTTGTTCCGATTTTAATGATTTATACCTTGCGATGTGAATCGAGTTGTTTTTCTGTTATTAGTTTGAGAAGATTGTTCCTAAGAGTAGGGGTATATAACGCATGTTCAAAAAGTAAATATTTAATAACGTTTTGAACAATAACGTTTTCTAGTGAAGATCTATGTAGTAGAATATGTCTTCACATTGCTCCTAAATGTACTCTAAACGGCTGGCAACAACATTGAAAGAATCATTATGAAAGGTCAGAGATTATTTACATAACATTTCGCGTAAAAGATGAACTCAGTGAAACTCGTTTTATTTTTTCTTCATGGCGCTCCGTTTAATAAAGCCGCATGAATATTTTAGGCGCTCAATTGATTCCAAACAAGTTGTATAATGCTGCCGGTCTTCTAATAATGAATTGTTTGGATGTACCCCCGCATTTCTCCGGATCCAAGCACGCTTTAGATTTCAAGCACCATTGCCGCGTAGAGGACCGTCGCGACATGTTCGCTGATCATTCAAAGCTGCTTGCAAGACGTACACTTTTCGGGACCACTACTACAATACAATACGCACGGCTAGTAGACTCAGGAGGGGCAATAAAATGCGGATTAAAACGCAAAATGAACTTGCGAGAGGTCGTTTTGGAATAAGCCCTTTCTAGCGGAAATTTGGATTTGTAAAATAAAACTCTGTTGTGCAGTTCATAAGCAATGATGTATAGTAGAAACTCAATAGGAAGGAAAAGAGGGAATAATGAAATAAAGTGTATAAAGTGAAATAAATGAGGGAGTGAAGTTAAAAAGAAAAGGTTGAAAAAAAAAGAAAGAAAGGAGGGAAAGAATGGAAAAGGAAAAGAAAAGAAAGGCAAGGAAAGGAAATCAAAGAAAAGAAAGGAAAGAAAATAAGACAGAAAAAAAGTAAAAAAATATTTTTTTTAGAATTGCTAGCAGAAAAACTCGTTTGTCTATGACCCAATCTTACAATATGTTTGTGTAAATGAAAGAGTTCATTATTTGTAATGCCAGGCCCTTTGAATTTTTATCTATTGCCCCATCTCGGCAAGAACTAAAATCATTTGGGATTTTTAGTTGGCAATATAAACTTTTATGATTGCCGGATAGTTTTGTCCAGCATTGCTGGAATCCAGGGAGAGTAACATTTTGCGCAGCAGGGTGTGCCCGCAATTCACACATACACGAGAAATGCATGATAAAACCCATATTTTGTCGCAATTTTGGGTGAATGCATTGTATACCATATTGTTAAAATTTAACTCAAAGAAGCTCATTAAAATACTTGATAGTAATCTACAAATCAGCATTAATTCATTAATAAGTTTTTTTATTTTTGCTTACGAACTCAAAAAATAAATGCAGCATTTTACCTCTTCGTTTTCGCGAAGAATTGTTTTGCTTTTTAAACATTTGTACTCTACCCTTCACTGTGTTATCATCAGTAAAACTTTTTTCTAACTGAAAACGCACAGAATACATTGTATGATCTGTTTTCCTAAGAGCAAATTGGCATTGTTGATAACTACCCAAATTACGATTTTCATCATACATTTTATTTCTTATCAAAAAGCAAGACCAAATCTGTGATTAAACTATGTGTTGGATCGTTCTTGTTAAGATTTGGAAAATGAACCTTTCAGTTCATTCCTGAAGCAGCGTTTCCTATTGGGCGAAATTATGTCGGTGTTAACTGTTTTCACGTGGCTCCTCTTTGACTATGTGTAACATTAAAGGCCTGTGACCGACGATACACCCCATCGTTGTCTATGTTTATGCAACGGTAACTACGGCGCAGAACCTTTCCCCGGTGACAATGTTTAACGTAACTAATGAACTTCGTTACGGGACAGCGTCGACCCGGCTCCCGGGCGAGGGAATTGGCTTTATTTGCATCGACCTAGAGGGACAGCCTTTCTACGCAGACCAGACTCGTTTGTAGAATGGAATTCATCGTAATGTGAGATTCAAAATGAAGTACTTGATCACCAATATAATAAATTAATACGCTGGTTTTAGTTTAACGACTAAGTGAACGCATATTTGTAATGTTTAACATATTACAAGTTCAGCTTTTTCGAAAAATATAATTTAAAAAGGAAGAAAGTGAAGAATGCTAAAGGAAGAAGTAAAAACAACCCATTTTCCTCCCAAGACAAGACAAAACCAGAAATAAAGAGAAATGAAAGCAACAGGACAAAACAACGTAGAAGGCAGAAATACAATGTCAAGTAGTAAAACTGGCAGAGGGCGAGAACAGCAATACAAGCGAAGGAAAAACTAAGGAAGGAAAAATCGGGACAGGAAAATGCCAAGAAACTTGAGAACCAAAAAGCAACAAGTTGGAAATTTGAGAAAGAAGCGCAAAGCGCAATTTCGTAAGCATATTGGGCCATTGTCTAGTATCAAAGTTGGTCTGCAAATGATAAATGATGTTACCTCAGCCAATTTAGGAGTTGCATTGCATCACATCAGACACATGGCAGAGAGCGTAAAATTACATTCTGCTATACCACAATGAGTCCACTTACTAACGATGTACGGAACTAGTTGGAACCGCGTTAGAGACAATTGGAGTTAACGTCACCTTTCCACAACAGGTAAAATGTCTTCAACAGTAAACGAGCGGAACTCCCTGGGTGTGACTAACGCTGTCAAGTAGTTGCGACCATTAGCATTCGGAGCGATCTCATTAGAAGGAGCACATCTGTTCCGCTTCTTCACGACGCACATTGCCCGAGATTGGCCAGGTACTCCCCAAGGGCTCGAAATGCTTCAGCATGCAGACAACGTTGCTGGTTAAGTACAATAAAATGTCATTCAGTAACAGGAACTTTATTATTGCTTCTATTCCAAGGTATGAGTAAGATGGGGACAATGGTTCAATGTCGCAAACGCCGATAAAATATATATTCACAAGATATATAATTGTCACAGAGGGAGAAATCTAAAAAATTAACACATGCTTGAAAAATTGTACTAAAACTGGAAACTGTATTTTGATTCTTTTTTTTTACTTCAACTACTCATCAGAGAATCCATTTATCTAACATCAGTATGAACAGCACACATAATCAAATATACACATTGAATTCATTTACCCGACTTTACAACGCTTTTCCAATAGACATTAAAAACACACACAAACAATACATTATTTAAAAAAACAAGTAAAATATTTTACGTTGCATTTGTATTTTGTACCATTACAGATTATACTAATCAAGAAAAAGCACAATCGTTGGTAAATTTGATTTGAAAAATGATACAGTACATTGCAACCTTAAAATATTATTTATAAAATATTATTTCTAGGTCTATCTGTAACAATTAAATTGAAATCAGATTTTGGGTGAATGACTTCCATTACCATCAGATTTTTCGTCATTTCCTTTGATTCATTCCGCAAATGCTGAGGTCTTTTGCCTTGTATTTGTAGGCAGTACAAATCATGTCACTATTTATACGATTTCTTTCAGATCTCATTGCGCTACATGCAAGAGAAGTGGGGAATTTGTTACTTACACAATAATTCTTTCAAATCATATGTGCCTCGTTTACCGAAGAAAACTATTAAACCTGTGTGAACATTTTTTGTTTTCAAATTTTGCCAGCAGACAATGTGTAATTAATGAGAGACGGTACAAAGCTTAAGAAAACTTGAGCAGATTGTACTTTCCATACGTCAATATATTTTTTACATTTTCTTTGATGGTAAATAAATAACATTTCACCGGCAAATCAAAAATTTTGGAATCTATATTATAAATATTCTATGACTTTGCTCGATTATAAATATAAACAAAAATGCAAGATATATTTTTATAGTACAAAAAAGATAAATAAAAAATACTGTCTCGTGTGAACAGAGAGGTTAACTACTAACTCAATACACGCTTAAAGCCAACATTATAAAAAGCCTTCACTCTAATAAACAATAGTTTACAACAATATATCCGAAGACTGGAAGAGGTAGTTCACTAGAAAGTCGAATCGACCCAAGTCGGCAACACTACGAATCTTCCCAACCGCGCACCCGCAAATGCACACAAGACGTAACGCTACAGTCTGTTACAACTCAAAATATGAAACTTACTTGGCTATCCGGGAGACGTCGCGTCCAGGGCACCTGTGACTATTTAGACTTAGAAAGACTATTTATTCTTTGAACAATTATTCTCCAAAAATCGAAATTTGTTCATTAAACGCCGATGAAAATAATTCAGAATTTCAACTTTCAAAATGTATATATTTTCATTATATTTCACTGAAGCTTTTTTAGACCTGTCCGAATGAAAATATTCTTACATTCATTTAACAGATGAAGAATTAATTAAAAAATGTTCACCTTTTTTAAAATGGTTTTTGATCTGACAAAATCATAGTTACTCACATTTTATGAATTACATGATTGAAGTGATTTCAAATAATACAAATTTATGTTGTGTTACATTTAGTGCAATAAAAAAACAATATCGTCAAAACGAAGATGATGGTCTGCTGAATGATGCAAATAATATCGGCATTTTAATACTACAAATCCGGCCATTAGTTAAAAAGTAAAACACTTAATAGCCAAAAACGTATACTATAAAATTGTAAAATATAACCGAAATGTAACTAACGAAAATTTTCAGCAGCCTTCAAATTAGTAGCCAAAATTAACGGCAGTTGTTCAACTTGCGAATGCAATAGAGCGCGGGAAAACCCGCAAGGGAACGACATGGGAATCGAGCCAACCGCGTTCTAGCACTGGATTCTAGGACTCTAGCAGCAGACACTGGTGCTACATCCGGCGCACGTGCGGTAATTTCCGGTCTCCAGGGGCCTTGCGACTTGCTGCACGTAATTAATCGGCGAATTCGTTTCGTTTATTAGCTATCCCGGGAACACAGCTAAAAGCGCAATGCGCCCGCCCCGCTGGGACTGTTTCGGACAACAATAATGTGGCGGTTTCGGCCACAATAACACAGCTCCATACAAGTACATGACATCAATTGCCAGAAATTTGACGCTCGCGCCGCTTCTGGTGAATGACGCTTGCTGGCGTAAGCACTGTAATAGATGATATCGACAGTACACGATAAAAAAGGGAAAAGTCAATTTGAAACTTTTGAATGAAAGGTTTTTTTGGAAGGTTATCCGAAATCATTTACTCGTGAATACATCATGTTGGCGTTCGATAGGAGTGAACGAACGATAATCGCGCTCCCCCACGGACCCGCGAGGCAAAATAATTTTCGTATTGTGTAGACAGCATATAATGTCTAGCGATATGTGCGTATTTCGCTGAATATTTTTACTGCAATGGCTGGACGTATGGAGTAGGGAGTCGTAGAATTGATCAAGAAAATATTTAAGTTAAACATTTACGTAATTGCAAGCCGGTTTCGTATTAACGGGCTCTCAATGAACATATTTCATTCAATAAAAATAAATAAAACATGTTAATTTCACGTTTTCATTTAATGTTATAATAAATTACTGATTTTAGTCATGTTGAAATAAGTAATTTATTACTTATTAGTAAGTAGCATATTGTGGTCAGTTACTTATTCACCGTGGTGTAACCATTATAAAAATGTGGATCAGCTAAGAAATTCAAAGAAAACACTTCTGTAGACCATGGATTACATAAGACTACGAATTTCTAAAAGAGCCGTAAAAGGAATATATTAACATTATTCTGTCATCTTAAATAGAGTTTTTTCTATATTCCAATGACTAGTGATCCAAAGTTTGTGTATTTAAATAAAATTTTATCGTGATGAGATCACGTATTCCCTCTTTTTTATTTTACAGATATATTTTTTATAATATCTTGAAAATAAATGCCAAAGGTAACGAAGAGAGAGTTGCAAAAATTATTTGAGATCGACATTTCAGCTTCCACTGCATAAGATGCGGTTTCCTTGCATACATTCACTCTATTAGGGCGGTTGGTGAGAACAAGTCCTGCAACCTTCCACTTTCATTAAATATTCTGTTTGGCTTGACAAACTCAGGAAAAAGTGCTTCAGAACACTCGCTCACCGTCTATCGTCGCAAAAGCCGTTGTTAAGAGCTTAGAGTCTGGACTAAGTATGGTAGCAATTATATTTAAATGACTTAAAAGAAAGGACACATTTAATGCAAAGGCAATGCATTGAAAATAAGTATACAGGGTTCCGAAAACATAAAATAAACATGTCCTGTTCTATGGGCCTCATCAATAATTGAAACATACGTACGAACAAAGGGCACCGAGGAAAGTATAGGAGAGGCAGTTAAATAATGTTTTATAACAATGTTACATCCACATAACAATCTACCAAAAATAGCACGTGCCTTGCTCCCCTCAAATTCATACAAATAGAAGGGTGTGGATAATAACGAAAAACGTTCTTCACAAATAACAGAACACACTATTGATTGTTAAAATGACATATTTTCTCTGAAATCGTAAGTTTTGTGAACAGGAACAGTATACACATGTTATATCGTATCATGCCAGTTTTTAATGAAACACCTCCGCCCCCACACCTGATTAAGGAGGGGTAAATCTTTACACTGAATATTTCAGTTTTTCTGAAGTTGGAGCTTGTGTCGTTATTCACTCTCAATCCTCAAAAAATGTCCTCCGGGAAAAACGGAGAGGGTACGCATAATTGACGTAATATGTTTACTGATGAAAATGTGCTTCAGGGTACCTTCGGCTGTAATACCCAAGTTCTTTTAAAACTGTTACCTCAAATCAGTAATTTTGAATCAGTAAAGAGTTAATTCAATCTCTGAATAATTCTTAGAACAATTCTGAGGTTAAATTTTAATTAAGAATGGCGCGTCTCCTTTTTTATCGTTGTAAACTCCAGTTTCAAAATCACGTGCGCGTAGCGCTTACAATACCATAATGGGCGATTACGTGGCAGTTTTTCACATTTTACCGCTGCCTACGGAATCGTACGGACCCGCATGGACCTAAGGGCTGTTATGTGAGCGCAACCTGGCCGCCACCAAACCTCCAACTTGTAATAAGATTCAACGGCGTACGAGGTAATAGCGGGAGGTGTCAGTTCTCGGCCGCAATGGACTTTCGAGCTACAGAGGATTTAAGAAGTCGAGGCTAGGCCTGGCTTCCTTGGGTGTAAAATGATTTGACTGAGGTCAGGGAGCATCAGCTGATAAACATGTTAAGCCGACGTAACAAGCACAATGCTGATGGCTCAGAAGTTTTCACGTATTCACTTTTTAAATTGTTAATCATATTTAAAAATTAGCGGAATTTTCTGAACGTCATCACCTCAATGTGTTTTTAATTCTTATTGAATAATTTACAATGTCAGAGAAAATTTTTGTTCGCGCTGGACTTGTATTTGAAATCCTTCGTATTTTTAGACATCTTTAGATATTTAGATATTTATTTAGTCAAAAACAGTACAAAACTGTATGTGAGGTATGGGAGAAAAAATCAACTGCGCACGCTTTCTTGAGTTTCAGAATCCCTTTCCAACAATTTAACTATTAATAGTTGAAATACGAATAATAATAATAATAATAATAATAATAACAATAAAAATGCGAAAGATTAACATTTCAAAAACTAGATATTTTCGTTTCCGAGTTATAGAAAACTTATTTCTAACGGTAAATTAACTGCAAATTTGATTTTTCTGTATTGCTAATAAAATAGAAACTCACCCTAAATAATAGAACTGATTATGGAATAAAAACCAGCGTTCCACATGATGACCCATTTCATCATTCGGCAAAATGAAGTATAATGAAAGAAAAATGAGTATAATTAGTAATGTTGAAAATTCATCAAATTCGTTGAAATCATTTTTGTGCGTAATTGTATCACTCCTGATTCAGTGCCGAAAATTTTCATTGTTTCTGACTGCAATTTTGAAACCACGAGCACGTCACAGTACATAGGTTGAATGAATTATAAATGTGTATAAACCAGTAACAAGTATTGTACTACAGCCTCCGGGTCAATGACCCCCATCTCGATAAGGTTTTTCGTCCAGTTTCCGTGACCCATTGAGCAAATGCTGAGATGGCTTGTTTTGCTTCTGGACATAAATGTAACTTCATTATCCGTGCACGTCTTCTAGAATTCATTGGGAAATATAGTTATTCAAATTATCGTTTCCATGTTGTTGCGGGAGGAAGTATTATTCCTTGACGAAGGACATCATGGATAAGAACCCAAAATTTATTGATTATTTATCCTTGAAAATAGATTGTATTACATGAGAGCTTTTTTAAATTTAAAATTCATGTAGTATATGACTTAGTGTAGGGATCACAGAATTTTGAAAATGTGCACAGAATTCACTTCCCCCCATAGTACGTCATACGCAGTTTTAACTGCTTTTGTTTTTGACGTTAAATAAATAAATAAATAAATAAATAAATAAATAAATAAATAAATAAATAAATAAATAAATAAATAAATAAATAAATAAATAAATAAATAAATAAATAAATAAATAAATAAATAAATAAATAAATAAATAAATAAATAAATAAATAAATAAATAAATAAATAAATAAATAAAAAAAAAAATAAATAAATAAATAAATAAATAAATAAATAAATAAATAAATAAATAAATAAATAAATAAATAAACAAACAAACAAATAAATAAATAAATAAATAAATAAATAAATAAATAAGATTTTTCAATAGAATAACTTGTTCGTTGAATCCACAAGATACAATGATTCGGTTTTACAATTAGAAAAAATATTCTTGATGAAATGAGACCATATACAATGAGACTATCACAATTGACCTATACACAAACCTTTCAAACGCTTTTACCATCCTGTTTTTCTCCCCACACATGAACACTTACATGTCTAAATGAACAAGAGGTCAATTTGTTTTGGCGGAGGAAAAGAGTTGCTTAGAAAACCATGACGCTGCTGCCCTTAGGGAATAACAATAGCAGGAAATTGGAAATATGAAAGGCTGACTGTCCCACTCAGTAGCGCCTTCGTCAAAGACTAGGCGTTTCCGGACAGCTAATTCCCATATAGGAACATCTTAAAAATTATTTGTACAAAAAATAATAGTGGGAATTCTGATTTGGCACAGTCGACCGACTTTTGCCGAAAGCAGCGAGACTGACGATGACGGCAAAGCCGTCGAAAGTCGGCTATCATAATAAAGCTAATATGTTGACGAAGATGACCTCTTTTATTTCTTTTTATTTCTTCTTAAAAAAATAATAGTTTTTTGCAAATAAAATCAGAAACATTCAAGATATTTCACAGTGGAATAGCCAATTTGAATATTAATAAATTGCCTTTCTATGTCAGACTTTTCAAAGAGCATTCCAATATTCTTAAAACATAATTAGGTGCCTGTCTTTTCCTCTTTTACCTATACATTTTTTCTTTGAAGAGGTCATCGGTTTTTCTTGTGTTATGATCTCCCTCCACGAATACTACTTATCCGAGGCCCGGGGGTCTATAAATACAAACACGAGGAGAACGGGCTCGTGGTAAAGATCGATGCAGCGGCCGGCGTCAGGGAAACATCGTGAGGCTCGATCCTTGCAGTAAAAGGCGCTCACGGCTAGCAATACTCACTAACAGACCCTCGTGAAATTGGCGTAAGTGAGTACAAACCATAATACTTCACGAAGCCCGTAATGAAAATTGAAGATCGGGCCCGATAATCCTATTGTTAGTGATATGTTCTTGGCTATTTGTACAAATATGTTACTGCATTCCGGAAAGTAGTGATGGGAACGTTTTGAATAACCCTTTATGACCTTTATGACGATTTCATTCGTAGAGGTTTCATGTTGTTTGTAATATACTTTAGAGGTGTGCTTTTCGTTTTTTTCATTGCGTTTTTATTTTTTGTTTAAATTTGGTTTCTATGGTAACAAGCTCAGTGCCTCAAGATCGTTGGTTCTATATCACTGTTTTGTTTTACGATTTTTTTCGGGCAGAACTGTGAGATATGTTTGGGTAGTAGTGTTGGGTAGGTATTTTGTTAAATAATCAGTTTAATAGGTTGTGTACATAAGGTTTTGATTAAGGAGGATCAGTTTAATACGGTTGAATGAAGTGGATGTGTATAATGTTTCGTGGAGTTGACAGAGGAATTCTTATGGCAATGCTGACCGGGTACATGACAAGAAAATTTTATCTATGTCGTTTTGGAATAAATCCTTTCTAGCGGAAATTTGGATTTGTAAAATAAAACTCTGTTGTAAGCGTTCTGGTCGGAGTGTTGCATGGGAATTGATTTTAATTTAATATGTTAGGACCAATTTCAGGGTTGAATGCATTTGCGATTTAAACATTTGCTGCATTAAGGAGTATACTGAGGAGGATTCGAGCTGTTACTGAGTTTTCTACTGCGTAAATTCCGTTATAATTTTAAGTTACATTTTAAGTAAAATTTTCGTCTTTACAGAGTACTCCAGTTTACAGCGCAACCTACTCCCAGTAGGCAACCAGCTTTATACGTCCAAATGGCATCAGCAAATGGGAAGATGTCGCCACCG
Source organism: Teleogryllus oceanicus (assembly GCA_964035755.1). Taxonomy (NCBI): domain Eukaryota; kingdom Metazoa; phylum Arthropoda; class Insecta; order Orthoptera; family Gryllidae; genus Teleogryllus; species Teleogryllus oceanicus. The sequence goes on from CAXIVR010000001.1 coordinate 285,863,945, forward strand.
TCCACTCACAGGTGCCGCTGATAATGGTGCAAGCATTGAGCTGCTTTGTCAGACGTCGCCCGTTGCAACGCATCTCACACAGCGCGTATTTATCTTCCTTCTAAACAAGGACAACATTCAGAACAAATAGCAGTTCCTCGAATAACATACATGAACGTTAGTCTCACTTTTAAAGTCATATAATATTACGTAATCTATAAAGTATAATAAAGCGACAATATAAATTAACATTCTTTATAAATACAGATGTTTTAAAAACTTTTTGTTTTACTTTTTCTCAAGTGCTTTCTAGGTAAGAACGACATTTTCCATAGATATGCACTGACAGTTTTTGGTAGTGAAGAAAGAAGTAATTTTACACGTCGGGTAAAAAACAGTATGTTTAGGTAAAATCCAAGCATTTGTGTGGCCAGAAAACATTAATTTCATGATTGGAAATTATGAATGTCCGTATCACCGCAATGTGGTTTAATTCACTAAAACCTCGACGTGGTAATTTTTAAGGAGCTTTCGGAATGTAAATGTCGGTTTTCCTTTCATTTTAATAATTTATCATTCGCCATTCTTTTATTATTGTATGTATATCCCGTTAATGTTCATGAAAAGACGGCACTTGCTTTTTAGGTTTCGCGTCGTTTTCATATCAGTGTCACTTGCAAGTAAATAAAATTCATAAAACTGACACAAATGAAGTAAATGGAATTTGAAATAAACATTTACTAGTTATTCAATACGCAAGAGGAAAAACAGTATTTACGTGGTTTCACACTTTGATTAATTGCTCAAAGAAATGAGACGACCGAACTCTCTGGCTTTAGTCCCTTTTCCGAGAACCAGTCACAAATGAATCTCCCTCCCTTCCCCGTGCTTATTAAATGGCAGGTCCCCTATTTTCCGTGAATTGATGTTCCAGTTACCTGCATGGCATGATTAGCCTTTCTCCCAATTCCACTGTCCCCGGCTGTTTGCGTCGAAAACATCCATCGCACTTCCAGCGAACCAGGCCGCAGGCGCGGGCGCAGGCTAACTATGGCGGGGCTGATATACGACGCGACTAATACTCCCCCTCCCGCGCGCCCGAAAACAAGCAACTGAATGGGATCCCGAGGATTTATAGGCGCGTCTTTTCGCGAGGCCCTCAGATCCAAGTGCGAGGCGTTTTAATACCGAGATTTTGCAATTCCAGGGCATTTTCTGCGTGGTAATATGAGACTTAAATTCCTGGACTGATTAAGGAAAGAAATGGACTGTTGCTGTCAGATTCCTCCCCTTGCCGAGAGATAAGCGTTTTCGTAGGACAGGATTCAAATGTGTTGGGCGAGTTATTAACCCACCTTGCAACCGGAAGGTTCGCTATCTCAATTGCAGGGCGTTATATTCAATGAATCCCCGGCCAAATTTATACGTGCGAGACGTCATTTAGATACGTAACTGCCAGTTTGTTTCCTCGCCAGAAGTGAGAGTGGCGTTGGGACGAGTGTGGCGTTGCCTCTCAATGCGGCAAAATGTATGAAAAATTCTCTAATTACATCAAAATATTTCCGTTTTACTGGATCAAATGGATGGCAGATCAACATATTGGCAACAATACAAATAATTTTATTTATTTTTCATACACAGGTTGAAACGTTATTTTTAAATACACTTTAGGTAAACGTTAATTAAAATATCACGATTCACATTTTTAAAACTCCCTAGACAAGTTTTCATTAAATACTAATTAAAGCAGAAAAGATGCTCGAACTATGCATTTAAAATCAAGCCTCGATTCAATAAAAATTAAAGACAATTAAAAACAACGAAAGCGATTCATTGTGTGTGAAATATATTAAAAACTAATTCAAAATTCTGTTTATTATCGTTATATGTAATTTGATGACATAAACGAGATCCGGTTAATATTTTTCATCCAAATAAATACTTGGTGAGTTTCTGTTTACAGAAATTTCGTCTTCTCATCAACATTTATTACCGATAACAAAACCAAAATACAATAATAAAAACCTCCCACCAGGAAATAACTCCGTTATGATAACAGACACACAATACCATAGTAAAAAAATTCACCTCGCCCATGCAAGAGCATATTAACTAATATTCACAAATCTTTTCTCAGAATAGGTCACTTTCTTCAAACTTCAGGGCATGCCACAGTTCGACCAGTATTTAAACCCAATAAAATCATGCGCAAACTAATAGCTATCGACCCGTAAGTTTACTACTCACCTCAAATAAAATATTTAAAAAATAATTGTCGAAAGACTTTAAGAGCAATTACAGGTAACTAAAGCAATTCCCAAGTAACAATTTGGATGCACCGAAACAATCTCCACATTACACCAACAATTTTCGCATTACCGCATATTTTACTTATTTAAAAAAAATTATCACAAAATAGTAGATTTCATCGACATAACACGGACGTTTGATCATACTTGGTATCAACAGGTCGTGTAGAAAATGAAGAAAATAGGCACACAGCATTATATTCAAACAATCATACAAAGTTTCATCAGAAAGAGGACCTTCTCTTTTAATGTAAACAACCACCATTCCAACCATGACGTATTTTAGAAGCATTACCACAAGGCTTACCCTTATTGCCGACTTAACTCAATTTCTACGTCGCAAAGAATCGTAAAGTAAGGGACATTCACATTGCACAGTCAATTATATCTTAAACTAATAGATAGCTAGACTTTAAAAGTAAAAATTATACTCAATGCAACCAAAATGTTCACCAAGATCTCCATACTCTCACCTCACTCACCTCCGAGACCACTAACGCTGAACTACAATTAACTGGCCCCATGCCAAGAATCCAATCTAGAACTCAACATCGACACAAGACTCAATTGGAATCACCATATATATGCCAAAATTACACCAGTCACAATCAGCAATGTTTCTATACAATTAGATGTTTCTATACAATTAGAGACTATACTGAGCATCACAAGAAAAGGAACATTAATTTTAACAATGATACATAATGCATTATTTACCATTTGGACTGTATAAATGAGTATAAACAACCTGTAACAACTATTGTACTACAGCTTCCGGGTCAATGACCCCCATCTCGATCAGGTTTTTCGTCCAGTTTCCCTGATCCATTGAGCAAATGCTGAGATGGCCCCTTGTTTTCTTCTGGACATAAATGTAACTTCATTTCTGTGCAGTCTTCTAAATTCAGTGGAAATACATTTATTCAAATTATCGTTTCCATGTTGTCGCGGCAGGAAGTAATAAGAGCCAAAATTTATTGCTTATTTTCTTTGAAAATAGATTTTATTACATGGGAGTTTTTTTGTTGTTTTTTTCTCCCTTTCAAAATTCAAAATTTATTGCTTATTTATCCTTGAAAATGGATTTTATTACATGGGAGTTTTTGTTTTTTTTTTTCTCCCTTTCAAAATTCAAAATTTATTGCTTGTTTATCCTTGAAAATAGGTTTTATTACATGGGAGTTTTTGTTTTTTCTCCCTTTCAAAATTCAAAATTTAAGTAGTATATGACTTGGTGTAGAGATCGCAGAATTTTGAAAATGTGCACACAATTCACTTTTCCCCATAGCACGTCATACGCAGTTTTTAACTGTTTTTTTGACGCAAATAAATAAATAAATAAAAGCTAATACAAGTAAAGCCATTTATACACAGATCCACCCCTTGTCACACAAAGCAATATTAAAAATATGCAAATCAATAATAAGACCAACGATATTATACGCCTAGCCAATGCGGTTAAATGCAGCAAAATCCAACTAAAGGAATCTGAAAATAGTAAAAAACCCAATTGCTCAGAGTTATTTCAAAATAATGCTCCCTTGTGTGTCACCAATAAACAGTTACGCAAAAAATGTATCGTATAGACCTATTGTCTATCACATTATGTATCTATCTACTAATTTATCTAGCTTCTAACTAGATGAACCGCTAACATGTCCGCCGCCTTGGCAAATAGATCTGTAGATACTGAAGTAAAAATAAAGAATCTACAAGAAAGAAATCTGCGCGTTCATTGTTGGTTGTTAAAATGTACGAACATGAACGTGCCGAATAGATTCAATGACGAAGTAAGAATTGTAGTATTTTTTAAACTGATCACTATTGTTACACGAGCAAAAAATATTCAATATTCTCTTTAGGCAATGTATATAAAATCTGTTGGAATGTATGAAAATTATATAAATCTCTAATATACACTGTCTTTGTAACAAGTTTAAGAGAGAAAGCGATTAAAAGAATCTTTCGACTAAGATCGTTCAGAGAAAACTTGTTTCGCTCTTTCTCCTCGTCCTGAAATATTTCTGCACTCCCACGAAGTCATACGTTGCTTTTTCGCCGGAGAACATTGACATCTTGGGAAAATTCTTGAATGTCACATCAGTTTCAGTAACGGGCAGAACCTTACGATCGTTTAGCTCTGTCTACGATCACCAGAGGCATCTTTGGACCCTGATGTGGAGGAGCGGTTTAGCATGACCTAAGAGTGAAAGAGTGACATCGCTACTCTATCTCGAACGCCAAATACACTGCGCTTGTAATTGTCACGTAGATGAACATGTGCAACCCGCACATGAAGGGGCACTTGGTAATATAGGGTACCATATTCAATCTTTCTATGAAACACGTTATTAAAGTTTTAGAAAGATTTTCGCATATGTTATGGGGAGATGAAAGATGTATAATACTGCCTAAGAAAATCGAAGTTAATGATTCAATACTTTGGATCTATAAAATGTTAGAATGTGTGAACTGAAATAAGTCGCGACATCGTTTTTAACTAAATTATTTTTAAATTAATTAATCTAGCGACATAAACCAAACTGTTAGGTTTTTTCGTATACGAAAAGCAACTAATATTACTATTAAGCAAAATAACTGTGTTTATTTGAGTACGTACTATGTTTTTTTCTTAATTTCTGTTAACAGTTGTTTGCTACAAGTATTATGTTAAGAGTCCTCATCCAGGGAAACATATTCCGTGAATTCTAGTATATAATTTCATGATCTTTAATTTTGCTCTGTTTGATATTCAATTACAATCACGGAAAACGGGGGAGAAATATGTTTTCCGCTGAAGCGACACAGTCTAAATCCGCAAAAAAGTGTAATCAGACGAAAGGAAAATACACGACACAGAACTGGATAATCGCTTGTGCTCCATATTCTGCACCAGTTGCGATTTATTGATTATTAATAAAATCAGCGCATCACACATCATTATATATCGCGTTATAACTGTGAAACTTTAGAAATGTTTTTTTTTTGCATTCCTGCAAATGTGTAAGGGGCGTAACAGTGAAACAAAGCATTTCAAGATCTACTACGAGCATTATTGGCAACTTGGAGGTAACAAAAGAGTACAGAATATTTAGTTGCTTTAAATATTTAACCATGTGGATATAGTTAGTTTGATAAATATTATTATATAAAATATACAAGAAAATCATCATGCATAATGCTGATAGGATATTTATTGCACACGCGGAAACACCCGATACTATCGATATACACATCCTCTGTATAAGACAAATAGTAAATCATATGTAAAATTTTGATATCACCGTGCACTTAAATAAATTTGTGTATCTGGTCTCGCCTAATTCTTTCCACTCAAAACGTAGCCAGAAATTATTACTTTATTTCACCAGTTAAATTATTGTATTACTTGAAAAGGGTCCATGATACACGGGTATCATGGAATGCTCACACAGAGCAGTTGCTCTTACGAAACATGATTCGGAACAACTCCGGTACAATATCCAGTAAACCGCATTTCTTGGATGGTGAGCAACGATGACTCTAACACTTCCATCACATTACTTGTACTTTAATAACTGGAAAGTAGTGTCTCCGCATCCTCTTGGGGATTGTAACACGTGTATTCTCGACCATTTCGTAAACGAACGTGCTGTCCCCGCCCGCCACATCGCGGCAGTATATCACCGCGCAGAATGGCAGCTAGCACCGCCCACAGAAAGGCAAGAGCCAGTTATGGGGCATTTGTACCGCAAAAGCCTTTAAGTTCTGGAGAGGTCGTAAAGGCGCCGCCCTTCGCGGCGACTGATGCATTACGGCCATCCGTCTCCGCGACATTTGCGGCTTCGCAGCATGGACTTATCACGCTTCGCCCCTAATCTTCTGCCTCGAAGGGTCTCGGAGGCGCGACTTCGAAAATGATGACTCGGTGGGTATTGCGTTCCATTTTGCGACGTTGTGTGTAGCAGTTCGGTGCAGACGTGGGTTTACACAATGCCTCTAATTATTAACCTTCCGTTTACGGCAGGTTTGAGACGTAATTCCTTGCGAATAATGAATAAATAATAGAATTATATTAATACTAAGTTTGACATTGCTTTCCGTGTCACAAACGAGTGAAGCACTCGCATCTCTCGCTGAACAGAGGCCAATATTCTGCGTTTCTAAGCACTTTGCCCGTGTGACATAGCCGAAACGGAAAATTACAGAATGCTGGAGAGAGAGAGAGAGAAGCATCAGTACATAGTCCTGTCAGTACTCAAGGAAGTATTTGCAGCTGTAAATTCCTGGACAATTTATTCCAGAATGATGATCCTTAAAACTTTTTTGTACCGTCATATGTAGTTTCTCCCGTATGATTTCACGTGTGATTCACTTAACTAGTCACCAAACTTTATCTTAATTCACTAATAACTGCTATACACTGGCATAGTTGACACGTTAATTATTTCATGTGATGAACGGGTTGACTAGAAGCATGTACTGCTGACCTAATTAGAATGGAAGTGTCACATTGTTAGAAAGAATTTTCTCGGTGTGACCAATTTTGGTTTTTTTACTCCAATATTTTGAAAAACTTTGCATGAAATTATTAAAAGATCTAATATTATTAACAATATTTCATGTAGAAATATAGAACTAGATCATTTATTAACTTGTAGGATATATTCAATAAAGTAACTCTTTGCATATGCACTTTTCGAAATTTCAGAGGTTTAATGCAAACATGTATAGTAATATATTTGAAATTGTGTTGTCCTCTATTAAGACACAAAATTTAAAGAAAAAAAATTAAGCTATTTTTTTCAGAAAATTTTGAAAATATCCAAGAGATATCATGCAAATACAGACCCTCCAAAAATTCAACGATCGGTTCCCATTTAGATGGTTCGCGACATCAGCCAGATCGATCGGGAAGTACCCATTTTGCTGATAATCGTATTACGATTTAGTCTCTAATGATTACAGAGAGGGGGTCAGACGAAAAAAAGCTTCTTCGCGACCAGGTATACTCAAAATGTGTATGCTTGTCAAGAAAGCGACATCTAATCTTATATAGCATCACAATTTTCTCTCTACAACGTTTACGTATGAGAAACCCACTTATTCGGAATCAGGGAACATGAACCGTTTTTTTTCCCTTTCAAAATATCGCATTGATGTTCTGTTGCACTGCGTAATTTTCTTTAAATGTAGTATTCAGAAACGCAGTAAAGAGTGAAGAAATACTTATTCGTGGACCCCTAATCTTAAATTCTAGTAGAAATCTAGAAATATATGTTTTACAGCTTTAGGTGACATTCAATGTATTACGTATATATTATTAATACAGGAGTAAGCAGCAAATAAAGGATATGACGGTTATTCTAAAAAAGATCCAATTTTGACTCGTAGAGTGGTACAGTATTGGACTGTTCCAATGAATAATTCCATTTTCGAATTATTGTGTTGAGGCTCTGATTACCAAGTTCAGGCCAGTCGATTTTCTACGCTATTACTCCATAAATACGTACCATTTCATTATTACTGTTTTAGTTACTTTTAATTGGAATGAATTAGCCACTATGTAATCAGCAAGCCAATTTATTAGTGATGTCTAATCTAAAATTTGCCCTGAAGTTACAAACCCCACATTACTCATAATTTTAGAATAAAGTAGTAGAGCCAAAAGAGAGAGAGAGAGAGAGAGAGGAGGAGAGGGAGGGAGAGGGAGAGGGAGAGAGGTGGAAGCAGGGAGACGTAACGATAAACGAGAGCTAACGATAGGCCACAATAGAAAGGAAATACTTAACATAAAATAGCGTTAACGGAAAGGCTCTAGAGACATATAGTTCAAGGAATCGTTCCAATTCAAGCAGTCTCTCTGGTCTGAAAGGAATTATTAGTACTGATCTCAAGTATAGTGAAGTACGAGAATATGATGTGGCAAGAGTTATTGCTTCACGCATCAACATGAAAAAAACTTGAGAAATATCTAGATTGTTGAAGTTCTTTTGTAATAACTATAGACAAGCCTACTGTACTGACCGTTTCGAGACTCCGAATTGAATGCAGTAAATAGTTTACTAGAATACGCAAGCTAATTTATAGGCATTAACTATTTATCAATTTATAGATTACATAGAACTGGAAATTTTAGGTTCATGAAAACTTTTTTCAAAATTTGTACGAAATTTATATTTAATTAGAGTGTTGATTTCATAATTGAGCTCAATTTTGTTCTACCATTTTTTCACAACGCACGTCCATGATTTAAGCTATTCAAAATTAGACTTGTTACGTTATAAAGGATATTTGATACAATAAAACGTGTTTTCTAGAAAATATTGCTAATAGTTTTTCTATAATGCGAACAATTATACATTATGTTCATGTACAAAGAATTTAAACAATTGTTTATATCTTTCTCTCTCCTCTGGAAAGCTATGAGTATTTCTCTTCCTCTTACTAGTGTATGTCCCGATGTAGCATCCTGCGGTGGTCTCCCTTCATGGTTAGGTTCCACCAATTCTGATATCTTTTTAACTCCTTAATATTCTGGTGAGAAGCCCTTGCTGCTCACTCATCCCATCAGGAGTTTCAGGAAAAAATCTATATGTGCTGGAAGAAGTGAATCTCCTAGCTCATCAAACAACATGGCTTTGAAGCTCTGCAGCTTATTGATCACGAATGTAGGTTTTTCCCCCTCCAAATTCTTAACCACACTTTTAAATGATATCTAAGCATTTTGTCAAGGCGGTGAATTATTATTCAACATTCTTCTTCTCTAGTCGAACGAAGATTCCTTTATTAAAGATTTCTAAATTTCTGAAAGGTTCGGAAACTTCACGAAAAGTGTAAAGCCTATCCCGATTTTTGGAAGAGCTTTAGTAATCTGTTTCGTAACTCCTAATTTCATATACAAAGGTAGGAGAAGTGTTATATCTGCGTCAACACGATCTTTTCTCATAGTATTCTTACTTATTGTTACAAAGCATGTAAATATGATTGGTTCACGTGCTGAAACCTCGTACGGTTCTCATTTCTTTTTGTTTTATTTCTTTATTTATTTGCTCAGATGGTGAATACATATGCCAATTTTAATTTATATATATATATATATATATATATATATATATATATATATATATATACACACACACATGTGTTGAATGTCTTAAAAGCTAACTTAAATTAAAACTTAGAAACTAACACAGAGGTTGAGGTTACCCACCGGGCTCCTCTAGTCGGGATCTAGTTCGGAGAATTTTTTGAGGAAAGTGTGAATGGGAAACTTATTTTTTCTTCTGGTTTTATGTGATGGGGGTTTGCCGAGTATGTGAACTGATAGTGAAGGGATTTGAGGTATGTTTGATAAGACGTTGGTAGCTAGATAGGGAGATGAAGGTCTATAGCCTCAAGTTCGAATTCTTTGTGTAACTGTTTATTATGGAAACATTAGAGGGAAATTTGCAAACGTATTGTAGACTATGTTCAGAGAACATCGGCAAACTGTATGCTAAAGTGCCAGTAAACTACTAAACTAGCCATATATATTTGTGAAAAAGAAAACTGTGCATGGTGAAGCATTTATATTTACATTTTCAATTTCCGTGCATTAAAATACATAAGAAGCATTTGAAACTTTTAAAAACGTTTTTTATCACAAACCTTTGCTAGTGTTTCTGGGTGCGCCAACTGCTAAGGTGATTACTTTATTTTTATTTATTTTTTGTCAAAAACATTTAAAAACTGTGTGTGACGTCCTATGGGGGAAGTGAATTCTGTGCCCGTTTTCAAAAATTCTGTCATCCCTACTCTAAGCCATAAACTACTTGAATTTTGAATACAGAAAGAAAATGGGTTTTTGCAAGGATTGTTAACAAAAATATTCTCTCCGATGAAATAAAATATATTTTCAAGGGTAAATCAGCAATTAATTTGGGCTCTTATCTCTCATCATGTCTTTCGTCAAGGAATAATATAACCTGTAACGACGGAGAACGATAATTTGAATAACTACATTTCCCACTGAATTCTAGAAGAACTGCACAGATAATGAAGTTACATTTATGTCCAGAAGAAAAACAAGGACCATCTCAGTATTTTGCTCAAAGGATCAGGGAATCTGAACAAAAAACCTGATCGAGATGGGGGTCATTGACCCGGAAGCTGCAGTACAATACTTGTTATAGGTTGTTTAAAATTATATGGTCCAAATGATGAATATTGCATTAAATATCACTGTTAAAATGAATGTTACTTTTCTTGTGATGCTCAGTATAGTCTCTAATTTTTTAGAAACAGATATGCAGCAGAAATGATTTTACTTGAGATTTAAACTTTTCTATCGAATTTAATCGTTTAATGTCCTGTGGCAAAGTGTTGTAAAATAATGTACATGTATTGTATGTGAATATTTTGTAGAGCTGTTGATATTGTCACCTGACGAATATGATTACTACGTCGAGTGTTATAGTTATAGACATCGGCATTTTTTGAAAATATATTACCGCCCTTAAGCAACTCATTTTTGACAAAAAAAACTACTGATTCGTAAATTAAAATACATGGTAATGGTAAAATTCCTAGATTAATAAAGAGAGGCTTACAAGAATTAATAAAGGGAGGCTTACACTACTTCTGTAAGTGCAGTGCATACCCGTGGCCCACCCGTGGCCCATTTGTTAGGATACTGCATTCACTTATTCTCCGGTATTGATCAGAGAAACCACGAAAAATTCTCACCCAGCAGCAAAATTCGACCTAGCAATGTAGCTATTGTCAAAAATCCCGTCACCTTCGAGATTCGAATTCTAGAACCGCCTGGTCAGAGTAACTACAGTGACATCTATTGGTGCGCTGAGCCACCTTGGCTGGTTGGACGTTAACACACGTCTTGTTAAGTTGAATGTAATTAAGAAAACAACACACTAGTGCGTGCTTTTGAAATGTCTTCTTAACTAAGTTATAGTATGTACTGTTATTATATAACAGTATTTTTTTAAAGTAAAATCTTCTTTTATACTATTGTCATTTACTCTCGTTTTGTAGATACCAGTATACGCTTTACCAAAAATGAATAACGCATCTTCAAAGCAATATTTTCATGTCAGACAAAACCAATAATATTTGCTATTTTGCTAAAAAATATTAAGTTCCGAACAATGAGCACTATACAACGTTAGTGTCATGGTGCATACGAGTGAGAATTCTGGAGATAAGCGGAAATGAGACTTATTTACATTTTATTCATACGAATTTCGAAATTATATTAAATATTACATTTGCATTTTGACACACAGAAAACGTTCGTTGAATAAAATTTACGCCTTTTCAGCCGCATTCCACCTTCACTCCCTTCTTCACTTCGAAATATTTTACTCCTAGTTTTATGCTACAACCGTTTACTATGCCATTCGTTGCCAGCGTACCGACCGCTGCCGCCTGCGGGGCTATTCCTTCGTTTAGCGCGCCTTCCACAAAGCGATCTCTGATTCATGTACGCCACCGCACCCGCCTGCGCTCTTTTGCTAGATGGAAGCGCCATCCACCAGCAGCCCTTCCACGAATCAACGCTGGCGCTCCGCCGCGCACCTCCCCCCCTCCCCGCACTGCTGCTTCGTGCCTGGCGGCTACCCACCCGTTGCGCGCGTTAGCACGCAGCTGGTTCGCGTAATATGTAACTTGGCCGTGTTGGAGCGGCTGGCCATCGTTGCTCTACGCTGTGCGGTAACCCAATCAGACGTGAGGGGAATGCAACGGTGGTGTTCGTACTACTCGATTTCATAGAGAACAAGCCGTGATAAAGAAGACCAAAGTTGGGAGAAATGGACATCCATTTTTAACAGATTTCGAAATGTCGAAGTTACACAAATCACCGGTTATATTTTATGTTTTTCTGCCAGATCTATCGCAAATCTCCCTGATTTAATTTTTTTCGCTTTAAAGGGTATAATCTTTCGGTGGAAAGCCCGTAGTAAAATATTCCGATTATGGGGTCCAAAGATGCTAGAATAAATTATGAAATGGTGAAATAATTCAATCATGCAAACACACTAGACCCTCCATTGTACTCGTGATGTATTCAAAAGTAAATATTATTCCATTAATACATCTTAACATTAGGCCACACCAATTTAAAAAAGGATTTTTCAGTATTACATGTATTTTATACTTACACATTTCCAAATTTCCTCAAAACTGGATCCAAACTATATCTTAAATTTCTGGCTCATGTAGATCTGTGTGTGCTAATAAATACTATAAAATTTCGGTTTTCATCAAAATTTAACAACTCTCGAAAATTTCGTAAGTTGAACTTCATATGACCCATTCATGCCCTTTCAGCTTTTAAGCTAGAGTTCTTTTCTCTCAGTGCGAAAGATTTGTCAATAAAAAGTTATAAAAACTATTTCATTTCTCTATATTAGTAGATTTTACATCATTTGTGAGTCATTTTGAATTATTTTCCACAAAACATGTAACCTAATTTTATCAAAAACAAGCTCAATTATTTTTTTCATCCTTTTTTTAACGATAAGTAGCACACATCAGGGAATTCTGTAAAAAAATGTTTTCATTTTACACAAATAAAAGAATCAAATAGATAAGTGTTTTCTTTCCTATCTCCGGCGCTTGATTTAGTGAAGAGACGTTTTCAATAGTATTATACAAGTTGTAATACAGTAATATTACGTAGCCGCTACAAATAATGTACAAATTAACCAGTACAAAGAAGACAGAATGAGCTGTTGAAAGACTTACCTTAAATTGTATTTTGATTCATATACGAAGTAGTTGTTAGAAACTATAATAAGTTTATTTGTAATATTAACGGGACCCCCTTTCCCCTTCTCTCTCTGTTTCTCTCTCTCTCCGTCTCTCTCCCTTTTCGTCTCTCTCTCCCTCTCTCTCCCCCTGTTTCTGTCCCTGTAAGTCCCTGATGTCTTGCTGTCGTATGACGCTGGCTGTGTCATAGAAGTGACGTACTGAGTATGCAAATTCAGTCAGTATGAGAATAGATGGAGTAACACGATCAAATATTTGTACGTTTCAGGAAAATTGAAGACTTTAATTGCTTTTGAATTTTTCCCGAGTTCCTGGGTATGTAACGATATCATGACACATCTACGTGGGCAGTGGCCGCATGAGAAATTTAGGCATAGATAGCACAGAGGTTGTCTAGACTGATACGTGCACTCTTTTCTTTTTAACGAAGTATCCGTTTATTTAAATAAATGAGTCCCAACCTTAAAATAAATTAATAATTTCAAATCTATAGTGTTATTACTTCCATTGGAGTGAGAATAATGGAAATGGGATTTTGAGGGGGTTGCCATCAAGTTGTATGTTTTTTAAACTCCAGCGTTTTTTCTTTCTAAGGAAAATTTCAATTAATACCTTCAATTACAAATAAAAATAAACGAGTAACTATTCCCGGAGAACTCGATAAGCTTCGAAAACTGCCCATTGTGTTGAGGATTAAACAGAGCATTCAGATAAATAATATATTTAATGCGGCATTATTGCTCAAGCTTTTGTAGTAGCAAAGACCAAACAGTACAGTTTAATGTGCATTTAAAATAACGTAGGCGACTGTGCGTGATCAAATAAAACTGTGTTTTCCCAACTAATATTGAGTTTCTGGAGAACAGGCGCTCCGCTGAGTAGCTGCTGTTAACGAGAAATAATTTCATCTTCAAGAAGAGATCTACACAACGCACAGTAGTTCTGTGAAACCAATTTAAATGAGAATCTTGCCTTCCTAGTATAGCTCGCGGGAAGAGTGTAATGATAAACGCTACGAATTTCAGAAAAAAATAGGACTTTTTGTCGGAAACATGGGAAAGGGGTGACTTCTTGAAATTGACATATTCGATTTTTGTGTCGGATGTGTCAGTGTTCGAATGAACGCAAATGTCGATATTCATATAAAAGCGTATCTGTATATAGGGAAAACATCATTTTCCTTTCTCTGTTCACACATGCGAGAGTATGCAGTGTGTCAGAACAAATGTATCAAACTTCTTGGGTATCTGGAGGGATAAAAAATGATCACCTTTTGCTTAGGGGCATATAGTGAGAAATTGGTTATCGAAAACATTTTCGACCTCTCTACATGCCCTAAAAGGTTGTAACACTCCGACACCCCTGTATAGGTTATAAAGAGACATGGACGCGGACTACTTCTTACCTCCCTTTTCGGGGAGATTCGTCTAAAGTTTTCAACTATTTTACTTTCTCTAATACGAGTTAAGAGTAACTAAAGAATAATGCTAAAAAAAGAACTTTCTTTGAAGAACATCTTTCTGTCCGTACGTGAATGACACTAGTATCAAAACGGTACTCAAGTTTGAAGCCTAAATGTATACTCTCTAACTTATTTGATTCATTTCTCTTAAACTTTTTGTACGAATAGAGAGAGCAATGATTTGAAGTACAAATATAAACCTTTCAAATTGCTGAAAATTAGATGTATTTTTTTATAATCACTATTAAATATCAGAAAGTTTTAATCATTCTTTATTTAATGTAATTTTGTGAACATAAATGCTTAAAATACTCTGATGGAAAAGTAATATGAGCTCAACAATGATCTTCTCAAAATTTCCTCATATCAATTGAACTATTATGGGTTAAAAAATCAAGAGAACATGAAAAATATTTTTCTCAACTTAAGTATATATAAAATAAATATCAAAAGAACAAAATTAAACAATAGTTCTGATTAAATAATTATCTAAATACTGCGTTCTAAAAAACTCTGTATATAATTCATTAATTTTATTTTCATTGTTTTGGAACTGAAGCATTTAAGCTAGAAAAGACTGTGTGCATTCTCTTTACGGCAACACAATTTTTTGAATGAATTCACATATAAATGTTTATTGGCGGTAAACAATTGTTGCCTATAGTTGAACATTTGATATTTCGTATTATGTGTCTTAAGAGACGTTTGAAAATGAATATAATGTTCATTCATCCAAGCAGTTTGATGAAGAGGGTTTTGTAAGAGATGGGTAATGTACTAATTATATAGAGTTACAAAACAAGTTATAAATTTACGAACTCGTTAGAAAACGAGGAAGTAAACCTATGTTAAAGCAGCAGTAGTTTACCTCAGAATTCATTTCGTGTATAAATGTATTTCATAAAACGTAAAATAGTTGCAAGAAAAACGATTTCTACACAGTACCAGAGAATCATTATAAATTCATCAGATTCGAATGTATAAGTTCATATTGAAGCCATAACTAAAGGATTTGTTGCAGAACAAATAAAATGAAGAAAGAAGCATGTGTGTGTGTGTGTGTGTGTGACACACGTCCTGCAATCGAAACTTCTACGTAATTTATTTACTATTGTTCGTTGAAAATTTCTCGCGTTTGTCTAGTGCATAAGCCATTTCCTTGCAGAATGTACAGATTACTAGAACATAAAGCTGTCGGCCAGCTGGAACCGTCGTATACCGATCGTGAACTTCTTGCAAGATGCATTGTGCCCGATTCAGACGTTTACTAAGACTCTAAAGAAATTGGCAATTGAGAAAGAAGTAAACTTGAGTCGGAGGGCTCGTTACAGCGAACTGCGGTGAGAAGACGGATGAACTAGCAGGATTCTCCGTCTCAAATGCTAGTGGTGAGACGGAAGGCTGCAATACGTCTCTTCGCCCCAGACTGCTGTTATATTGGAGAGCTGGATGTATGGAGAATTAGCGGAAACTTGGTCAAAGAAGAGAAGTTGGAGACAGGCCAAGAAATTGATTGATGATTGATTATTGAACTTGAGGAAAGTAGGATTAAATGGCTTCTGGAGCTAACGAGAGTAGTTGGAAAGTAGAGAGGAGAGACTCGTTTCTGCCCACTATCAAGAAGATCGTGGGCGTAAGGTTAGAAACGAAGTGATTTCTAGATTCTCTCTTTCACACGTTCACCAGATAAAAATGCCATGATAGGTATCCCGAAGAACGCTGAACACGGACGAGAAATATAATATAAAGCAAACATACATTTCATACGCATACAGCGCTTTTCAACGTTTTATACCCGTCTTAAACTTACAGGTACGTTCCTGAAAAAAGTGAATGCATCCATACTGCTCTACATTTTACAGGAATGTTGACTTTTGATGAGTGTATTCTCTTAAATACTTGCTCTTATTTTTTTTGTTTTCTTGGGTGGAAAATATCTCAGTTGTAAAGTTTTCTCAATACGATTAAAATAAAGATAACAATTGTTTCGTAAAATCATTTGTTAAAAGAAGAGAGATTGGTATTTAACAGCTAGTCAATAATATAATATTTAGATACAATGCCTGAAAATGCATATGAAGGGGTAATATGACGTTTTAAAAATATAACCAAGTGAATAGATAACCATCAAACAGATAAATCATTGTTGAATATTTTAACGCCTAATTTATCGCCATGATCAGTTAGGACGGAGGACGGCATTACAATTCGAACACTAGACATGATATTATTATTACTCTAAATATATTAATTTTAATTTATAGGTTCTCAGTTATTATTTCTCACAAATTGAGCAATATCGCGAAGGTTACAAGTCATCTAATACTTTTGAAAAAAAATCTCACTCTGAATTCATTAATTTGAATTACTTGGTAACATTGGAATATTGACGTCAATAAACTGTCAAACGATCTTTGTTTAACGTAGTATACGCAAATCTCCCTTCCACTTCAGGGCAGCCTTCAGACAGTAATATTTTTGAAATGGAAGATTAAATCATGTAGACACTTGAAAATATCATCACTCTTTTTGCAACAAATAAATCAGTGTTTTATGGTGTCTGGCAATTGAGTTGGATAACTTTATTTAGTCAGCGATGAAGCATTCAGAAATATCTGTCCACAAAATTCTGTCTGCAAAACGTAGTTCTCATCTGCAAGTATCTTCTTCCGTGATTTTAGTCTTAATATCATTTCCTCGTAAACCCACGTTATATTAATGTGTTTTCTCACATTTCTGCTTTTTGTTTTATATTGAATTGAGTAAATATTGAAGAGAAGACGCACACAAACACAATTCTTATAGTGCTAAACATTTGCAGGTTGCTTTCAGTTGAGAGTTATATTTTTTGACACAAAACACTCATCTAAATACAAGTACACTCGTATATAATACTCCCGTAGACATAAAAAGGCGTGTGAGGGCATGAGGAGTACACACTCACACGCTCATACACCAACGTTCACTTATATGTGCGCCTTATTACTTTAGCCACTTGAAGGCTAAATCCCTCGGGCTGTGGCACAGCTTCACGGATTCTCCACGCGCTCGGCGCGCTATTCCGCGACAACTCATCCGAAGAGCGTGCAGTACGTGTAAAAGGCAATTTGGCCTACATCCAATTTCTAGCAGAAAATGTATTGTCTTAAGTGACCTTAAACTTCGCATCAATTTTATGTGCATTTATTGCACTGAAAAGTAGGAGAAAATGGACCGCCTCCAGAGGGCCTTAAAAAGTGCTCGAGGAAGGCAACTTGCCCTTTGCAGGCAAAAACCATTTTCCAGAAGACCGCAACCCAAAGGAGTCCCAGTTATTTACTCCCCAAAGTCGACGTAACTTCCTAGGTATTAGTAAATGGAATTAAAATGGAAACGAAACTTTTCGCTATCACGCCACCTTGTTTGAAAGAACACATTATTATTTAAGAAAACCTTTTCTGTTGATCTGAACTGTTATCTTAGAAACTAAATGACTTTGACTCTAGAATTAATAATTTAAAAATTTTCAGGGAGATTGAAGGGTAAGATTGCTTCACCCATTATTTAATGAGGGTGAATTTGTGATTACACACTAACGGGAACAACATCATTAGAACACAACTGAAATACAGTACCTATAACACGCAAAGAAACGATTGTGAATACGAAACCAAATCAGATGTAAAGGAAGGATTTCACGAATAGGTACCAATTCACAAAAGCATTTCCCTAAGAAATACTCTGTTAAATTTAACGGATTTGATGAATACTGTATTGAAGAAGATTGATTTCAAATGCTTTGTCGGTAGTAATGATTACATTAGGGCTTTAATATTTTCTGAAAATGAATTATATGATAGAAGCTTGCAAAATGGTTAAATATTTCTTAAGCGATTATGAATACTGAATAAATACATTACAGACATACTAGTTCCCCATTATATAAAAATTTTTCTTAGTAGTATAGAATATATTTATGAAACATATTTTAATAATTAAATTAGTTATAAATTAATTATTAAAATACATTGTTGCTCAGTAACATGGTCACAATTTGGATAGCTGTACGTCTGCGGAACATTTTCTCCGAGCGTAAGTGCATACAACAAGGTGACGGGCAAGGTGACAATTAGAAACATATTTTGTTAACCATAACGTGCAATGGCAATGATTTTTTGAACCACGCGGTTAACTCTGTCTTTTGGGTACGAGTATGGTCAGATCGTTAAGCAGCCCGCATACGGCGAGGGCACTAGTCAGTAGCACAGATAATCTTTCTGGGAATAAGCCTTGTAATAGATATTAATTTCTTCTTCCAATGTCAGTGGCGTCCAATTCAAAACTTTGGCATACTCACAATGCAGCCGTAATTTTTTAACGTCATTGAGGATGAGACATGTCGGTATTGAAACTCAGTCCATCAGACAGCTGGACAGACAGCTGGACGGACAGACAGATAGACGGACAGACCGACAGACCGACGACCAACGACCGATAGCCATCGATAGACCGATAGACCGAAGACCACGGACCGACGGACCGACGGACCGACGGACCGATGGACCGACGGACCGACGGACCGACGGACCGACGGACCGACGGACCGACGGACCGACGGACCGACGGAACGACGGACCGACGGACCGACGGACCGACGGACCGACGGACCGACGGACCGGACGGACGGACGGACAGGCGAGGGATAATTAACAACTTATTTTCATATAATTTAATACAAATTACAAATACTGAGCATTTTCGATTCGTTTTGGGTATATAACTGTATTATGTTAATTAATGGGAATTGACACAACGCGTAGAAATGATTTTTCTCGAAATCACGGACTCATTGACTGTCATGAAATTTGGTTTCGTGATTTCATCTTTTAGTGTGTTGAAGACAAAAAGTACGAGAAATAAATATTAAAGAGTATAGAAACTAATCATGCTTGGTCTCTAACTTCTATTTGCTCCTTTGGTGAAGTATCACGACGTCAATAGCAATTCGTTTTTCATTCGATCTAATTCTGGCAGCGAAAGTTTTGCGAAAAAAGAACTGTGTTCGCGAACCGGTGCAAGGCAGTGTTTTTGTGCACATTTACAAATGAGTCAGTATTTTCAAATACCGCAGTCCAAATACCATTATTATGGTTAGAATGTATAACCCCCAAAATACATTCGACTGAAACACTGAAACAAAATACATTCGAGAGAAATGCATGAACGTGATTGCCGGAAGAATCAAATCTAAACAACATTAAATTATTAAATTCTATTTAATAATTCAATGTGATGGACGGAAATTTAAATCCTAATGATAGTCACTGCAGTATTTGAGGATTAGATTTTAAGCGTTAATTCGTAGAAAATACAGGTTCCCTTTCCCTTATGTATATGCAACATTATTTATATATATATATATATATATATATATATATATATATATATATATATATAAAATTTGTCGAGCTATGTAAAGAACTAGTATTAAATTGAAGATGACACTAAAAATAATCTCTATTTTCAATAATGATGCTATAGGATTTGTTCCAAAAGTTTTTAAACTTTTGTTATTTTGAGCAGTTCATGAATGTTAATAAAACGCGGAGCTACGCCATTATTCAAAGCGTACTTTGCTCCATTCGAGCAAAAAAAAATGGAAGCAGTCTTTGAAAAAATATCCGCGCTAGTATTGTTCATAGACATACTCCTAGAGGAAAATACTTTTCATTTATAAAGACACACAATACGCACATTCTAATTACACTCCATAATTGAAAAAGTAATTTATTTCTTAGAGGAGCAAGAAAAATTAACTTTTGGACATCACGGATCCACAAAAGGTTGTTTTTTTTTCGCACTTATTCCTGCATTATCTAAGTTTATCTTGCTCGGAATATTGAAGTGTCAACGTATTCAGAAAATTAAATTTTACATTTAACAACCATATTGCAAACCTGTCAATAAGATTTATCAATAAAATTTTCCAAACAGTAATGTGTCTCACTTAAACGAATGAGTTTGTTTTACCAGGGCATTACGAAATGTCTATTGGCGAGTTTCACCACCCATTCGTTCATCACTTCGCCTGTCTCATTCGATAATTCATCTCGAGAATGATACAACACGCTTAAATGAATGATCTTGTTTCCGTGTCATAATTGATTTATTTACCCATTTACGAGTGGATCAGCGTAGGAATACGATTTTTTTTCGAACTACGATTCTAAAAAATGGTACGCTATCGAATCTTCCTGAATAACATTTGCCGTCCAGGGATGTGTGGGTGCTTCCATACACTCCGAGCAGGATAGCGCGCTTTTGAGATATGGAACCACTGTATAGGGTTGTTGCCGTCGTAATATTATATATTGTCCACTGCCGTGTTTCTGATGTAATAGATAATATTAAACGCATTTTTCATTGCGCACGAAACAACATCTGTGTTCTTTCGTTACACGAAAGGCCGAAAGAAATGTTAACAATATCGTTATATCGCCGTTCGAAATGTAAGACCCGTAGAAAATAAACCCACAAAATTTAAAATTATACAAGAGATTAATAATATAACCATATTAAAGTGTAGTACTAATTAAGAAATTACAAAATAATGTAATTAATTTGCTTTTCAATATTCAATGCCCTCTAAGGAGATCATAATTCCTATTATTGGGTACAGTGACATGACAGTATACTAATATTACATCGAACTTTCGGAATCAGTATATTTACATGTTAAATATTACTAAAAAAGACGAGTAATATATATATATATATATATATATATATATATATATATATATATATATATATATATATACAGGGTGAGTCACGTAACTTTAGCACCTCCTATAACTTTTGAACGGTTGAAGATATTGAAATGTAGTTTTCACGGAAGTGCATGAGAAAATAGGGCTAACTGATACGTGTATTTATTTCTATTTTATCACTTGTATTTTACGAGATATTTGAGGTAACTTTGTTTTTTCAAATGGAACTATACATATTTTTTCAGTCTATCATAAAGAGCGTAAAAAGACGAATCCAATGATATACATAATGTCATATGTTAAATAAGGATTTTTTTGAGAAATTTTTATTCTTTTGCGACCAGTTCTTAACGGATATTTTGAATGTAACCGACCGCCACAGAAGGTCACGCAGGCTCCACCAGCCAGCGCGCTCAGGGAAGGAAGGGATCTTTGTATTTCAAGACACAAAACATATTCCAAATATTCACTAAACTTGCAATTTTTCCTGAACTCTGCTTTCATCCTTCCCCATTTTCAAATATTTTATTACTTAAGGATTGAAAATATGGATTTTTCATATGTAGTATGTATTGAAATAAGATTGTTATTTAAATTTAATTTAAAGAGATATCATACCACAGGATATTAATGGGATCTTGGAAACTAAATACAGTAAGAATAAATTATTAAGACTTTACAAAGAATATTGCATATTTTCAGAAAATAGTTTTATTGTTAATGATAATATAACAATACCTTGTGAAAACAAACAAATACAGAAAGATAATGACAATGACAAAAATAAAAATAGAATTGAAAATACTAAATAAAAATACATTACTATTCAAATTACTTTAGAATGTGTTCCATATGACCACCATTCACAGACAAACACATCTGCAGGCGCTTTTGAAAAGATTTCTTAACTGCGACCAATGTTTCTTTTTTAACTTCAGAACATGCAGCTACAATGCGTCTACGCATATCTTGTGATGTAGATGGAGCCTCTTGGTAGACGTGGTTTTAAGAAAACCCCAAAGAAAAAATCTAGTAGCGTCAAGTCTGGGGAACGACGAGGCCAACACACAGTACCACCTATTAATATCCTGTAATATAAAACCCATTAACTGGAGTAGAAGTAATAAACAATTTTATTACAATACATACTTACAATAAACCCTTATTTTTAACCCTTCCATTTCTTAAAAATAAGCTGAAAATGGGGAAGGATGGAACGCAGAGTTCAGGGAAAAAACTACAACAGTTTTTTGAATATTTGGAATATGTTTTGTATCTTGATATACTAAGATCCCTTCCCTTCCCCGAGCGCGCGCTGGCTGGTGGAGCGCTGCGTGACCTTCTGTGGCGGTCGGTTACATTCAAAATATCCGTTAAGAACTGGTTGCAAAAGAATAAAAATTTCTCAAAAAAATCCTTATTTAACATATAACATTATGTACATCATTATATTTGATGAAATTGACGGGGATGTTTAGGTTAACATAGGAGTTGTAAATCTAAGAGAAAATTTCGATTTAGTTCAAATTTCAATGGCCTAAATTTTCTGTTGGTTGACGACATTCGCGGACGCATGTTTTGGGTTAATGGCGCAAACTCCTAGTGAAGTAATCTCGTTCACCGCAAAACAAATGCAATCGAGTTCAAATGGGCTCAACTAGTATTAGAATTTTACATAATCGTTACACGAAACTAGAAACTGCGTGGTGTTCTAGTGCCATTATTTTTTGGATCAAATGTTTTCGGTTGTAATCAATAAATTTTTATTTCGCGTTTTTGAAAAGAGGGTAGAATTGATAATAATTAGGGGTCGTATTTCTGAGGCTTGAAAATGAAGTATGCATGCTTTCATTAACTGCTATCGGAGACGCCGGTCAGGGCACAGGTGCCACGTTTCGTCGCCATTCTGCGACCTTCCTCAGGACGTAGTACTGCGCCTGAGGAAGGTCGAGAATGGCGACTGAAACTGCACCTGGCCTGACGCGACTGATAGCTAACCATGACTCCGGCCGCGGAAGCCTACGCTCTCTCATGCTTCTCATTATTAAATTTATGAGAAGCAATAAACGGGTTTGGTGTATTCAAGATTTATTATCTTTCTATTGCAATAACAAATTTGGGGAGTTGCTACAACTCCTACTACTGCCACTACTCCTAGATACTGATAGAATAACCTGGAAATAGATACAAGGTTTTACAATAGATTCATATACCTTGAGTACTGCAATATAGTAGTCAACCTAAGGACGTAACTACCTACTATCACGTACCCAAGCACGCACGTTAGTGGTGTTCAGATGTGAGTTCTAAACGAGAAAATACATAATTCTGCCACAGAATTGTGATTTTAATAAATACCCTAATGTAACACTAATATGCAAAAATATACATTTAAATATTCAATAATTAAATATCCGATCTCTACTGTGTATATTCTACTGAACTGGTTATTTTCCACTTCCAATGAATTCTCTTAACTAGTGATGCTACAGAATGGCACAGACTTTTACGTACGATTTAGTTTTCTAATTTCTTTGGTATGGCCTAGCTTTCTTGCCTTGCCTCATACTTTTGCCAGCTGACATCAATCGCTGCACGAAGAACTTTTTTTAAAATTTTCACAATTTTTCGGTTTACTAATAGTGGAACCGAAATATTACTTCAAGAGTATTAAAGAAGGGGTAAAACCTCTAGGCAATTTTCATTGACAAATTTGCAGCCGCTTTTAAGAAAATGACGTTTAAGCGTTACTGTAAGTGCGAAATTTGAAGCTCTTTTTCATAGAACACTTTTGAGTTTTCGAAAAACTTAGTTGAAAGTCATTTGCAGCACATATACTCACAAATACAATAGTGTTTACAAATCTCTGTAAATGTGCACATTAACAGCGTGAGAGATATTTAAAAAAATAAGGGATTTTTGAAAAAAATGAATACAGCAAAATAAACGTTCGGCCATCTTAAAGAGTGATATTTGCACTAGCCGTACGAAAAGTTTTGAGAGAAGGAAAAAGAAGAAAAACTTTTGAGCCATTTTTGAGAAAATCTTATTTTTGTTATATTTTAAATTGCATATATCGCACGCAATATTGCACAAAGACTTCTAAAATTTCAAAAAATGTATATGACCTTAAATGTATATGATTAAATAATGTAAATATATCTGACTAGATACAGGGAACAAATTTTATTTGAAGGAAAAATCTCTATCTTCAATTTTGTAACTTGAAGACGCCGAAAATTTTTAAGAGTGGAGTTAACAGTGGAAAACGGACCTAAGCCATCTTTATAAGTGTATGTTTCTCTATTCTTTCGAAAAATTTAAAGAAAAAATTTGGAGCAATATTTGAGAAACTTTTGAAAATGCCCCAGGGGCTTCATGTAAAATACTTCCAAATTTTGAAGACTTTTTTAAAACGCAGCGCCTCTAGTCGAGCCACATCGCCCGGGCAATATCAATTTTGGGAAAAATTCTCGGAGTGTTTTAGGTGCTAGTGATGTTCACAGACGGACAGACAGACAGACGGACGGACCGGCGGACGGACGGGAGGGAGACCCCAGAACGTGTATTTCCGTTCAAATCTCCATATTCATTTTCTGAAGCATTACATACTTTTACCTATACTACGTATATTACTCCGTATATACGTACGTATACGAAAATGTAAAAAAAAAAGCAAAAAATGTCACTCATTAGAGGGCTACAGCCTAAGAAGCAGATGGGAAATCTCTCAAGGAAATGTAGGTCCTGGCGTTCTCATGAAGTAAAATCTCGTCCTTTACCTCAAGACGCAGTTGACTTGCCATTTGTACATTCCATCTCAAACGCTTGCGCGATAAATGGTTCTCTGCAATAGAGGTGCTTGTCTCGTTTGCATATATGCAACAACATTGTTCCGCGATTTGTAACACATCCCTTTCATATTGACATTCCCCAATTAATGCCAGTAACAAGTGCAATGGCAGCTATTGGAAGAAATTCTGTGCACGTAAATGCAATCTCAATAATTGCTGCGAAGGGAAAATATTCCCTGATACAAAGTAGTTGCAAGAGAATCTCAATGTTACAAAGTTTTCCAGTTCGTGTGCGTATATCTGGGGACAATTTTGAAAGCAATTTTCCACAAAATATTTGGCTTATTTTGCGAGTTCTCCCGAGAAATAACTGCCCTGGCAGATTCAGTATCACTCATGCCGTGAATGAAATGTGTTAGCACAACATACATGGCGCACACGAAGTTGATACTTTAACGAGAAAAGCATGCATGGTCAGATTAGTTTGCCTGAAATCCGTTAGGCTTGAGTATAAAATTCTAGGAAGGCAGAATAACACTTCTAGTGATTCTGAATAGAATGTGGGAATAAAGGAATCATTAACGACTGCATTGAAACTTACTTAACCTGAAAATTTACTTTTAAATTAGGAAAGATGGAAATGTTCCACATCAATATATTTTTACTGAAGGCCACATCTGAAATGTGTACATAATGGATGAATACTTATTTTACTTAGTCAATCCTCTATTACAACTCTAGGTTATGTAATACATTGACGGTTTTCTCAAAATTTGTATGAATTGCTTTCAGAACGTGTAGTTTCCTCGTAGTAAGATAGATAACACAATTGCAGTACTCAAGTGATATTAACAAGTAAAACTTTGTCTGCACTTCTAGGTTATTCTGTCAAGTGCAGAAAATTTCACTAATATATTCACTGATAAAATCATGAGATTTATTATCATTATTATTCGGAGTAATAGCTGTCAAATAGGAGTAGTAGCAATGATCTAAATTCGAAACTTATATAGGCAGATGATAACCCTTGAATACATCTAACCTTTTTTTCACATATTTGATAAACATAACGCGTGCATACTTCCAAAATTTCCAGTCTTAAAAATACGCACAATACTTATCAGCACTTCTACCTTGTTTTTGAAGACGCGAAATAAAGTTTTTGTTGATGTCAATAGAAAACATTTTATTCAAAATACAGAGATGCTGGTATAACATGTATGTGTGCAACGATTCCATGATATTCTAGCACTAGCTGAACCCATTTTAATTTAATTGCATTTGTTTTGCGGTGAGTGATGGAAAACTTTAATTGGGGTTCACGTCTTCAACACAGCATATTCATCCGCGAATGTTCACAACCCGCATAAACTTTAGCCCAGGCTGGAATTTGAACTAGAGCGACAATTGCGCTAAGTTTAAGCGCACAATGTGAATACCTAGACATTCATGACTGTTTGACCAAAAATAAATTTTTTTAATTTTAGTACCTTAATTTTAATGGAAGTAGCATTTACAATAGAAATACATAGGTTGGATAAAAAGTAATGTGTACATCGCTGTAACTAAAAACAGGTGAGTCGGCGTGCTCCCATCTGTCGTGACAAAATGATGCACTATTATACGAGTATGTGCAGAGAGAGGGAGCACTATTCTGTCAGTCTACTGCAGTGTGTGAGTCGTGGAACGTCATGGGAAAGTGCAAACGCTCTAACGTCATGTTTACAAAGGTAGAGCAACGTTCCTGGCTTAAAATTGAAGTTGCAGGCGTTCGGAGTAAGCAAGAATGTTTTCAGGGACTATGGTAATACAGAGTCACCATACCCCACAGTCGCACGATGGAATAAGGCGTTCTGATTAGGTAGAGAAGACGTGAAGGATAACCCCCGAACAGGACAACCCCACGTGGAGAACTCTTCGGCGGTTGGCAATGGGAGATTCTGGGACGTCCACCTTACTCACACGCTTTGAGTCTCTGTGACTATGATCTCTTCAGCAAAATCAAAGAACCACTGCGAAGAACTCCGTGCAACATCAGAGAAGAAATTATTCGTGATGTAGGGTGGTCAATACGGGACATCAACAGAAATAGACGCGCAGATAGTATATGACGCCTCCCTAACATTTGGCAAAAGGTCAAATTATAACGGAGGCGATTATATTGAAGGTGTGTAAATGTAAATACGTCTGTCAATAAAGTCATTTCAGAGAAAAAAAACAGTCATCACTGTTTATCCAACCCCTGCAGAATTCAGTGTACTGCACATCTTCACAAAAAGATCAAAGAAAAATATTACGAGATTCATTTCTGTGAATTTTACTCTCACACGGCAATATAACAGTACTGTTGACATTGAACTTGATTTCGTCTTTTCGTGTAACGAAATTACACAGAACTGTTTTCTCATGCGTAGTAAAGCATTCATACAATAATTCCTGCAACATATAAAACACAGCAATGGGCAAAATATAGTGTTATGTAGGCAACAATTGTTTCACAACTCGTGAGCGCTGCATCGTGCTCGAAGCGTATGCAACCAACTACTCACGTCTGTTCGGCACATAGTATTCTAGAGGATTCGATAGCGTACCATTTTTAGAATCGTAGTTCGGAAATTCCTTTTGTATTCCTGCATTGATCCACTCGTAAATGGGAAAATAACTCAATTATGTCACGGAAATAAGATCATTCATTTAAGCTTGTCAAATCATTCTCGAGATGAATTATCGAATGAGGTAAGGGAAGTGATTAATAAAATGGTTGTGGCACCAGCAAATAGAAATTTTATATTATCTACCTTAGAATTAACGAAATGGCTGGTCGATATTATGTTACTGAACTCAAAAACATTGCCAAAGATTTAAAGAAATCTAAGTTTCTTTTATTTAATTCCAACGGAGAAGCTTGTTTGAAAACGAGAGTACAATTACAATATCATTGCACACTATGCGCAATTGTTAACTCAACATTTTCTTTAATGTAAACATTTATAAAAAAATATTTGTAACAATATTTCAAATACAATACCTAAAAATATACATTTAAAGGCTGCATTTTCAAGTGCAATGACTCGAAAAGATTACAAAAGAATTGTTTATTGCTTCATAAACAAGCCAAATTGTCATACAATGCATAGAAATACACCACTTTAATGTCCAAAAATCGCGTCCAAAATCACAAATCTAAATTCTACAGAAACACTGGGAGAATACACAGATTAGCCAGTCGTCTCTGTCGGCAATGAACATAAATAAGGATCGGCGTAATATATCGGGAAAGAGCCGGACGTTTATGCAGTGTACAGACGGGTAGACGGTTTATACAGTGTAAAAGAGAGGATCCTTCCCCCTTCACTCCGTTAAGTTTTTTTTGTCAAATCTCGTCACGTCGCAGTCAGTGTCTTTTATTCCTGCGTCCACAGGTCGGCGCCGTTAGTAACTGGGGTTCCTAAGCCGTCACCCACCTAGGAATCCGCGGGATTTACTTCCGTGACTTCACGGAGCGTAGATAAGTTATTCGGCTAAGGACGCCGGCTTGGGGGCACGTCGCCCTCAAGTGCAGCATCTATGATAGTCACAACTATCATAGATGATTGTTAGTTTAGTGGTGAGTTGTAGTTGACCTTTACATAATTGTTATGATTGAAGGCGTTGTTATTGTCAACAATATCATAGATGAATTTTCCACAGCTAATGATATACAACTATTCTTCACCATTGGCAAATATTTGTGGATATCACGGAGAGTTACTTTGAAGAGTATTAGCTGTGAGTTATACGTTGTTTTCTTTTGAACCTAATGACTCAATAATGTGTATTTACGCATTTCTCAATTATCTGTTCTCGTTGGATTCTGTAGCCGAAACCAATTTGATCGCATTGAGTGGATTTCTATTCCTGCTAGTGTATTGGATGAAGCTGCGATGCTTTATGCAATGGCCCTCGTATGTTTTGGTTAGCGAGATCTATGGATTACCAGGCAGACTAAGAGGTTTTTGTGACAGATGATGAAGCTATATTACCCTTCCTTATCGGAATATTGGAAGACAGAATTTCCTGCTCTGTCATCATTAAATTCTCACCTTCACACCGATTAGAAACCCTAATCAGTCTTGAAGCTATCCACTTGCCCGGAAACCCTTTGCGTCTGTAGATAATGATAGGAAATGCAAGACCTCGTTGGAGCTGACTTGATTACGTTTTAAGTGTCCGATACAAGCTCCCGAAACGAGAAGTGGGTGAGGCGGCCGAGGCGCCGACCGAGAGGGGCGTGGAGAAGTGGGCGTGGGGCGGGGAGTGGCTATGGCCGCTCGCCGTGTTGTGCGAGGTCTGGCAGCGAGAAATCGGGACATTTCACGCGTGGTGGCCGATGCCTCGCGCTGGAGCGGGTGGGCGTGCTTCGGCCGCATCGCGACGGGCCATTACGCTGGGCGGCTGAGAGGACGTGGAGGACGAATGGGGAAGAGGATCGAGAGGGGTGAGGCGGAGAGGCTGGCGGGACAGAGCCTGGGGAGGGGCGAGGAGCAGGGCGTGAGGTGTGGGGCGTGACGAGGCATGGAAGGGACAGGGCGGGGCGAGGCTGGATGAGGCGAAGCAGCGTCGCACGTCGGAAAGGCACTGAGGGGAAAAAGAGAGGAGGGGGGGAAGGTTTTGGGAAGGGGGGGGGGGGAAAAGGGGGGGATGGAATGGAATAATGTAGAAATTAAGAGAGAGATGGGAAAATATGGGGCGGGATGAAGAACGGGACAGGTTGGAGGAACGAATGGACAAGTAGGAGGGAGTGACAGGAGGAATGGTAGGAAAGGAGGGATGGAGGAAAAGAAGAGAGGGACAGAAAGGAGGGAGGAAAGACAGCAGTGTAGGAGAGAAGGAGAGACAAGTTGTAGGGACAGAATCGATGGAGGGAGGGAATGGAGATAAACCCGGGGAGAGGATGGAGAGAGGAGGGGCAGGAATGAGGGAGGAGCGAGCGAGAGAGAGTGCGTCAGAGAGCCCCGCCGTGCCGCGTCGCGTCGCGTCGCGGCGGCGGGTACGTGCTGACGCGGCGAGCGGCAACCCTCGCGGAATGTGCCGGCGCCGCCGCCGAGAATGGGCGGGCGGGAGGGGGGGAAGGGGGGAAGCGGGGAAGTGGGGAAGCAGCAAGCGAGAGCACAGCCCAGTGCCCGGTCCACCAAACGAGGAGCAGAGGAAGAAGCGATGTGTCACATACAAGGAGAAGCGGATGATGGACACTGACATCGGAGAGTAGAACGTGAACAAAGAGAATAGGAGAAGAAAAGGAGAATGAAAGTTTATACGGTGTAAAAGTTTGAAAAGGTAATGAAAATGAGAATTGTAAAAGACAGAGGGGGGGGGGGCGTAAAGAGATGGGAGCGGAGAATGAAAAACTGAAAATTAGTTGATGTGGAGTAAGCCGGAGAACAGGTTGGGAAAGGGACGGATTGAGGAATGAATGTGACATGGGAAGACTGAATGGTAGAGGATTAGGAATTATTGATGGAACAGGTGAAGCTAAACATTGGGAATCGTAAAAGAGTGGAGAGTTAATGGAAAAATAATTAAACGGAGATGAGGATCCAAAGGATTCTCGACTCACGTGGGTGGATGTCGTAACGGTGGAACATGATATTCTTAAAATAGTGTGTGAATGTATGTTTCACTGAAGAATAGTATGTTTCACTAAAGAATTAATGAGATAACAATTTTCTGAACCACGCACCGAAAATAACGTAAAATTAGAGCAAGCAATTAATTTTGTACCCAACCCAGTATGTAACGTCATATATTTATACAAGTTTATCGACTAAACAAAAAATCTGTGATTATTATTTAAAAATTATATTGAAAGCAATAATGTTTTGTGCCATAACATAACCTGAAAGAATGAGAATGTTAAAAAATAGTAATTTAACTCCGACTGAAACATGTCAACAGGAATATATAAATTATTGGCTGATGTGTGTGCGAGTGTGTACTTCAGGGTGCTAGGAGCAAAATTGGAAAATCACTTATTCTCAGGCAAGGGCAGAAAAACGCTAACTCACGCTTATGCACATGAGGCATTTGAATAACAGGTGTTTGTGACGTACACCTTTGCCCCGTTATTGAAATTTGGTAATAGTTTCCACGACTAAAAAATTTAAAAGAAATCCAAAACCTTTCCTGAGTCCGAGCAATGCGCCAGAGACAGTAAGTTTTCATCCCGACTGAGAAGAGTGTGAGTCCTGAAACTTTTCTGCTCTTTCACATATTTACTCCGAAGTTCACCGCACACGTTTTTCAGGATTCTTCAATCCATTGGAAAAGAATTCTTTGGTCTGGCCTGCAAAACCTCAGTTGCTTCTGTCACCCCTATTGATTTTCTTGTGGCATGTATGTTATTCTAAATCTTTTCTATTCTTAGAAAAATCAGCGTTTTTACAACCGACTCCAGTAAAATAAATATATTGAAAAACTATAGAACAAAACAGTGAGGGAAGATTTTTCAAACTACCTGTGAAGTAACTTTACCCAAGAAATACGTAAATCCTTTCGTGAGGGTTGGCTTCTAGAAATTGTCACAAATTATCGAGTAAATATTTTCAACGAAGAGGAACGTTTACTAGCCAAGGATAGCTCTTTTTGAAAATAATTAAATACAAAATTATTTTTCTAACTAACAAAAATTAAGACAATTTTTAAATTTAAAAAAAATGCACATAATTTATTATTATATAAACTATTTGTTAAATAATACCTCATGATGTGAATAATCAATTTACGAAAGCTGCATTTTTCAAGTATTATTCCATAAAAATAATTCCTATTTACAGACAAACTGATTGTTTTCAATAATAACGATACATCTGATCTTTAATACTTAGATCAATCATTGTTAGTTCTTATTTTTATCAACTTTATTAAGTGAATAAATAATTACTTCATCACATCCCAATTGAGAAAATTTTACAAGAAAATGACTTTGAAAAACTTGTACGCTCAGATAACACAGAAAATTTTAATCCCACAATTGATAACGGGTACTGATCCACGCCTCGTCAATGCGAAATCAGTGCGTTACACCCAGAGCAACTTCGCTGAGTCTCCATAAATCTACTAAGTTTCAAATTGGAACAAAGAGAGGATTCCGAGAAATTAAATACAATAGAAATTATTGTTGAAAGTAACTGCGTGCGCCAGAGCGGATAATTAAGGGACTTTTGAAAGTAAAATGTTATGATCAATGACGTCAAAAGCTTTTGAAAAATGTAAAAATAATCTAATAGGTGCTTCGTTTTGATCCAATGATGAGGTGCCATCTTTAAGAAAAGAAAATATGGCTGTTTCCGTAGATTTTGATTTTCGAAATCCATGTTGGCAATCTGAAAGTGTGTCGTGTTTACTGAGAAAGGTTTCCCTTCGTACGTAAAAAAGTATCTCTAATATTTTTGAAAACAACTGACACAGGAGAAATAGGCCTATAATTTTGAATTTCATGTTTGTTGCCTTTTTTAAAGGCGGCTTTATCTTAGCTGTTTTAAAAATATCTGGAAAAGTTCCGGTGCATACGGATGCATTAAATATGCGAGTTAACGGATGTATAATGGCAGGCGCACAGGTTTCTAACAAACAATCCGGAACTTCATCTAAACCGGCCGAATATTTATTTTTTAGTTTACCCATTATTTTGATTATTTCATAGAAAGAGGTTTCGGAAACGAACACAGTCTCTAAACTTTTTGGGGAAAGGTCTGATATTGAATTTTGTGGCTGAAGACCCTTAGTGATATCGGCAGCAATTCTCGAAAAGTATTGATTAAGGAGACTATCCACTGTTGCCGGATCGTTCACATTCCCTATCATATTTTAAAACCACATTCTCTACAAGATTTCTAGCTGATTTGGTCCAATTTTTTTTATCATATTCCACATTGCTTTTGTTTTGTTATTCGAGTTCAAAATATCGTGATCGTGTTTCATGATTTTAGCCTGTCTTATGACTTTTCTTAACAATGGTTTGTATTTTTTAAAGTAGCTGAGGAAATCTTGAGATATGTTATGACGTTTAGAAATGAAAGAAAGAATTCGCTTGTTTTTACATTATGTCCTAATCCCTTGTGTTATCCAAGAATTACTTTTCCGTGAAATATTTAATTTCCTTTTTTAAGAGGAATATGTGTTATTTTTTTAAGAGAAATATGTAAAAGTATTAAAATGAAATTAAAGCGTTGAAAAAATAAATTATATTTGTCGTTTGTATCATCAGTATTATAAAGCGAGTCTTAAGACTCCTGCATCAAGTAATCAATGAATAATTTTATTTTACTTTTAGTAAACAATCTACTCATACGTGTATTATTTATTGGGTCAGTGTTCGCTTTTCTTATAATGGTAAGAATTTGTGCATTCTGGTAACTTTATCCTAAATATTTTGTTTCGATTTCAAATCGAGTAGTAGTTTTGTTAATTCTAATTAAATCGATTGCCTTCATTAAATTTAATATGATCCGCGTAGGTACATTTATTGTAATATATAAAGTGAAAGAATTAATTATGTTGAGAAACTGTTCCTTCTCGCAAGATTCGACCAGAAAATTAATGTTAAAATCTCCGCATACAGCAATGGATTTAAAAGAGCGATTGCTGACTTCGTTTAGTGTTACCTCCAGTTTTGCTACAAACGAAACAATCTGCAGCTCTCTTTATTGAAGGCCTATACATACAATGTAATATCATTTTTAGCCCAGGAAGATGAACAACAGAAATGTCGAAAACATTTTGAACGGCATACACATTTAATTCTGTCAAAGAGATAGAATTGATATTATTTCTAACGTAAATACAAGAACCCCCATGTATGCTCTTTATTCGATTCCCTTTCCCTACGATAAAAGTCTGCAAGGTAAACGTTTGGAATTTGGAAAATGCTAAGTTCATTAGGAGATAACCAATGTGCTATAAATCAAAGAACATCGATTTAATTTAAATCGCCCTGTAGAGCTGTCTCGATAAACTCATTTTTACGTGAAAGGGTTAGAACATTACGGTGTATTATATTTATCTTTTGCAAGTACCTACAAGAATGTTTTCTGCTGCATCTGACTGTAGTTGCTATATATGTACTCCATTTTTACCTCGAGTGCGTGGTCAAAGGTTGTAATATGTCCCAGCAGTGACAAGTTGTGAGAAAATTGGGGCGCAGGGAGGAATTAGAGGGGAAGTAGAAAAAACGGGAGTATGTTCAGGGGGGGAAAGGGTGGGGGAGGAACGTGAAAGAGATGAATTTTTGGCAGGAGACTGCGTAGGACTGTAGTTTATGACGTATTGTGCAAGCCTGTTACCGACTGCATGTTTTCCAGCAAGGTTCATGTGAAGACCATGCCGGGTAAAATGGTTTGCTAAGAGGAAATTAATTTCAAAAAGTGTGATATTTGTTTCTCATAGTTGCAGTTTTAATTCTTGGTTTGTGTGCTGTCTCGCTGCATAGTTATTTCTTTTGTACTAGAAGGGTCGAGACTACGACGTTACTATATGGGCGACACATTGCAATTTGTTTATATGTTGTTCAGGCGTAAAGCCACCGCCCAAATCAATGTCATTCTGCCCACCCATGATAGTGACTGAGTCCTGATTGGTCAATGTCTTCGTGTGGGTGTCGAACTCTGTAGTCGAGTCTGCAAACCTCCCGATAGACTTGAAATAGATGAGAAAGAGTAGTTGGAGGGTAACTTCGTACTGAGAATGGAGGAAAGATGGCGGGCATGGCTGTCAGCTAAAATAAGTTCCTGTTTTTTAGCCTCAGTAGGAATGTCTTTTTTTTTAAGTTAACTAGGATGCGTAGGTTGTTTTGGTTTTGACGCGCTTTCTAGATATTATGTAAATGTAACTGTATATATAATTTGAGATTCATACTGAATATATACTAAATATAAACATATACCTTTTGTTAATTATATATGAAAGCAAGTGCAGAAATTAAATTTCATGAACGAGATAGAAATCGCACAAAATTCGCATTGTCTGCAATGTTCCCTCAAGTTTTGAAATTTGAATATTGATATTTATTCTTTAAAACTCAGTGGTCTTTCAACGGATTACTAATAATTGAAAAATGAGTAATTACAGATCCTTATTTGAAAAGAAGCAGGAAGAGGTGTGTTAGGATGCGGTTGCAGGAAAACGGGGTGTATATACTAAATTACGACTATGGAAGTTAAGAGAGGTAGGTACGTGGGTATAAATTTGTATACAGTTTGCGAATGCTCTAGTTATAAAGTAGGTGTTACCATTATTTACCTCTGGTATTTTCCTCTCTTTTCTCTTTCTAAGTCAAAGTACCTTTCAGTGTAAAAGCAAAAGAAAATATTAAACCAATAAACCTAGAGGCTTTAAAAATGAAACAAAAGTACACGAGGTTCCAATTTCTCGCAATATTCAAAGGCAATTTGTAACAATTAATTATAAAGAACAGCAGATGACATTTCATTTAATGCTAAATAATTTTAGTTATGGATATTCAGCCTGAGATTTCAGAATTTTAACAACCTATAGTATTTACTAATTCCACATTGAGAGAACATTAACATTAATGATTTTTTGTAAATGCTTGCATTTTTAAACTTAACCACCTTGACCTACAAAATTAATTACATTTTAAATATTCTTAAAAAGAATTATAAAATAACAACTTTATTTATTTAACTTTAATTTTTCCCGGGCAGTTCAACCGCCGTTAGTAAACATAGATTGCATGATAAGTGTTTTAAATACGTAATATAATATCTTTGTATTCCAGTATTACGAACGAACTTTCTCATGACAAGAAACAATTCATCAAATAACATACTTATTTCCCATTTAAAGCACGAATAATTGAGCATTCGCCCACCTCAGCCGGCTGAGGTGGTAAACCGGACAACCGACCACCGTTTTTTGCAAAGATGTTAAATACGAGAGCTCTCTGGCTCTTTCGTGTCTCTCTCGTGGGCCACGTGTCAAATGCCCATGACGTCACATTAATGTTTCAAAAAATTAACTTTGATTTCCTCATATATTTATAATGCTGCTAGGCAAAATATTTATATATGCATTTAGTTTACAATTTTATGATTTAGTTAGAGAGTACATGTTGTGAAAGCAAGCGACGTTAGGAGTGAGTTTGCAAATTTGTAGGTATACAATAAAGCTTGTAGGAATGCATACAAATATTCTAAAGGAGCTGCGTACGTCAATATGGTATTATCTCTGAAAGCAACGTTGCTAGATTTATTTGTTTTTCCTATGAAAATACTTCTAAATGTAAACAAACCGAGATACGTGGAATCCGAGAAGAAAAATAATTGGAATGTGCGCTTTATATTAAAAAATAAGTGTCTAATTTCAGGTGTGCTTGCCGTAAGAGAGGAGAGAAAGTATTCTTCTATTGAGTCATTCCACGTCAAATCGCCTAAATTTAAGGTAAATTTGAAATTAATGTCCCAGATTTTTAATTTTTTTCTATCAATGGTATAAGCAAAAACATGAAACACCTCTTTTTCATTTTTTGTCAAATATTTTTGATAAATCATTGATTTCAAAATTTTGGGGGAAATTCTTACATTTTTGTTAATTGTTTGAAACTCCTGTTGTAATAGTGACAGAAATTTAATATTTTTCAACATCAAAGAACAGACGCCCTTTAATTTGAATTACGTAAGTAGTGTATCCACTAATTATTCTAAAATGCGTTTTATTTTTATAGTTTGCAAGCGGAACCCGACAGACGTTCTGCCCTCTTTCTCCCTCTCTCCGTCTATTTCCGCTACCCAGGTGGAGCCCAGTTTGAATGGAAATTGAATTAAAATGAAGCACACTTTTGTTCTGGAGTGACATCTAGTAGAGTTACAACAAAATTAACGGCACATAAACTTTCTTGGTGAAAAACTCTTAGATGTGTCAACTTGCATGGATATTGGTCATACAGGGTCGGAGTTTACCGCTATAGTGTTCTACATATGGCTTTTGTATTATTATTTTGCCATTATATGTCCCGAAAAGTGCAATTGGCCTCGGTGCCGTTTGATCCCGGGGTTCATAGTCGTTCACCCAATTAGGAATTAATGATGCTTCTAATTCACTTAACCTTCGTGACTTCACGTTGTTAACGAATTAGGCTAGCAACGCCGGCTCCGCCGTCGTGGCCTTTCAGAAGATCTAACCGAGCATTCCGCTGGCTCACCGAGGGAAACCATGAAAACCCCGGTAAGGCTGGCCGGCACGGGCATTGAACCCAGGCCTCGCGACTGCTAATTCAGCGCCCAACGCCCTGAGCCACTTCGCTGGGTCTCCATAAATCTGGTAAGTTTCAAAGTGGAGGACCCGAGGAATTAGATACAATAGACATTTTTACTTACAGTTTTTCTGCAGCATCTGCCGCCATAGCGTCACCCCAAACCCCGTGCCAAACATTAGTGGATTCACAACGTTATAGTTTTACATAGCAATAAATAGAAGTACCTCTTCACATCTTACTAAGTGTTGGATCCACAATTATGACCTTGATTATATAATCAAATTCAAATTAAAAAGTATGAAACGGATTCAATCTAGTATTAAAGACCGAGCGGGGGACCTAGGGCCCCCCAGTTCTCTTTCATCCCTTACAATTAATGTAAAAAAGGTAGTAGAATTTTTTTCTCTCGTGTATGCAAATATCCATTTATTTCAAATATTTTAACAGACTTTTTATGGTAATAGTTTTTGGATTACATAGGAATGGTTTTGGGAGGACTCAAGTTATCTCGTTCTCTTTCTTGATGATTATATTTTGACTTCTCTTTCATATTTCTGGTGTATTTGACAATTGTTTCATGACTAATGTGTCACTATCGTTAGAGTAAATTGTCAGTACTGGTAGCTAGCGATTGTCGTGTAATTACTCTCCAGGCAGCGTTTTACATTATTGTCTGTTGTGTTGCGTGAATTGGGAGAAATTGCCTTTACAACAGCTACGAGTAAGCGAGATATTAGACAGTGGATTTGAGAGGTAGATATTTATTTTACATATATTCTAAAAGTACTCTATAAGTGAGTCGAAGCAATCTTACAATAATAATAATAATGATGATAAATTGCAAATACTTAATACTGTAGTGATTCCAAAGATTATAACATGACTTCGATGAGGAAGCAAAAGCATTGTTTTTTCAATGTTTCAATATATTACAAAATATATATCAAATTTACACAAATATTCATGTACAATATTGGAAGATTATAAGCAATAAACGCAATAAAGAAAATTCTATTCTAAACTCAATATAACAGCGTTTTTGTAACACCTTTTGATGGGGTTACTTGGGTCCCCCACACTGACAATTATTTTTCAATATCACGCTTGGACATTCGGGGGTTAAACATACGAAATAATTATACGAATAATATAATATGATTCAGTTAATTAAACTGATATTTCTACCCAGAGAATTCATTTTATTATTAATATCCACATTACTATGTTAATATTCAAATACTATACATAAATAATAGTATTAATATTAACTATGTATTTTTTTGTGTATTCTGCAGATTATTTTATTTTCATATAATTGTTGTAACTGTCCTCTTTCTAAGAAATGTTCAGCGTTGCTGAAAGCGTTGCTCTTCAATTAATGATAATACCCCTCAAATATCTTGCTGTGTGAATTTATAGGTTCCTGCCAGGGTTGAAGACTAGGTTCCATCGACAATATTTTACGTGTTCCCCCAATCCATCGCAAGGTCCCTTTTCATAATTTGGGATGCGAAGAAATGTCTATTAGCATTCACTTTGAAGTCATTTTGTGGAAACATATGAAGTCATTATGCGGAAATACATTTATGTCATACTAGTCACTGAACACATACATATAAGAAAAGACAAATGTTAAATCTGACAATCTTATTTGTGAAGTTTATGAGTTTTCGCTGAGAAGGTTAATTAAATTCGTGTCGTGTTTCAAGGATTAAGAAAAGGCAATCATTGTTCGATGGTTTCTTTGTATTCTCTTAAGAATATCACAAAAAGATGCAGAGTAATCTAGACACTAATGCACTCTCTGAGTTTCTTCGTCAAGTGCGAAAGAATAATTTCTAAAAAATCACTCTGAAAAGTGAAAGCTCCTGACCTCCATTCTCCCTTGCGAAGACAGAAGAAAACGGCAAAACATGTGAAGACAGGAGAAGTAACACCACACGAACTAATTCGCCAGTTTCTTTATTATCATCTTAATCTTCTCCCTTGTAACATTACAGTACATTACGGTGATCATGCCCTAGCACGACCACCTGTGCACGTTTATTAATCACTTTCTCCGACCGGTATATTTGCGACGTAAACAAGTTTGGAAAATTCTTACTTCCTTCAAGAAACTGACTTGTCAAACAAATGAATTTGGGATACCTGCTTTTCAGACACAAATATCAGTAATCAGTAATATCATATAATAAATGCCTACACATGAATATTGCAAATATGTCTACATATAAAAAGGATCTACGTATGGAAGTTCGTTAGACTTGTTAGTACTCGTAAGTGTAATTATGAATGCATGTTTAACTCGAAAAATATATTTATAAAATATATGAAGTACATGAATAGGACAGGGTTTCAATAAAATCGTTCATCAAATTCTTTTACATCTGCTTGCAATTTCAGGCGATAACTTAATCCTCTCAAGTAGGCGAGTATTTCATTTCGCTGCCTATAGTCTTCATAGCACGATACCATTATTTCAATTTGTTCTATATTCACTCGATACGATTTTTTTAATCTTATGTGTCCCGTTAAAAGTTATACAATTAGAATCTTGTTGTCTCTCTGATCGCGTTTGATTCAGTGTAGAAATTTTCAAATGCTTGCATGGTGAGTCAGAGTAATTTTTTGAAATTTTCTATGCCATCCTTCGACGTTATTTATGGTTCTCTGAATCTCCTTTAACACCATGGCATGCACATTCCAAGAACCAGGCGGGGAACGAGGTGGTATTACTTGTCGGCTTCCCCTTCTAAACACACCTTTGATGTACGTCCTTTCCATGAATCTGGCTATTAGTTCCATTTCGACACTAATGGTTTCGTACAAATACTCGTACAAAGACTTCGACAACATCATTAAAAAATATGAAGTGCAGCATCATGAGCTGTTGAACCTCGAGTTTTAGCGTCAAATTTTCCTCGTTGTAAACTTACTGTAGCCCTTCATTGACTACTCTTTTGCGAATCGATTGTGAGAAATGGAAAGGACAACCCTCCATCTAAACTTCAGAAAAATATATTCTCACGGCGTTCATTGCTGCCAATTCGAAATCAATCATTGTAACTTTCGGCTTCAGGTCATATCCCCGATCGTTACAATGATTTTTAATTTGTTGAAGTATCCGTAAGTCCCCCTTTTCCGTGTACACACACCAAAAATATAGATTATGCATTTATGCTGTTTATTCAGACATCTGATGGGTATGAAGATCACTGATGTAAAAGTTTTCGTTGCAACACGTTGAGTAAAATAAGTATAATTATGAATATGGAGATAGATATGTCGCGTTTTGCAACCAATTAGTGAATGAAAGGTGAAAAAAATTAAAGTACTTCTCGATGAAGAAAAATAGGCTGACTGACACTAAGTGAGTGATTTTGATATCATTAATGTTTGTACTTCTGGTAACACGCAGCGAACCATTTGGCAGGACGAAACTACATTTTCCGCTTACCGATGCTCTTTAGCGACCGTATTACTAATGTGACGTACGAATCGTGAATGGGCAAGCTCTCCCTCAGTGGAGGCAGCTGGGCGTCGCCTTCGTTACGAGCTGTTGCCGTCGCAGTGCTGAGAGCTGTGTAAATGCCGCGTTGCACGTGAACGTGTTGACAGGACGAGGACATGGTTCGGGAGCCCGGGAAATTGACCGCTTTTGGTGCACCCGACAGGTTTAATTGCACAAACAAATTTACTTAACTCAGGCATTGCGGCATAGAATGGGAAAAACGAATGCAGTCCTATTGACAACGCTGCGGTAAAACAAAGCTTAAAAATGAAATATCGTTGCAAGGCACTATAAAAAATGCCGTAATAACTTTGATCGATAAAAGTCTTGTACTTGGAATATAGTAGGTAATTTTTTGTTGTTTGAGCGTAAAATAAAGGACAAATAGTTGTAAAACTCCAGAAATAGGCGTCAATGAGGCCTTGCCTTTAGAACCAAACTGACATTTTTCAGTTGTTGGGTATAAAAAAAAAATTTTTGTGATGAGAACACGTAAACATACAAATTGACACTTCAAAAATGGCAAGTTATAGAGTTTGATCATTTGAAATTAAAATAAATATATTTTAGTGAAAATTTCATGTTCAACATTATTTTTTAAATAAAAAATATATTAGAGCTTCTCTTACGAGAGTATTCCTGTAAATACTGAAATGCTGAAGACAAAGTTAGTCAAAAAATGAGATTTTCTAGATATTTTGACTTTTGCTAACAAATAAATTCAATGCTTTTTGAAGAAATTATGAATACAAACAATTTCATACGAAATTTTCTATTTTTGTCAT
This sequence comes from Teleogryllus oceanicus, assembly GCA_964035755.1. Classification (NCBI taxonomy): domain Eukaryota; kingdom Metazoa; phylum Arthropoda; class Insecta; order Orthoptera; family Gryllidae; genus Teleogryllus; species Teleogryllus oceanicus. Next base: position 285,905,533 of record CAXIVR010000001.1, read on the forward strand.
CTATCATTTCATTACTAGTCTCTACGATACGCCACTTTCAAAATATGAGTGTGAAATTGTCGTGACTGGCCGCACACAGTCAAAGCAGCCGCTGCCGAGTGACGTCAGCGGAGCGTTACCGCCCCTAGCGAGAGGAGGCAACCGGTGCGAGCCGGCCGGGCCCGTCTGCGCGCGGCCGTCACGCCCGAGCAGGCGGGTAGAGACTCGAAACCGCCCTAGTCGGAAGTCGCCCTAGTCGCCCTCCGCAGCTAGTCGGCGGGCCAATAGCCCTGACGGGCTGTAAGAGGGCTCCGACTCGACGCCAGGGTGGACAGCGAGTGACAGTGTAAGCGAGTGCATCCTGGCTAGTATATTGGTGTTAGAACCGTGGAGAACTACTACTACTACTACTACGACGACGACTTGTGCTACGAACTTGGAACTCTCCTGGGGATATTCGACTACTTGGCTGATTTATTTTTGTTTTCTCGAATAAAAACCATTTTAAGAATCCTTGTCTTTATTGGATACTACAGAAATCATTCCAGATTAGTTTATGGCGAGATATTTTTGAGCGAAAATCAAGCGGTTTTGAAAAGCGTTTTATTTCCTTAATTTTTCGACAAACAACACACTTCTATTCTTTTAGTACCTCAGTCCTTAGCTTTCCTGCAATATACACACAAAAAGAAGTAGAGTTTTTCTTTTTAAATGGGTTGTTATGTTATTTTATCAAATGTTATGTATTCAACATTTTTTATCAGCATCAGTTCCGTTTTTGGAGCCCCTGATCACCAACGCAAAGTTTGGTACTATGAATTCTCCGGCATACTGCACTTTTCCCTGTTCTTTACACTCAGTCAACAAAAAAATATCGGTTTGAAGCCAAGGATAGAGAAAATTTGAAATTCTTTGAATCTTAATCATCATAAAGAGATTTGATAAAGCGAGTGTGAAAACACGACGGAGAAAGGGAGCATGAAAAATGTATATTAATAACGAAACTAATTAAATCAGTCGGCGTTAAAAATTCTTAATAATTCTTGATAACTTAAGAAATTGTTATTAATGTTTTAACTGAGGTTTTGTTTCATTGCGCTAATACTTATCGACCGAAGTTGAAGAAGAGGTCTTCTTCGTCTACCTAAATTCATTTGCCGATTACACATCTATCAGCACCCATGCGCCTGATTAACGCATATGGTATAATTTTATTTATTTGAGATAATTTCACTTTGCTTCAAATTTATTGTTTTATTTAATGAGATGCCGTTTATCAGAGAATTTTTTATCAGATCAATAAAACGAACAACAACAAAAGCATCAATAGCAATGCTCTTATAATACAATTCTTCTGACATAAGGCAGATGAAACTAATTCCTTCATTACCATAAGTCCATGTTTCGGAGACACACACAAATGCATTTTTAATTTAATACAGTACGAAAATGAGAAAAGAATTAGACCAGTGGAGATAATGATCTAATATTCTGTATGAAAATTTTACATTCAAAAGCCTGATATTTTGTAGTTTTTATGTGAAACAGATTTTCCACGAGTGTAATGGATTCCCGACTCCCTTAGTTCAACAACCTCTCCAATAATTTCCTTTATTCTTAATCTCTACAACTTAGCATGCAGTTAAATCCATTTAAATGAAATGATATTTATTTGATAAATAAATCAGAATATAGCAGTAGAAGTAGAATTGGGGAGCTGAAAAAACAATAACGAGAAAATCTTCCTAATCAGTTTTTCAAATTCCATTTGCAGTGACTTTGTAAGCTTCGTCTGCTATTGCCATGATACATTAGAGCAGCGCGCTAGCCACTATATTACCATTCGCCATTACTACGCTCCCATGAGGAAAAATTAGTTAATTTTAACGCGGCTAGCATCGAAGCAGCGGAGAGCCTATTTAGAAGACATTCCCTTCAATGCTCGTTTCAACGTATGTGAGAAAATGGGAACTGATACGAAAGTTTCGTTCTCATTTTTCTGATTTACAAAGTATAATTTCCAAGATCACCTCTTCATGAAGAAATATAAAAAAACGAATTGGATGGTTTGGAACGGATGGTTTGGAAAAAACGATTGGAAACGAACATGATTTAAAAATAACATTTTGCTGATAGATTCGCCTGGTGTTTACCGGACAAACCACAGAAAACTACCGAACAGAGCAGCCGGCCTTAGAATTCTCCTCCAGACAACGGCTGAATTCGAACTAGCTGTGTAGCTAGTGTCGAAAATCCTGACACCGTCGCGACTCGAACCCTAGGACCTCCTCTGCAATGACATCAATTGATGTCCTGAGTCCCCTTAAGCTGGTAAGAAGACAAAGATTATTTCTCTCATCATTCACAGCTTGGCAGAAACGGCTTAAAATACCTCAAATCATTTTGCAATTAGTATTTGGTGTGTTCTTAGATGTCTCACGCTGTATAGTAGAGAAGAAGAAAATATTGAAAGAAATATTGTAGCTACGTAAGCCGATGACACAGGAAATCATACAAAACGCTCTAAGAATTTACAACAAAATTAACCATTCAAAAACCAAATCTGACCAACAAATGAACTAGGAGTATAATCCAGTATCTAGTTGAATAAATGAAGGGGTATCAATAATGTTAATTTCACAAATAGTATAGACTCTGTATAATTACAGGTATAAATTATTGAGCAATATCATACGCGAATCTTATTTATTCGATGAGCCATTTCAGATGGTAAACATCACACAGTATGTTCTTCACAATAATTCCTTTACCGTTTTGATCTCAGAATCATAGATTATGAGTAGATTATCTGAGTAGATTCAGATTCTGAGGTACTGTGTATTTTTTGATTTTTCAATTTTGCTGTAGGTTATATGTCATTCGAACTTAGTGCGCATTTCCAAGACCTGAAGCGTTGTTGTGGTCTCGGGGGTTTTTTGGCGTCATTTGCAAACAGTGAGAGCTCTGCAATTTTGACGTACTGCGACCAAGGTTGTTTTGTCTATACTATTCTAATCAAACTGGCGTTTCTTTTACCCGAAATCCTGTATTGATAGCGAAGAGTTGATTTAGTCACTCTCTTTTGTGATAGAACTACTAAACACATCTCAAAGATCTTTGTGTCTCTCAAAGATCTGTTCTAATGCGGATTATGACAGATAATTCATTATTTTCAATGAATTAAGATTACTATAACGTTTTTAAATAAAGGACATAATAAATTCTGAAGGGTCCGTCTGAAACTATTATTTTATTTTTTGTCACTAATTGTTTAACAGGAACTAGCTACATTTAGACACATATGCCCTACAGAAAAATTATATTACCTAGTGAAATAAAACCTCCAGCTGTGATCAAAATTAAATTAAAGAACGAAATATAACATCACTCACACACTAACGAAAACTATAAGATACGTTTTGAAGAAGAGAGTATCAGGAACCCCCACAGGCTAATACACATAAAACAACAAACAATAAGATAAATAAAAATTTTAAAGAAAGCCATATGAAAATAAGGAATGAAACTTTCCAGATAAAGAAATTAAATAAAAAGCGAAGAGGGTAAGAAATTTGGAATAAAAAAATTAAATAACTATTGAAAAAAAAAAAAAAAAAAACTAAAATAAAATATAATTACATAAGAAATATAACAAAATAGTGAGGCAAGCATCATGGTAACAAAACACGTGGAGACAGACACATTGAGACAAACACATCATGAGATATTTTAAGATGTGTGCAAACTGAATTAGTATATACCGAGGAGTCAAATCAAAATACAGATTACTCACACGTTAAAACTAGAAAAAAAAAACATGGTAAGATTGGAGAAAGCGAGTGATTTAGTATAACATCTTTAGTTTTTCTTTGTGATTTATATCGATTTTAACATTGTAGTAGAGAATACTTCATCACATTTAAACCTTAGAAGCACCACCGTTATTTTTACAATAATACATCTCACACATCTGTTAACCCTGCGTAAGTGTGGCGAAATAAAAGAACGTGAACGGTGTGGCTGATCTCTGAGACCGGGTATTCGAGTTTCCAAAGCATAATAAAATGGGAACGATAAAAATGGATCAGATATCACAAAGACCTCACACTAACAATTAATAAACACACTTACAAGAAAAAGGACCAATAAAACTAGCATGAACAAAAATATAAACGAATTGGAAATAATGATCACAAAGGCAGAATACATGCAGAACATAAAAATACCGTGATTTAACCGTTCGGTTGTGTCTGATTTGTAAACATTATTGGCTGAAACATGTCAGCTGGCTTACCCAGTAACAATGTCTACTGCTGTAACTCACTATTTACGAAATAGACTCTCTGTCTGTGCACAACACTGTGTTGTGCTCAAGTGCTCAAATTTCTTGTAGTTTCGATACTGGAATTTTGTTTTGTTTGTTTTATAAAAGTAAATAATAACCATGATTCAATGTGAAAGTTCAAAACAATAACCGAAAATTATGCACAATAAATATGTATAAATTACTCGCAACGATCACAACCCAAAGTGTTTCCGGGCAAAGGGACGGTGTAGCAGTGTGTTCTCACAACGATTGCTTTTCAAACATGAACAATATCTCATTCACGTGCTAATTCAAAACTGGCGGAAGTACAAGAATGTACAGCTTTCGCACTCCAACAGTCATAAAAATAAATAAGATTTTTGATAGGCCCGATCTCAGAGACCGTGCTACACCAACGGAGGGTTAAGCACCGTGTACACGAGGACAGTTAACTGGCAGACAAACCTAAGGATAGTGGCTGACTCCAAAGAACTCGATACGTGGAAATGCAGGTCCGGCATGTTGCCCTCGCCGACACTGTGCTACCCTGGCTCTGTCCGCGACAGGAAAGAACATCGCGCCGCGTGTGATGACGTGTCAAGTTGTTAAACACTCGGCGTGTATGATGTCAACATTCCGTGAAATTATAATGATATATTAAATAAAACATGAATTTAATTGTCATTTGAAGTTAAAACAATTGTCCATTACACTGATTTACATGTTTACCTCTGACACTAGTGTGCGAGAACACCGTAATATTGACATAACCTCACCTTATTGACTTGATTTAACTTATTGACTCTCTTTTAATGAATAACAATTCATATTAGGGGTATTTAAAGTGTTCACTACGTGCGCCATTACACTTTCCAGCCGAGCTGAAGTTTTCTACTATGGAAGAGCTATATTCCCAAAACATTCTTTTTATTCACACCAATTCAAAACACGAAAACTCTCTCACCAATTTGCGATTTGCTACAAAAATATTCTGCCAACAATTATAGGGTTATAACAAGTGGAAATAAAGTAATATTGCAATGAAACTAATCTGTTTCTGTAACTTGGAAACCAAAGATAATGAAATTAAAATGTAGCACCAATCATTACAAGCACCACAACACAAACTACTGCCTCAGCACGACATGCCTGCACTGCGCTGCACGTCCCATTTCAACAGTAGGCTGTGTCCTCGTCATCTCCCGTCTTAAAATTTCACTCGCACCTACCGAGAGAGGAAGATCAGTGCAACTGATGTCACGGCAGTGGATATGACCCGGAGGACCTAGTTTCGAGTTCCGACGGAAGCAGGATTTTCGATTGTCAGCAAGACGATACTTGGTTAGGGAAACCCCCATAATCGACGGTAGGTCGACGCCGGATCTCGGCAACCAACGGGGGAAGATTACCACCTCCCGAGGAAAAATATTGTACTACACTTACGAAACTAATGACCTTATTAGTCCACGTATTCTGAATTACTATCAATCAATCTTAAATCGCACCTGGCAAGTGAGCCAAGTCCACTGGTCCAAGGTATTTACACAACGCCAGTCGTTCTCCCGACTGTCCGAAAGCTAGGTGTTATCGTGAAAACGGTGCATGGAAGTTGTAGTACACATATTATCACTGAATATTGTTTCGCAATGATCAAGGATTTGTGTTTGAATTGAATACGCATGCGGGCAACATTTAGGCTGAATACTAACAATTGATTTCGGAAAAAAAGTGTAAGATGTGATGTTTTGGTATGAGTGTTAACTGAATAGTGTTTGACCGTTCGATCTAAGATTTTTACTTCAAATTACGCATTATTACGAATTATTACGAATAATACTATTTCCGGATATTATTTTCATTATTCAATTGCTATATTCAGTCTAAGATTCTTACTGATGATGACAACAGTTTTGTTCTTTTTGAAACACAAGCTACCATGGTGAATTTTTCATGTAAATCGAACACAGGTGAATTGGACAAACTCAGCCATGGATAAACAAAATATGAGATATTTTTATTACAACGTCCCTCTCCAGCACTTAATATTGTTATACATAAGTTAATAAACAATATAGAATAAGACTTTTATTTTATAATATTTTTCACTAATTTATAACAATAATTTAGTTTTTTAAATTTATAATTAATAATTTATTTTTTAGTTAATAATTTATACGTTTTTTTAAATAATTTTTCTTCACAACAGTGGTTTTTGATGTTTTAGGCAAAATAAATATCTAAATAGAGACAAATTACAGAATAAACTGTGTTTTTTTTGTTACAGAAAGCACATAAATATGGTACCCATAGAATTATTATCAACGTGAATCGTGAGACAGAAATGCTGAAATCGTGCCTGTAATCTCGAACCCATGAACCTCCGCCGGCCACACTAGGTCACGTCACAGGCCGGTGCACGGACGACCTTCAGGGTGCTCCGCGGGAGAGTGGCACGATCGGGGAGGAGAGAACGATGGGGCATTTTTCTCTCCCCTCTCCCTTCCGAGCTGGTCGGGCGAGTGCTGGGGCACAAGGTTTACGACAGCCACAGGCCCGTCGAGCGAGGGGCAAGGAAGGACGCGAGGGGCGGGCCGGCCGGCCGAGTGGAGCGCAGACGGGCGTGCGGAAGTGATGGCGCGAGCTGTGCGGGCTGTCGCAGGGTAAATGAAACTGCCCGCGAGCAACGTGGCCTCGGGGGTCCATCTGCGTGGGGAGGCCTGCTCGTTCATGGATGCCCCAGTTGGCGGGCAAGGGGAAAGGAGAAGGGGAACGTACTCCTATGTGCTGTGAGGAGAACTTCAAACAAAGAGGAACAAACGTCATTGCAGCGTGGAAGATACGAAAGTAACGAAGAGTAGAATTTGAGAAATGATAGAAAAAATGGAAGTACAAGGTAAAATAATATGTACAAAAATTTTGTAATGTGTGTGTATGTAAATATGTTCAAAAATTCAGAAAATAAAATGTAATGCTTACAATTTCAATTAAATAATTATATATGTAAATTGAAATGTAATCAAAATTATGTACCCATATCATTTAAGGTTAAAGCCAAAATCGTGTTTTGGCCACAACTCTCCATAAGTTTTAACCGATCTATTTTATCAATAGTACAGGACGATGTATTGATCCAAGGTACATGATGGTGCGGCTTTTCAAACTTGTACTCCTCAACATTCTAGGTTAAGTTTAAAACTGATATATAGAATATCATATTACTCACCAACAAGCAGTGATTCAGGAAGAATATGATTTAAAACACAAAGAACCACAAAGTCAAGTTGTTAGTGAAAAAAAAACAAAACTTTTTGCTTCTTGCGCCGAAAAGTAATATTTATATTTTACTCGAAAACAGTAGCACGTACACAAACAATCTCCTACTCGGTTGCTCTTTAGTGAGTAAATTTTGTATTAGTATAGTTGAAGTCCCGTAGATAGAAGATCTCTCAAGAAACTTAAAGGTGGTCCAAGATACGTTATATCGAGGTACAACAGTTTCCCTGCTTGTTTGTACTGTATATTTATAAATTGAACAATCACACCAGTAATGTGTAACAATCACACCAGTAATCTCACACGACAGAAACAATATACTTACATGTTGGAAAATTTAAAAAGTCGAATTTTTGCCTGTATCTAGTACATTTAATTTTGGTAATGGGAAACATTGATAAGTGAATCATAACGGCTACAAAGCTGACAAATATTTCACTTTATTTCCAATGAACGAAAGATCATGAATATGAACTATAAAATTACTACTCGGTTTAATTTAACTTCTATATCTCAAATGAAATTGTTAATTTGTGTTCATTTGCTAATAATGATAATACTTCCACACTGTAATAAGGGAAAAATAATTTTTAATAATATATTTTTTAAATTTTAATTAATTGTTAATTTAGAATTTAATGCAACATTTCGGCAGATGCCAGCATAGGAATTTAAACACGGGACTGCGAAGAAAATGCGACCGGGAGAGGTGGCTCAGTGCATCAACTAAAGCCACTGTAGTTCCTACGAACGGGAGGTCCTAGGATTCGGATCCCGGATGTGGCAGGATTTTTTACACTAACTACATAGTTGGGTCGAATTCATCGGCTGTATTTTATTATACTGATAATTCTAGCAGCCGGCTGCTCTGGTCAGTACCACACGAATGCCGGAGCAGTACCCTACCAAACGGGCCACGGAGCGCGCAATCTGTCCTTCCCCTTTCTTGTCCTATCCTCCACATTTACACTAACATGCACTACATTACCACATATTCCGAGAGACGTGTCGGGAACTTAGAGTTTGCCCCGGCTGGGGCGGTGTCCCGCTGGTAGGAGAGTCCTGGGGGAACCCCGCTAGCCGACGCTAGGTCGGTGCCGGATCTCGCCATCCAGCGGGGGTGGTGTTGATCGGAGAAACCACGGAAAACAACAGATCAGAAGAGCCGGTCGCTAGAATTCTCCTCCAGACAGCGACTCAATAGCTGCAAAGCTAGTGTCGAAAATCCTGACACAGTCGGGACTCGAACCTAGAACCTCCCGGTCAGAGGCGCTGCAGTGATATCAGTTGATGCACTGAGCTACCGCTCCCTGTACCCATTCTGGATTTGGAGGGGAAACGAGAGTAAAGGGAGTAAAAGGAAGTTGCGTGGCTTCTCTCGAAAGTAGCTCGTGCGGCCGCAGTTTGACGAGCTACGAGCTCTATTGTCTTCCATTGTATGTAACGACACCAGTACCGTCAACACAGTTTCAGGAACAAGTAAATGTTATGAAGTGAACGACATCGCGTGGCACCAAACTTCTTACTCACTACAACAGCGATAAGTTCTCAGCATTTGAGTCATAATGTACCTCTCTTTTGTTCTTCAACGCTGCACTTCAGGGTGGTATTTACATATTTTATATTGCAATGCAAAATAGGCTGTTGAAACAGGTGTTGCAAGTCATGTATGGAACTAAAATGTAGTCTATACATAATTTCGTATCGACTTCGCACTAAAAATCGAAACTATCAAATTTTGCCGTTGTTCATCGAATCATTCCGTATGTAGGTGTCCCTTGAATGGACCTTTAAAAAATCCTGTACTCTAACAGCTATTTGTTGAAGTTCGGTGCAATTACTATCTCGTTGAGAATGTGACTTTAGAAAACTTCACTTGTTTGCTACTTCTGGTCTCGCTATTGAAATTATCTTGTCTACACACACATGCGTTTCATCTCCGCTGTGTTGCGTGGTTGGGGACGTGTGTGAAAACGTTAACGCATAAATTATTAACTACTTTCTGCTGATATGGTGTAATGAAAGATAAGAAGGAAATTTTTCGACACACCGATTAGAATACAAAATGGAAAGGGACAATTCTACAAGACTATCAGTCGTTTCAGGTTGAAACGCTGCTCTTACTAAGATTGGAGCAGCATCGGGATGCCCTTCCTCAATATTCCTGTCGACTCCTTTGACGCAGTAAGCAAGTTTGATTATCTCACAGCTTTGACCTGTAGAATCTGCACGAACTTCCGCGGTTTGCTCTGTCGTGGGAAGCGTTATGCCGCACAAAGACGGTTACATAACCAGTACAATGGGTCTTGCAGTCTTTACTTCACGAAATTATTCCCCCGCTCACTTGGAAGCAGAGTGAATGGACCCGAGAGACACAGGATTACGTGCGTATGGGCGGTCTCTCTCTCCCTTCAAAGGATTAATCATCTCCGGCGATCCTCTCCAGTAACAAAGCGTGTTGCTGCTTACAGGATCACGGGTTGTCGGAAAGGAGGTGCGTGTTAATAATGTGTTACGTTAAATGAGGTTTTGGTTCACGAAATGGTCTACTGTAGGGACGACAAAAACACCGGGGCATACTTTACCGACCTTGAACAGGGTGGTGACAATTTGAGGAGTGAAAAGAGAATTACTGTAATGAGGATTTGTAATAATGGTGTTTGTAATAATGCTAATTATTGATATGAAGGGCAAAGTCATTCATATTTCCAAAACTTTCTGTAAACATTTCCTACCATCCCTCATCATTTTGCGATATTGTGTTCTATTATCGGTAATAATTTTCCACAAACATGTTCTACAAAATCATTTTCTACTTCTGATTTGCAAATGTAGGAAGGAAAAATCTGCCGATCATGAATAAGAAATTAAGAACAAATAATAGCCTCTAGTACAAACCAGAGGAAGCAACACATTAATTTGGACACTATCTCGCACAGATATTTTTTTGTGGTAAACGCGCTGTCATGGAGCATCATGTGACCAATCTCAAAGCTTTCTCGTGATATAAAACAATTCTGAACATTTTTAAAACATTAATTAATTGCGCTTTTGGAAATACAAACTTCAATAATGAAATTCAGAATTATCGTCGCATACATAATACATGTTATACAATATATAATATATTAATATTTTTTACAAAAGGTACTAAATCAATTAAGGGGAGTCCTGAAAAATCATTTTCCTTTTCGTTAATGCTGAATTATGTTTTCTCGTTACGATGTTAAAAATCGTTATGCCGTATGAAAATTACATAATTACGCTTGCGTGACGACTCTCCAAAACATACGATTGTGTATAAAACATAGATGTTTTAATATCTCCAAAACATAAGATTTGTGAGCGAAAAAACAATATGTAATATTTGAATATCTTCAGAATATACCGCAATTGCTGTGGAAACACGGTGTATAATAGAATTATATTAGATACAAATCAATGCACTACAATTAATTGTCTTGTATCATCTAATTGATGCAGAACAAGACACAGAATGATTAATTTTTCTTGGGGTTGTTTCGTAAATTTTAAAAGTAGATCATTTGCAATGCCAAGGGAACATTCTTTATTAATGTATGCACGGTCTAGATGCCGACATGTTTAAAGTACGAAGATTGGAGCTCGGTGACCACACTGATTGCAGGTCTAGGGTCCAGGGTAGCGGAGCAGGAAGTGGGAAAGGGGCAGGGGAAAGGCGGACGGCACACGTTAGTGGATGAGGCAGCATTTGGGACGCCGGCAAATGGAGCATATCCGCCGTGAGTGTGCGGGCGGCTTCCTGACCCCCAACAAAATGAACAGTTAAACGGGCGACGGAAGGCGGAACAGCCGCCGCCTCTTACCACTACTCCGCCTCTGCTACTGCTGCTGCTGCTCCTACCTCCACCATCGTCAGCGAATTCGTCTCCACCTCCTCATCCTCCTCTACATCCGCCACTACATCCGCCACTACATCCGCCACTACATCCGCCACTACATCCGCCACTACATCCGCCACTACATCCGCCTCTACATCCACCTCTACATCCACCTCTACATCCACCTCTACATCCACCTCTACATCCACCTCACATCCACCTCACATCCATCTCCCTCTACATCCACCTCTACATCCACCTCTACATCCACCACTACATCCACCACTACATTCAACTCAACATCCAACTCCACTCCAACGCCACCTCCACGTCCAACTCCACCTCCACGTCCAATTCCACCTCCACCTCCACATCCAACTCCACCTCCACATTCAACTCCACCTCCACATTCAACTCCACCTCCACATTCAACTCCACCTCCACATTCAACTCCACCTCCACATTCAACTCCACTCCACATTCAACTCCACCTCCACATTCAACTCCACCTCCACATTCAACTCCACCTCCACATTCAACTCCACCTCCACATTCAACTCCACATTTACCTCCAGCGAATCCTCATCTAACTCCCATCCAACAAGACTCATCTGCCGGGATTTCTCAATGCAACAAATATTCCCAACTCACTGTCTTTCACCGGAAGGTCATAGAACGAGTCTCCCAACGGTAGCGGATTTTCGACACTAGTTATATAGCGATGTGGTATTCAGCCGCTGTCTGGTGGCGAAATCTAGCGAACGAATGCTCCGATCCGTGGTTTCTCCGACCAATATCAGGCAAATGACTTGCTTTGTCTAAATGTGTAAGGCTCAGGCTTTGTCTAAATAAATCAAACCAAAAATGGCTTAAAATTGGTAAAAACAAATTAATCGATCCGAAACTGATAAAAATAGTGAATCAAATAACGCCAGTGCAGTACACTAACAACCAAGCCACGGATCGCGCGCTATCTTTCATTCTTCCCTCCTCATCCCTTTTATAAACACACACTTGCATGCAATACACTACCATACATATCGAGAGCTTAAAACGTCTCCCAGCAGTCGTGCCCCTCTGCCTGATCTCACGATGCACCGGAGAAAGAACATCGCCCCCTCCCGGAATACAATATACACTCCATTTACGGTACTAATAATCATTACAGTCGATCAGCCTGAAAACCCAAACTAATCAATCGTTCTCCCCTGCCCCGCGATCGATCTTCTTCGCCACTTCCACCTCCATCGCCGCCACGCCCCGTGTACGCCACAAACGATTCTGCCTCCACCTGAGTCAAGAGCTCTGCTGCCGCGACGACCGTTCGTCACCCCGTTATATTGGCACTCTCTGTTATGTGGCCTCTGTTTCTGCCTCTCACCGCGGGCGACTCCGTCACTGCCTGTCGCGAACATTTCCGTTTCCACCGTCGCCTCCGCCGCCCTCCCGTTCGCCGGCGCCGCGTCTTCCTCTCTCCGCGCCCGCGCTCGCCCGCCCAGGGCGACCCGGGCGATGGCGAGGCGCCGCGCTGCGACTTCCGCGCGGCAGCCAGAGGTGGAAGCCGAGAGGACACTACTGACGCGATCCAATTAGCGGAGACCAGCTCCTTGCACAAAGGACGGGCCAGCCGGCCACTTAGATCCCCGGGCCCGCGGCCTAGAGGACGTCGTGGATCAGCCGCCTAGTTCACTGGCTACTGTCTAGTGCGTTCGGATTTCCAGTAGGACTGCTGGATTCGTCGGCAATATTTCAGATGTGTCAGCTAGTCAAAGATTTTCCGCGCGATTGGGGCAATGAATATAGACGATTGTACAGAACTGGTAGATCATTCATATTTAAAAATCAATATGATACCGATCAGTATGATTTTGTGCTTAATTGAAATCGGTAAGTATTTTAATAACAGTTAAGTTTCATACACAGCAATTATACGGCATATGGGAAGATTTACGTTCTAATTTTGTACAATATAATGCGAAAATCGTTAATAAATGGGTTTATTATCATTAATATTATATCTACAATAAATTTAATAATAATAATAATAATAATAATAATAATAATAGCTCAACTCTGCAAATAACGATTTGTTTGCCAATAGTTCATTGGTCGCCTACCAATGTGTTATTAGACAATATACTTATGCGTTACACGCTTTCGTGCAGCAGCGACTCCTGCAATTATCATGCCACATTAATATTATTTGGGGCGCTAATGAGGAAGAGAAGAAGAAGAAGCAAGGACTTTTGACTTGTTCATGAAGCTACGACATTAATAGTAACTAGTCGAATTCCGAATGAATTAATAGTAACCCGTCAAAATTTGATGGATCTGAGATAAAAGTAAAATACTGTGCCCAGACTAAAGATCACAATACGTTGCATTGTTTGAATCTTCAGGGTACAACGAAATTATTCTGTGATGTGGAGTTTCCAAAATTTTGAACACGTATGGCCCCTGACCAGGTGGCAATGTATTATCGGCACCAAATGACACAAACGAAAGAGCAATATTATACTGACTGTTATTATTTCTAAAGTTTTTTGATGTGTCATCATCTCCTATAAGCAACTGTTTGATTTCTTCTGGCATATTGCTCGAAGGTAAACGTATTTTCCCATTTAAGCGACACAGAATGAATGAATTTATAAAAATTTCGAAAATGCCTTCACGTTTTTACATTAATATCTTCCCACGGAGGTCGTCTATAAAATGACAGATGCCGCTTTTTCGTTAATTTTGGAAAACTGCCTTTGTTAAAAGTAATGGGAGCGTCCATTAATTTTTTAGGCGTCGGTTATAGGGAATATGGCTGAGCGACTGTATGATGTAGCGGTAACGCTCATGGCGAGTTAACGCCAGCGACTTGAGTTTCGAATCTCGGCAGGGAGAAATGGTTTTTGCTGGTTGGATCACTTTTGAAGGTTCATGTAGTAGTAGAATTTGCGGAACCTTTAAAAATAATGCGAAAGAGAATGTGCTAGTGGAAGACCTGTAATTTACGAATTGTGTGCTAAAAATGTATGAGTAACTTTCATTCTCAAGCTATTAACATGTTGCACACGTGCAACAGCCATTGTGTTTCTGACTACTGTAACTTTTGCCTTTATCAAAAAAATACTTTTGTTTCTTAATACTCCACTTCATTGTAAAATTTAGAAATAAGATATGCAAATTTTTCGTGGCAAAGTTTTTGCACTTATCGTTAAAATTAAGACGTTCAATACTAAAAACATTTTACATTGTACTTGGATATCCAAACAAAAATAATATATTTAAACATTAACTGACGTAATAAATACTTTCTCACACTGTTCCTAGGGAGCACAACTGAGTGTCTCATTTTTCAATGTAAGCACCATGGCACCAGTCATTTTCCACAAAGTTATCATAAACAAAACTCCAGGCAGGCTGCGAGAAATACAAGTAAACAAAATTAATTTAACTCAGTAATATACCTGCCATGCAATGTAATCAAGGTGTACAACTTTTTACTTTTATAATAGAATTCAATTTGCATTCTGCTCATTTTGCTTCAATGGTAATTTGTAAATGATCCACGTACATACACATAAAAAGTTCTAATATCAAATTAATAAAAATTTACAACTCTTTTAATGTAAACTTTTTCTTTTTAACAATTAATTTAACACTTAATTAAAACATATTTTAATTAATATTAACCATCTAAAAAATGAAACAATATCCATTGCGGTTGTTTGAATTATTTGCGAGATAATGTTAACCTGATGACCTCAACCGTACATTATATCAAATTGTTTTTCATAATTTAGAAACCTACATCACAAAACTAATATCACTCCAATATACTCCTTCAACACACTGGAATTTCAACATGAGCAAACCATGTCTAATAACTTAACAAGCAGTTAGCAATTCAAAAACGATTATGTATCCTTGCACAGCATGAACTGTATTTTGTCGTTCTTTCACGAGTAGAATGAGAACAGCATTTTGGTTAGGTGGTAAATGAAGTCTAGAAATATAAAAAAAAACAAAACAAGAATAAAATAATTTGGTGTCAAGTTGCAATGCAAGGGATGGTAAGAGAAGTTGGGAGACAAAGCACAGATGAATAGCGAGCATTTCCTATATTATTGTCCGGTTTACTGTTGAATGTTTTATTAATTTAACGTCAAAAAAGTTAAAAAGTGTATGTGACGTATGGGTGGAGAAGTGCAAGAAGCACTTTGTTAAGATCAGTACTAAAAATATCGTCAACTGAGTTTTTTCTAATAAAATATAATTTCATATAAACTTTCGATTAGTTACTTCATATGAAATAATTATCGGGAAAACAGACCTGAATCACTTTCTCGTTCTTAGCGCTCCAGATCTAGAAAACCTTTAGTTCCCTCTAGTTATCCTCCAATTCAAAACAAGATAGTCTCTTTATTCTCCTGTTGAGTTACCTTTCAAGCAACTAAAACTTTACCCCTTCGCTGCTCTTACTGAACATATAAATAATTCGGGTTTCGAGGCGAAAGCCATGTACCAAATGAACTTCATTGAAGAATGACGACACAATTTTGTATCAAGAGAGAGTATAGGGAATTCGCTTTACACATATTGAAGGGAGGCTCCACTCTTCAAATTAGTAGACACTCTACCCAATTACGAAGTTCAATAGAAGCTCTATTGTCTCGTTCCTGTCGCTTAACGATTTAGCGAACAATCAAACGTTGGGATTCAGTAATGGGTACATCACCTTTTACTATCCATTCTATATATATATATATATATATATATATATATATATATATATATATATATATATATATATTATATATCTAAAAATTACGCAGAAATTCATCGCACGACAGGCGTTTTTTAAAGGAGAAAACTATACTCGTAGAAACGTTATCCATTTAGCAACACGCATTAAAATATCATTGTAAATAAGTGACGCTAAGTTTTTTTAATTTTCGTTGTTACTTGTACTAATATTCGATATTGTAGAACATTGTGACCTTCATTTTAATAATTGAATCCATGAATGCATTTTGGCGACGTGAAAATTCGGATATTAACTGCATTCTGAATCTGCAATTTAGAATCTACTCGAGTATGAAGACGCGTTTTTTATTACAATAGATAATCCGTAACACTCAAGTCCAACGGGGGAGGGAGTGCTTGGCGAAACCACGGTTTCCAACGTGTTTTCTTATATTGTTACTAGAATGTTGATTGTCTGTTATTAAATTCTTGTCTGATTGTCTTAAAATTTAAGATACTGAAAATCAACAGAGTATATTAACAGTCAATCAACATACTGAAAAGCAACAGAATATTTTTTTCTCTTTCACAGAAACAAGGCAATTACAATTTCTTATTACACCAAGAGAAACAATAACTAAATATTGTTGCATGTTATATTATAGTTATATTCTGTTAGTTATCTTCTATATTATACTGTTATATTATAGTTAGTATTGCTTATACTGTTAGAAAACCTAATGTGTAGATCCGAAGAAAATTCTCCTTGGATTTACTAAGTTGAAATTGAGAATTTAGTCATAGTCTGCACACAGGTGGAGTTTGTGATTCCTAATATTTTTTTTCCGAATATCATAATGAAAATATTCAATACTTACAACAATTATTATATTTTTATTAAGTAAATATTGCAGATTTAAAGAAAATATTTGCATAAAGAAATCAATTAGGGATATCTTACTTCTACCGTTGGACAGTCCAAACGAACGCTAAAGACCAGAATTTATGAAACATTTTCTATCTAATCACAATTGAAATTGAATTTTCAAACGTCAAAACCTTAAAACGTGAGAAGCGGAAGTATCACGGTTGGTAGAGAAAAACTTGTGTTTTCAAACAACAAAATGTTGCAACACTCAGGTGGAATCTAATGTCTCTTCTAAATTGAACCTCAATGTTCTGTCCATTTTTTATAAACAGTAAATTTTTTTGCAAATAGAAAATTGAAGTAACAAATTCAAAATTTTAATTTGTAAAATTAAAGCTCCATAAATTTGGCGCTGCTTCCCTCCTCTCATACGCCGTAATTCTTTCAAAGGACTCCCCCTCCCCTTCTCCCATTTTCCATTTCATTCCGTTGCTGAAAGACGTGGTTTTATAATTTGATAAAAAATAAAAAAAAAAAAAAAAAAAAAATTTTTTTTATAATGATGTAAATGTGATTGCATTAAAAAAATTAAAAAAATTGTAAATAGTATTAATATTGACATTTTTTATAATTTAATGTGTGTCAAAAAATTGAATCCCAAAAGAAAATGAGATATAGGTGCAACAATTTAAAGAAATAGTAATGTTTGTGTGATCGAATTCATTCTAATAGAATATAATCTATGGAGAAGCACTTGCAAAAGCGCACGTATCTTCTTTTGTGAAATATGCTTCGTAGTATCGTAAACTATTCCAACAATACAGAGTTATTGTACTAAGAAGGAGTTTCATTAGTTCATTCAAAGAACCGCTTAATTGGTCTGCAGAAACGGAAAGCAACATGAACGGAAGACTGAAGACACATTTTCGGTGTCCTGGAACTCCAAAACCAATAATTAAATCCGCGAGTGTACTGTAAAGTGCTTTTTCTGCGTATGCAATAAACAATTATTATCGAATAATACGTCTACAAGGAGACGTTACATAATATGAGCTTCCAAAAACTAATTAAGAATGAAATCAATTTAACTCACATAATCAACACTTATTTACGTCAAGCAATTAATGCGATATAATTACAAAATATTGTGAAATAGTAACACGTCTAGAGTTTACTATTACTCACTAATTGCTTATCATAACTAGTATCGTGCACTAACAAATCGTGCCCTAACTCATTGCTCAAATGACACTTGTATTAAATTGGCATTCAATTATTAATCAGATGTATTAAAAATTAGATCACAAAAGAAGGGAGGAATAAATACATTGCTATTTAAATACAATGTATAACCAGGTATACACAATTTTAGGTATTGATGGTCTAAAACGCATCGAATATTCGATTTCATGCCCGTTCATTCCGATTAAATTATAATTAAAGAAAGGGTCCTAAAATCTTCACTGTAATGATTATGAACATAATAAGAATAAATCATATCTTAAAATTTAAACGTGTTTGGCCCCAAAATGTACTGAATAATAGCATTTTCAATAAAAAATTTTTAAAATAAATTAATGATTTTAACAGAAACGTCTACACGAATATTGCAATAACACCATATCCTTAGTACAATAATTATATACCAGTATAATACAGTAAGATAGTAATATACGTACCAATAATATATTTTTTCCCGTAACGCAACATGTGAACAAATACAACAAATATTTAATGGCGCACGCACTATTCCTTAAAGTCTTCCTGTCGTATTGCGTTGGTTGAGTTGTAAGCGGTGAAGCACCGAGTACGAGAATTCAGTCGATAAACCTGTCGGAGAACAGGCGGAATATCGCAATAAAATACTTACATTCTTCGGTCAAAAATGAAACCGTTTCATAGTCTTTGAATTTTCCTCCGAGTTTCTAACGATACATAAGACACCTCTCACATGGCCCGAGGCTGCATAGTTTTCTTTCAATTCATCTGTTTTCATAAACTACTAATACAAATTTTTCATATATAACACAATTTTTGTATCCACTTACATTGTTTTTAATTGGTTCTACTAATACTGCGGATAATAACAGAGTTGGTGATGTAGAACAGGTCATAGAGTATACATGTCTGTTAAAAAATAAGAAATCTAAGACACGCCTTGTATGTTGCTACAGCAATCAAATACCATAAACCCCGTCGTGACAATCAAAAACACGAGTGAACAACTCGCCTTTTCTCCCGTACAGGGACTCACTTATACACATGCAAGTTTAGTCCCTATCAAAGCGCTCCACGTTTTGCTACTTCCAGCACGTTCTCCGCAATAAATGTCCCTTGCGAATATCTCGAAGCAACGAACGTCCCAGAGAGCCATACTGGACGTCCTTCTCCTTTCCAATTTAAGCTTTTAGACGCAACATAGCTGGTACCTGAATAGATTAACCGGAGCATCTGTCTGCGGGATGATTTATGGCGGCTTCTGTCGCGTCAGGCAGCGCCTTTACCCCCTGGCTCTGCACCCACCTGCCCCTCCCTCTTCCTCCCCTTACTACCCCCCCCCACTGTACTCTTTCCTCGCGGAGGCTCTTGGGGGCCTTTGGGACCAGGACAAGATGTGAATGCGCCACGTCTTGCTTAAACACGACCACGCGAGTTCTCAACCCTGGCAATGTCTTCATTCAACAGTGCACTGGAAATATTAGTTCCAGAAAAGGGGACAAAAACTTTATTTATTATTTCATTTAATTACGATAAAAACATACTAAAACGTATCCATGTGGCATAGAAGCAAGACTTAGAAACCGGTTGAGATGACCTCCTGATGCCTCTCCAGAAACGTTGCCCAGGATACCTTAGGTTTCGAGTTTCCTCTGGCTATATTGCTTGGTCGAATTGAACCACTTATAGAAAATAGGCTGCTCTACGTAGATTTATTTATCAACATGGCTGTGAACGCCAGATCAGTACTCTAACAAAATGTCCCATAGACCATTGACCTTGCCTTCCTCTCCCTCGACCCCACTTCTTTCTCTCTCTCTCTCTCTCTCTCTCTCTCTCTCTCTCTCTCTCTCTCTCTCACACACACACACACACACACACACATACACACACACACACACAAACACACACCCTACACTACTTCATATGTCCGAATATCAGTCAAGAACTTAGATTGTCCCGGATGGTACGATATCTGGAGGAGTTACCTCACGGGAGATAACCCACAAACCGATGTATAGATATTCTCCGGACCTCACGTTTAAGCGCAAAGGAGGAACACCTCCACCACACGGGATATAAAATGCACAATGTTTTTGTAACTACTTACCGAAGTAGTTGACGCACCCGGTATGAATATATGCTCACACATGCACTATCTCCAGAAGTACAATCTAGACAAATTTCCTTGCGTCCCGAAAACCCGTCTGTAATATTTAAATGAATTAGACAGGCACCCAAAATAAAAAAAGGTGTCAGATTCAAAGACTTGACAAACGTTTATCTATGTACGTGGACGTGTGGAATCTGAATATGAAGCCAGACCATTTTGTGTGTGCTTATTAATAAAGGAAGCAACGAGCATTTTTCGGTAACATTTGATAACAATAAATATTTCCTTCCATGTAATCTATATTACTAATTTCAAATAAATTGAAGAAAAACTAAGATTCTTTAGTTATCCAAGGAAACTGAAAAAATACAAAAATAATGAGTTTCTGTTGTGTCTTAATATGCAAATATTTATGTAAGTCAGCAATTTGTAAGTAATGATATTACGAGTGAATTCTCATACTCACCGTGTCATTCTTACTTCATAGCTCACGTCAAGCGACGAAGAAGAAAGAAACAGTTTTCACGTGTGTCGTTTCAGAAAAAATGTTGCTGCCCATAACGTAAATGTATTAATGTTGATATTTTGTAGCCAGATATCGTGACTGACTCGTGGCGATATAAATCCTAGGATTTATGCTGTAATAACAGGCATCATCTTTGGAAGAAAGTATGACCTCTTCCTTGAAGTCAGTGTTATGAAAACGCACAGATTCGTAAGCAAACAAGCAAGGAAATGGCAATATCCCAAACTCAATATAGAGAAGCTTCCAGGACTCACGTGGGTGGCATTTGTTTGTTATTTCTACGATTTTTCCTGAAGTCCCGTGTTGCACATTTTTCTCCGGAATAGTATGCTATGATGCAGATTGGAATGTACACATGCAAAATTCCCGCAACGAAATGCATGAAGGCTAACTGAACTAGAATTCTAAATTCGTAAGAGAAGGAACTTAATTTGGTCTTCAAAATATTTGTTTTTCAAATCGTCTTGGATTCTTAAAAGGATTGTACTGTTGTTTAGTTGAAGTGAAAGGGAACTGAAACAGTTTTACCGTCTGTAGCTAATAATTTAGTATTACGAAACCATTTTGAAACATCTACTAGCATACTATTTCTTGTTTCGTTTTTGCAAAGAATATTAATTACCATTAGCACTGTTATTTTGCATTTAAAATAAGAGGGTACGTCGTTTACATGCGGAAAGAAGAGGATAAGTCCCAAACTTGATTGCTGTGGTACCCCCATGATCGATTGCCAATGAACATGCTAATGAAATTGCCAGTGATAAGTTAATAATGTACTTTGATTCTCATTAGATGCATCTGCAATGTAAGATAGATGTTTAAGGTATGAAAATATATATCGTGTGTAATTTCTGACGTTGCCCTACATTAACGTTTAAAGCAAAATCCTACCATCAATGATGTTCAATACTTTTGGAAGATAGAAAAATGCCAATTCATCTTGAACAGTCTATAAAGCGACATTTTTAGGAAAAACAATATTTTCGGTATGTTTTCATTTTCCAAACACATTATGGTAGTCTGAAAAAGATATCTGTTTCCCCAGAGAAGTTAACTTTCTTTTCAGATTGTAGTAATCATGTTCTGTAAGAACACTAAAATGATTATTTTTTGCGTGAAGCTACTAGAAGTAGAGTGTATCTTCATGTACAGAGAAGGTTCCTAGCAGATTTTCAGGAAGATATAAATTAGTAACGACCTTGTACCGTCAATACCGCTCCGTAGGGAATCGAGAAGGGGAGCCCTTGAGTAGAGTTATGTCGAGAAGCCAGAGCCTATCCCGCCATCATTTATGGGCACACAACCTCGGAGTTCTAGCCTTTCAAGTTGGGAATAATTACATGCATTGCAGTGTAGAGCGACTAGCTTCACGTTCAAGTAGTGCTGTAGACCTCCCTGAGCTGTGACAGGCCTTGTCCATTAAACAGGTCACAACAAACTTCCTACTGTGGCTACAAATCCCTTTACGCAGAGGCATCTAACTTTCCAACTCTCCTAAGTGCACGGAATGTCACACAACTAAAGGAAAGGTGTTATACTTAACTTGGGGATTCTACAAAGTAAGCTGGCACCCGAAACGTCATCAAGGCGGAAATAGAGGTAAACTCCAGGACACGAAAGCCAAAAACATTCTAGAAACCACAACAACTACATATGCACGAGACACAATACCAGCGTCCACGTCTCATTTTAGGAACTTATTTTTATGCAAATGAGTCGAATGAGCAGCTTTCAAACGCAGAAAATTGCAACTTTCACTACCTTTTCAAGATTAGAATGTATTTCTATAGACATGTAAGACAATCATTGCATACTAGGAAGTAAATAACGTACAAAAATGACAAGGTTTAAGGTAAATATGAATAGGGACTTGAAAAGACAAACGTATTTATTTATTTTTTATTTATTTTACGTCAAAAAAACAGTTAAAAACTGCGTATGACGTGCTATGGGGAAAAGTGAATTGTGTGCACATTTTCAAAATTCTGTGATCCCTACACTAAGTCATATACTACTTAAATTTTGAATTTTTGAAAGGGAGAAAAAAAACTCCCATGTAGTAAAATCTATTTTCAAAAATAAATAAGCAATAAATTTTGAATTTTGAAAGGGAGAAAAAAAACAAAAACTCCCATGTAGTAAAATCTATTAGTAAAAACGTAAAACGTAAAACGTAAATAGTAAGATTGTAATGGCGTGTGTCCATAAGAATTATACACGAAACCAGTCTCAAAGAGTACAAAAAATTTTAAAAATTTTTTAATTTTAAAAAAAAAGGAAAGTAGCGAATAGCCCAGTATGACATTTTTTATGTACCTACACTCAAATAAACGTGTTTGATAACATTGTCAGATTCTACGAAAGAAATTTTTAAGACGATAATACAAATAGTTTTAATATGCATGTCGAAAATATAGACTCAGATCAATTAAACTGAGAGTGCACATACATTTCTAAGAAAAAAAATTATTCCAATACAAGATACACAAAGAATAATATGAAAAATAAGAAAATCAGAAACTTCTATAAAAAATGGATAGTACGGTTTGGATTGAAGAAAACGACCGCGATGGCTGGGACAACAGTTATGAAAACAAAAAAAAAAAGTGGAAGCGGGGAAGAACGCTTGGGATAGTACCCGGTAGGAGAGAGGAACGTACGAAGACCCAAAATATGGTGGAAAAATATGGTTCGAAATAACTAGAACGAATGAATTTCTATTTTGACTGAAAAAAGAAACAGAAATATTTCGAGGAGCGGGGGTACCTCAAGGTTCTGCACTATCGCCGCTCCTCTTCAATGTTTATTTTTAAGACATTCCCACATTAAGAGACTCAAATCTTACGCTATTCGCAGATGATACTGCAATATACACAACTTATGGAGATATAAAAATAGCAAAAGATAATATCCAGGCGGACATCTCTTGCTTTCTAGAGTGGGCTCAACAGTGGAGAAAAAAATAAACCCAACTAAAACCTAGGCCAAAATTTTTACTCTTTGTAAACCAAAGTTACCTCGCCCACTAGTATTAAATAACACTATAATCCCATGGCTTCCATCCGATACACCAGTAAAATACCTTGGGGTTCATACTGATAGCAAGTTAACTTGGAAAAAGCACATTGAAGCAACCACCATTGAAGCACCAATGCAACATACGCCAAAATATCAAAACTATACCCATTAATTAACTTTCGCTCAGCCTTAAATTTGGAATGTGCTATCTTAATATTTAAGTCTATTATTAGACCATCACTCACATATGCCTGTCCGGTCTGGAATAACACAACTAAAATCAACATTGAAAAACTCCAAATAGTACAGAACAATTTTTTACGAAAATTTGCAAAAACCCCTTGGTTCATATCAAATACACATATTCAAAGGGAACTTCAAATAGAACCCCTAATTGAACATATAAGAAAAAACTGTAACAATCTTTTTACTCTCCTTTCATGCTCTCGTTGCAGTACAAAATTCACAATGGAAAAACTTTAAACAATCCCAAAAGAATTCGCTCTCGATATCCCAAAGACATGTTTAAACCCCCATAAAAAATCAGTATATTAATATTTATTGTATATCAATGAAGTTGTATGTAAATAAAATTGCTAAGTAAGATACAAGAGTGAGAGGTTGTATGCTCAAACGTGAATGTCCAAACGTTATGTATTACAAATAAAAATGTACAAACCCCTGAAAAGCAAAACTGCCGAACAGGAAGAAAATAAATTTAAAAAAAAGATATTTCGCGTTTTTCTCCTAATCTCATACTGCGTATAACGAATAAATTATCTTACCCAGTGCGTCACTACTTAGAACGGTGCTGGTGTCATGCGAAAGCAACACTAAGGAAGAGTCCGCTCGCCATTACCTATTCACGTTTGGATTATGAAACTACCTTTTTTATGGTCTTGGTATGTAAATAATTGTAATACTCAAATACTATATTATTGCAATATTTGCAAAGAATATTTTCGTTAAAATATTTAATTTATTGCAATGTTTTATGATTATTTTATTTGTTGTTCTTGAGCAGTTTTGCATGTTTTTTGAAAAAAAAACGTTTTTTTGGTTTTGTTCAGCAGCATTTTAATTTCCCAGGAAAAGCCAAACGGATGCTCGTAAACGGATACAAAAGTTGCCATTCGTAAATCCAATTTTTAAATAATCCGAACACGATTGCCGTCGGAAAGCTTCCTGATTCTCTCACCGTCAGTGGTGAGGCCTAAAAGATAAAATACATAGACCCATAGACTAAAAGGTCAGAATAAATACATCACAAAGCCGAAAAGTATATCACGAAATTTAACTGAATTATAAGCTTGGACATTTTGAAATGAGATTATGACGGTCACTTAGGTTTTGTCGCAGGCATTAATTGAAGCCGTAATGGATAATCAGAAGTGGCTTTATACAATACGAATTCCTATTTACATCTCCAAATGAGAGTAACGAAATTAAGCATGCTGAACAGCGTTTTATAGAGAAAAAAATAACTGAGGCATGCATTCTATTTAGGAAATGAGGCACATTCGTATTAATTTCCAATAATTAACTCTCTGGTAATGATAATATGTAAAGGACAAGTGCCCTTTTGCGATATAAATTTCAATTCAAGTGTATTTTTAGTTTCAACATATTTTATTCTAAAATTCACAGCACGCAATAAAATATAAAAATAACATTATTGTTATAGGTTTCTGTGATCTTTCCGAATAAACGTTTAAAGAACATTTTTGTTTTGAATATTAGTTGTAACAATGTTTTAGTGATACAATGTATTTGTTCAGTCGATGGTCTATGAATGATTAGTACAGACGTATTTTTTCTTAATGACAGGGAAATCATAGTCTTTTTAAGCTTGACGAATATTGTAACTTTTGAGCAACATGTCACCAACAACTAAAATTTTAAAATTTGAGGCAAGTTGACATAGGACAATGATCCACAAGGTCCATATGGGCTCGTTTGCTTTTTTACCATTTTAGTTTCTTCTATATTTAAAACAGGAAATGTGTTGAAATGTTGTAAAAATTGATTTTGAAATTCTGACAGACACATGTCCTGGTACCTAAACAATATGTTTTTCGAAAAGCCTGTTCGTCTACGAACAACTAGCGTATACGCCAGAGATTTTCAGCCTTTTTTTGCATCAACCACTTTTAAAAGAATTATTTATTTCATCGACCCTTGAATTTTTCTGTAATATACGCCATATAACATAATCAATGAGCATTTAAATGAATTACGGGTAACAAATTGGATAAAGAATATGAGCAACAGTTTAGAAAAATGGATTTTTGATCAAAGTTGCAAATTGCTTTTTTTGTTATATTTTGCTGGTATGTTTACATATTTTATTAAATATTTTAATTCGACCCTAACATGCAATTTTTCATGCATTTGTAGTTTTTAGGGGCATTTGAAAAGTTTGCTTCGTAATCACTTATAGTACCTGAAGTGGAAAAAAAACTAATAGTTTTACAATATCTCGTACAAAAAATATAACTTCAACCACACATGAAATCTGCGTTCACTGTAACGTGAAATACTCCAAAACTCTTTCAATTACTTGTATTCATAAAAATGCTTTATTACATTTTTATTGATGTTTACTATTAGTATTAACTTCATTTATTCTACAAATAAAACAAGTATTCGGAAACAAAACCCCAGGTTCTAATTGCACAAGAGTTTTTCTTACGTTCTGTTACGTTAATTTGTAACAACCTTCTATACATCCACGTACTGGCATGGAAAGTGGATTGGGGTAATCCTTTAATGTAGTTAATATTTTCAGTCGAAGTCAGTCATTGCCTTTAATCCCTTCGGACAGGGGCTCGGCGTCCTAATATCCTCTGTGTACTCGGACGGTTTTCTACCGAGGAACCTGCGGTGTCTTGAGTTGCTTAACTTTTGTGACTTCACGGAAAGAAGTTAAGCAATTTGAGTAGCGGCGCCGACAGATCTCATTGCTGGTTTTCATTTATATTAACGGGAATGATGTGCAATTCTAAAGAGAATTTGTAATTCGTTATTAAAAATTTGAGTTTTAAACATGCACACCATTATCAACGCCATTATAATCTTCATCTTGATTACGCCATACAGTCGCCCGCTGAGCAATCGGGTATTCATCTACAATCGACCCCAATACATTCATTCTTCCGCCTTCAAAATTCCATCAGCCCTTATGGTCAACAACAACAACAACAACAAATACTGACCAGGCTTGGATACCCTGGTACAAACCACACAGAGATTTTTTCTTGAAATACCATTGCTTTATACGTAATTTTCTTCACATTGTGCCAATTTTTCAAAAATACCTCAAAAATATTTCCTCTAAAATTTCTTGAATTATTTTTCTTAAACTTTTGATAAAGTAGAGTACAATACATTAAATAGCATCACATCATTGCTATTTTCCCATTTGTTGCAAGGAGAACTAATCATCAAATACTGAAAATTCAATAAATTTTTAATTTCAAAACATTGTCAAATGATTTATCGCTGTATTTTGATCTACCCATTGCGCACGAAAAGCTACATAACTGCATTCCACAAGATTTCCGAAATAATAACATCTACAGTGAGACATTTCAGGAATAAAAGATCAACATTATTACACATTTGTTAACATTTTAAAAAATTCTTTTACGATTTCGTCTTGAAAGTCAGGATTTTCGTGGTAAGCGTTTTCAGCAATTTTTAAATTTAGACTCAACATTCATCTCGCCGACATTAAATGCATTTTACCGGAGAAAGAAGTGACTCGATGTTTCTGATAGAGTATTGTTATTCGCATATCAATTTTCTCCAATCACTAATGAGCTTTGTGTAGGATGTATCCATAACCGTTTACTAATTGTTTCGTAGTATGTATCAAAAAGCGTAAATATTCTCAATGGTGATATTTATCACTACGTTTATTGATTTGTCTTATCAAAGCATTTCCATACCAAATTATTTTGTTTCTTGATTTATTTAATGTCAAAAAACATAAACTCTGACTACCGTTGGGGGGAAGTATACATGTTTTCTTAAGCTTTGGTATCCGTACTCTAACACATTTAAGGGAAGATGCTGTACCTTGGTTACATTGATTGGTTAATGATATTGGGCGCGACTGACGCCAAGGTCATTAGTTCCGTAAGTGGTGTGCAATTTTCTCCCGATAAGTGGCGGTGATTTTCCGCCGCTGGATGGTGAGATCCGGCACCGACTTTCAGTCGGCTAGCAGGTTGTTACCCTACCCAGCGGGGCATCGCCCAAGCCGGGTCAACCTCTACGTTCCTGATCGGTCTCCCGGCATGTGGGGTAGTGTATTGCATGTAAGTATAAGTGTAAGGAAAGGGTGAGAATAGGACAAAGAATCAGAAGGAAAGATGGCACACGGTGCGTGGCCCGTTTGTTATGGTACCGCTCCGGCATTCACCAGGTTTTGATAACAGAAACAA
This sequence comes from Teleogryllus oceanicus, assembly GCA_964035755.1. Taxonomy (NCBI): domain Eukaryota; kingdom Metazoa; phylum Arthropoda; class Insecta; order Orthoptera; family Gryllidae; genus Teleogryllus; species Teleogryllus oceanicus. The sequence goes on from CAXIVR010000001.1 coordinate 285,933,879, forward strand.
CGGAAAACTATCGATCAGACCAGCCGGCCGATAGAATTCTCCTTCAGACAGAGACTGTACATACCTACTACCTGGTGACGAAAATCCTGCCACCATCGGGACTAGAACTTAGGGTGTCCCGCTTAGATACAGTTCAGAGACATCAGTGCCCTGAGCCACCTCTCCTGGTGCGCCATTTATGATGCTATTCGTTTATCAATCTTTGTTGAAGAAAGCCAAAATTAAGAATTGACCATTCTTCCCTCACTACCATCTAATAAAAAAAGTCGACCCACCCTCCTGTCCAAAATGTGGAGGAAGGTTATAAAGTCTCACATTATACTTGAATGTTTAGGCTCCAAAATCTAAGAAACTCTCTTGGCATCAAAAGTAAAATTAATGAAATATTTAATTCAATTGAAGGTTGAAAGTCAATTTTAATATATCTTGATGTTGCTGGACGTGATTATATGAAGTGAATTATTGTGAATTAATTATACTTCTCTATTGCTTTGTCTTGTTCTCTACTATTCTGTAGTCTTACTCTTACTGTATTTCTGTTCATTCTAATTTATAAAATATATCTTTGGTATAAACTAATAGTGGTCTTTAATGACCTTAGATGTTTTAAAGCGACCTAAAATAAATAGTTCTAAAAAGCCAAGATGCATAACTTCCATTCTATACAGTGTAATCTCCTAAAATTAAATTTATCTACCATAACATAATAAACTAAACGGAATGTATAACATACAGTCAACCCAATAGGAAGAAAAAATAAAAATATATTATTTATTTAATTTAGAATATTAAATCCTTTGAATTGATAAGAAAAGTATCACACATAAAGCTGAACTTCGCGCGCGGAATTTTCAACTTCATTCAGATCCCCTGGCGGCACTCTTAGTACCTTGGTAGCTGTAGCAATAGTAGTCCACTGCAATACCTTACATGAAATCAGCTTTGGCTGCACCCACAAAAAGCCAATAAAATAGAAGTGTATTAATGTGTAATGTAATCAATTAAAGTGTATTATGAATGATTGTTTACTTAAAGTGTATTATGTAAAGTGTATGTAATTACTTAAAATGAATAATGACTACTCATTTATGAAATTGCAGCCATTCTACTATTATCCAAAGCGCTTAGATATGATCACATGTTCAAGCATTTTACAATTTTTACAAGTGAACTCATGTATCATGCAGCCATCATATTATTATGAACAAGTGTGCTATTGTGTCATACTGACACTAGTATTACAGTCATTACCTACAGCTTTTTGACTGTTTTATTTAGTATTTACAAGCTTTTTGTGAATAAGTTCACCACCAAATTGCGATATTAGCCATAGGGTATTTTTATATTAGGTTATTGCTATTTAATTGGTACAATTTGCATCATTGGATTCACACTCCCAAACTAATTTCGTGCTAGAATTAATTTGTGTAGCTGCTGCCACATGCCAAACTTAGTCCTCAAAATTTCCACCCACTGCTGTAAAATAGTCTCGTGGCTCAAGAGCGAAGTCGCTGGCCTTTCACCAAGGAGGTCCGGGTTCGATTCCCGGACAATCTCATTTGAAATTTGTTTTAACAAAACGAGTTCAGCTGCTTCAAAAGAGCCAGTCCAACCCCTGTGAAGTGTCCTCAACCCTACCCCTATCCTAGTTCCTTCCAAATTCTGGCCGCTGGGTAGTGACGCAGGAGCGCGCAAGAGAGAGGCGCGTACGCGGAGATGCTACCTGGCGGTCCACTAGACGGATTAAAGACTTACTGAATGTATAAAAAGTAATGGAGGATTACTCCTATTGATAATGAGGGTATAGAAAGTAACAGAGGATTACTGCCCGTAATAAGCGCTCAACACCCAATGGGGGTTATGAGACGAGTGGCGTAATCAAACAAAGGGGCAACAAATTTAGCCCAAAACTGATAGCGTAGCTGCAGTAAAACTCGAAAACTAAATCCATCATATTTTTCATTGACCTGTTTAATAACTGCTCTCATAGTCCGTGGTACGTAAATATATTAATTTTTTTCTTAACATACCCAGGTAGTTTACATGGTGATGCATGATAGTGATACATATCTCTTTGTATTGTACCAACGGAAAACGTTTTGCAAATACCTCTTGAACACTGAGGTAGGCAAATGGAACGAAGTGTCTCAGACTGAGAGACGGAGAGATGTGTTTAGGACCGGGTTAGTCACAATCAAGAGCTTTATACTGAATAAATGCTGCTCCGCTCTTCGAACGAAAGTTTACGATAACAATTCAAACGATTACTAAGTAGTTATATATAAAGTTTAACTTATATTGAAAACAATATACATTTTCAATCTAATTGAAATTTGGTTTTGAGTAGGAAGAAACGACATCATAGAAGTGTACAAGACGAATTGAGTTTCAATAAAACGGCGATTGTATTTTTCAAATGCATTATGGTAGATTAACGACTATAAATAAGGGCGTGAAACACGAGCGTATATCCAATGTAGGTAATGAAATAATTTTGTGGTGGTGTAAATAATACTATTAACGACAAGAGTACCTATATTTCGAAACATTATCGAAAAAAAACGTTATTTGGTTAATGCGTCTAATTTCCGAACAATTTAAATTTTTCAACCGCAGTAAGGCCTATTAAGCGGTGGCAGTTTACCGCTTCCCAAATATATTTACGCGAATTTGCGTGGAAGCCTGATAAAAGCAGCGCAAAAATTAGAAACCTATTTTAAAGGCGAATAACCTATTCACTTTAAAAGCCTTTTCTTTTTCTTGTAAGATACTCTAGAGGTCATTTGCATATTGCCTTATCAACACGTATACAACAAACAGCGCTGGAGCTATTCCTTGTAAATGAAAGTTCCTTTGTTGAAAATAGATAATAGTTCATCAATAGACAGAATTGCAGGACACAGACAACTGAAAACCCAAGGGAACAAAGACAACTGCATCCCATAAAATGCACAGTGTGATGTGCTGTTGACTAATCTGTGAGGAGAGAAATGTTTGAATATGTATGTACTGTACAGTTTATTGCACTGTACAGTGACACTATCTTTTACTTATTTCTTAATAATCATCAAGAGTTTCTGATTCATGTTGCAGTGAGCACTGTAAAACAAATGTATTTAGAGTTAACTCTTGAATCTAGCCAAAGACCTGTCAACGTCATGAACTACATCTTTCAATGTAAACATCTTTACCCAAATCCAAATCCCATTACAGTATGTCAGCTATCTAAAGAAGATAGTGATGAATAAATGCCCCGTCAAATACCGGATTTCATAAGCCCGTTCTCAATGAAAATGAACACAGCGTCCGGTTTTGTAGACTGGTTCTTTGTTTTAAGTGGTCACCGTGATTGGAAAATAAGTTACTTGAAAAATTAAGCTAAGAGTGCTAACAAATAGTGTTTTCAAAGTAGTTTCTTTGCTTTTACGTTTAATTTCAATTTTGTTCTATAATCATTCTGATATACTGTTTATTTTTAATTGTTCATTGTTATTGAAACTATCACAGTAAACCTTCGTTAACAGAATTTCAAAGAACCGAATAAATGGTGTTCTTGTTATAAAATTTGTGTTATCCGATTATTATATACAGGTAGCTCAGAACAAAATCTGGCCAATGAACATATAATGAGAAATTATACATTGTCCGGGGAGGAAACGTCGAAAATTGGAAAATAAACTCTTGAGACAATTTTAGGCATATTTCATGTATTTGTATATAGTATTTGAGTATATTTCAGAATATTATATATGCAGAATATTCAAATAGTTTATTAGACAAAATATGCTCAAAATTGTCACAAGAGCTTATTTTCCATTTTCACGTTTTCTCCCCGGATACCCTGTATATAACGGAATCATATGCATAATTACATGTAAAATTTGCCCTTTACATATGTTTACTGTACTACGATTAAATTTACTGTATTGTATTACTGTATTATATATATTTTCTGTTCTACAGTTCACATTTTCTGTACTATGCGCTGATGTAAAGAGTTAAAAATGCAACACTTGCTGCAAGAACAGAGAAACCGCCTGCTTTCATTTAACGGCCGAACAATAGACCACCCGAACTAATACAATAAACGAGTTGTAGATGGGAAATTGTTAAGGTCATCACTGTAAATGTCGATTTTAGTGGCCGTTGAACGATCGTATTAGAACTTTATTTGCACGGTTACTGCGAGGGCAAAATCAAGAGGATCGTAGACAGAACATTAGGAATCGTCGCGTTTACTACGATGGTTTCAGTGTTTGTGCTTGAATAAGTTTTTAAATAACATAGATAGAAATGAAGCTCTGGGAATAGGCCTCCATAGTTATCAAAGAATAGTTAATTTCATAATATATTTCATTTTGAGACGATAGAATGCATAACTAGAATATTTGCAATATGTTTTCCTCATCAAACATATTTTCAATTTATAAGTCAAAAAGAACTTCATTATTCAGAATTTTATTCAGCGAAATAAATTATTACTTTACTTTAACCGTGATCATTTAATGGAACACAAACCTTTTGTTCATTTTCATCATTTTACGAAGAAGGGAGTGTGGGAATTGTTTACAAATGTGTACAAAGTGTAAGAATTTGGTACGTAGTGTTATCTTAGTTTTTTGACGACCTAAAAATTCATTTCTGTGCGGTTTCTGCGTTGCTTTTCTTTATAAAAATATTTCTTTCACGTTTGTGCGATCTTTAATTCACCCTAGGGCTGGTCAGCTTTAAACTGGTATTCTCGACGATGAGAAAAAGGCGAATACATTGAGAGAAATTGCTCGGGGAATAATTTTACGTGGACATGATAAAACGGAACTAAAACGTAAAAAGAAAACAATCAAAATCCTGAATAATCCAAAGTAACACTTTCTTAAACGTTGATGATTTGGAAATTTTTTGACCATAAAACGAAAGCGTTTTCGTTTCAGTTAGTACGTGGACACCTTTTATTATAAACATTCAGACACTTACAATACTTTTTATTATTTTAAACGCTAGCCGCAGTTAATTCGCAATTGCCAGTAAAGGCGACCTCAAAAACGTCGCCGCGAACCTTTATAAGAGCTCTTCCTTTTTACAGACCCTTCTATTAACTTTTTATATTTAATAATTCTTAATTGGCAGCAGAATGGTAGAGATGATTTTGAGAGGAAGTTGCAATGACAGGGCAGGAGCTACCAAGTAGTAAAGAGAGAGCTGCTACAAAAGGAGGATCGGGAGGACGTGGTGGGGAAGGTAATTGCGAGGGGCTGTTCAGAAGATACTGTTGGGAGAGAACGGATACAAGGGGGGTGATTGTAGGAGGCAGGCAATTACGAGAATGAGGTTACGGAGGTGGTTGAGAGGCGCTGCTGCCGGTGAGCAAAGGAAGAGCGTTGCAACTGAGGTGGAGCGTCAGGAGAGCAAGCATTGAGGAGGACGGGTGCGGCCGTAGAACGGCGGCGGGGGTGTAGTCACTGCTACTGGACTGTTCAAGGACGCAGGTGAAGGTTCGCCATAGGTACAGTAGATGTGGCGGCTACCGCGAAGGTGATCGCAGCGAGCCGAGCGGCATCGCGAGGTGCTGAAGGGTGCGGTGCCCTGCATAAGCGGTGCTTAGAGAAGGCAAAACAAGGGATTCCAGTGGAAATGACAGCATAAAGACAATATTGCTTGGATTCAGAAAGATGGACGAATGGAATAAATGGAGAAGTTGCATGTTTGGCGGGTGAAAGTATGGCTCAAGAAAATTGCGGAGACCAAAACCGGTGTGAAAACGAGAAAAGCAACCACAACAGAAGAGACTATCAAAAGCCATAAAGTAAGTGCAAGAACAAAGTATAAACAAGAACAAAGTACAAGAACAGATCCTTATAATGTAAAACGTGTCATCTACTACAGCAGTTAGTGCTACACAAATCGACCATGTTACGCATAGCGATATCGTTCACAGTTGCGATGTGAAGCATGTATGCAAAGATACCCGGCGAAGGCCGCACGGGAACTAGAGACAGAACTGGTAGCTGCAGAAGGCACACGAAGACATGGTCATACGGCAGGCAGTTCCATTAGTGGCTAAGTAGAGCTACGGTAGACTTTGCCGATAAGTTGAGAAACGCAGTTAAAACTGAAGAGAACAGTAGTGTTGTGTCATGGTAGTTGAGAAGAAAGCAGCGTACCATGGACTATCGACGACGTATTGCCACTAGCGCGCATAGCGACGAGCGAGGCGCAGGCGCAGAGCGGCGCAGGGCGCCAGGTGCGACGTGGACGCCACCAGCAGTGAGGCGAGTCAACGTACAGCGAAGTGCGGTGGGTGAAGGCAGTCGAGTTCCATAAATTGCGACGCGTGACGGCGTAAGGCGCGAGGCTGTGCGGGCGAACGGACAGATGCGGGCCCGGTGTTGAGCGCGAAGGCGAGCAGGGGAGGGGGAGAACTAGACGTAGGGGAACACGAGGGCGAAGGCGAGGATGCAGTCGAGGGCAAAGACGAGGGCGAGGGCGAGGGCGAGGCGAGGGCGAGGGCGAGGGCGAGGGAGGGGCGAGGGCGAGGCGAGGGCGAGGGCGAGGGCGAGGCGAGGCGAGGGCGAGGCGAGGCGAGGGGGCGAGGGCGAGGGCGAGGCGGCGGGGGCCGAGCGGGGCGAGGCGAGGGCAGGGCGAGGGCCAGGGCCAGGGCGAGGGGCCAGGGCGAGGGCCAGGGGCGAGGGCCAGGGCGAGGGCCAGGGCGAGGGCCAGGGCGAGGGCCAGGGCGAGGGCGAGGGCGAGTGCGAGGGCGAGGGCGAGGGCGAGGGCGAGGGCGAGGGCGTGGGCGAAGTGTATAACGTTTCAGTTCAATTCATATAGTTCGTAATACCTTCAAATAACATCACGTAGTTCCTTTAAATTCTTTATTACAATGCACTTTAATATTCCATAATTTTCAAGATCAATTTTGCTGTTCTGCATTTAGCATTTCAAAATATTTTTTTAGAATTCGTCTTAAACAAAATTATCTGTCTCTCGTCGTCATCCACATCAACGACTTTGCTTTTACAAAAATACATTTTTACACTTGTGAATTATGTTATTTCATTCTCTGTGAGTCACTGAGCTTCATTACCGTAAGCCACCTTTCCTTCCACATTGAGTCCATTGGCTCTCACAATCGAGGTGTTTGATTATCGTGAGTCCCTTTGCCTATCACTATGGGGATCTGCCGATAATCAAGCACCCAGTGAAAGGCAAGGGGACTTACGGTAATGATTCAACCTACCTTGTAAGGCAAGGAGGCCTACGGTGACAAGTACTTCAACGTGGAAGGGAAGGGGGATCACAGTAATGACGGACAGTGACTCACGGAAAATGAAATAACAGAATTCACAAGTCTAAACAAGTGAGGATGTTTCATTTGAATACGCTTTGAGTGCACATTTATGCCTATCCATCATCCGACAAATCGACATGATCTTAAAATGTAATTAGATAAAAAGAACAACTTTTTAACGGCCATAACGGCTTTTGATCTGTGTTATATAAGGAAGAACATATTAAATTTTCAGACAATTTGACAGCAATCTCATTTCCATAAGATTTGTGCGAAGTTTTTTCTCACGATTTTTCTCAGCTTCATGTGAATTCCTTATTAGTTCAGCTTCTTCATTCAGAAAAGCTTGGGTTTCTTGACGATTTTTTTCTCGCAAAATCATTTTATTCTCATCACTCAATATTTCTATTTCTCCCTTCATCTGCGAGTCGTTTGCTTTGTATTTAGTTCTTAATTGTGTATCCTTTTCATTATGAGCAGACCTTCGACGCTGAATTTCACTAACCATCAGCAATCTTCGCGATACAAGACTTGTTTACGATCGTTATATAATGCTTTCGTTTTATCGTTTCTCTTTCGTGCTTTTTCCTCTTCAATTTCAATATTGGCCATAGCAGTTTTATAACAATTAATTCACATTTAATTGTCTCTTGCTCTTCATTGAACTTTTCCATACTTTTGATCTTTTAAATTCCGTGACATAATTTCTTCTAGAGACCGTAATCCAACCCATATACAAAATAATTTTCTCTCTACTCAATTGTTTCTTCTCCTATTCAATTTCCTTTTTTTTTTCTTCGAAAAAACATTTCTTGAACAGTATTATTCCTGGAATAATATGGTTTTAACCCATTGTGATGATAGACTTGATTTACTAGTTTCATAAATTCTTCGTCCGTTCCAATTCAATAAGTTGACTACCTGTTATCAACTTTATCACCTTCAATCATTTTCCGAATAATTTCAATTCCTTCCACTTTACTCAGTTCCTTAATACATTCTGTTATTGTTATTTTAAAATAATTAAAAATATCATCTGTTTCAGAAATAGTTATCGCCGATTCAGCTTACAATTTACAATTTCAGCTTGAATTATTGCCAGTTGAATTTCTTAATCCTGTTTCTCTTTTCGTATTCTATTCTGCCATTCTTTTTCCTCCTCTTTCAATCATTTCTAACGTTGTTTATACCATTGTCTCGTCGCTATCCTCTCTCACAGTTATTTTATTCATTATATTTTAATAGTCTCTTTTTCAGATACATCGCAATCCAATTCACTAGCTAACGTGAGCAAATAACTTTTTTTACAATTAATTGAATGCGCCATGGTTTTCTTTGTTTAATTAATATTGTTTAAAACAATTAATTATCGATACAGCTTACAAATGGCTTATACTCTGCCTATTATACTTAACATTTTTCTTTCTACACTAAATCCAACTTTTTTAGATTCTTCAATTACCAATACATTAAAATAGCACATTACACAATTATTTCTTCATATAACAATTCAATTTGATAACGAACACTACTAAATTGACAACGTAATCCACCTGGATTCAGCTGCCACTTACAGTTCAATTCGATGACGCTCTGGATGTCTACTCTTTCGAACTGCAATACCAGGTTCCTTCCAAACCCGACGCGAATAATCTTCAACCCACGATTGTCAGCAATGATTGCGGTTCAATTCGATGACACTCTGGACATGTACTCCCCTGAAATGCAATACCAAGCTTCTTTCAAACCAAATGTGGATAATCTTCAACCCACATTCTCTTTGTTTAGATGGATCATTAATTTTGATCCAACTCCGCTGCCACCAATTTTCTGTTGCAACGTTCCACCGATCCCACCAATTTTCTTTGTTATAACGTTACAGTTCAATTCATGTACTTCGTAATACCTTCAAATAACATCACGTAGTTCCTTTAAAATCTTTATTACAATGCACTTTAATATTCCATAATTTTCAAGATCAATTTTGCTGTTCTATATATAGCATTTCAAAATATTTTTTAGAATTCGTTGTCTTACACAAAATTTTCTGTCTCTCGTCGTCATCAACATCAACGTTGCTATCATCATAAAACACATATGAGGAACAGTATTCGTTGTTTGTTTAGGAAACTTTACAGGGAGAGGGCGTGGGCGTGGCCGTCACCGTGGGCGAGGGTGAGAACAAGGGCGAAGGCGAGGGTGAGGGCGTGGGCGAGGGCGTGGGCGAGGGCGTGGGCGAGGGCGCGGGGGCGAGGGCGAGGGCGAGGGCGGGGCGAGGGCGAGAGGCGAGGGCGAGGGCGAGGGCGAGGGCGAGGGCGAGGCGAGGCGAGGGGCGAGGGCGAGGGCGAGGCGAGGGCGAGGGGGAGGGCGAGGGCGAGGGAGGGGCGAGGGGCGAGGATGCAAGGCGCCGCGGTGCAGGGCGCTGCCGGCGAAAGCTCCCGTTGAGGGCAGCGGCTAATGCAACGGCCGTCGCGCGGCGAGAGCACGGTCGCTTGCCATGAAATATCGCGAGTTTTTGTGTCGACGCATTGCGACAAACCTGTTGATATTTCGTGGGCGGAGTTCGAGGCGTGGGGAACAGCGACACGGGGTTAACGGCATGGAGGAAGCTGCCTGTGAAATCAACGGGCGGTCTCACTGGCGTCCATGCACTTTGGGCCTCTCTCTTGTTACACAGAGTTCAGAGAGTACAACGAAAATTATACTTGAGCGTTTTAGCATACTTTGCTCTATTTGGAGAAAAATATTAAAGAAAAAATTAAACCCGTGTTTGAGAGGGTGATAGGATAGATACAAAGAAATTCCTATGTGTGTTGGAAATATTGTCACATTTGGATACTGATTTAGTGAATCCATAATTTTATAAGTAGATTAATAAAATTTCTACGATTTTTTAACCAATACTCTAAAACAAATGACCACCTAAAATATTTTCCAATTCCTATTTTAGTGGAATATGCTGGTTTAATGCGCGCAAAAAAAATTACTCATTCATGTAGTCGTTGCTCCAATTGAGGTGAATCCCCACCCATGTTTCCATTTTATGATAATAGTATCACATTATGAAACACAATATTACATAATATATACATTAAATTAGTAGTCCATACCTTCTCACATTATTTAGAAATATTATAATTTTTAAAAAATTAAATTTAAACGGAAACGAAACCTGTACATTTTTAGGGAGCCTTTACTCTATTAGAGGAACACATTTTAAGGAAATGTTTTCCTCTGATGAAGCTATTGCTGTTGCTACTCGTATTTTCCGAAAATTGTATATCATCTATTCGGGAGGCAAGTTCTTAAAATGAAGAGAATTTTCATGAAAATGAGAATTTTCATGAAGAGAAAAGCTTTACAATTATTATTGTATCTGAGGAAAAAAATTGAAATATTTACAATATTGAAAATCAAAAGAGGTCAAAGAAAATTAAACCAGCGCCATATTTTTTAGTGTACTTCTCTTTTATGCTTTGAATCTATTAATAATTGAAGGGTTTCTCGAAAAAACAGCATTAGTCCAAATTTGACAAAACCAAGTTAGTGCTTCCATTTTGTACTGTGAAATTTTGTGCATCAGAGAACAATAGCGTTTCGGCCTAAAGTGCATTGGTCTCAAAGAAAAGGAACGAAGAAAAATAGGTTAGAAGAAAGATTTAGGAACAACATCATATGTCCAAAGTGATTACGCTAAAATCAGCGTGTCTTGGACAAATGAAGATAACAGCAGTGGCTGTGATGAATGAACCTTATTCTGTTGCAGCTCCCAGCAGTTCTTTTCAGTAGATAATTTTTTTTACTGCTGGTTATAATTAATCTAGAAAAAAATTGTAAACTGTTTGTTGGAGGCTCAATTGTTTTCATTGTATGCAAGAATAACAATGTAATGTGTAAAATACACGTAATTTTATTTTGGCAAGTTTGTGGCACACACCTGTGCTGATATATGCAACCTGCCCTGTTTGTTGATTTCTTGTTTACATGGTATTTTATCAGCGGCTTAGTATAAATCTTTTGAAAACTATTTTAACGTTATAAAGATTGTCGATTTACAATAATTGAAGAGAAATGAAATGAGTTGGAGTGGTGGAGGGAACAGGAACAAGTTTATTTAAAAATTGGACATAGATAATTATTATATCTGTGTTTGCTTCGTATATGGTGATATCCACAAATAAACGTTTTGAGAAAAAGGCTTCTAAAAATTTACCATTAGATACACTTTGTTTCTTAAATCTATTTCAGTAAGATGTCAACAAAAAGATTGTCGCAATAATTTCCCAATGTAAAAATAGTTTTTTAACTGCAATATGTATTTTTTCTCACATACCCAACACTCACAATCTAATTAATGAAACCCTTTATAGCTGCAAGTAGATTCGTTTAAATGCACGTACGGCAAATTCTCATCTTTACCATTTTTGTAAATAATACCCTGGATGGAAAACAAATCACGTAAACTTAGCTTGTTAGACCGGTAATTGAGATACGGACAAGTTGTTGGGATCCTTACAGAAATGACTTAAAAGTGTTTAGACAGAACTCAAAACAGCGGTAAAATATACATTGCGAAGAAACAAATCCACGCGTCGGGAATCGTTAGACCACAGAACACAAAAGGCGCCACTTTATGACCTATAAAAATTAAATATATACAGGTTGTTCCGCAAGGCACAAAATGCAGGCAAGGTAAGACAAACCCAGCTATTAAACAGATCTGATAACATTCAAAAAATCACAAGAATGCTAAGAATGAACCCTTCTCCTTCGTAAACCAAACATTATGAGAGAGAAATATCTTGCCTTTGACTGTATTTGAACCCATTCCTTACTCAGAGCGAAGTTGGAAATGTCTTAGAAAATCAACAAAGGAGAAAAGTGACGTGAATGCGAGGTGAAGTACAGTGAATAAAGATTCTTAAAGAGGTGAAGTACGATTCTTAAAGTAGATATTTTAGTATATATTTTATATATATATATATATTGAGGAACACGTGTATATATATATATATATATATATATATATATATATATATACACACACACATACACATACACATACACATACACATACACAGGTAGCGGTAGCTCAGTGCATCAACTGATGCTACTGCAGCGCTTCTGTCCGGGAGGTACAATGTTCCAGTCCTGATGGCGGCAGGATTTTCGACACTAGCTTTTCAGCTAGGTCGAATTCAGCCGCTGTCTGGAGAAGAATTCTAGCGGCCGGCTGCTCTGATCGGTAGTTTTCCGTGGTTTCTCCGATCAACGTCAGGCGAATGCCGGAGCAGTACCCTACCAAACGGGCCACGGACCGCGCGCGATCTGTCCTTCCTCTTCCTTGTCCTCTCCTCTCCTCTTACACACACACTTACACTAACATGCATCACACTACCACATATTCCGGGAGACCGGTCGGAAGCTTAAAGCTTGTCCCGACTGGGGCGGTGCCCCGCGGGTGGGAGAGTCCTCGTTAGGGGGAAACCCCACTAGCCGACGGTAGGTCGGTGCCGGATCTCGCCATCCAGTGGGGAAAGATCACCGCCATCTCCCGAGGAAAACATGCACTACATTAACGGTACTAATGACGGAAGCAGTTGACGCGCCCGGAAACACGAAAAAATCAATCACACACACACACACACACACACACACATAAAAAGGCTGTATCGAAAAAATAGAATTTAATGGTTTTGTGAAAAAAGTTTTGAATACGCGAACAACGGCACCAATAAAACTCTTTTTAAAATGTGTTTAGATGGGACAGACACTCCATAAACCCCCCATTCCATGAACACCCCACGCACATTTTTGCGCTTTTTAGAAAATAACGAATACAAATTATTTAATGTAATTTTTATCAACGAATTTTTAGCTGAGGTGGTGCCCACGTTATCTCGCAACAATTTTATGATCATCAAACATTACGCATTAGATTCAAACAGTGTGCCACATTAATCCGAATATGGCCAATTTTACGTTAAACCCATAGAAATAGACACTTCAAATGACCAAACCCCGTAAATTTTAATTTAAAGTACTTTTAATTTAGATAAGAATAAAGATTAAAATTTCTGATTTAAGAACTTTGCTTCGCACAATTTAACTATTTCAATGCAATCTGCTAAAATTGCGACGCGCGCCATCAGTTTTAACTACCCAAATTTGTGTCGCACTGGTGTGACTGATTTCGTCATTCACTATTAGGCTTCATTGAGCGTATTTGTAGAGAAATCAAACGGCTTTTGATGTTATTTGACTTTAAATAACACTATACGGCATTGGGAAACCTATGAGCTATTTTTTCCCTCTTTGTTTCAGTGCGTGCAAGAATGCCCATTTCATCGCGCCCGCCGGCCTGCCTCGCGCGCCGCCTGCCTCGCGGTCGTCAGAGTTGCGTGTGACTTTAAGTGGTATTAAAAAATTCCGTTGAAAAGTTCTAGTTTGTAATTTTATTTAAACTTTATTATCAACAAATATTCTATTTACTCACACCGACTGTTAAAGAAATCAAAATTTCTCAGGTATAATAATCAATTGTCAAATAGACAAATTTGGATGCCACACATTAAACATATTATGATTGCCGTAAAATTATGTGACAATAAAATTTCACACAATTTGTTACTAAAAGTCTAACTTACGGTGTGATGTTTTCTGCTAAAACTGAGGAAATTCCATAAATGTTCCATTTTCCACGTACAGATAGTAGGAAGAGGTGCAGGTTTTACATTATCATCATTATTATAAAAGAAACTGTACGTAGGTTTGTCCTCTACGTTTTATTCTGTAAAAAGCTTTATTGCCCGCATTGCGGCAATTTTAAGAGTTACAACGATAAGAGAAAATCTAAATTACAATTTTTATAATAGAAATATAAAATTGAAGTAAAGTGACTTGAAAAATTACAAATTAAACAATTACGTAATTATTGTGATGTACTTATGATTGGAAATACAAAACTACAAAGGAAATTATTATTATTATTATTATTATTATTATTATTATTATTATTATTATTATTATTATTATCATTATTATTATTACTATTATTATAACAATAACAACAACAACAGCTGATCGGGATAGCCGAGATCGCTAAAAGTCAGTAGTGCTTTGGTGATCTCGGACGGAAGGATCGCAAGTTCGAGTTCCGCCTTGAGCATGGTTGTGTGTTTGTGTCTGTATGTTTGTGATTGTCCATTCAATTTTCCCTCCATCATCACCGCCGTCATCATCATATCATACTTCATTATCCAGGGATAACTACCCTGGGTTGTAAAAAAGGAATTCGGCATGAAAGTGCTAATACCCCCGGTCACGTGCACGGAATATCTGCACTTGTCTTTGCCGCATTTCAATACTTCTCCAACCAACTTAGTAGTATACGCGATAATAATAAACCTCGACGACGGAAGTTCAACACGAAAAGTAAAATCGACAGTAGGAGTAAGACAGGGTTGTCCTGCCTCACCACTATTGTTTATCTTGGAGTCTCTAGATTCGCAGCTAATGCCGGGATCTTAAGAAAAGTTGGTAGTGTACGAAATTGGAAAGATTTTAAAATGAAACCCATTAAAGGATTAGTTAAGCAGGTAAACCCGCGGACACCCTTCTACATAGTTGCTTTAGAGTGCAGTTACAGGAAAGCGACCAAGCTATTGGTCGTACAAAATTAAACTGCTACTAGAACGGGCGGGTCTGGAAGACGTTTCTCCGGAGATGGTTGAGGATAGAGGAACACGTGAGAGAAAACGGCTAATTCCCGGTAGACCTGTGGATATTAAAAGCCAAGATATCCTGGTAGCAACGGACGAGAAACGTTCGCTAGAGGCACAAATTCACATTAGTCCGGTATGGGGTTGCGAAAGTTACGTTCACACACTTAGAAAGGACGCAAGAGGGAGACACGCTATCTTCAGGGTCGGGAGGTGGATGCAACATAGATTGATAGATTCGAATGATAATGACATATGTGTGCTTTGCGGTGATAGGGAAGATTGGATCCACATCCTTTTAAATTGCTGAGCAACCGAAACATGGAGAGGAAAATGAACGGAAATGAGAAACCACTACTTCCACATAGAAACGTAACGCTCGCCCAAAGCATATTAGGTGATAAAAGGTCTAACTTCATGAAAGAATTAGGAACATTTCTAGGAAAGGTTCGGACTACTAGGGAAAATGAAATAAGGGAGTGGGAAAATAGCGCTGGTTAGTTTGAGCGGAGCCTAGACTGGAGAAAAAATCAATAAGTAATAAGCATATAACGAATAAGTAAATCAGTGATTTAAGTAAGTAAACTATCAAGTAAATAAACAAAATCCGTAGTCAGCTGTTGAGCATTAAGAATATAAATAAATCAATAAATATGAAACTGTGAAATAATTAAATACGATGATTAAGGGGAAAAGGAGTGCGTGTGTCGGAAATGTAAGTGCAGATGCGATGGTGCGGACCATCTTCTGTGGCGCCCGCGTGACGTCCGCGCCAGGAAACAAATAAATAGTTTTAAAAAGTCTGGTAGATTAGCATGAACTCGGCTTTTGACGGCAGGATTTTCCCTCTTCAGTGGTTTTTTCCTCAGCCATAGCTTATGGTCTCTTTTCCGCGGATTGGTGCGGTGGAGAGACCATTTGGTGTAAATACCAGAATTCGAAAGATTAGAACGCTCTACAATGTGCGTATTGTAATGACTTAAAGGCCTTCGGCTTAGCCACATGGTATCAAGTTATTTAATTTTTGCGTGTAATAATTACCTATACGAGAATATAAAAGGTCCAAATCATTCGTAATAAGTATCTAAAACTGATCAAGAATACACCTCTGATTCACTTGCAACAATGCCGATAGAGTGTGCTCCCAGTTAGCTTTGTGCAGCAACTCTGACCGCGAAGTCCTCGAGATCGAGGTTAGTAGGTGCCGTATTTTCGTCACTAGTTAGCAGAGTTCAATTCAGTCGAAGCCTGGCGGAGAATTCTAGCGGTCAGGTGCTATGGTTGCAGTTTTTCTCGCTTTATCTGATAAATACCGGGCAAATGCCGGAGCCGTACCCTAAAAAACGGCCCGGGACCGCGCGCAATCTTTCCTTTCACGTCTTAGTCATATCCTCTCCCATTAATAATGGGAGAATTACAAGATAACACATACACAAGCACTATATTACATACATGTTGGGAGAGTTGGGAGTTGGGGTTCGAACATAGAATATTCGGTCAAATGCTATGCAGGGACATCAGTTGATTGCCTGAACTGCCTAATCTTGTCTTACATTCGTCTTTACGGATATTTCACAACTACAGAATTATTCCATTTAATAAACGGATAGGAATTTTCTACCTGCACGTTACTAGCCACGTTATGTTGGTACTTTTATTCGTCTTTCAACTGTGAAGTGAAAGAGTGAGGTGGGGATTCTGAACGTCAAGAAACCCGAAAGATTTTACTTCTCCTCCCATCTGTCACATAACATTTTTACTGTTTTTTTCCTTTAGTCAAATCAAATATAAAACCTGATATTAGACCAGTCTCTCCTTCTACTTAAACACTACTACAGTGATTTTATTATTATTGCAGATCGTATTTCCGAAGAGGGTATCTCTACTGCGTCGATCGCTCAAGTATGGACGGAAACGCGACGGTGCTTCCCTCGGTCGCCTCACTCTTACCCAGGGAGCGAGAATCACATTTCCAATTAATTTTTTGCCGTGGGCTCCGTACTTCCAGTGAAGTTTTCAAAAAGCTCTTATCCGAGCGTCAGGTTTCAAGCAGACCGAGCTGGGAAATTACTTATTTACAGCATTTCCGAAACTTTTCTCTCGCAATCGTACTCCCGGAAGAGGGTTTTCGTATCCGCTCGGTCACGAGTTCTCACGAAATGAAAGCTGTTACTCATATGGAAATTGTTTGCAATGCAGCTGTGATTATTATTAAAACTAGAACAGCGTAGTCGTTATTTTTTGCAAAGTTTTGTATATGAAAGCTTCCGTGCTGCAGTGGGCAACTGTTAATAATTATATTTTATGAAATTTTGGTGCTAGGACAATATGCGAATGAAACAAGACGAGGGTCGCAAAGTACAGTCGTAATTAACCAAGTTCATTTTCAAAACAAAAAGCACAACGAATATCACACTGCTAGTTTAATTGAGAAAATGATACAGATTTCTATGCAAACTATTTGTAATTAAAAATTCTTGTTTCATTTCTTTAGTGCATTTTGATGCTGATAAATGACGGAGACAAAATTTTCAGAATTCATGAAAATTGATTTCTAACAAATATTAAAGTACTGTCTTTACGAAGTGAAAAAGGAAAGAATATTGTGTTTACAAAACACTTATCATCTTGAATCTTCTATACATATAGTAATATCTTCGATTACTGCTTATTTGACAAAATTGTTCTGCTGTAGGTCCAAGTAAATTGGTCTCCGGTGGACCAAGTAACCCTACCATGGACCAAGTAACCCTATTTTCCATAATCAATCAAATTAACCCCAGCAAATCTACGGATTAACACAATTTGCTTCAGAGTGATCGGAGAAAACCATTTTACTTATGCGTTAGCTTTCTATTCTTTCTTAGAAGAAGGGAACATGAACTTTCACCCTTCCTCAAGTGTAGTTAAACCACTGCGCCAAATCTTCTGGAAGTGCTGCACGAAACGAGAACCTTAATGCACGGAAAGCCCAGAAAAATATGGGTTCTCGCAGCGAACGTACCTTTGCCAGTTTATTTTTCGGTGAGAAAATTTCCATAGTCATCTAAAATAAACTCCAGTCACGAGCCTGTAAGGAGGCTTAGTTCACAACACAGAAACGCAGCTCAGCGAACGAATCCCACAATATAAGATAGGCGGGTCTTTGGAGGTGTATTTCCCGGCCGATGCAAATTATCCGGCAACTTCCCGCTGCTTTTTGGGTAGCGCGCTTCAGCCAACTCCAAAACCACAATTCCTTGTTGGTAAAGCTCGCACTCGCTCTACCGATGTGGAAACGACAACTGCAACCACATTTAACATTTAGTTAAGCTAGCTCGTTTGCGGATCCTTAGGTTATTCACCGGAATTGCAACCGTCGCGAGAGAGTTGTCTGCGAACCTAACTTCTCGGAGTCGTTAGTCGGCTGAAGGCATTATTCATTCTTGTGAATAGAACCGTTGTCTACAGGAACTGGGCAGACGCTGACATTTGATGGTACAAGGAAATGTACGATAATTGGGTGACAGTATGCGAATTCAGTTAAATGAGCGAAGTTTATCTCGGTATACGTAAGAAAAGGCTAACTTCTAGACAATGGTATGATACAAGGGAACGGTCAATGGTCAGTATATACGCGAAACAAGATGTTAATTATTTTAAGTTAGCTATTATCCAAGTAGCAAGAATAATGCAAGTTTTGCATGCTCTTTTTGCCTAATAAATACGATTCGTCGCTTATGAAACGGAAGGCTTAAACCATGCGATATAATTCTATATTGTGGTAGCAGAGAGTGTTTTAACGAAAATGACATGTAGAAAATTAGAAACTGCCGTTCACGGAAATGAGTTTTATTAACTTTTCCTTTCCTCGGAAGAAGCCAACAACACACAGGACGTGAGCCCTGAACATAACACAACACAAAAAAAGTGTTCGTAGCCTTTGGAAAGAGCATGTAACTTTCTCTATAAAAGGGTACACCAGTTGACAAGTTATGACCTCGCAGCATTAGCCTCCACTTCTATCGATAATCATGACGATTGTTCTTGGATTAAACCAGAGCGCTCTTCACGATTTCTAAAAAAGCATGTCATCTCTTTTTCTTTTGGTGTATTTGAAATTCACACAAAGGTCTTTCACTTTATAAATGTAAACAAATTCTTTTAGAAATCCGAAACTTCTTTTTCCTTTTGCCTTTAAACAGATATAGGTATAATCCGAAAATGCGATATGGTTCTTTCTGGATTCAGGGAAGGAAGAAAATTTGTTCAGGAAAGAGTGCTACAAGAATAAATTCAAAAATATCCAACATTTTCCAAGGAAATATTTCGTTCGAGCTAAACAATTCATGTACTCATTTTAAGCGATATAATTGCATAATGTAAATAATATATTTAAAAATATACTTTTACTAATTTAGTTAACAAGCAAAACTGTTCTATTACGTTGGTAGTGACGATGTCCTATTATAGATTGTGATTTCTGAGTTCAAATACCCCAAAAATTTCTTAAAATTTGTCTGTAAAATTTATGAGAATACATAAATGGAGACATAAAAAGGTGTCAAAGAAACAAGAGTAGAATTACAAAAAGTAAACGTAAGAGTTCTCTAAAAATGTGTAAAGAGAATAATCGAAGAGTATAAAACGTATGCAGGCCATGCATAAATACACACAAATTACATAAAATAAAGAGAGTATGCATAAATTACCCAATCAGAAGTAATTAAATTAGTGAAACATTAAAATACAATTGACTAAGAAAATGTATGTATACAATATTAAAACGACTTGAAAATGCATGTATACGAATATGCTAAACAAACAAAACTACAGAACCAAATTCCACTAAAAGGAAGTTTCTGTTAATTTCAATTTGTAGATTAATCTAATGTTTCAATTTGTAGATCAAAAGTAAGTGTGATCGGTGCAATTTGTAAAACCATTTGAAGGTTCATTCATTCCATATTTTTCCAATTATTCCATTAAAACTGAAGCAAGACTATATCTCGGTCATATCGAACCGCGTGTGGCGAGAGAAAATGTTTGTTTCTTAAAAATCCCATTAATGGAGAGTCCTGGTTAGGGGGAAACCCCAATAGCCGACGGTAGGTCGGCGCCAGATCTCGCCATCCAGCGGGGGAAGATCACCGCCATCTCCCAAGAAAAAGCATGCACTTCACTAACGGGACTAATGACCAAAGCAGTTGACGCGCCCGGAAACATGAAAAAATCAATCAATCAATCAATCAATCAATAAAAGTGTTTAAAAATTGAGGTAGGTTCAGAGAGTAAATAGTACAATAATATATAGTACAGAATATACAGTAATGCACAATGTAAAATACATATCGTATACTTTCTAAGCAACCTCTTCTTATACAGAAATTTGTGAACACTGAATTATTTGAAACAATGCCGAAACGAGTGTCACAGTTGTCAAACCAGATTATAAGTGCGAAGTGATGGGCCGTCTATAAAAAATTTTGAATCGGCTACTCGGAGGCAAGAGCGACTTGTTGAAGTAGTCACTTGAACCACTGAAAATAGTATTGCAAGGAGGGAAGCAAATGTGAATAAGTCTCTAAGCAAATAAAAATATCTGGGAGTCCTTGGTTTCTATTATTCACATTTCAAGATCCATACTATTTAGATCAAACTTCAGATCCAAAAGTGAAGCTAATATTATTTTGTTAAGTGGCTCAGTGTATTGTCAATTTATTATGTAAACATAATGCAATGTTTGTGGATAATTATAGTTATGTTGTAATGGTATAATGAATTAATTTACCTAAACAAGTAAGTTTTATACATGTTAATAACACATAGGACATTCTACATATCTATTTTTGTCGTCTTTAAAATAATTATAAAAACTGGCCATTATGTTTAGGCTTGGATACAGATATTTTCATTTACTTTCATGATTAAGATTCATCAATTACGTAGTGACATCTATATCTATTACTCCCGGTCTATCTACTACCGTCTATATCTATGATTCCGCTTAAAACAGAAAGTCCACTCAATGTCCCGAGTTGGCAGGAGATAAATTTTAAACATTTCTTTAGGAACACGATGGAAGAAAAAATAAAAGCGTTAGTTTCACAATGTGACAATTTATTGAAAAGGTTGATATAGTATGTAAAATTCACAAAAAGAATACACGTCAGTACAAGCATTTTATTTTGCCGTTTAGATTTGTTAGAGGGATACAATGGAATAGATAGAAGTAGGCCCCGCCGCAGGGCATCAATAAACGGAATTCCCCCTTCTGACTAATAATTTACTGTAATAAATGCCCGTGCAACGCCGGGTACTTCAGCTAGTAGTAGTTTTAGTTAGTAGTAGTAGTAGTAGTAGTAGTAGTAGTAGTAGTAGTAGTAATAGTAATAATAATAAAATAATAATAATAATAAAAATAATAATAATAATAACAATAACAATAAGAATAATAATAATAATAATAATAATAATAATAATAATAATAATGACAACGTGATTTTCTCACTTCTCCTGCGCTTAAAGTTTTCAATCATTCCAAAATTAGTATGCATTGAAAATAAAAGAAAGAGAAAAGGAAGGAAAGAAAATAAGAAAGAAAGAAAACAGGAAGGAAAGAAAGAAAAACAGTAGGACAGAAGAAAGGAAAGAAAGGAAAAAAGGAAAGAAGAAGGAAAGAAAGAAAGAGCATATGTGGTTTCGACAATGCCGTTGTACTAACTGGTCGTTCCGCTTGACTTCGTGCCATGAGAGTGCGCTGCGTCTGCTTACTGCCACTGGCAGGCTGCTACGTGTCGCACCACACCTCACCGCGTCGCGTCCTCCCTGCCTCTACCCGAAGACAGAGCTGCCCAAGTGGACGGCCCTTTTGGCATGCCATGGCCCAGTCACGTCTTTGAGGGCCTTCGATGTGCCTGTGGTTGTGAGCCAGTGCATGGGTAGAAGAGGGGACGCGAAGCGGTTCCTCTCTTGATCGTTTCAGCTCTTGAAATTTTTGTATTCTCTCATCACCAGCGTAGAAGGCATATCCATGATGGCGAGCTGAGTGGAGCAGCTCAAAATTATATTTGTTGATTGTTTACAAAACAAGCACCGCGGACCACTCGAAGTATCAACGAAAATACAATCACCACACCTAATTAAATAAATGGACTAGTCCCAACGAAGTTCGTTCATTGGATTTATATTCTCCAGAACCCGTTTATTCTAAAAAATCTCATTACATTAATACAGGAAGTTTCGTAAATATTGAATTCCAATCTTCAGAACATCTTAGTTTCTAATAACAATTACATTGAGAGAATCAAGAGATATTATTTGTCTTATATCTGATGACGATTTCATATTATAATAGTAAGAACAAAAACAATTTAGACGTATTTTTAAATTACCCTATAAAGATGATATAAAAATATCTAAAGAGTTTCACAATAACTATACGTCTCTAATCATAATTCTCAACTACTTTGATCGTATTTTCTCTCATACTATTTATGTAGTATGGAGATACAATTATTATAGGATAAAGTATTGCGATTCTTCGGTCATTTTGGACAGAAACCTCGTATCTTGGGGCCGTGGTATTGAAAAAGTAGGTACTCTTATTGAGAAAACCTGTTCTTACTTGTAGCAAATTACTTACTCTAACTCCCTATGTAGTCAGATCAACATTTTGTGGGTACTTGATACAAAAAAAATATTAACTGCATAACATCTGTCAGTCTGTTGTTCGCATTCGCCAGCGTCTAAACAGTTCAGATGATTTTCTCCAAAATATTCCCCTCTGCTCTGAACGAACTAGAGGCTCTGCAAGTGGGAAACGGATATTTTGCTTTTGGGGGTTACTTTCCCTGAAACCTCAACATCTTCAAGGGTCTCAAAAATGGAATCAAATTTTTTGATTACGTTTTCTTACAGAGCAAATGACACTTAAAAATTATGGTTTTTTTAAAATTTTAGAAAATTGCAGAAATCCAAAATTTTTTTGGCGTCTTCCTACAACTTTAATACTGAAGATACATATATTTCTTAACAAAATATGTTCTAAAATGTTATATATTGAAATAAGTGTATGTACAATGTATCGAAAAATAAGTAGTTTCTTCGTAATTTTGGGTGAAATATAGAACATTTAAAGAATTACCAGGCACCCAAAGTAAAAGCCAGATCTAAAGACTTGATACACGTTTATCTACGTATGTCGACGCGTTGATTCCAAATCTGAAGCCTCAATTTGGCCACCACTCTCAATTTCTTTTTTAAATCGCAAAAAATACGGTGGCATTGTCTTTTCATCGGGGGCTCTTGTCAGAACTAAAGGCTGACACATGTTTATCTAGTATGTATGTCAACGGGCTGAATTTGAATGTGAAGCCAGAAGTTTCAAGTATTTTTTAATATTTCGAAAAAGAAAACACGATGTTTTTTCGCGATTTAAAAAACAGCAAGGTTGTGGCGCACTTCTGGCTTTGGATTCGGATTCAGCCCGTCGATTACATAGACAAACTTTTCAAACGTTTGAGCCTGACAACTTTTGTCTTCTGGAGAATATGACAAGGCACCAAAATCTAGTATTCACTTTTTTTTCCCATTAAAAAACTGGAGGGTGGTGGCGCAATTCTAGCTTCGGATTCGACGCGTCGAGTTACATAGAGAAACATGTGCAAGTCTTCGGATCTGAAAACAATATCCTAAAACAAAAAGTACAATGTGGTTTCTTTGGATTAAAAAATACTGGAGGGTGGCGGCGCAATTCTGGCTTTAGATTTGGATTCAGCGCGTCGACATACATAGAGAAACGTGTCAAGTCTAAGGGTCCGACACCTTTTTTTATTTTGTGTGCCTGCATTATTATTTAATAAATGCTCCAATTCTTACCTACCCCGCCTTGGACATAGTACAGAACGAGGAAGAAAATGGTTCTGGTTCCATTTTCTTCGAACTCTCCTTATTTTTGAAAATTGCATTAAATTAAATTTGCAAAAGTGTAACTATTGGTGATAGAAGTTTTTTGTAAACGGAATCTGTTCTAAAAATATATAGTTAAGTAAAGTCATGTTTAATTTATTTGGAAAAACAGTTTTTTCACGTAATTTTTTTCTTGAAGTAAAGGGAATTTCTAAAAAAAATAATTCCTCAGAAATGGCTACTAATTTTTTCTTTAAATGTTTCCTGGGTATAGAACCAAGAACTCTTAAAAATGGCGCAGGTTTCATTTCCATTTAACACTCCGAACATTCTGAAATTGCAAATGATGCAAATAATATGAGAAAGTAAGTGCTGATGGAGCTAGTACAAAATTTTTACAATTTACATTCACATAATTATCAAAGCAGACAAATAGTTTCGCCAGTTAAATAAATTGCACAAAAATAGAAAATTTTAACTTAAGTTGATACACATTACCGACCATTTTTATTCATATTTCTTGTTCTTAAAGGTAAACCTTTCAAATACTTTTGGATAATTTTTAATACTGAATTCGTTCTTTTTATCAAAGAAAAATCTATTCTGGTAATCGCAGTAAATAGAAATTACACTCAATATTTAATTTAACCATTGATATACTAGCTCTCTGCTAACACACTAAGTCAGTGTATTGATTATTATTTCGTGTCTTTCATGGGTCTACTTTAAACTTAGAATAGAGGTTTTAACACTTTGAATGATTTTAAGCCTCCATTTCCATCTTTTGAAATACGATTTTTCCGCACGGGCAGTCCGTATTACGTTCCTATAGAAATTTCCATTTCGAGCTGAAAATAGCTTTTTTTAAATAAAGGCATGTGTTTTTGAAGAAATAACTTAGTGCACTTATACGAAATTTGTAAACATTTTTGTAATAATTTATCAGTGTCGCTGAACAAGATAAGACCGGTGTTCTAGAGTTTTTTGTATGACCTTCCGGGGAGATATAAATGTTCCCAGGAGACGAAAAACTCAAATCACTATTCATAGAATTCACAAAGTGAACAGAATGCGCAAACACGATCACTAAAAAGCGGATCGAGAAGAGATGGATTTGGAAAGTTCTCTTTCGTTGAGTCAATGCAATTTCACGGAAATAAACACATTTTTCAAAAAAAAATTGGTTTAAGACAACAGATTTTGGTTCGATATTGAGGAATAAATAACATATCTGAAAAAATAATAATAAATAAAATGAGAAGAAATCAAGTGTTGATCATCAAATATTTTAAAATTTTCTTTCTACACACAAGCCCCTCCCGAATTCTATCACAAACGAAAACCAATTGCCGCCTTAAGAGAGTTGCGCGAAGCCAGTCCATTTTCACCCACTACCTAGTTTTTCATAAAAATATACCATTGTTTAAAACTACTTTATATTGTTTCAAAATCTAGAAAAGAAAAAAAAGAATTAATATTAAAAAAAGGATAAAAATGAATTAGGGTTAATCATCATGCGTTTCAATATTTGATTTTTCTGGAAGGTCCCCTCCGAAATTCCTTCTCTGATGAAGCGCGGGGCCCGTCAGAAGATCTCCGCTTCCAGTTGCGCCCCGTCACGTCGTCCGTCCCCACCGTTACTTCGCAGGTAATTTCGGCCGCGCCCTGCCATCGGCGGGCCGCTTTCTTCCGACGCAGACTCACACGCGCATTAAGGGAGCAGCTGCGGGAAGTGGCCGGAGTCGGGGCATTCGTTATTTGCATAAGCCCGAGATTACAAAAAGCAATTTGTCTGAAGAACGGAAGAAAAGGTGACGCCCCAGAGTCGGCTTTCTGCATATTACAAACTTCGCCTTTCACTCGAGATTTGTATTGGTAAAATGGAGTCCGAAGTTCGGGTACTCGGTTTTTATTCGTCTTGCAGTTGGATACACACTTTCATGCCCAACTGAGCTTGTTATTTGCATGTAGTTCTAATGAAGAGTATGCATTAAAAAAGTTATATTACAGGTATTTTATAACAACAAACTTTGACACCCAGCTTAAATGATGATATTACTGGGAGCCTAAGCTCTGTACGCTGAGTGGTACTAAGGTCAAGAATGAGCTTTTTGGTAGCAAAATAAATACACGATACATCATTGGTAAGTATTGCAATTATCGAGATTTTTTAAAACAATCAAAAAGGCCCCCTGAAAACCATTGTTTCAGAAGTTAATTCATCACCATTGAACTGTTCTACATCACATACTTTCTCAAACAATTGGGAAAGGTTAAGTAACACTATATTAGTACAGTTTCTATTCTGCTAATATTCTGGCATTATTTTTAAATTTCGGATTTTTCGAAAATACAGAAAGTTCAACGAATATGAGACCTGTGCCATTCTTTTAAGAGTCCAATGCAATCTATCCGTGAAAAAAAGAAGCAGTTTTTGAAATGTTTGTTTCTGTAACTTCCATTAAGCAGAAATTACGCGAAAACGCTAGTTTTATTTTAAAGAAACTGTACATCACCTTATTTAAAGATATGATTTTTAGGAACTGATTTCATTCAAGACAAAAATGTCTAAATTGTATTGTAATATTGTAATGTTAACACTGCAGTATTCGAAAATGCCGAGTGTTTACCAGAAATGGGACCAGCACCAACATTTTTTATCGTTCTTTGACATATACGAGGGGCAAAATATTAAAGGAAAAATTGGAGACGTTTTTGAGATATAAAATGTTTACAAACTGCGTAACAAGCAAGTAAAATTACGCGAGACCAATATTTCCAAAAAAAAATTCATGACATTATATAAAAATCTTTAAAGAGCAATGAGAATATGGAATTATGGAAACAAAACCGCAAGTTTATTTGTATACTAGTTTAAGTGAGTAAATTAATTTATGTATGAATATTCTTGAGAGATTATATATGAGAGAGAGAGAAAGAGAGAGTGGGTGCTAAATAAACCTATTCAAACACTGTCAACGATTGTAGGATAATGCTTTCTTCTTAATCGAGTTTGTCCAATTATTCCAGACGCATGAAACAATGTCTTCTTTCTAACATTATTTCTGATACAGCAAGTGGAGGCTCACAGAGATTATTCTGGTTTTGTCAAAAGGCATAGATTTGAAAAACTTTCACACTTAATCGCTTACATAGGATTGGCGGAAAATGCCTTCTGGATCACACGAAACACACACTTGTCATCTTCTTTTATTTGCATCTTTCGCATACAACATGAGCAAAAGGTAGACTCCGTATCGTTATATTTGCTTCTAATGGTCGTCCTCAAATCGACACGCACCAGGCGAAATCGATGTCATAACCAACAAAAAGAAAGTATTTACGTTCTTGCTTATATACTCTTTGCGGCCCTTAGTGCACACATAACACACGCAATGTGTATCGCCTTGAACTTTCGGCCTCCATTTCATGTGAGGCTGCGACAGAACGAAATAATAATCATTTTCTTCTCAGATAAACATCTAGAAGTGTACAGACCACAGCAATAAAGCTACTCAGACCGTACCGCCATTTTTCAAACGATTAAGTGGCTTAGAACACCAGCAATACAACTCAATTGACTCTGAAGCCCTGGTCCCGGCATTAAAGGAGTCTAACTCATTACAAACGGGCAATTGAGAAGAGATACTGGATGTTCAGTGAACTCGAAAAGTACTGCAACGGGAAGTTGAAGATAGGATCTTCTTCCGAGTGCATGTAATGCGAGATTGGTATTTGCGTGCTATAAAGTAGCGAAACAATTGGAAAATCTCCCTGTCAGATTATCTAGTAAGGCTGTATTTTCCCCGTGATCCATGTTTGTGACGTAAATTGAGCTAATACAGTCAGAAAATTCTTATTTTGAACCGGATGTAATGTTTTACAAAATGAAAAATGACTTTTCTCCAAAAAATATTAATAAGAGCAATTTCATTTCTTTATTATTTTGAACAGATGGAAATAAAACTCCTTCAGATGGCCTGGATAAACGAGGTTGCTAAGGCTAAAGGGTAGTGGTTGTCATGGCTTGAAAGGTCGTGAGTTCGAATCCCACCCCGGATGTGGATGTTAGTACGCGTTCCCCCACCGTTAAGTTAGTCATCGCTATTTGACCGCACAATTGATAAGCGATCTTAAATATAACAATTAACATTCATTCACTTATTGTCTTTTATTTTGTTTCAAATTAAACTAGTGGTGTTGCAACAGCACATACATTCTCACATTATTTGTATCGGCAAAGAAAGGCATGCCAAGGTTGCGGGCAAGGCAAGAAGCTTCCTAGGGCTCGAGGGCACTACGTCCAGAAAAATTGGAGCGATATTTAAAAGTAAGGGTTGTACAAATCCCTCTGAAGTGGCGGTCCCCCACATGATACCTGGCCCAATACAGTCTTCAGGAGGAATTAGTTGACGGTTATTGTCACAAATTGAGCTATATTAATTCCTATTTTCTTTTTAACGCAAAGAAATAATCAATTAAAATGAAATATACATCAGTCCCATTTCAAATTTTCAATTGAGAGTAAAATTAAAATAAAAATTGAAGCAAAATAATCTTGCTTTTGTATTCCTGTTTACTGGAGAGTGATATAAAAGCATGAACATTCTACGTTAGGGTTAGAAGGTTCAACAGAAAAATATTCTTGTTTCTTGCCTGCACTGTCCGTCCGTAAACAAGATTTGTTATTTTATAGCGACTTGTTAATTTATTTCACATTATTGGTAAATACAATAAATAACTTTATGATTTAATAACACAACACAAAACGAAAACAAGGATAGAATTCGCCATTCAAACATATTTCTGTCACTTCGCAACGATGTTTGTATAAGGGAGAATTAAAAAACAAACAAACAAACAAACAAACAAACAAACAAAACAACAAACAACAAACAACAAACAACAAACAACAAACAACAAACAACAAATAAACAAATAAACAAATAAACAAATAAACAAATAAACAAATAAACAAACAAACAAACAAACAAACAAAAAACAAACAAACAAAACAAAACAAAACAAAACAAAAACAAATAAACAAATAAACAAATACAATAACAAAAATAAACAAATAAACAAATAAACAAATAAACAAATAAACAATAAACAAATAAACAAATAAACAAATAAACAAATAAACAAATAAACAAATAAACAAATAAACAAATAAACAAATAAACAAATAAACAAATAAACAAATAAACAAATAAACAAATAAACAAATAAACAAATAAACAAATAAACAAATAAACAAATAAACAAATAAACAAATAAACAGATGAACAATAACAAATAGAACAAATAACAAAACAAATAAACAAATAAACAAATAAACAAATAAACAAATAAACAAATAAACAAATAAACAAATAAACAAATAACAAATAAACAAATAACAAAACAAATAAACAAATAAACAAATAAACAAATAAACAAATAAACAAATAAACAAATAAACAAATAAACAAATAAACAAATAAAAATAAATAATAAAAAGTAGTGAAGAATGTAAACATAATACAATTTTCGGTTATTTGATAGAAAAATGCCGGCAAAAAAAGTTTTCGTACAAAGCCACTACTTTTTTTTAATTTATTACATTTTAAAAGGTTTACATGGTTCAGTTATAACAATAACTTTGTCACATGTATTGGTGGCTTAAAAACTAACTTACAGTAATTTTTTACAGCTAATACATTGGGTGACGAAACCTATTGACACCTCTATTCTATTTCGGAGAACAATTTTAGATTGACTGATTTATTGATTTTATCGTGTATCGTCAACTGCTTCGGTCATTAGTACCGTTAGTGTAGTGCATGTTTTTTTCTCGGGAGATGGCGGTGATCCTCCCCCGCTGGATGGCGAATGGCGAGATCCGGCACCGACCTACCGTCGGCTAGTGGGGTTTCCCCCTAACCAGGACTCTCCCACCAGCGGGGCACCGCCCCAGCCGGGACAAGCTCTACGCTTCCGACCGGTTTCCCGGAATATGTGATAGTGTGGTGCATGTTAGTGTATGAGTGTGTAGGAGGAGAGGATAGAACAAGGAAGAGGAAGGAAATATCGCGCGCGGTCCGTGGCCCGTTTGATAAGGTACTGCTACGGCATTCGCCTGGTGTTGATCAGAGAACCCACGGAAAAGTACCGATCAGAGCAGCGGTCCGCTAGAAATCTCCTCCAAACAGCAACTGAATTCGACCTAGTTGAAAAGCTAGTGTTGAAAATCCTGCCGCCGTCAGGACTCGAACCAAGGACCTCCCGGTCAGAGACGCTGCAGTGACGTCAGTTGATGCACTGAGCTACCGCTACCGGTAACAATTTTAGAAATACATGGAATGGATACTTGTTTTTGATTCTTGTATTGTGTGTGGGGTTTCTGCAAAGCGTGAATTCGGATAGAGAAGCCACTGTTCACCATCTTGCGCCGCTTTAGCTTGCTCATGAACTCCCTTTTCCAAATTTTAAGGGGAAATGAGCGCGGTGTCGGAGAAGTTGCCCATACCCGTGGGAGTGCGGACTCCCCAGGCGGGAAAGTAGCTCGTGCGGACGCGGTTTACCGTGCCTGAGCTAAGCAATATTATAAGAAAACTCGAACGTGCATTTACAATTTTTTCACGCTGTATTTCGAAGTCAGGTCTCAGGTCTAGCACACTAGTCACGTTACCCGTACATAGCTAGTCTCGGAGATGAAATTATTCTCTGGACATTAAAAAAAAGTGAAACGTTTGCATTTGCAATTTTCGAAAACATATTTTAGTTAATATAATTTCGAAAACTTATTTTGATGAACAATTTTATTGAAAAAATGCCGGAAATTTGTAATTTTCAAAAATGAAGAGAGTTAAAAAATTGACCCTGAGCCATTTTTGTAATCGTACTTCGATTCATTGGAGAAACTTGGGAATTCATTGGGGATTATTTGTATTTATTTTAAACAAAAATTGAACGCAATCTACTCAATAACAAATGACTTTTTTATAGATCGAATTTTAAAGAACACATTTCACCAAGGAAAAATACTGTATCACAAATGTTATAGTTTTGCCATGTTAAAGTTTTGTAATTATCCAAAATACAGCCTTTTATCCAAATAGAGCCCAGCGTCATTTTTAAGGATACTTTGCTTTATGTGAGAAAAAAAGTATTTTTCAAAAGTGCCTCTGTCACGCAAATACTACTCATCCGTTTGAAAAATTGTACTGGATATTTCAAGATCTGACACTAAAAAAAACTATTTAATTCAGCAAAAATCCTTCACAGGCAGAGACATGTTCTCCTTAAAATCGAAATATTAGTTTTAAATTCGCAGGGTCTCGGGTTCTGCGGATCGATTTAGGAAAATTAATTTTGGAGAAAACCATCAGAATAGTTTAGCCACCATATATATCATATATTTTGTACTTTTTATTTAAAATCACGTCAGAAACTCTACTTTAATACTCGAATTACTATCAAAATACAAACACATGAAACATGACTGTATTGCCCATTTCATGTTCTATGCATTGCTAATGAGAAAAATATCGTTTCATTTAAAAAATCAAAGATGATTAAATTTCACAAAAACTAAAAACATTTCAAACAATATTTCTACGGCATATTACTTGTCCCATTATTTCGTACTGTTTGAACGAAAACAGCACTTCAATATCGTGAACCGTCTAGAATTTATGGGAGTGGGTCATCCTCTACAGGTGAGTGACATTTGTATTGAATGAAATGAACTATTTTCAGATAATTAGTTTGTCGTTTCAAATCAAATATTGTTTTCTTTGAGAGTTGATCAAATTCAAGTAATTCTAAAGAAATTGGTCGCGCGATTTTCCCGTATATTTTTCAGGACCAAAGTCAGGGCACTTTTTCGTTACCCCCACTGTCTTGACACGGGTAGGGAAAGGGTCATAAGGTCGACATTAGCTTCTATAGCACGGGCACTAAAACATACGTTCGCCAAGGCTCCTAAACACATGGTCCCTACAAACATTTGTTTTCACCTCCCTGTAAACCAGCCCACTGACTCTCTCGCTCAGCATGTGCCTTCAGCGTGAAGTCACGCAAGGCACCGAGGCAGAATTACCCTTTTCGCCAGAGCAAACCTGGAATGACCTCCCTGATAAGTATTTTGTGTACCTTGGGCCTGGAACGCCTCTGCGCTTCGGAAGCTACCCCTTATCTGCAAAACGCGGCCACACGCTCCACGGAGCCCGCTCCCTCCGTCCTTCTGCTATCTTCCACGCTCAATTTCCCACATACTCTTCTTTTACTTTCTCCGCACCTCTCGTGCGCCATTCTCGCTAACGTCGAGGATGCCTCTGCACCGGCTTTGCTCTACACCAGACGGTTACCGGAGAAGGGCGGACGGACGCTTTTCCCAAAGTAGGGAATAATTGAGAAGAGCGATGCTGAGTGCGGGATGTGACCCGTTTCATCCGCAATTAACCTATGACGGTTGAAACTGTGAAAGTGCAGGATCAGCTTTGCGTGTCGGCGGAATTTGGTGATCGTAAATTTGGCATGAATTGAGACCACCAGGGAATGATTCAGGGTTCTGTGTTGCATACCGATTTATTTACATGCACTCAATTACAAAAAGAGAAAACGGCACAAATGTAATATACCATATACAATACACCATTAAATAATTCATTAGAAACAATAAACATAATTGCAGACATAAATATAAATCAAATCTTAAATAATGCGTTTTATCTCATTTTCTTAGACAGCCTTGTGCAAGTCGAAATAGAAATGCGAAAAAAGGGAGGATTGTTTTTGACGTTGATGAGTGATACAAAAAATGGCGTATTCCTACTCCCAAATGAATTGATCTTTCATAGTTAGGCCAAATAAATACTGGAATGACTCAAAGAGCTGAAAAATACATAAACTTTTTATTATATTTTTAGGAATAACTGCCAAGTGAGAAAAACTTTAAACAGTAAAATATACATATATAAAACTGTTAATGTTGCTAAATATCAATAATTTAACATTATGGTATCCTATTTTTTATTTAGACAATCAATGTACATGGTTAAAAAATTTTTTTTTTCTTGTAATACTAGAATATTTTTCGCCTCATTGAATTTGTATTGCACTATCTTAAGGTGTAATAAAATAAATAAATATATTGATATGTGATAATGAAAACAAATTTTGATGATATGTGGAATGAAGAAGTTAAATAGAAATACACAGTAAGCGGAGACGAAATTATAGAATAAAAAAGTATGAGTAAAAAATATGTAGAAAGTTCACAATAAACGAAAATGAAGTTTTATTTTTCATCTAATACTGTTTTCATTTGTAGAAAACTTCAATATTATCTAAAAAGAAACTAGACGTGCTACAGAATGGCATACTGTCGTAGCAATTTTTCTAATTTCCTTGGCGAGGTCTGGCCTTAACGTGTTGCTTAGTACCCTAGCTAGCTGCCATCTATCGTCGCCCAAATTACATTTTTAAAAAACTTTCTTAAGTTTTCGGTTTATTAAGAGTACAATCGAAATATGACTTCAAAAATATTAAAGAAGAGTAAAACCTCATCCTAAATAGAAATTTTCATTTAAAAAATTGATTGTTTTTAAAAAAAATTGTCGTTTTTAAGAAAATTGCGATTAAGCATTACTGTAAATGCAAAATTTGAAACTATCTTTCACAGGAATCTCTTGAATTTTCGAAACACTTAATTTTAAGTAATTTGAAGCACTTCCACTCCATGTATACATGTAATGATATACACAAGTTCATTGAAATGTGCATATTAATGGCGTCTAAATATTGAAAAAAAATATATTTGTGTAACTCTTGAAAAAAGAGAATACACCAAAATGAACTTAACGTTATATTAAACAGTACAATTAGCACTATCCATTGAAAGAATTAAGAGCCATTTTTGAGAAAATGGTGTTTGTGAGTTCCTGAAAATGCGAAATTATGAAAGAAAACTGTTGTGTTTTCTAGATACTTCATTTGACACTATTTGAAGTAAATGTACTCATAAGTATAATAATGAGACGAAATCGTCTCTAATGTAAATATTATCGACGTGAGAGACAAGTCAAAAAAATCCATTTTCATTTTTTTGGGGAAAAACAGCAACAAAAGAATAGAGCAATATAGCGTTTATATCTTCGTATACGATGACATAATATAGGGTTCATTTAGCAATAGCACTACCAAATAGTTAAAGAAAAATTGGGAGAAGCATTTGGGTAGAGCATGTTTTTGTATTTTTTTAAATAACAAATGTTTCACGCTCTATATCACAAAAACTACTAAAATTTTCAAAAAGGCTACATGACCTTAATGAAAGAACTATTTACGAGCAACAAATTGCATTTGAAGGAAAATCCCCTATCTTCAATTTTATAGTTGTAGGAAAACGCTGAAAAATTGAAAATTTTGCAAGTTTCGAAAATTCCGAGTTAACAGTGAAAATAGGATCTATGCCTCCTTTGTAAGGCATTTTAGTAAGTATTTTACTATATTACTGCAAGAAATTTAAAGAAACAATTTGGAGCCGTCTTTGAGAAAATTTCCGTTGTTTGAAAATGTTGCTTGGAAGAGCTTAATGAAAGTCCCCCCAAACTTTAAAGAATGTTTTTAAAAATTTCAAAGCTTCAACTAGAGCCAGATGGACAGGGGTTTCTTCAATTTGGAAAAGATCGTACTTGTGCTTTAGGCGCGACAGACAGACACACAGACAGACACACAGACACACACAGACACAGACAGACACAGACAGACACAGACAGACACAGACAGACACAGACAGACAACAGACAGACAGACACAGACAGACACAGACACGACAACAACAGACAACAGACAAGACAGACAGACAGACACAGACAGACAGACAGACACAGACAGACACGACAGACAGACAGACAAGACAGACACAGACAGACACAGACAGACACAGACATACACGGACAGACACAGACAGACACAGACAGACACAGACAGACACAGACAGACACAGACAGACACAGACAGACACAGACAGACAGACACAGACAGACAGACACAGACAGACAGACACAGACAGACAGACAGACACAGACAGACACAGACAGACAGACACAGACAGACAGACACAGACAGACAGACACAGACAGACAGACACAGACAGACAGACACAGACAGACAGACACAGACAGACAGACACAGACAGACAGACACAGACAGACAGACAGACACAGACAGACAGGCAGACAGGCAGGCAGGCAGGCAGGCAGGCAGGCAGGCAGGCAGATAGACAACAGGCGGACGGACGGACGGACGGACGGACGGACGGACGGACGGACGGACGGACGGACGGACGGACGGACAGACGGACGTTTTGAAAAAAAAAAACACTTTCAGTATCAGGAGACCCCAGAAAGTGTATTTTCGTTGAAATATCGAAATTGATATTCCGCAGCATCACACTTTTCCTATACTATGTATATTACTTCCATATATACGTATGTATACGAGAAAGTAAAAAGGATACCCAACAGTGAAATTATTGATATTGAGATAAACGAAAGTTCTAAAAATACCATCATTCATCGGCTGTGTAATAAAACATGAGAAGCACAGTCTGACATTACGTCCTACATCAGCCCACATCTTATATATTCTGCAGCAGAGTATGCTTCCCAAGTGTGGAGGAATTCGTCTTATGCGAAACTGGTAAATACTGAACTCAGTGGTCGTTATTGTAAAAAGTTTGCCAGGAACAACATGAAGTATAACGTATTAGATCAGCAGTCCGTATTAGATAAAGGGTGTAGCACCTCCAGATAGAGAACTGACCGCTGAAACCGAGAAAAATAAGAAAGAAACAGACTACCGGCACCTCGTGTTTGAACACGAACTTCCCCCTACACGCCTTCAAAGAACTTTCTGCAAACAAACCCGCTTCCCATCTCACCCAACAATTCTGCGCTGCAAACTCACTGACACACTTGCGCCAAGTGGTAACACTGAACACAAACTTTCAGAAATTAATTGTAATGTATTGTTAAATACATGTAGCACCCAATTCTTTTATACAATTTATTCTGGAATGCGCCGTTGCCCCCATCGGTGTTTTTCGGATCCCAGCACGTCATTAGTGTGACCTCGGTGTCGGAAAGGAGCCAATATTATTTTCATGTGCTCAATGACCACTGTAGACGTGCTCTCCTTGAGAGTTTTATTTAAAAAAAAAAAAGAAATCTGTTCACCACCATAGTTCACAATAATTTATGTTTTGTAAACTATAAAAAAGACGCAGACAAGAATAACTCTCACAACCTAATATCAGAATTCATTGAAGTTGTTTTGCAGTAGATATCAATGATATCTATCATCACTTCGCGTCCACAGGACTTCAATCAAGAGGAGAAATTATACTATAAACATTTTTATAGCCTAAAGTAAAGAAAACCCACTGCTCTCTTTCAAAAAAGTATCACAGTTTTCTTAAGAAAGCTTCGGATGAGAATTGTATACTGCACAATATTATCTGCTCTAATATTAAAATAATACCAACGTCACAAATCAAATGCTTTTGAGTAAGACCATTTTAACCCGGGAGATGTCACGTGGGAGAATTTGAGCCCTAGGCTTTATTTTTTCATGTACACGTTTGTGCGAGAATATTGTATACTCTTGTGACATTCGATACCTTTCCCTTAATCTTTCATCTGCAAAATTCATTACTCGTCCCATCATTGAAGACTCTCTCAATTCTCAGAAACTTATTTTATCTCGTGGCACAAGCAGAGCGGTCATCGGCTCATCGCCCTCGGAGACGTTGCGATAAGGCTATAATCAACGTTCTGGAAGACAACATTATTGATACATCCAGGAATCCTAGAAACAAGACTTCCAGACGGGAGCATTGCATTCTCCATTAGTTTATACAGAGATCAATACTAGGATTTGCATTGAGAGCTGACATCTAAGATATTACAATATTTGCATTCAGAACAAACACAAGAAGTTCCAGAAAAGAAAACCAACAAAACAAAATGTGAAATTTATCCAAGAAATTTCGACGTAAAAGGATCACGTGATTGAGAAAAGTGCCAAAATATTATAAATAATATTCATTGTTTGTTTGAAATCATTGTAAAAATATTGCTGAATTGTACACATACATTTCAAATTATCGTTTAAATGTTCTAATGTTTATGAACTTTTGGATTATGCGAATGGAAAAAAAAATTATTATATGCATCGATAAGCGTTTGAAATGTTATTAATTAATAACAACGACAACAACAACAACAAAATAATAACAATATTATTATTATTATTAATATTATAATATAAATAATAATAATAATAATAATAATAATAATAATAATAATAATAATAATAATAATAATAATAATAAAGTAGTCCGTTAATGAAATTACAGATGTAACAGTAATTTCAGTTCCGAATTGTATTAATTCATGATGTCACAAGACCGCTATGAAACAAAAGTTACTCGGGGGTCCGTTTTCTCTCAAACAACCCGTTACATTCTTAGGTAAGATTCGATCTCTCCCGGGTTAATCACAGAGATTCGTGAATTATTAATGTATGCTCAGATTGATTCTCTGCAAACAAAGCATTGCACTGCAAATGCTCTTAAATAAATTTCAGCTTACAAAACCCACTTCCTGTGACTCTATAAACATTACGTCTTCTTTGACCCTTTATCCAGGGCTGGGTCAGGGCGAACCCTTACTCAGAAAACGCTTTCGAAAGCCCCTCTTGTTCCAGCGTCGACAGACCTTGAGTGTGTGTTAGCAGACGGCACTCCACTCTACCTTCCAACGCCAAATTAACGTTCGTTTCTCCTTCTCACTTGCCCAATCGATTTCGCCTCGACAAATACCCCCACGGCGTACAAGCGCATCTCCATGTCTCCCCCAGCGTGTGAATGGCAGAATGCTAAGCAGTCGTTCAGAGACAACTCAATACCCTCAGCATAGCATCTCTACAGCCTGCTTTCCCGGTCTGTTCGTTGAATTAATTAATGGGTTTGGTATGGAAATAAAAAGCGTTCACTTACTTTCGAGAAATGCAAGAGGATGCTTCTCCACGATGGGACTGAATGTTCAGGATACTCGTAAATTAACCCTTATCCGGGTACCGGTGTCTGTTGGATACTGTGGGGTATATTTACTGTCATGTAAACTAAAAGGTTTCTGTTTGTGCGCTTTAGTGACTTTATTTCTTGTTTATCTGAGCGTCTTTGGATGACATTCCACTAAAATTTATCAATAAACTATAGTGAAAATATTTATTTAATATAAAGGTAAAGTAACCGGGCAAGAAGTGTCCGAAGGACACTAATATACTCTTTTGGTAAGAGGACAACGGTTGTTGATTTCCATTTTAACACAACAAACAACTTAACACTTTTTTTTATTATGTCTGTTGGTTGTCAAACGCCGGATTTAATCCATCATTATCTTCAATATCGCCAAATCCATCATTATCTTCAAATTCTACAAAACTTCAAACAATAGGTGCGTAAAAGGTGAAGAAGAGAACAGAAAAAACTTTGTACAGCAGTGTCTGTCGGACACTGCTTGCCCGGATATATTACGAAAGTACCTTGCCCGGAGAAGGGTAAAGAAAGTTATGCACTGACGAGATATTTTTTCCACTGCATTGGTATTCTATTCCTGTCAAATAATTAGTATTTTATTGTAATATTTACTGTAGTGAAACAACAAAATTAATTTTGATAATAGAGCTCCTTATCAAATTTCTAGAATTGTTTTAAAATGATTTAAAACTGCTATAAAACGATAAGTATCCGTTAAGGATTGAGGGAAATTCCTGAACCACGCAGGTTAGAAGTTTATATAACAGAATAATATACATTTTAATATAAACATAGTTTGAAAATAAAAATTACTTGATTTCATCAAATACACATAATGTGATTTCACATATTAATTTTCAAACTGTCAGAACATACCCAATGACAAAAACCTAAATGCACAATCTCCTAAACATTGACTGATAGAAAGATTATTGCATTATGAAAAGAAGATATCGACTTTCTACATATGATCAGTTATTCTCTCGTTTGATGTTAATTTCTTGATATAATCATTACTCAGTCTTTGCAACATGCTCTCAATAATATAGGTATAAGAATGGAGAGAGAAAATGGAAACGTCCACTTAGGGACGTAAACAGCGTAAATATGTCTATTCATGTCACATAGTTATTTTAAAAAATTAGGGTGATATTTAACTCAATGATACAAATTTTCAAATTCATTTTTGATGGCAAAAATACAACACATTGTATGAAAATTAATGACGTTTGTAACTTTAGCTGCCAGGGTAAATTATTTTCATGTGTGCACAGAGAATTAACTTCCGGAAACGACTGAAGATTACAATAATACGTCAAAAGCAAGTGTGACAGCGCTTTCAAAAATATTCATGGAGGAGTGGAAGACACGTTGAATTTTAATGCTTCAAATATTACAAAACTCTACCCAAGCGCCTAGTCTACAAAGTCAAGGAGAACCAAACACAATTCTATGACCACTTTTTCGCACCTTTAGATGGCATTTGTACCGAGTTGATCGCTCCTATTGAATTTGCCGAAACCCATTAAACTGAGATAATATTAAAATATAGTTATGAACGTGCTTTAGTGTAAAAGAACAAAAGGCATTCACATTCTATATGATCGAAGGGAATTATATGAATGTGGCAGGGATTAGATAGATACTGTAACCTCTCCTCAGGTTGTCAATTAAATATTCATGGATTCGGGGCTCTTTATCAATGAAGATTTTGAAAAAACAAACACATAGTCATAGTCACAGAACATTTATAATTGGACTTTTCATTGACATTTATCAAAACACAGAATGTCACTCCACAAACAACGATAACAAAACACACACACAAACATTACACAATAAAAAAAATATCCCCAAAACAACACAAACAAGTTTCACTCAAATTTAAACAAAGCTTTATTTGCTTCTGAAGACAATCATTTGTCCATTTGCTAGTTTCTTTATGACTACAGCAAGAATTGAACACTAGCACTAATCAGATTTCAAAAGAAAATAAAGGTTGATATGATAGTAAATTACTATTCACTCAATATTACATTCCTAATTACTTCTGACAAACTGGTGTATACGTATAAAAACACTAACTGATTTATTATTTCTTTAGGTGCAGAATTAATTGCAGGTTATTTTTCCGAAATGATTCTTAAAATACATCCCACCCAGAAGATCTAAATGGAACAAGTGAATGCCTTTTCAGAATACTGTTCTGTTTCAATGTTAACAACACAACGACTTTTATTCAGTAAATAAACTCCACATAAACACATGTAATCACCTCTGAGATCAACATGAACACATCCTTGAAATTTTTACAAGTGTTTAAATGTTAGGCTGAAATACATATAGAAATGTAACCCATTATGACTCTTCTCTCATATTATACTTTTACATAATCATTATAATAGGATAAATTATCTAGTCTTGCACTCTTTAAGAGAATTATACAAGCAAAGATGAAGCATAAATATGAAGGTCTCCTTCCATAATACACTGAATTTTACTCAATGCCTAATTTGCAAAACTTAATAGTCACATAGTAATTACAATAACATTCTGTAATACTCTCGTTTTGTTCAGAAGGAACTGTGATTCGTTACGCACATTATTACAGACCACATGTTCCACGTGCCATTGCCCAAGCGGAAACAGTTTGTAAATGTTAGCCTCTATTTACAAAACTTCTTGGATTCGGTCTTCTTTTAAACGAGTCTATTGAATGTTTATACTATTTAACAGAAACTGTATTTTCTAACTCAATGCATTCTATCAACCGAAGCACTGATCACAATCTATACTGCATTAACAAAATGTAGAGCACTAGTACCTTTCTTTCTTAATATAACCTCATTCTACCTCGTCTCGAATCCAAGAAGACCGTTTCACTCCAGCCGTCCTGCCTAGTGACGTCTCAACGGACGGTTGGGGAGAACCCTCTCCCTACCTCCGGTACACCCCTCCTTCATGGAATAAACTAGTGTCGTCATAGCGGCAGCGGAGGCGCCAAATTCGTTATGTTGAACATTCGAATGGTCACAATACGAAGGCAAAATACAGCAAAAATAATCCGGACAAAATTAAGAACAAAATAGACGAAAAAATTATAGAAGAACAACATGGCTTCAGAGTGGGCACTTAAGGAGCTGACAACATATTTACGCAAAAACTAGCAGTGGAGAACAAAACAAGGCGATGTTAATTTCATTTTTATCGATTTCCAGGAAGCATCTGTTGCAAGAGTTAGGCAAGAAAAAAATTATTCTAAATAAAATGTTAATTCATGTAACACAAAACCTTCATAAATATAATACATCTCAAATAAATATTCAAAACATGCTCTTTCATCCATTTCCAGCGAGTAAATGCCTTCAACAAGACTATTGTCTGCCCCTTATTTAACAAATAAGAACGAAAGCCGTATCCCATTTGCCGTTGTAAATAGATTTTATTTCATGGCAGCGAATATTTCTTTTATTCGAGTTTTAAATCATTATTTTAAGCGCTTTTCAAATCATCATGCTAAAAGTGAAAATAGCTTCATAATATCTTCGAACCATTCTGAGAACACATGTTATGGGGTAAGAATTTCCTCCACAAATGTGACAGAAAATCGAAAGAGATCTTCTTGCGTATTTAACAGCATAAGAACATATTTTGTGTCCCAGCAATGAACACGTGTGTTGCAGCACAACTTGAGTTGTGGATTGCAAGTGAGCCCACGGTTTACTTTGTACAGTAAAACGTGCCCAATGCGAAAAATCTGTCTAAGGTGAATATGAATCACGGTCAAACATTAACACTACAGTATAGCATTGCATAACGCGCCATCTTGTCTAATATGAAAGAAAAAGAAAAGAAAAAAGGTGGTTCCTTGAGATTCCGCATTGAGAAAGTTTTACTGCATCATAATCGGCAACATTTTGTTCTCATTATAAAACATTTTGAAGCAGGCTTGAGGAATTCTTTAACTAGGAGTATCAGACATACGGC
Source organism: Teleogryllus oceanicus (assembly GCA_964035755.1). Classification (NCBI taxonomy): domain Eukaryota; kingdom Metazoa; phylum Arthropoda; class Insecta; order Orthoptera; family Gryllidae; genus Teleogryllus; species Teleogryllus oceanicus. The sequence continues at coordinate 285,975,853 of CAXIVR010000001.1, forward strand.
GTTCTAGGCCTATGGTTTCTTATAAATGGTACAAACGTTATTCTGTAGCGTTTTTATGCGCGGTTAGGTCAAATAAGCAGAAAATGGTGATCAGAGTTACACTACTTTATTTAACAAATTCATATATTTTTTAATTTTCCTTTCTGAAGCATTGTTAAGAATATAGTATAGGTAAATGGTTGTACGAACTAAACCCGCGAAAAGAAAAAGAATTAGAGGTACATTAGAAGCCTTGTGGTCTTTAAAAATGTTCAGTTACAGTTTTCGATGTTTACATGTACGAGAGATATTCACAAAATACATTTTGTATTGTAAGATCAAAAAGATATAAGCATATATTTGAAGGTATGGTGATTTCTCTGCCCGAAATAGTTTCCAGAGGAGACGTATATAAAGATTTTTAAGCTCGACCCTAGAGAGCGGAGCCGGGGCGGCGGTCAATAACCACTGCAGAAATTACAATCCTTACCTGCGTTCAGTCATGTGCATGACGCTCTTACAGCTAGAGTTCTACGGCATGTTTTGCGACGGATAGTGCCCATGGCAACATTCGGCAAAGGCGAATATCCGGATATTTACGATCACCATTCTGAGCAGTCGCACAGTACGGACCTCCGCGTTCTGCGAAATGCTTCATTGCTGCCCTCTGATTAGTCAATGTGAAAGTTCTGTAATACTAGTGCTAAACAACACTTACAAACTTTGTGATGCGTTTTAAGTGATTAATTCTACATGAGCAACCCAAATCGCTGGCATAGGTCTGCGCATTACAAATATCCTAGTTCACGCGTACTCAACCGATATCGTATACCAGGAAAACGTTAGTGAAACAGCAATCCAACCAACTCCAGCGCAACTAAAATATCAACTTAAATACCTGTTCCTTCCACTACTATCGTCTCGTCAAATGCACTGATGCAACCTAACAGCAATATTTAGCTTCCACAAAACCAGGTTTGTAATTATCTCCCGGCTGAAGGCACTGCGTTTCCTTCCAGATGTGATGCTCTTACCAATGCACATATAAACTTCGAAAGCGCAGTGCTAACTGATGTCATGCGATTCCGATAAAAAAAACACAAAAAGGTAGTAACAAACCAAAGAAATGAATTTCATATATGCACAAAAACACATTTGATCTTCAAAGGTGTCAAAAAGAATATGAATCTAGTTTCATTGTTAAAAATCTCACTGATTCCAAAACCCCGAAAACATTAGAATCCCACCATCCCTATAAACAATATTGAAAGTATTATATATTGAAACATTAACATAAAATCTCGTTACTAAACAGTTCACTTCAACCTTCGGTAATAGCAAAACTGAAATTAACTTCTACGAAATAGATAATTTTAGCAAAGCAATTAAATAATATTTGATCAGCACTAACCCATACATCTAGTTCCACACCTGCCAAAATCTACCTCCCCCCCCCAAAAAATCAATAAAAACATTCACCGCTTCGAGGAAATAATATTTCAACATTTAAAAAATACTGTAAGACTCATATCAGTGTTGCCAGATACAATATACCTATTCTGTGAATGAATCATCTAAGTGTATTAGATAAACAGCTGATATACTGATTTTCCAATAATGCGTCAAAAAAGAGTCGCGGAAGCGGATTGGCAGCTCAGAGTGCACGAAGCGGCCACCTCAAAACAAGAACGAATGAGAACCTTTCTCTAGATTCGTTGCTCGGACACAGAAACGGACAAGGAAGTATTCGTGGATCAGATTGTACTACGAACCACCACGGAGCGATTGGTCAAGTGATCTTTTTCTTACCTGGAATTCTGACAACGAATCCGAACGCATCTTTAACAAAGACATAATTCAGACGCTCATATTGTACGAGCCTTTTCTTTTCCAATCTTGATTTGCATCCACTTCCTACCATTGTACTTTGAATGGATTGCACGGGAATTCGAACTGAATGGAACTGGACGACGGAGACGTGAAAGGGGGAGGGGCTATGGCACATTGAACGTAACAGAAGGTACGGCATCGACGAAGGCTCCACAACATGGGAACACAGGGCAGAGGAACGAGGAGTCGCACCACGGAGCAACGCAAAGGTAGAAACCTGCGTTTCTTCTACTGAATGAGGATCAAAATCCCTAAGGCACGTCGGCGAAACATGTAGGATGTCTCTTATATATGCTTTCTGTAGTCTACGTTTGTCAGAAACTTTTTCGCTTATAAATAACCAGTTAGTTCAATAAAAATTTACCATGTTATAAAATATGTTGTAGGAATTGTTATTTAGAGCATTTCTTAATTAAAAGCGACGCTAAGCTGGGCAGAGATCATTATTTTGGGAGGGGGGGGCGAGATTTGCAGATTTAAACCAACACTATTTTGCGAGTCCTTCAGCCAACAGTTGAAATATTTTAATTTTTACAGTAATTTTTGAAAATACAATTTGCTCTTGTGTATGGTTCGGTGCATGGTTCTCTATTCACTCTAAAGCATAAACATGTAAAGCGATTTTTGAGAAAATATGGTTTACATGTTTTTGGATTATTGACACGATTTGATTCATAACTACGTGAAAACCGCAAGTATTTTGAAACAACTGTTCATGAAATTATATGAAGTATAATTATTATGACAAATTGATACCATTTAGAAAACCCAAGAAAAGGTTTAACTTTTCCAGTTTTAGAAAATGCGTTGTTTTATTAAAACTATATATTTTACCGTACGTAAAAGGGCTCTTTGATCTACTTGAATGAGACATTGAAAGAAAATATTTCGAATCATTTTCGAGAAATTCGAATTACTTTCCGAGCTAGACGACCGTGATCTAGAGGAAAACATATTTCCACACGTTTCCCGAAAGGTATTTCGAAATGTGAATCAAGCCTGAAAGCCTGCTGCTAGAAACATTGCTTCAATTTCGAGATAATTTTGAAAATGTCCTAGTTGCTTAATACCGCTTAAATTTAAAAGATTTCTAATACACAGTTCAAGTTGTAAGCCACATCAATCAGATAATATCAATGTTTGAATCATCTCTGTGTATGTGTTGGGCACTAATATAACCACGTGTGAGGTATTGAACCACTTAAATATTTATTGTATTTTCGGATCCCATTATCCAAATATAATTGAATAACCGAACTTCCAGAAGAGTATACCTCATGGCAAAGTAAAAATGGTATAAATTGAACAAACAATGGTATACATTTACAAACGTTATGTCTGCCCTAACATTTAAAAAATATATACAGGATGAATTGTATAACAACCTTCCCCAAGTCACTTAAAAATAGGTTTTGTTTCAGAGTCACCGGCAGTCGACGTGCCAATTTCATGAAAATCACATCTGAAGGTCACGTGGTGGCCGGTCCTGCAAATCTAGTATCAGAGGAATTTGCCAGTAGTCCTCTCGCCGGCGGGTGGCGTGGACCCCCAGCCGCTGCCGTTGCTGTTGCCGTTGCTGTTGCTGTTGCTGTTGCCGCCGCCCGCGGTGTCTGGCGGCGCCTGCGGACCGCCGTGAGTTCCAACCGCGCTGTGGGGTGGGACGAGGGCTGCGGTGGTGGGAATTAGGGGCACTTCCAAAGCTACGGCCGACCAATTCGGTCGATTCGCCCCGTCTAACTACTCTTGCAGCGCATGTGGGCTCGCAATATAACGCATATTAAATCGTTTAAGAGAGGGCAATGGAAAATGATGGGGATGGAATTTCAGAACCGCAAAAATTCAACAGTTGATCTGTATTTCATTCGTTTTTTTTTTTCAAACGTTGCTAATTTGTTTGCAACATGTATCAAAGGCTAACAGACGCACCGTTATTTTTGTCGAGTTATGATGGTGATGATAAAAACAACACACAACTGATTTCAGTAAAGCGATAAATGACGCCGCTGACTTCTCTCCACTGTAATGTCTAAGATTGGTAATAAAGTCTAAATGAGAATAAATCTTGCTTAAAGAAATTATAATTTTGATGTTTTGAGATTTGATGAAGGCAAATACGGTGTTCCATTCAAAACTGTATTTACGAATACACAAAAACTAATATTTTAATGAAGTAATAATAGAGATTAAAGTTTATTTTTTTATTTCCATGACGGCAGTAACCCACGCAATTTTCACTCCGGGCAATCATGTATGTGGATGTTGCAGATATTTTATACTTCACTGTTTCTGAAACACTGTATACACAAATTTACGATACGAGCTTTAAATTGTACGTTTTTTTTGGTCCGGGAAAAGCAAGAAAGAGAATAGGTAGAGGCAACGACAATAAAATTATTTCCGAAGCCTCTATTACGTATTTTCATCTCCGTAAGTATCGATTGATACAGGAATTTGCCTTCACTGGAGTAGTATCTGTCTCTACTCTTCCTTAAAAATTAATTTCAGAAGATGAAATAGTAACAATTGGACCAAGAAGAAGTAAAAAAATAATTTACGTCTGGGAAATTATTCTGATTGTCGCAAGTGCTGTATATTCTTTATTAAACATGATTAGTAATTGTATAATATCAACGATACACGTACATTTCGAAGAGAAAGAGACCGGACGTTTCCTACGATCTTCAAAATTTTGTCAGGTGGAATTATCACTAAATATGAGATATTATTACAGAGATCGGATATTCTTGTGACACCTCAATTAAAGATCATTAAAGAATCGTGACATTCAGGTAAGCTTTTCACAAAACTTTGTGAATAAGCTGATGTAATGTATTTCGCGTCAGTAAAAAGTGAAGCGAAATTAGGAACGCTAAGAAAGATGATGAGAGTTGCAAGGGAGATGACGAAAGTTGTAAGAATGGAAGATAATGAAAATTAAGAAGTACGGTAGTCAGTATACGCGATGTTACTCAAAAGGCTGGTTTTTCCTTTCGATCAGAACGTTAATTTAAAATTTGTAATCTATCAACAATCCACCTTGGCGTTCAGGTTGAAGCGAGATAATACAAATAGTTTGGCTAAGAGCTATGTCTCTGTCCGGGTAGGAAGATCTACCAGGGATCAGAAATTGGACTAAAATAGGGAATCCTTGCATGTATATAAACTACATGCCTAAAGTATTTGACATCAAAATATGCTAGAAAGCCGTGACTGCTGATCATTAAGGACTGCAAGCCAGCAACTGCAAACACAAACATGGATTTCGAAAAAAATGCTTCATGTTTTAAACTTACTCTAAATCGACTCTTTTTATTTGTGCCGACCACATGCACAAGTTCTGATGACAAAATTAATTCCATATACTCGCTTAAAAGAAATACTGATAAATATGAGGAAAGTTATTTTGATATAGTGTTCTTATAGGTAGAAAATTTGTAACTTAGATCAAAATTGAAAATCGAGAAAAATGACTATTGCATTTGGCTTGATGTAATTTCAAAGTATAAATATTTTACTTTATACGTATTTTAGACATTTCGAAATCATCAGCGTCACAACGTCCATGAACAGGCAGGTTTTTACTTACTTTCGAATTCAGCACCAGTCGATTTACCCCTACAGTTTTCAACAATGCGCCTAAATACTTTAAGCAGTTTAGCTACCATTTCTTCATCAGCTGGCCCAGCATCCGGGGTCGGTAAATCATAACTGACGGAAACTTATTTCGAGAAACTTGAGGAGTCTTGCATAACATTTCGCAAACAAATGTCTACTCAACTTTGAGTCCACGGTTGCTCCCGAAATGAAAATGAAAGGCGAAGGGAAGGGATAAAAGTCATTCCCCTTGTGGAGGTCGACCAACAACTCGGGAAAATTGTGTTACGAAATTAGTTTGTTTAAGAGAAAATATTCTATTATTTTCATGCAAAATGGCGTTGGCCGTACAGAGCGGATAAAGCGTGCTAAAATGGAACGAGTGGAAAACAAAGACAAGCTTTTCCGTTCAACTTGTAAATCGAATCCGCCACGTCTACTAATAGGTTCCAATCACAGACTTGCCTCAAGGCTGATGAACATTCATCCCCAAAATATGAATTTCTTAAACGCATAATTGCTTTTCATTTTACAAGTACTTCTCTCTTCAAAATTGTACGGTAAAATTCGTCCATTACATTAAATTCGTAGTAACTACACAAAAACCCATTATACAACCACCACATTAGAAATTACCATTTAGGGGATTATTTCAGGTATACCATGTAGAAATATTGATCAAAAGAAAACTTCAATCACACTATTTGACCAGAAATTAGAACAAATAGCAAAAATTATTGGTTATACTATGCTGTTCAAATCTGCAGCTGCAACAAATATTTAAAAGAAAATATAATTTTTAATATTTCATTTTGTAATCAGTTTATCCTGGCGGGCGGTAATGAGGTAAACAGTGATGTGAAAAATAAATACATTAAAAAGGTCCCACTCGCAAAACGGAAATATAGAAATGTAAATATCACGGAAGGAAACTGTGGTAAATGCTCGCAAATAAGCTTCATCTATTACGTTTCACTTCATTCAATACTTAAGACGAAAAAAAGTATAATAATTATCAGATTTTGGGGACAAAATATCGCCCAGAATATTACTTCTCTTTAAACCATGTAGTGTGTTATCTAAGGTACGATACAAATGTACATTATTTTACAACACTTTGCCAGATGACATTAAACGATTAAATTCAATAGAAAAGTTTAAATCCCAAGTGAAATCGTTTCTGCTGCATAACTGTTTCTATACAATTAGAGACTATACTGAGCATCACAAGAAAAGTAACATTAATTTTAACAATGATACATAATGCATTATTTACCATTTGGACTGTATAAATGAGTATAAACAACCTGTAACAACTATTGTACTACAACTTCCGGGTCAATGACCCCCATCTCGATCAGGTTTTTCGTCCAGTTTCCCTGATCCATTGAGCAAATGCTGAGATGGCCCCTTGTTTTTGCTTCTGGACATAAATGTAACTTCATTTTCTGTGCACGTCTTCTAGAATTCAGTGGGAAATACAATTGTTCAAATTATCGTTTCCATGTTGTCGCGGCAGGAATTAATAAGAGCCAAAATTTATTGCTTATTTATCCTTGAAAATAGATTTTATTACATGGGAGTTTTTTGTTTTTTTTCTCCCTTTCAAAAATTCAAAAATTCAAAATTTATTGCTTATTTATTTTTGAAAATAGATTTTACTACATGGGAGTTTTTGTTTTTTCTCCCTTTCAAAATTCAAAATTTAAGTAGTATATGACTTAGTGTAGGGATCACAGAATTTTGAAAATGTGCACACAATTCACTTTTCCCCATAGCACGTCATACGCAGTTTTTAACTGTTTTTTTGACGTAAAATAAATAAAATAAAATAAAATAAAATAAAATGGTATTGTTGAGAATGACCTGAAACATTATCCTAACCTGCTGGAAAGCAGCAGTCACTGGTTACAGATTGTAAGGCTATTTTCAAGATATACATTATTTGGTAAATTTTTAATCTCCATGTTCGTGCTTAATAATTTAATTCATTTTCATGAGTGTTACCATTATTTCTTCCATGTGTAAATGTTTGAACTTTGGACTTTTTTCACATATTACGTTTGAAAATATTTACGGAACTAAGAAAATACACATCTTCCTTGGCATTCTTAACTCTCATGACGTCAATTGAAAATCAGAGTGTTACTTGTCAGGAGTGTTACCAAGTGTTCGGTATCACTCACGAGAGAAAGGCAAAACTATGGAATCGCACATAACAATTATATGACAAATTGTACTTAGAGTCCTGTACAATAAATATATTTTTAAAGGCCGAAAAAGTTTTAATATCCACTTTTAATTAAGAAGTTACAATGATTTCTGTGTTGAAAACGAGCGTCAGATTGAACTGAAAATTTTATTTCCCGCTCTCAAACACATGAACTTGAAAATAATAAAGGTAAACAGCGGAGCTCTTAAAATAATATATTATATCGGTATGACTAGCAGTCGATACTGTTGCGGTAACATTAGCGTTCTTGCCAAGCTTTCGAACATTCAAGGGTTCGATTTCCAGCTGAAGACCAATTTCTTGGTATCCCTTCAACTCCAAATTTTAAAAATAAATCTTGTTGGGATCTTTTACAAATTATGGGCTACATATTCTTGATGTTTAAGAAAAATATATATTTTGCTGTATTCTATTCTTCAATAAGGATTAAAATTAAAGTTTCCAGCAATTTTCATTAATATTGTTATTACGAATCAATATTGTTCTTAACTCACTGTTTTTGTTTTGTTTTGATATTTATTCCCCAAATGAATGATAGGTACTTAAAAATATTCAAAAATTATATAATGAGTATTACAATCAACCTGATCTTATTTTTCTGGAACACGAACTGGAATAACTGTCGACATTAGCAAATATAGTACACAAGTTCTCCGATGTTGTAGATAATATGCTACTGATGTGTTGACTGGGTTATGAAGTCCTGTGTACTCAAAGTGTAAAATCCAACTCTATTTTTAATGTGCGCGGAATGTAAATTATTGTAACACTTGTCAGTTCAAACAGTCTCATACCTAGAAGCTGAACCACGAACAAGCTACATAATGGTATAATTCTCAACTACTTAAGATTTTACCATTGCTATGGAACACACATCTACTCCAGAAATGAATCGATGATTTGAACAGGGAAATGAGTCCTCCTTCCACAGTTCTTAGAGATACAAACAAACAACCTAATAACATCCACAGTTGGTATGTGGTACATTTATGTTCTACATAAAAGTTGTAACTAGTCGTTATTGATTGTTTGGGCTACTCTGCAACTTAAAACGCACTACGTAGTGTAAAGAACCGATTTTATACCCTGAAATAATTTCCTTTACAAAATTATTAAAAAATATTTAAAAACACTTTTTGAAATTACTTCATTGATCGACTTATGAAGCAATATTATCATAGAATAAATATTTAATGATATGAATTAACAAGGAATCTTATGAAATTAATAATATCAGCAACTACTACTCATCATCGATTTATACTTGAGCAATTTTGCAAATTAGGACGTGCCTTCCCTTTCGCCAACCTGAATGAGTACTTGACAAACCCATTAATATATGTATTCATGTGCCACAAGATAACTAGAATATTCTCTGTCATACGTTAGCTACTTGGAAAGAATCGCACAAGGCACACAATGAGGACTGCTAGGACGAGCAGGAGACCTGATTTATTTATTTATTTTAAAAAATAAGGGAGAAAAAAAACAAAAAACTCCCATGTAATAAACTCTATTTTCAAGGATAAATAAGCAATAAATTTTGAATTTTGAAAGGGAGAAAAAAAAACAAAAAACTCCCAAAAAATTTTAAGGAAATAAGCAATAAATTTTGGCTCTTATTACTTCCTGCCGCGACAACATGGAAACGATAATTTGAATAATTGTATTTCCCACTGAATTCTAGAAAACGTGCACAGAAAATGAAGTTACATTTATGTCCAGAAGCAAAACAAGGGGCCATCTCAGCATTTGCTCAATGGATCAGGGAAACTGGACGAAAAACCTGATCGAGATGGGGGTCATTGACCCGGAAGCTGTAGTACAATAGTTGTTACAGGTTGTTTATACTCATTTACACAGTTCAGATGGTAAATAATGCATTATGTATCATTGTTAAAATTAATGTTACTTTTCTTGTGATGCTCAGTATAGTCTCTAATTGTATAGAAACAGTTATGCAGCAGAAACGATTTCACTTGGGATTTAAACTTTTCTATTGAATTTAATCGTTTAATGTCATCTGGCAAAGTGTTGTAAAATAATGTGCATGTATTGTATGTGAATTTTTTGTAATGAGCTGTTGATACTGTCACCTGATGAATATGATTTCTACGTCGTGATTTCTACATCGTGACTGATTGTCTTCTTAACATAGTTTGAGCACTACGTTTTGAAGTCTTGGATGTTGTCAGGGACTGGGACTGTTGGGACTGTCAGGGACTGGGACTGGGACTATTGTCATGAAGCATTTAGGCGTTTTCTAGACGAGAGTACTAGTTCTTCTGCATGAGAATGAGAAATAGTCCTGGGTGTCTTTCTCTTTTCCAGTCATTAGAATTTTTTTAGTTGGGAATAGAACAGATAGTTTAAGCTCAGCAAGTTTCATTGTTACATTGATCTATAGCTTGAATAATAACAAACCAAATGTATATCTCAACCCTCTTTAAGGAAAAATGACTGATTTCCCTTTTGATATCATCGAACCAAATGTAGGCTACATGATGTTTGAGGTCAGGTAAACACTTAGGTTCATAAATGTTTCTGGTAATATTTAAAACAATAAAAAGGTAAAATTGGAGAAAACCCGCACCACACCATATGGATGTCAAACTAGAGTATCTTAGCGACGAAACAGTTCAAAAAACATTTTTCTTACCATTTAAAAGTTTGGAAGACTTGAGAGGGTTGAACATACTAAAGAAGACGTTTAAATACAAATGACTCATTTAGATAAACAAATTATTATTCCAGGTGCCACTAATAGTAAATGCCAGTGACCATTATTCCTGATGATTTGCTCATTGCTTTCGAACGTTGAAATGCTTAGGCCTTCTTGTGACTCAGCGGTATATTGTATCTACGTGAATATAACAGAATAGGAGCCAAAGATTGGGTAGATGGCCACAACAACCCTATTTTTCTGGTACAACTTGTCACTTGAAATGGGATGGACAGGAATGAAATGGGATGGTGTGAGAAAGCAGTGAGTGGAGTGAGATCTATTCGTGTGAAGACTGTGGTTTTTATTGATGTATTTCCCCCAATTAGTGTTATTGATGTATTGCCAGAAGTTCATTGAAATAGGCCATTTGTTTAACTCAACTATTTAGGGGGAAGAAGAATATTTACAAACATTTATACTCGAAAAACCTAAGCCCGTCCTGCGGACAGAGCTTCAATTGTGGACGTCGCAACTTCAAGCACTACTGCGGTCGCTTTCTGAACTCTACCAACTAAAATGTTCGCCCTCCTCGCGGAAGCACCATATAGGAAGCAAAGTTACAACACACGTCGTGGAAGTCATGTTCATCAAGTAAGTGTCAACATCGATAGATCACTACAAGAAACCCACACACAATACATGTACGTTACTTTACAACACATTGCCAGATGACATTAAACAATTCAAATCGGTACAAAAATTTAAGTTAAAAGTAAAATCTTTTCTGCTGCATACTGTTTACATACAATTAGAGACTATACTGATCATCAAAAAATGTCTATTTTAACAAAATAATGATAAAGTATAATTAATTACTTTGCAATTGTATTGTATAATTTAAAAAAGCCTTCATATGCCTGTAACAAGTAATGTACTTCATCTTCCAGGTCAATGGCCTCGATCGGGTTTTTGACCAGTTTCCCTGATCTATTGATAAAATAATGAGATGGCCCCTTGATTTGCTTCTAGACGTCAGTACGCAGTACGTCAGTACGTAGCTTCCCTATGCGCATGTTTTGTTGAGCTCTCCTTTTCCTTCTAGTGGTAGTAGAGCTTAGGATGAGTTTCTCTTTTGTTAGTAATACAGAAAAATCAAATGTGCAGGTCGTTTACCGTTGCGTTTCTCGGGAACAAAAATATCTAGTTTTTTAAATGTTTCGCGATTTTTTAATTATTATTATTATTATTATTATTATTATTATTATTATTATTATTATTATCATCATCATCATCATCATCATCCATTTTTCAAACTGTTTTCACCCTTCAACTACTAATAATTAAATTGTTGGGAAGGGATTCTGAAACTCAAGAAAGCGTGCACATGTTTTTCTCTCCCATAGGTCACATACAGCTTTTACTGTTTTTTGACTAAATAAATATCGAGAGTGAAAAATGACATTGGTTGCGAAAGACTCCGGAATGGAAACAATAACAGCCCACAAGCCGATGTCGGTGACATACGGCAATTAACACATATCCCCCGTCCCAAATGAAGTAGAAGATTGTGTAATTCTCTTGAAATTTCATTCGAAAAATGGGAAAATGAAAATTGGCTCAGTTGCTGATTAATCGATTTAAACCGTCTAACAACGAGTGCTAGTCAGTTAGAAATTGGTCGTTTATTCCAATAGTTCGAAGTAGCGTGGGCCTGTTAAAACGCCTCTCAGAAGTAAAATGCCTGTTCTTCCTGGGAAATAATAATCTGAATCAAGATGTTCGGAAAGATTTTTCCTAACATTTTTGATATATTTTTCAAGAATAACAAAAATATCAATAACTCAGAAAACTAAAGTATTTCAATAACTACTAAAATTTTCATAAATGTTTTTCTATCAGCAAAGTTGCAGCTTAGTAATAATATTTCCAGAAATTTATTTTGACATTTGTAATTTAAGATTTCTAAAGATAACATTTACAAATAATTTTTTTTGGAAATTTGCTTTTTTTTCTGGCTGAGAAATTATAAGATCCGTTGAAAGCTAAATATTTCACGGAACAAATACACGGGATAGCATGTGTATTCACATAAATGAGTTTAAAATGGCTATTATTTTATTATTTTGGACTGTAAATGGTTATATTCTGCTACAAAACCTCCAAAGTTTACAGACACTGGTAAGGAACTGTTGGATCATGCAGTAAAGTGAAATGTTATTATTAAATTGTAAAATGTATAAACACTAAATGACTATTGTAATTATGATGTTAAGATTTAAAATAATTAAAAATTCTAGTAACGTGCAACTTTTAAACAATACGTAAGTATATATTGAAACAATGGACACTATTTATTACAATGAAGAGTGTATTTGACAGGTAAAATCGAGTTTACAGGTAAAATTTAGAATTTTAGTGTCTCCAAACTTAGCATATTCAAATACAGAAATATACACAAAATTACTGGCATAAAACATCCACAACAGAGTAAATCATGTCAATGCTGTAACTGAACAATAGAGAGAAGTAGAAAATATTAAATGTGTAATATTCTGCTATTTACATCGCAAACGCGGTCACATTCTGTGCTTGAGTTCACGTGAGTAGGATACTGTATTGCGCACGGATGAATAAAATATATTATTTGCATAAAATCTAAAATATAATAGGAGAGATGGAATGGGGAAACGTGTAACAAATGACCGAAACAATCAATGTATGATTAATATAAATCGCCAATAACCAATGAGCCGAATGAAAACAATATATTGAATCAAAATAAAAGCCAATTTTATCTGGGAAAGATCAGATGGGAGGTGTAATTTTTTATTCATTGTAATGAACACTGAGATATATTGTCATCTGTCATTTCTGTAAAACTACGAGGTAACTGAAACGTGCCATGTTCTATCAGTGAATAGTACGTATTATTGTAAAATCTTAATATGAAAAGAATACATAAAACTGAATTATTACAGAAAGAATTACACTATACCGAAACAAATCAGAACCGAACGTTTCCTACAACAGTATTAAAACAAGTATTTAGTGTATATATCCCTGCATATACAATCATATTCATAAACATCTATATGAACAAATGAATTTCATGTAAAAGACATACACACACTTTGAGAAAATCGAGATTTACATATATGTATAAGAGTTTACGTACGTATCTTATATATTGCATAGAAGAATAGATATAAGAATGATAGCAGAAGAAGGTATGAAGGAAGAAGAAGAAGGAAGAAGAAGAAGGAAAAGAAGAAGGAAGAAGGAAGAAGGAAGAAGGAGAAGAAGGAAGAAGGAAGAAGGAAGAAGGAAGAAGGAAGAAGGAAGAAGAAGGAAGAAGGAAGAAGGAAGAAGGAGAAGAAGGAAGAAGGAAGAGAAGAGGAAGGAAGAAGGAAGAAGGAAGAAGGAAGAAGGAAAGAAGAAGGAAGAGAAGAAGGAAGAAGGAAGAAGGAAGAAGGAAGAAGGAAGAAGGAAGAAGGAAGAAGGAAGAAGGAAGAAGGAAGAAGGAAGAAGGAAGAAGGAAGAAGGAAGAAGGAAGAAGGAAGAAGGAAGAAGGAAGAAGGAAGAAGGAAGAGGAAGAAGGAAGAAGAAGGAAGAGAAGAAGAAGGAAGGAAAGGGAAGGAAGAAGGAAGAAGGAAGAAGGAAAGAAGGAAAAGAAGGAAGAAAGGGGAAGAAGGAAGAAGGAAGAGAAGAAGGAAAGAAGAAGAAAGAAGGAAGAAGGAAGAAGAAAGGAAGAAGGAAGAAGGAAGAAGGAAGAAGGAAGAAGGAAGAAGAAGTTCAGTTAGTTCTCATCAATGTCGCTTGTTTTGAACGAGCCCAAAAGGGAATACTCCTGCATCAGTTGTACAAACTAAATGTAAGAATCAAATAAAAACTCATCATAGAGTATTATAAGTAAAATTGCGCCACGTCAGTATGGGAATAAAGCGCTATCCGCTTTAATGCTACGTTGACTTTTAGGTCTTTCAATTTCAAATGATCCGGTAAAGCGAGGGAGTGTTTACAATTATCCAATTGTTTCTTTATGTTATTAGTTGGTAAAAAATACTTCAAATCAGTAATTACGTAAAAAATAGTTCATGACACTTTTTTTTCTGTTCATGATGTTCATCTGAACCAAATAAAATGGAACAATTATGAAACAAAATCTTACCATGACATGAAAATCAACGTGGTTATCATTTTTTCACTCCCATTACGAAATTCTAAACGAGGGAAAGGCCATATTTGCCTCAACAATAAAAAAATCAGGAAGCCTACGATATCAAAAAAATCATGTAGTTCCAACATTTCGGTAGTCTTCCACAGTTGTTAAAAGCGGAGGCCGTCGCAAAATCTATTGATACAGGGGATATGGCGGTTTAGTCCCGTTGCAGCAAAAAGAATGACAATGGTAACTAAAAAAATTTTAATTTTTCCAAGTGTCTTTAGTGTAAAAATACAGAAGGGTAAAACATACTAGAAAGAGAGAAGAAAATTGATGAAGGGAATAAATAAATATTAAAAAATCACAAAAATGAAGAAAAAACGTGAAGAGATAAAATTTAAAAGATAGCTGAAGTTCAATGGCATATATATGTGTCTAACGAACGAAGGTTAATATATGCACAGCACCTTTCTTATCCAAAGCAGTGAACTTAGAGTCATTGCCCAGGGCGGTCGTGGGCACGTGATTAATTGAAGAGTGGAAACTCAAAAGGAGATAAGTATTTTTTTAAATCACTTTATTCCACATAATGGCGCTATGTATCAGCGTCAATGACGCAACAAGGCCTATGTTCCACAATCAGTTCAAACACGATTCATTAAGTAGTGTTGATGTTTACCTCTGAATTCTCTTTTCATTTCAATGTGTTGGTTGGTTGGTGATTCTGAGCGCGTCAACAGCTTAGGGTATTAGTCCCGTAAGTGTAGTGCATGTTTTTTCCTCGGGAGATGGCGGTGATTTTCCCCCACTGGATGGCGAGATCTCGTACCGACTCAGCGTCGGCTAGCTGGGTTTCCCCCTAACCAGGACTCTCCCACCAGCGAGGCACCGCCCCAGCCGGAACAACCTCTAAGCTCCCGTCCGATCTCCCAGAAGATGTGGTAGTGTAGTGCATGTTAGTGTAAATGTGGTGTAAGGATAGAGGATAGGACAAGGAAGAGGAAGGAAAGATCGCACGCGGTCCGTGGCCCGTTTGGTAGGATACTGCTCCGTCATTCGCCTGGTGTTGATCGGAGAAACCACGGAAAACTACCGATCAGAGCAGCCGGTCGCAAGAATTCTCCTCCAGACAGCGACTGAATTCTACCTAGCTGAAACGCTAGTCTCGAAAATCCTGCCGCCGTCAGGACTCAAACCTAGGACCTCCCGGTCAATGTGCTGCAGTGACATCAGTTGATGCACTGAGTTACCGCTCCCTCAACGTGTTGATTTTGTTACTTAGCCCCTTATGATTTTCCACTCTACAATTTGTCACCGGGACCACGCGCAATACTTCAGGTTGAGTTCTGGAAAAGCTAGCGCCACAGAGGCGAGTGCGGTTGATCGTCTTCAAGGGGGAGGGTAAAGAAAGTGGAGAGGGGTGAAGGGTGGCCCCGATACCTGGTAGTGGGGGAAAGCTCGCCAGCCGACGGTAGGTCGGCGTCGGATCTCGCCGTCCACCGGGAAAAGATCGGCGCCACCTCCCGAGGAACAAAATGCACTACACTGACGGAACTCATGACCGCAGTAGTTGTTTCGCCAGTAATCACTAACAACCAACCAATGAATAATTACATTGAATTTCAGGAGCGAGACTTTTTTTACAATTTTTTTTCTTTGAAAACTGATTCACTAACTTCGTGAACTGCTTAACAAATTATACAAATCTGCAGGAAATAATTAATTCCATTTAAATATAAAACTAAGCGAGTCACAAGAGCACATACTTCTTCGCATTATTTTGTTCAGCAATGCAATATTATCATAGAATATGAATGTGGAAATATCAATATTGTAGTAGTAGAAACAAGCCGAAAATAGTTTGAAGTTTTGAAATTTTTAAAAAGTCAGGGTGTTTAACGAAAATATGACCCACACAATTTTTAAGCGTTCTTTCCTCTCACCGAGGAAAAAGTGAAAGAAAAATGTGGATCCATTTTCTTTATAATTTGAAAATGTTTAAGTTTCCTGTAAATTACCTCCAAAACTCAAAATGTGTTTCAATTTTCAGGACTGAATTCTTGCAGATCGGTCGTGGAATATCAAATGTGCAGAAAGTTGTCTGAATAGTGACCGTAGACCAGGCATGCGAAGGTCGCGGGCAAGGTAACAAGCTAACTCGAGTTCGCAGGCTCAGCTACCAGAGAAATTGAAGCGATATTTAAAAGTAAGGGTTGTACAAATTCCTCCAGAGTGGCTGAGCCTCACTAGGTACGTGGCCCATGACACTCTTTGAGAGACGTTACTTGACTGTTATTGTCATAAATTTCGCTATGTTAACTCCCATTTTCTCTTTAAAGCCAATAAGCAATTCATTAAAATGAAATAATACGTCAGTCCGATTTCAAATTCTCAATTGGTAGTAAAATTAAAAAATTAGAATCAAAAGAATCTTGATTTTATAATCCTTTCTACTTCAAAGTGATATAAAAGCCTGAACTTTCTACATTTAAATTAGAAGGTTTAACACACCACTAATTCTTTTCTGTTAAAAGCACTGTCCGAGGATGTAAGGAAGGGTGCGAGGAATAATTCAATGATTTAATAACACAACACAAAACGAAAAAATCAATGAATTCGCCATTCAAACATATTCCTGTCACTTACCAAATATGTTAATATAAGGGAGAATTTAGTAAGAGAATAAACATCAAATAGTAATAAGTAGTGAAGAATATGAACATAATACAATTCTCGATAATTCAATAGAAAAAATCTCGCAAACATATTTTTGTACGAAGGCACTATTCACCGCCTCGCGTCACTTCGCCTTGCGCATGCACTCCCCTTTCTAGATTTTAAGGGGAAATGAGTGCAGTCTTTTGAAATTATTAGTGTTGCAATGGCTTCGTGTAACATTCACTGATAACACTGTAGATTTTTGAATAATAAAAAAGACCAAATTTTCTTTCATAAAATACAATGAAGTCACAATAACCATGAACCACAAATACAAAACCCCAACCTTTCATCATTTTTTTCCAATCATTAATCCTTGCTTCTAGTTCAGAGCATTGAGGTGTCCTCGAATGGCTTGCTTAACATACTGCCATTCGCATGTGAGGGAAGCTGGGAAACGAGCGTGTGAGCCGTTGTGGTATCGTCGAGTACAAATCGATTGGACAAGTGAGAAGGAGAAACGAACGTTAATTTGGCGTTGGAAGGTAGTGTAGAGTGGCGTCCCTCAACACACCCTCTCCAGGTCTGTTGACGATAGCAGAAACAAACAGGCCAGTTGAAAGCGTTTTGTTCGTCGAGACTAATGCTGCCTCCACGTTAGTAGAGTGGTTGCGAGAAGGATGCAATAATGTTTGTAATGGCCGTTTGGTAAAGACTTGGGAAGTTTCCTGATTTTAGGAGTGTTGTATAATAGAAAGTCAAAAGGCATCTTCAATTCATTCGAAGTTTCAGAAAACGTGCGATTGGAAATGAAAAGAAAAAATAAATTTTTAATACACTCATCTATGTATTTTTATCGTTAATCCATGCTTACGCTTTCGCATAAAAGACCTCCAATAAATAACATCAATAAACCATTCGCCATTTAGGGAACACAATGCTTTAGATTTTATCTGTTGGTTATATTTTGCTGCCGTTTAAATGTGAAATAAATTTTTATTGATTGACAATTTGAAAAAATTATTTTATCCAGTATATTTTTTATTTTAATATATTAATTACTAAATAATTTAATGACTGAGATCTGAAAGGAGACCAAGAGGTATTTACCAAATTAGAGGAAGATGCAAGATTAAATCAGTGTGAAAAGTACATTATTTATTTCTTCTATTCTCCAACTGTCACGTAAAGATTATACTGTCAAACATAAATCCTTTAATTATCAATATGAAAATGTGTTAACATTAACATTAAAAATAAAGAATAAACATTAATAATTGCAAAGAATTAGGTTCATGAATGCAATGTAAAAAATAAAAATGTAGAAATGTTCATCTCAGAGAAAACAAAGTTTCTGATTCAGTCTCAACCCGACCAGAATACTATGCGGATGGTTCCCTCGAGGCGAGAAGACTGTGTCAAATATGAGCTCGGTGTTCGGTGTTTAGAGGTTTATCTGTGTTAATTGTTTTCATGTATAACGATAAAGACAGCAGATTCGTCTATATGTGACTATCCGCCGCACGTTAGGGTATAATTAATCTAAACCAGGGCTCGCTCAAGCAGAGAGAATCGGCAGCGCGGAGCCGTGTTGGCTACCGAGAGCGTGAACACTGGAGCCAGAGCTTGTGCGACTTGCGATAACCTCTGTCACAGTGTCTCTATAACTCCAGTAGCGGAAGCACAGAAGTGGACGCAAGCACTTTGCAGACCACGGCATCCACACCGACAATTTTCTATACAGAATGGGAAGAAAAGTATTTTTTTTCCGCAGATTGCGGCAGCTGTGCTAAATGTTTAGTTTGCCAAAAATGCTTAATCACAGTTTAATTTGCAACGACAATACAGGTTAATATTGCTGTTGAATATGACAAGTACTCTGAAGAAGAATGTAAGCAACTTTACAGTGCTATAAATAATGTTTCTTATGAAGAAGTTTTGGATATATTTTGATTTTCCTACCTTGTTTTAACAGTAAAATACCACAATATAAAATATGTGAATTTCATTTATTTTAAAACTATCCCCTTGGGAAAGAAGAACCTCTCATTCTTCCCAAGATTAACTTCAGTGTCAAATAGTCACGAAACCCCGAAATTTGGAGAGAGTGGAAATGTATTCAGAACACTGCATTCGAAAGGGTACCCCCAGATAAGATGGAAAAAAGTTCCCCTGAACCAAATGACTTATGAGTGGTTACATTACAATTCTAACATAATTATATTTTTGAAAGCTTTCTTAGCCCCCGTCCCACCACCCACACCCCTCTACAGCCAAAAACGTGTTTTTATTTGATTTTTTTCGGCAAATTAACACTATTTTATCTGCCTGAAAAATATAATAAATAAGAAAACTATTTATATTATCAGACATTTTTTAAATATATTTTCTCAGACTGAAATTCAAATACAATTTAAAAAATATTATTATTATTGTGTCTTAGAACCATGAAACTGTCTCGAAAAAATCTCAAACGTTCCTCTGAAAACACAAATTGTTTGAAGTTTTTTCAGATTTTTTCGAGCGCTGCAGTTAAAAAAAATAAAAACCATTTTTCTGCCTTTAAATCACCCTGACTTTAAATATACTTTGAAATTGAGTGCTACAGTTCTGTGCATTTATTTTAGTGTTTACTATACATTTGTATGCATTGTTGTAGCACCCAGTAATATTTTGATTTTGGAATTGAGCTACAAATATTTTTTTAATCCTTCTAATCCTTTGCATAAGTATATCGTACTCTAAGGAAAGACGATATTTTTTGGCAATTTAAAAAAATTGACACAAGTGAAGGATAACTAGGGGACCTGTGGAGAAATGAAGAGGAACAGGTTGAACCCGGATTGGCCACATCTTTTTTACTGTGTCTTAGATCACCGACCCAGGCCCGAAAAAAACTTAAAATTTCATCTCAGAAGCCTTGTGAATTTTTTTCACTTTTGCTGGGTCATAATTTAAAAAAAAAAAGATTTTTGCAGTCAAGTATTTGCTGCAAATGCTTGACGATGGACTGACTGTCCGATGGACGCCGCGTTCTAGGCATCTGCGATCTTCCTCCAGAAGGCTGGTCATAGAATGGTGTCTGAAATGTTGGTAACTGTGGCTAGCGGCATCTTCCGTACAGCTAAATAGTTACCGACTCCGGCAGCGGAAGCTAACGCTCTCACGCCTGCAGATGTTTGAGACTAGAGAAAAAAGTTGCCTTTTCCCTTAGCTATGTATTTATTCTAGTATACGTATAAATAAGTACATACATTCCGGACTCTACGAAAACTCTGTCCTTTGTTAATAATAATTATATCAAAACTGAAAATTGATTTAACATAGCACCCAACTGCGAACACCTTTCCTCGAAAGTGTGATTTACAGAATTAGAGATCCGGTACTGTGCCAGGGAACCCATTCCAATATTGCCGAGCATTGAGATAAAAATTCGCAGAAAATAAAATAGTTCCTTTTAATTTTATCGTGAAAGATCATTTCGGTATTTTCCTTCAATTTAATTTTACATTGATTTCGTCTTCTCTTTTCTTTCTACCCATGCTATAGAGAGGAGGCACCCAAAAGAACTTAATATGCAATATTGTAAGAAAGGACGATCATAAAAGTCGTATTTTGTAGAATACTGCCTAAGAAAATAATTCGGATCCAGCCTTTCTCCCTCGATTTCCTCACTGTCGCCCGTCTATCCTTCCCCTGCACCCAAACTGTCCCTCATCATTTCCGCATTTGTCATCTACCCATCCTCCAAAACACGTCTTCAGAATTTACTTGTCCTCAAGAAACGTTTTGTCTTCATGAGGCACGCAAGCATGGTGTAAAAGGCCTAGGAGGCCTAGGCGCTTACGAGTTATTCGAGATTATAATGTGTTGCAATAATATTTTTTTTTTGTTTCGCTGACGGTTGGGTGTAATTCAATATCCACCAGTATCACACTTTCATGATTTTGTGTCAATGGTTGTGGGTGGAAGGACGGGGGCTAAGAATTTTTTCAAAAATATAATTTTTATGTAAGAATTATAATGGAACCACTGATAAGTGATTTAGTTTAGGGGAAACTTTACCATCTTCTCCGGGGGTACCCGTTGAAACTCGATTTACGGATTTGTTTGATTTACATTTAGAATTTAATATATTTGCTACACCTTTTGCTCCTGGTGAAGTCTTCGTTCTTTGTGATTTTCAATTCGAAATGAATGATTTGGAGTGAATAAACGGAAAAATTTCGAACAAAAGAAATATTGAAATTTTATGAGAACGTCCCTCAAACATTTTTCAGACACTGCACCGGAATTCTGCTCAAATGTTGAACATGTTTGAATCAACGTAAAATTGTGAATGGTACTTTTTCTTTGAAAATGTGTAAATCTCGAATGAGAAGTGCCACTACAGATCGAAATGTGAAATGCACTTCAAAATTTGATTTCGCAATTGGCTTCATTTTAATTTTAATTTCCTTAACTCTTAGTATTTCCGTTATTAATTTATATAGTGGTTGGTAATTTTTGGTAATTTTTAGAAATTATTTCATAATCAGCAGCCTGATAAACGGTAATGTCGCAGCAATTACATTTATTAATGTGGTTGAGCACTCTTTTGAAATTAAAACTTTGGCAAATATCAAGTCACAAAAGTAGGTGTATTAGTAGTAAATATTCCAATAAATGTTAAAAAAATATTTTACATTTTTTCTATCCTAATATTCTTTCCTAGAGCAGTAAGACCTTTTCAGTCCGAGCAATGTAAAATACCCAGAAAAAGTAAGACGCCACGCACTATGACGAAAGCCGTCGATCGATAAAAGATGACTTAATCACCTCCGTCTGCCGATGGAGCTGCTAGAAAAAGCAGCAGCAGCTTCTCCTCGGAGCAGTTCGCTGAGCGGCCCTGATCTTAACTATGGCTTCTTCTGGGTATAGGAGAACCATAAGGCTACATTGTTAACGATTGTAGAACACCTAAGTCTAAGAAATCATACACAAGCCCCACTTTTACTGCTGTATTTCCAAGCAAAGAACAGGCTATAGTGAGCCTGTAAAATTATAATTAGAGCCTGTAAAATTAGAGTCTGTTTTTTGCGATTTGAAAAACACTGGACGGTGGTGGCCCAATTCTAGCATCAGATTCGGATTTATCGCGTCAAAATAATAGAGAAATATGTGTTAAGTCTTTGGGTCTGACAACAAGCCCCGAAAACAAAAATACAATTCTGATTAAATGATTAAATGAATGAAAAATATAATTTCTCGACGTTTTTCTTTTCAATTTAAAATACAATTGGAAGGCGGTGGCGCAATTATGGCTTCAGATTCGGATTCAGCGTGTCGACATTCATAGATAAACATGTATCAAGTCTTGATGTCTGAAACAATCCCTGAAAGCAAAACAAAACAAAAAAATCGCGATTTAAATGTTTTTTCGCGATTTAAAGAAAGAGTGTGGTGATGCAAGTCTGGCTGCCGATTCGGATTCAGGGCGACGAAATACATAAAGAAACATAGGTCAAGTCGTTGAGTCTGACAACTTTGTGTGTGTGTGTGTGTGTGTGTGTGTGTGTGTTGGTTTCTATGTGCCTGTGCTATTAATACTAACGGTGCTGGGTTTGTGTCTCCTTGCAAACAATAGTCTGTGTTATTCTCAGGATACGAAAAATAGCTGAAAGCATCGCTGATAATCACAGTTTTTAACCATTAATGAAATTAAGTTTGCCATTAGACGTCTTATAAGTAAATGAAGAATAGTAATAATGTCTGTGCCCCTTCATTTCTTAACAGGTTATTAAACACGAACTCAGTAAAAGGAACATTCCAATCCACTCTAAAATATTCTTCTACAAAACACGGATTCTCTGGCCCTGAATTTTTACACACGGAGTTTAAGAGGAAGGTAATTTTTGTGGATTCTATTGACTTGGAGAAACTTCTCGAACCTACTGCAGTGATTTTTGATGGCACAACTTTTATAATTTACTTTTCAATAGAAAATGTAACCTGTGTCTAATGGAAACAATTGGAACATATAGAAAAACAGTGCCGCTTGAGAACCAGAGCAAATTATAGGAATAGTACTGAATACAAAAAGATGGATGTGTTGAAGGAAAAGTGAGAACACATTTAACCAGTCGAAAATAGAACAAGAGTTTCTAAAGTATCATCACAAAATGAATTAGAAAATTAAAATCAGCATACTGGAAGTAATTATATCACAACACAACTTCAAAAAAAAAAAAACAACAACAAAAAAAACGAAGACTATCACACAATATAACATACACCGTAAAAATGTGGAAGAACGTATTGTACCCATTACAAACTATATCGAAGAAAACTCTGAGAACGTTTGTATGAACTGTGGTCAAATTAAAACTTACCTGAAAAACACGTTTGGATCAAACAGATCTATCATAATTGGTAAAGACTTTATTAGTGATATCCAAGGTATCAATCACATGACAGAAATAAATTCCTTGCTCACTGATATAATCGAAAATAGGTTAATAATGCTCTTTAACAAGTTAAAGTAAAACAACTAGAAACAAAAATAGACATAAATTGTAGTATCAGAATCTCCGCTTTCACAAAATAAATAATTTATGAGAATAGAATGTAAATGGCTTCTACGGAAGATCTGAAATGATACATTTACTCTGTCGAAATTACAGCCCTGAAATAATCTGCTTACAGAGCACCAATTTTATGGCAAATAATTCTGGTTGAACATGAAGGTTTAAATTTATAATACAAATCGTCACTTCTCTAAAATGGGTAATGAATGTGTTGCAATATTTGCTAAATAATGTTTGCTTTTAGCACAAATAGATATGCAAACGAGCATTGAGACTCTAGCATTTAAAATTCGAGTTCTCAGTAACAATGCGTGTATTTTTAACCTACTTATTGGCTACTATCTCTAAACAAATGAAGTTAAAGATTTGATTAGATAACTTCCCACACCTTTTATTCTAATCGGTAATTTTAACAACCCCAACTCCATGTGGGACACAAATAAAACCGACAGAAGGGGCCAATGAATAGAGAATATTAATGATAAAAAACTCGTAATTTTATATAATGGACAACCTACTAATTTGATATTGAGAAATGAACATCTCAGTGCAACTGAACTTACATTATGTTCTCATACAATTGTTCCAAAATACAACTGGTTTCTTCTATATAACCCGCATGATAATGACTGATGTCTTGCCAACGTTGGAGTCGCCTTGGATTGGAATGTCGTGACTGAAAATGTTAAATAATAAGGGAGAGAGGACTGAACCCTGTGGTACTCCTGCGGCAATAGTGTGAGGGGTAGAGAATGCTATATAGCAAATGCTCTAAATGTGACCATTCAGCAGATTCTACCTATAATGAAAGAAAAAGGTTTCCCTTGCTAGAATGACAATTGTAAAAAAGTAATAAAAACATCCCAAAGAATTTGAAAAAAACATAAAACACAATACCTTCGAAAATAAAATTGTATACAAATAACTAAGAGCAACAGAAAGAAGAATACATTGTCAAAGAGAGTAAATCCCCTCAAAACATCATCTCGACTATTGCGTATCGAAAAACATATGCACGAGGCCTATTCTAACAACCAGCACGTTTTCTCCGTCAACCTAGATACTACGAAAACTTACGATATTAGGATGGACGAAATCCTAAGAAAAAATTGGAACTGGAGGAAATGTGTTTCAGTTTTTTAACCTGTTACTTGCGTAAGGACGTTCCAAAGCATTTTGGCATCGAACATGGAGTTGAACATAAGTCAGTCGTACACTAAGTCAAGTTGTATATCTTGCCCTTTATTCCCGTCGGCCAGGGGCTCAGCGCCGTTAATTTCCGGGATTTCCAGATGGTTACTCACCCAGGGACCCGCGATGTCTCGAGCTGCTTTACTTCCGTGACATCACGGAGCTTGCTTAAGAAGTTCGACTACCGGAGCAGGAAGTTCATTAAAGGCCTTACGAAAGACGGGGTTATTCAACTGAGTCAGTGGTGATCTTTCTGAAGAAAAGCCAGATACAATACGATTTACTTCAGGGACTCATTGTGAGCATCAAACTATTCCTTCTAGCAATCAATTATAGAGGCGTAAATATTGAATCCCATGTATTTGCAAGAAAGTAAGCAGATGATATCACCACTTTTTGTAAAAGAAGATTTCTTTTCCCAAGTCAGCAAATCATTTAATCTGACACAAATAGACGTCAGCAAATCATTTAATCTGACACAAATAGACCACATGAATATTCCACGACAACAGGATTTAAATTCAAGAAACAGGATGAATCATATTCACCAAGAACAACAAAAATTAAATTCCTCCACTTAAATTTGGTGATCATAATGTGAAATATGTAGAGATTACTAAACACTTTGAATGCACTTCGACTCAAAAACGACGTGGAAGACACATGTACAATATTGAGAACAAGAAAGTAAAAACTGCTAAACATCTTGAAATGCGTTTCACTGAAGAATCGGGGTACGGATAATTCTCTGTTGCTACTACTATGTAGGTTAAAATACATTACAAATGTGTCATCTATGTCTCAGCTAGATGGAATGATCTCAGAAAACTGAGTATTTTGAATAACCAAAGCTTATCAATTAGTTCTGGATGCTTCAGCACAAGTCGCATTGAAAGCCATGGTGTCGAAGCTAAGGAACCTAACTTAAAACATCGTTGACAATGTCGAAATACGCCGTCAGAGAAGCTACGTTACATCTAATAACTATAACGTTCATCCAATCATTCAGGTTGAGTATAAAAAAGTCTCGATATATTCCTCTAAATGCAAAGATTAACTTTCTAATGCACAAACTTGGTATTCAGAAAATACCCAGAGAAAAGAAAACAATATCCCCTCTTGGAAAATACAATGAACAGAAACAAAACTGAAACCAAATGAAATAAATTGCAATCAAGTCATATTTTTATTCAAAATCTCCCGGAGCTATATGTCAACAAATTATTTAATGAAAATGGAATAAAAGATGGAGAAATTCAAGTCAGAATTCTTCACAAAAAAAATCATCATGACGGTAGCTTTAAATTTAATAAAAAAAAGTAAGCAGAAAAGAACAACTGGTTATATCAAGAATAAGAACAAGTCACTGTAAAATAAGCCACCTCCTTCTGTTAACTAAGAACACTATCTCTCTCCTGTCCTAATTACCCTGTTCTTAAAAATAAATTACATAATAGAAGGATGTCTTAAATTCTTTCAGCAAAAGTATAAATACCTCTAAGGAGAAAGCCCGGAATAAACCACTGGCACTCCCATGTAACAAAATAAAATTGTAGAATTCAGCAAAAAGACTAATATTTTAAATGAAATATAAATGAAAATATGTATGCGTTGTATTTACTCACAATAAAAAGTATACTACAAAAGCAATCTAATCGTCAAATAATATCTGTAAAAACTATTTATTGGTAGAAACACTATTTCCAACGAAATTTTTGTACTATAAATATATAATTAGTTGTCATGTCTAAGAGAATATTGTGCAGAAGAACACAACTGAAGAACCTTGTAACCTAAAAATTGTATTAATGTATCGTGTACTTAACAGTCACATTTATATTGCAAATAAAAACTTCTAACCTAGCATAACTAAACTGTAAATGTAAAATCTATGAAATTTTGTAAAGAAAAGAATTCCTTTATTAATGATGTCACGAATGATCTCTTAGTTATACAAGAATTAAAAAGTAAATAAACAAATAGAACTCCATAATTTATTTCTTCTCCAAAAAAGAGGCAGGAAAGATTTTCCTTATTTCTAATATTCTTAAAAATCCCATTGGCGTATAATTGTTGATACACGATAAATGAAATTAGTGACTAAGTTTCGTGCACAATTTTTAAATGTGTACAAGTAAAATCAAACTACATTTTTACACATTATTAAGCTCCACAAATGGACATCCCATCAAATATTAAGAATAACACACTTCGCGAGTTGATGCGATGTTGAGTAACATGTGATGATACATAAGGAATAAGAAATGCAATTGCAGTCAACCCAGGAAATTTTAGTATAAAACACCCTTGTCTTGAAAATGTTAAACTCATAACGTGCGTATTATATTTATCAGATAATAATCAAAAGAATCGTTTTTAATGTGTTACGTGCTAGATATTTATGTCAAAATCGCAAGATGAAATACAATTTAAATTCGTGACGAGAAATGCGAGTGAAGTGCAACATCTACAAATGTATTTACATTTCCAAGACCGTGTGTAAAATTGAGATTACTGTAATGTGTGGAAGGTGTTTTTAATGTTTACTAATTATTTATGGTATGTGACTGAGGTTGATGTTATGATAATGGACACGAAAGCATATATTCATGGAAATAAGATTTTCACCTAGATGTTTAACTGTTAGGTAAGTTAAATATTACTTGTGTGAGATTTATATTGGGTTTCACAATGTAGGTTTAGTATGGGAATGAAGAGAACGATTGTAAGAGTTATTGGATTTTTTGTATGAAATATAGTATAAAGATGGTAACAAGAGGTGCTCCGAAACGTTGCAAAGGAGCGTGATGTAGTATTGCAAAGGCTGATATGTATATGAGCGTTGATTGATAAATAAATGCCGGTGTCTTCAAAATACTGAATCCCTAATTTTGATTAAATACTTACATTTTCGCAGTAGTATCGAATATACTTATAAAATAGCAGTTGTGAGTCAATTTGTTTCAGTAAAGAGCGAGAGAAGTGGTATATCCATAATTCCCTGAGTAGAATGCCTAAAGAATAAAAAAGTGCATTTAAAGAAGCACGCAGTGATATTTTTCCCTTTTATTTTCTCTTTTGTTCAGTATCCGTCAGCATTTACTACAAGTATTCCAGTGGGAAGGGAGAATAAGTTTCAAAGTTGCATAGCAGTTGGCTAAAACATTCGAAAAGTATGAGATGCAAATAGCAATATATTAGTAAGGACCAAAAAAAAATACACGATTCTAGAAAAAACAAGTTTGAAATATCGTCAAACTCAAAATTCCCTCCCCATCCACGCAATAATCATACACTGAATTATTCACCAGACTCTCCCGCAAACAGGATGAGCAAATTTTTCATTTGTCTCGCACTCGATGTTCTGTGATTTCAAACGCTTCCATTCTTTCCAAACAACACACCGATCGTTCGACCAACCCCCTCCCCTCAACACTTCACACCGAATTCTCTTTCGCTTTGCGTCGCCCACACCTCCTCCGCTACCACTCACGTAAGTAACGGAAGTTGTGTGAAAAATGTCGCTTTTGGCTGCCGTTCGCTTAATAACCCTGAAACACCCGCCTCCGCCGCAGCCGCCTCCGCCTCCGCCGGCTTCGGTCGAACGGAACGCGCCTCCCGTGGCGGCTGCGGCAATTTGGGCGCGCAACGGAGCGCCTGCGAGCTCGAACGGGCGCTAACCGAAATGTCAGAAGTGGCGCCTGCGGTCGGTCGCGGGCCGGCCCGGCGCGGGCGCGGAGCGGCGGCGCAGCGGCGCGGCGCCAGCCTCGCAAACAAGGAATTGCGGTGGAGCGCTCGCGTAGACAAGTTAGCCCGCGGATAATTTGCTTCCGAAGACGTCGCGGCGGATACGCAAAATACTCCTAACTCCACAAAAGAGAAGTTCAACAACGTACCTTATGGAAGCTTCGTCTGGGACTGTTTGTCTAGATTATTTAGAAAAACAAAGCCGTTTTTCTTCGTTCTATCGCTATCGTCGTAATAATGTATTTCTAGGTCAAAACTCTGGATTCCTACAGACAATTGTTTCGTGATTGAACACGCCATAGTGGTCGTTAAATTTCAAATGGGTCTTGAGGTACGAACTACGGTTTATAAGCAGTAGCATAGTTTGCGATGTCAAATTTAATTAAATTAATATACAATTTCAGTTCGTATATTTGAAACTCTTGATAGGGATTTGTTAAAGCGTGACGTGTTAAAGCGTTGATGTGTTAAAGCATTTCTCATATGAGTAAATTCCAGTTTAACATTACTTCAACACTGACTAACATCGCTACATTAATTTTATGTACTAACAATATACACCATTTTATTTGCGACATTTAGTAAAAAAAATATAACAAATAAAGCGTAAGAAATCAAATCTATTCTTAGTCTTATTGCTTTTAAATATTGCACAGAGGGTGAAATGTCGACGAAAGGTCTTCGTACAAGCCTAATTTTTCTTTTATTTCTTATTAAACACAATATCATCGCTTTGAGAAGAGCATTAATGTTAATGATTTACAACACGTACTAAATGTTGTTCGTAATTTACATACATTGAAGGAAATCATGTAGTAGTTTGCCTGGGGATATGATACCCACGTAACAATATTTTCAACTATGATAGTCTAGATCACAAATGATACTAAGAGAAATTTAAGCCTGTATTGATGTTAAGGTTTTGAGAAAAAACGTAGTTCAAAAATCGGTCGCTGTGCCATTATCAGCAAATACTGAATATATGGTCCTCTTCACAGTTTTGTTTTCGACATAAAGTTTAGGCGTTATTATTGTGTTACTGTGTTATTTTTTTATACGAAAAATCAAGGAAGACACCATTCATGAATAGAACACATTTCATTTTATAAATTGAAATATATGTGAACAAAAAAAAGGCGAAATGTTTAAAATGCCGCGTCTGAGAGCACAAAGCTTAAATAAAATCAAAATTATTAAAAAAGTACAGGCGTGATTTTTTTTGAAATATGCACGTGAAGTCACTGTATTCCATTAAAAAAATAAACACATCTGAACTGCAGATAAGGACAACATGGATAAGAGCCAAAATTTATTGCCTTTTTATCCTTGAAAATAGATTTTATTGCATGGGATTTTTTTTCTTTTTTTCTTTTTTCTTTTCTTTTCTTTTCTTTTCAAAATTTAAGTAGTATATGACAGTGTAGGGATCACAGAATTTTGAAAATGTGCACACAATTCAGTTTTCCCCGTAGCACGTCATACGCAGTTTTTAACTGCTTTTTTCACGTAAAATAAATAAATAAATAGATAAAATTTCACAGAGCGGCCATATTAAACCTACACAGGTGAAAGATAAAAGGTATCTAAGCCATAGTTTGGAACCTAATTCATGTAAATAAGAAAGTTTTCTTTTTATTTTCCATTAAAAACTGAAGCAGTCATTATGCAATAATAAAAACAATTTGTTTGTTTAAATTATAAACTTAAATCTATTTAGAAATACTACCTTATAAAGCGACTCACAATGTATGTACAGTAAATAATAAGCCATATCGTCAGAGCACAAGAAAAGTGACCTCAAAAATCGTCAGTTTTTAGTGGAGTGAAAGAAGTGAAAATATATGTCCAGAAAATAATATATATTGTACTAGCAACAGTTTCATCAATATAATTCACAAGAAAGTTAATGTATAGAATAAAATACCCTAGCTTTGACCGCGAAATAAAGGCGCCGCTCAAATAAAGTCGAGTAACATTTTAGATACGTCAGTTTTCTGTGCACCGACGATATCTGCAGCTGGCTCATAAGTCTCACATCCAACTTAGTCTAAGAAAACATATTTTGCATTCAATAATATTAATATACTTGTGTATTTAATTTAACAAAAACTATAATAATAAATGAGGCTTGATTATGTGACAACATCAGCTGCACAGAGGCGTATAGTGAATCAACTATATCCGTACGTATATCGCATGTACAATACTCGCAAATAACTAATAACTTTTTCTTTATTGTAGAAAGTGGTTTCAAAATGTTCAGTAGATCTCTTCTTGTGTATTAAGTATCTATACCATACCTACCAGCGAGTGCAGTTTATGTTAGAGTGTTATGGAAATTTTCCATCCGAAAATAAACGGGGAAGGTGGTTCGGTGAGAGATCCCATATATCCCAGCTTTTCGTGCAACAAGGTTCCCATTTCGCTGGGTGCTTTCAGGAGATTGTGCACCTTTCTTTACTTCAGTGAATTTTTCCCCAACCGCGACATCCCATAGCGTTCCGTAACCACACAACTGGCAAAGCGCAGAAACGTTGCGTAACGCACGTACTCGTGCCCGCATTCAGATTAATCAGGTGAGAGATGAATAAATACACGCAAAGAGAGACGTGAGCGTTTTTAAACAATTGCATTGGGAACATTTTTCCACGATCCTCGAGCCTCGTTTTTTTTTTCGTTCGTCGCACACCGCATTGTTTTGCTTTGATTTTCCAGGCAAATAGCGCAAGAGATAATGCGCAATTCACAAAAAAAATTAAGACCACTCAAGTGACGAATATGCCGGACGCAGGAGCAAAGCGGTGCTAGCGGACCGCAACGCCGAGAGGAAGCAGGTAGCGGACGGGAACCGGAAATTTCCAATCGTGGACAGCCCGCAAGGGTGGCTCGGCGCGTATCCCGTGTTCCGCCAGCACTGCCGGCCGGACGGCAACGGCTCCCGCCCCGTCCGCCCCCACCGCGGGTGCCCCGCCCCGCCCGGCCCCCGGCCCCCCCGCCCTTCCGCCCCCCCCCCCGCCACTGCCCCTCGCCGGCGATCGATGAGAGCGATGACGTCGGGGCGCTCTGTTGTGCCCCCTTCCGTTGCGCTCTGTCCCCGTCCTCGGCCTGCCTCGTCCCGCGACCGTGTCCTCATCCTCGTCTCAAGCCCACTGTCCGACTGTCCGACCGTCCGTCCGTCCGTCTCGATCTCGCGGCGCGCCGGGGCGGTGGGATGCGCGTTTTATAGCTCGCGCGAGTCGCGCCGCCCTACCCGCGTATTCCCCACCCCTGCTCCGCCAACTTTCCTCTCCTGTTCCGTTCCCCTCCGCCGCCTCGAAGGCCGTTCCCCGCACGCGCCGCCGGTCCCAAAGAAATTCATCCCGAGCGCTCTCCACGCTAAAGATGTTCGATATCGACCTGCGCGAACGATTTCGCGTTTCGCAGCGATCAGATAGAGCCGAAACGTCCACAAGGCAGAAGGAGACACGATGCGCTCCATTAGGCAAAAAAGTTTACATTATCATAAGGAATACTACTGCGAGAAATCACAAAGAATATTGAACTGTCATTTGATCCGTCTGCTGTGTGACACGCTAGATTTCTTTCCGCAAAATATTCCGAGAATTGTCTTTATTTCTGTAGTTAATATGACTTATGCAAGCCACACAGAGGTCTGACATGAAATATATGGGATGAACTAAACTAACGTCAATTAAATAAATTAACGATTACTAAGATAACTGTGTCTCACTTCAAACTGCAACATGAAGGTAACAAGGAGGGAACATATTTAGTCAATGCAATAAATGTGTCACAATTTGGTAGCAATTCACATTATTTCATCTTGTGCAAACACAGATTAACGTAGAACGAGGTGTTGGTAAAAATCAATATATCTCAATGAATTCAGAAGTAGAATTTGGAAATTAACCTACTGACAACCTGTATAGTGTTTCGTATGATTACTTGAATTTGCCATCTGACTCAAAGCCAAAACTTATTTTCGGAGATTCTAAAGCGATTCACTTCCAGTTTAAGATTCATCGACAGGATTCGTATTGCAAACACCATATCAAATGATTTCTAAAACATTTTTCGGAATTTATATTATTACCCTACGTAATTATAAGTAGATTCATGAATTATTTTGAATCAATAATCATTATTAAAGATTTTTCTGTCTAAAACCCATGTTGGATTTTCAGGTAGTATATAATGTGCTGCATTTTAGAGCAAAGCTATTTAACTACTCAGGACTTTAATCAACAAGTGGCCGAAGACAATCGGAAGACACTTCTTTTTATGTAAGGTTACCTAAAAATAGACAGGAAAAGGCAGAAACGATATGCAGAAAACATCACGGAAACGACTGGCGTTGCGTCTCTCAAGTATTTTGAGATTCGCGACCATTAGTACCGGAAACCATAAGCTCCTCACTGCCCTTCTCACGCTGCGATTACTTACTTGCTTGAAGTTATCATTCTAATTCTACACATATATTCTCAGAATAGTTATAGTGATTTCAAAATTCTGTAATCAACATGCTAAAGACAATGTCCTACGAGTAAAATAGCGAGGTTTTATGGATTTCAGTCGCGCCAACTACTTGGATCATTAGTCATGGAAGTGTAGTAAGCACCTCCATGTTATATCACGGGATGAGGCGATGTTTCTCTCCAGCTGAATGTGAGATCCAGCTGCCCTTCACAACGGCTTACTTTCCCATCCTTCAGGATTTATCCTTAGCACCGGGCAACGCCCCAGGTAGGACATGTTCTAATGGTTGGTTGGCTGATTAGTTATTCTGGGCGCGTCAAGAGCTTAGGTCATTGGTCCCGTAAGTGAAGTGCATGTTTTTGCTAGAGATGTGGCGGTGATCTTCCCCCACTGAATGGCGAGATCCGGCGCCGACCTACTACCGTCGACTAGCGGAGTTTCCCGCTAACCAGGACCCACCAACCGGGCACCGCCCCAGCTGGGACAAGCTCTAAGCTCCCGACAAGTCTCCCGCAATATGTGGTAGTGCAGTGCATGTTAGTGTGTTTGTGTGTGGGGGGTAAGGGACAAAGAAGAGGAAAAAAAGATAGCACGCAGTCCGTGGCCCGTTTGCAAGAGTACTGCTCCGGCATTCGCCTAGTGTTGATCGGAGAAACCACGGAAAACTACCGATCAGAGCAGCCGGCTGCTAGAATTCTCTTCCAGACAGCGACTGAATTCGACCTAGGTGAAAAGCTTGTGTCGAAATCGTGCCACCGTCAGGACTCGAACCTGACGGTGGCAGGATTTTGCCTCCAGCTCAGAGGCGCTGCCGTGACATCAGTTGATGCACTGAGCTACCGCTCCCGGTGACATGCTCTAAGCTTCCAACTGGTCTTCCGACACTTCCGACAAGAGTGGTAGTGCAGTGCACGTAAGTGTACGTGTAAGAGAAGAGGAAGGGTCAAAGATGGGGATGGAAAGACACAACACATACTGCTACGGCAGTCACCTGGTGTTGATAGGATAAACCACTAAAAATTAACAGAGCAACTGATCGCTAGAATTCTCCTCCAGACAGTGAATGAATTCGACCCAGTTATGTAGCTAGTATCAAAATTCTACCAGAATGAAAACGGTATTACTGCTCAGCTATCGCCGTCGCAACATTCGTACGAGTTGCTTATTTTATTTTGTTTATTCAAATTCATCAAAGCCTGCAACTATATACTTGGGTCAATTACAATACGCAAGAAGGCATCCCATGTTGATTCATGTCCTTCAGTGTTTTGTGTTTATGCGTTTTATTAAGCCAAAACTATTTTGCCGTACGCGTACCGCTTCTAAATAATAAACAGTAAAGAGAAGTTGTGGTTTTCTTGCGTGATACTGTAAGATAATTTGAAAGACTGGGATACGTGGTCGTAATTCGATTTTAAAGTTTACACAATATTATAATTAATATTCTGTCATCAAATATGTTCTTTGAAAGTATTATCGAGACAGTTTTTTTTTATAATAAGCAAACATTCCAAACGAAAACGTATTTTTGCGTTATTGATATAACAAAATTTCGGTTAATCCACAGTTCTGTTGACCTTCCAACCAGGTGTATATTTACATTGCCAGGAATACTCAGTACACCGGATTAATTTTTGGTTCTGACTGTTAGTAAACACGATTGTAATATAATTAAAATAATATAATGACATGATGGCAATACTCATATTTTGAACGCTAACAGCAAAGCTAAAGAAAAGTG
Organism: Teleogryllus oceanicus; assembly: GCA_964035755.1. Classification (NCBI taxonomy): domain Eukaryota; kingdom Metazoa; phylum Arthropoda; class Insecta; order Orthoptera; family Gryllidae; genus Teleogryllus; species Teleogryllus oceanicus. Next base: position 286,010,755 of record CAXIVR010000001.1, read on the forward strand.
GTATATAGTAAAAAATAGGACCACATAATTTCAAAAGTTTGTAGAGAATGTTGTTTTAAAGGAAAATGATACAGAGGCGAGTTATCCGGTAAAAGTTGTAAATATCTTCAATCAATATATTTCGAGAATTGACGATCTCAGGAAGGGACTAAAACCAGAGAATTGAACATCACACATTTCCGAAACAATTTCGACATGATGTTGATTTCCGAAACCTTTTCCAGTCGGTAAACTAAAAAAAAATATTCGGCTGGTTTAGATGAGTTTCTGGATTGTTTATTGAAAACGTGTGCATTTGCATTTATACACCCATTAACTCACATTTTAAAAGCTTCTTTATGTACAAGAATATTTGCAGATATTTTCAAATCAGAAATACTCAAGCCACTTATAGAAAGTGCAATAAAATTATCGGTTAATTTCTCTTCTGTCAGTTTCATCAAACACATTAGAGAGACTTTTCTATATACACATAGAAAATGATGTGTTTTCAGACTCATGGATTTAGAAAACCAAAATCTACGAAAATGTCCATTTTTTAGAGATGTTGCGTCATCAATGAATCGAAAGTAAACACTTATTGGCTATTTTTAGCAAATTCGCAATCTTCTGGCGTAATTGATAACACCATTTTTTTCTTTCAAAATTACCTTATTAGCATTTCCTATATTCTTACTATACGCATCGATCGCAAAGAGTATAAATACCGCATAGGCATGAAAGAACATTATTTATTCATTTTTGGAATCCTTTGTCAATTAATCATTGGGTACCACAAGGTTTGATCTTACGCACTATTATCTTTTTTTGTTCGTAAACGATAAGCCCCGTCCATTAGAATTGAAGCTGTAGTACAATAGTTGTTACAGGTTGTTTATAATCATTTATACAGTCCAAATGGTAAATAATGCATTATGTATCATTGTTAAAATTAATGTTACTTTTCTTGTGATGCTCAGTATAGTCTCTAATTGTATAGAAACAGTCATGCAGCAGAAACGATTTCACTTGGGATTTAAACTTTTCTATTGAATTTAATCGTTTAATGTCATCTGGCAAACTGTTGTAAAATAATGTACATGTATTGTATGTGAATTTTTTGTAATGAGCTGTTGATACTGTCACCTGATGAATATGATTTCTACGTCGAGTGTTATAGTAATAGACTTCGGCATTTTCTGAAAATATATTCCCGCCCTTGAGCAAGTCATTTTTACAAAAACCACTGATTCGTAAATAAAAAGACATGGTAATGGTAGAATTCCTAGATTAATGAAGAGAGGCTTACATGAATCACGTGGGTGGGATTTGGTTATTATTCGTACAATTCGTTTTTGTAATCTTAAAGTCTGGGAGCTATAAGATGTATTTCCCCAGAATTTATCGGTTCGAAGTATACAAATGGCGTAGCATAATGAACTTAATTTTGTGTTCAATTCATTTAAATGGACGTTCCATTTAAGGTTTGACTGAATTGAGAGACCTAACAATTTTGTTGCCTTAACATCAGTCAATGGTACACTGTTCATTTTCAATGGAGCACAGAATTGTTTATTTGAAATGGAAAACTGCATTAAAACCGTTTTCTTTTCGTTTCCTATTAATTTGTTATTTTGGAACCAATTTGAAACATCTGATATTGTACTATTTACTGTTTCTTTATTGCAAAGGATGTTCGTATCATCCGCAAAGAGAACCGTTCTTGCTGTTTTGAATCGTCGAGGGCATATCGTTTACGTAAAGTAGGAACAGAATAGGGCCTAAAATCGATCCTTGAGGAACTCCACATGCAATGGGCAAAGAGTCGGAAAGGTGCGTACGTAATGTTCCATCATTCCAGTAAGGTATTTCAACTCTCTGAGATCGTTGTTTAAAGTACGAACATAACCAATCTAGAGCAATACCACGGAATCCATATGAAGGTAATTTGGAAAGTAAAATGTTATGATCAATGACGTCAAAAGCTTTTGAGAGATCTAAAAATAATCCAATAGGTGCCTCGTTTTGATCCAATGATGAGGCGACATCTTTAAGAAAAGAAAATATAGCTGTTTCTGTTGATTTTGATTATCTAAATCCATGTTGGCAATCTGAAAGCGCTTCGTGTTTAGTGAGAAAGGTTTCCATTCGTACGTAAAAAAGTGTCTCTAATATTTTTGAAAAAACTGATAGAAGAGAAATGGGCCGATAATTTTGAATTTCATTTTTGTTGCCTTTTTGAAAAGCGGCTTAATTTTAGCTGTTTTGAAAATATCTGAAACGTTCCAGTGCATAAAGATGCATTAAATATGTGAGTTAACGGGTGTATAATGCCATACGCACAAGTCTTTAACAAAGAATCCGGGAATTCATCTAAACCGGACGAATATTTATTTTTTAGTTTACCGATTATTTTGAGAATTTCATAGGAAGAAGTTTCGGAAACGAACATTGTGTCTAAAATTTTGAGTGAACTGTCTGTTTTTGAATTTTGAATATAAAAGACTACATTGAATATAAAAAATAATAATGATATACAATGCAAACCTCTAGAATGGTTAATGCAGCATACTAGTTTCCCGTGATGTGCTCCGGGATTCGATTCCCGTCGAGGCAAAAATAGAGTTGTAGCTTTTCTTTAAAATCATCTCAGTTGCCGTAGTTGTACGACGTAGGCTCTGGCAAGCCGATTTGCCTAGTTACGGCGGAAGAAAGTAAATTATGTTCACCACATATCCTCCCCCCCCCCGAGTGTGGGAAATAAACTAGGCCCCTGCATGTGGGGCGCAGTTAGCTAGCCGATTAAGTCACACAGCCGACCTAAAATGACAAATACATACATTCACACATTCATATATAATGCAGTATTTAACAATTGCACTACATAATTTTAAAAAGAATAATAGTGCCTGTAACTGTTCTTGATCTTCTGGGTCAGTGACCCTAATCTCGATCACGTATTCGTCCAGTTTGCCTGATCCATTCAACGAATGCTGAGATGGCCCCTTGTTTGTTTGTGGAGGTAAATATAGTTTCACCATGCGCTCGTTCTGTTCTTCACCATGCTCTCCTGCTAATCGTGGTACGTGTAGAGCCGGGAATGGGGGTTACTACGTATTCTGATAACAATTCGAAATACACATCTGTAGTTCGTTTACCGCTGCAAAAAGTTTTTTATAAGCCGAAGGTAAAATGTATAGTCTGTAAATATTCCTAACCAAGCTTTTTTGGTACTTTTACTCATCATTCAGCTATGACAAAATGGTAATTCTGGAGCTCAAGAAAATGTGCCCAGATTGGTATTTTCCTCCAAACATTACACATAGCTTTTAGAGTTCTTTGACGATAACCAATCATATCAAACCGCAGAAGCGTCTCTTCTCTCACACCGTGAAATTTCAAAATGTGTGGAAGAAGCACAGCGTCTTTTTTCCTGCTTCCAATTAGATAAATACTCCCACAATGAAGTGTACTGTATTCCACCAGAGGCCTTCCCGATTCGTCCCGACCACCTCTCAACCGATCGATGAACTCAAGGAAAATAGTAACGAAGGTTGGCAGACAATACATTACAACACAAATGACACAAATAGAGACAAACTTGTTCCTTTCGAATGCATTTCCTCCGGTGGAAATGCCTCCGTAATTCAAATTCAAGTTAGATTGAATTGTGATTATCGATCGCGACATGTAATTACATTTATGTTAAGTGAACTATAACTAGAGTCTCATGGACTGAAATGAAAGCACATGGCCAACAGTCTCGAATCGCTCCAAACCTCATTCGCTCCGCAAATAGTTCCCGATCGTTAACATGTCGAAGCTATCGCGCGAGGACAGACGCAGAGGGCGCTATTCCATTTATGCACGTCACCAGGCTGTTTAGTCCCTTCTATGGAAAGCACAAATTACTATTGCGATACGTCATTATTAGCACGCGATACACAGAAAATATGACTCGAAACAGATACTCTTATTCGAAAATACGCAGTAAAAAGGCGAGCTCTTGACACAGAATAAAATGTGGTACTATTTCATCAGTATCTACATTATTTTCAATAAAGAATCTATTTATAACCATATTTTGCAAATCATCACAATATAACACTTCAGTTGCAAATTAGAAAACTTTTTTTAAATTTGAGCAGAAATATTATTAATGAATCACGGACGAAAAGTAATTATTTTTTTAGAAGAATTGTTTATCACCTAGAGAGAGCGGAGCGGAGAGGTAAAATATCAGTCTCATAACTTTACTTTTCAGCCAAAGTGCACACATTTTTGTACACTCATGCTATTTATGGATCAAAGAAAATGTGCAAGTGTTGATCATTTCAGAAATTGTCATCATGCGAAAGTATATATCGGAGTCTACATTACTGATGCTCATATTTTTAACTCGAGACGTCAGTGTATAACAGATGACTTCTGAAAACGTTTCATATTCAAGATTCAAGATTCTACAACATCAAAGAGTAGGAGTATCGAATAAAATATAACCGTATTTAATATAAAATAGTATTAAAATTAATAAAAAGTTTTAAAAGAAATTTGTATTTCACTTTAATTTTTCAAAATAAACTAAAACACTGCAATTCAACACAAATTTAAATATTTAAATAAGGTAAAAAATAATTATTTGATAAGATTATTTCAGTTAAATACGGTATAGAAACGTTAAAGAAAACAAGTTGTTATTAATCGATATTTGTTGTAAAAGTTGTTTTATGCACTTAAAGAAAGACGGGAAAATGAACATATTACATGTATAATATAAACGTCTACTTAGTAATTTGATGTTACGTCATGTGCGATTTTAATACATACATCTTTCCTCTCATACCCATCACACTCTTTGTCCATTTGTTCCATGCCTTTCACCATGCTCTTTTCTATAGTTGATAATATCATGTGAACTCATTGCAAATATTGTTCCCTGTTATTTGGTTTTAACCTCATTCCATTTAACACTTCCGTGTTTTATACATGTTTCAATGACATCGGGACGATGTCCAAAAAGTTTTACGAGCCATGTGCTTTGCAATTTACTTGTTTATTGGGGTGTTGTTTGTGAGTTACTAGGGGCTGTGTAGTCCACCATACTGAAAACAATTATTTGGTGTTTCCTTCAGATGATATTCCGTTCGCTGAAGTGGGTGAACAAAAATTATTTTCCGTTTAATTATTATTGTTCTGCGACGATTTCATTTGCATTAACTCGGGAACAACAATTTGTAATTGAATTGAAATGAACTTAGTCATTTTTTAGTTTGGAACTTTAACATTACTTTACACTATTTTTTTTTTTAAGTTTATATTATAGTTTCATTGAATAGTTCATACGTTTTGCCTTTTGTTATCGTTATGTAAATCCTTGAAAGCTAATTTTAGAATTTAACTTGCAGCGACGGCTGAGATAAACCCGAGCGCGCTCTATGTGGTAACAATGTCTTTATTACTCTCGAAATTTCCATTCCATTTTGTAATAAGTCACAAAAATTAGAAACATTAAATAAATAATATTTTTATTTACTAAATTTTACTTAATGTATCATCCTCATTCTCTAAGGTTTTTGATGTCTTTCTAGCGCTGAGGTAGTCCATAGTACATAGACATCAGCTCTTTGATGGCATTTATTCTTTTAGAATGCATTGGTGTGATGAATGAAAAGCAATTGCGGATGAGATTGAAATGAGCTTGTACCTGTGAAGTGACTCTCATGGCAAACATTATGAAACACATGATCATCATTGAATGTGTCCTTCCAAGTAGACTTCTAGTTGCTCTACAAGAAACAAATAGTCGCTGCAGAAACCAAAATACGGACTCCCGCAAGGAAGGGTTTTATCCCATTGCTCCGAAACACCTGCACCAATGATCGACTTACTGACAGGAAAACGAGCACTCAGACGATAAAGCAATTGCACCCATAGGTCACCCCTAGAAATAAGTCGAAATAAAGGTTACAGCCGCGCCCTGAAGAACTGGGCAATTAAGATAAAAATAATTAAAAACCTAATCCAAGTAAAACAAATTAGAGCGTTCCACTTGAGACAGCAGGAAACAATAATGACGCTGCAGATATTTCTGAGAAATCTGTAAATATCTTTCAATGGAAATCTAAAGTATTTAGAAGTAGAACTAAATCAAACTCTTGCTTGTGATAATCACTGCCAGGAGGCAAAACCAAAAGAATGTGCTAGAAAAAACACTCGGAGGCTGGCTAACGCCTAAAGGAGAGTACAGAATTTCCTACGCAAAGCATTCATAACCGTGCTTCATTGCCGCAGACTACGCAATCTTAGTCTGAAGTAATTCATTTCAGGTGAAGTAGGTAATTGCATTCAATGACACGGCTGTATTGTTACTGGATTCCTGAAACTGACGCCTACACAGTCTTTAACAGCTAACGCGTGTAGCACCGACAGAAGCCAGGAAAACAGTGAACGCAGAAAGTGAGAAAAATAAAACAAGAGAGTGCCGGTACTCCATGTTTGGACAAGACGCCCTTTACGCGTCTCACCTCGAGAAAGAACTTCCTTCAAAAGAGAACGCTACCATCTTAACCAACAAGTGACTTAAATCTAGATCATACTTGCTCCTAATGGAAAGACTTACGGGAGGTCTGGAAGTCGGACATCAGTTACCATAGGATTCGAAAATCATAAAGTATACTGAGAACGTTACACAGGGGTTTCACCTGATATGGGGGCCAGGGGCTAGACGCCGTTAGTAACCGAGGTTCCCAAACGATTATCCGTCCAGAAATCCATGATGTCTCGGGATGTATAGCCTCACTGACTCCGAAGCAATTCGGCTAACGACGCCTGCAAAAGTCAAACACAACGTGCAAATACATGTACATCAAATACAAATTACAAATGCGGCTTTGTTGATAATGGCATAAGAAATCTAACTCCTGTACCTAACCCGAGATTTTAAGAGCATATGAGATGGCAACGTGTGTTACGGGGATACGTGCCTGGTAACGTGTGTTGCGTTGTGTTGTGTTGTGTTGCGTTGCGTTGTTATAAGCTGGTTGCTAACGTACTCGATGTTATAACAAAAATAATCATGAGGAATATATTCTCTGTACATAATTATTTGATATCGTCTAACACTACTTCATTTTCAAGTAATACGAAATGTATATTTACTTTTATCTTTTCTTTTTCGAGTACTCATTACTCTACTCACTTCAAAGTAAGGCATGGATTTCTTCAAGAATGTCAAAAACTTTCGATATGCTAGTCCGTTCACTTCTTGTAAGAAAAATAAAACCATTAGTTACTCGAGAAAGTTGTGCTCGAGGAAGCTGCATCGGCTATCGAAAAAAAGTAATGCTACATTTGTTGGCAAAGAGCTATTAAGAAAGAACAGAAAGAAGAAATAAAACCTTTTACAGGGGAAAGTACGTGCATCAGATGCCAGAAGAGGAAACTTCCCTATAAGGAGCTAAAAATATTCAAATGATAATTTTATTTCAATATGTATGTCTTTTTCGCAATCGTTAAAGAATGATCATCTAGTTGTAAAGGGATTTATCGAAATTATAGCTTTAAAGAACATTATTAGTCTCCTAAAATGTTTACTTTAAAGAATGGAAATAGAATGGCAATATCGCACATTTTTAGTATTTGATTTGCGGATATTTGCAGATTTTAGACTCGTCTCTACTTTCAAAATCACTAATTCAGTGTAGCCCGACATTGGCCAGAGATGTAGAGAATATCCAAGGTAAATATTGGTCTAATGTGAATAATTTATTAGTGATGATCGGTTCTAGTATTTTTAGCATATAATACCATTCAGAATTTTTTAAACAGTAAAATGTCGATGATAATTACGATTAATTGGGACCGAATACTGATATGACGATTGCCAAATTTTCCAAATGAACCAATTAAAGTGTCAGTAAACACATTCAACAAGAAAAAGAACGTTCAAATGCCTATCCTAATTCATTCTGATGTTTACAGAATCGGGAATGAATAAAGCGAATAATGTACATATTTTTTAATGTATATACACACACACACACACACCTTACTTTACGTAATGATACAGGTTTCCTTACTTTGTGTACAATACATAATTACTTACACGAATAATTTTTAATTAACGTATTTTCTATCATTAGCAGAACCCCAAAATAGGGAAGCAAGTAAAAAAGTGTTTCACATCAGAATCCGCTTTGAAATAGAATGAATGAGACAAATAGAAATTATTTCTTTACAGAAATTCTCGTTTTACTCCCCCTTAATACACGCTGCTTTTGATCCACCGAACCCCAAGGGTTACGGAACGGACCGCGCTCGTAATGCAATGGACTTTTTCCCTTGCTGCATTTTCCCCCAAATCCTCATGAAGGAGACTAAATTAAACAGCGCCAGCGACCCCGTTAGCGAGGAATGAACTCTTAACACATTGCAATTTTTATTCGACCTATACGCGCAGTACACTCCCTAACCAACACGGTTCCGAATTTTCTGTTGGAAAGGCGAGCATTGTTCAGTCTTGACGTCGTTCCACATTTGAAACGTAGGTTCCCTATGGTCTGCAAAAAACAACTGGAACACGCGTGGTGTTTAAACGCGCGTTTGTGATGTTCTCAACGAGGTAGTTTAATAAACCCACCCTTGTCAGTAACGGTAAAACGAAAAGATGTAGCTGAAGCCATAGATATAGATTTTTTTCGTATTTCCGTAAATGAAATTTTTGTCTAATTTCTGCTGAAAGCATTTCTCTGGGTCTGAATTTTTTCATTCCCCCTTCCCAAAAGTCTTCCTTTATTTACGTTTTTTTAGTAAAAGTGTGCCATACGACGTGACTAAAGAATTTCGAACCTTGTATTTCCAGAATAGGATCAAGAACCCATTTTCTTGTGCTTTTAGCATGACCCCCTCGCAACGAGGTTTCTCCTTCCATATACATATTTGTTGGCTTATTTTAAATCCGCATCTGTAATGCTTATATTATTTTTGATCTTTCTTCATAGTAGAGGGTCAAATCTTTGCATGTAAGTAAGAAGATTCTACAAACAGATTTTTATATGCCTCTTTTTGATGTGGAAAGTTTCATCAAGTTGAAGGTTTTTTATTCAATTAATTATTTCGTGTATTCGAGCACGTCAACTACTAATGTCATTAGTTCTAGAAGTGTAGTGATTCTCGAGAAGTGGCCGTGTTCCTGTGCGTCAGAACGTGAGATCCCATACCAACCTACACGTCTGCCTCCGGAGGTCTCCCCTTCCAGGAATCTTCGTCAGTGGCGCACCGCACCAACGGGGGAAACGAATGAGGAAAGAAAGATCGCACGCGGTCTGCGATCCGTTTGTAAATGTAATACTCCGACATTCGTTGGTATTGATCGGAGAATGATCATGGAAAAGCAACGATCAATGCAGCTGGCCGCCAGAATTCTCCTCTAGGCAGTGACTGAATTCGACTCAGTTGTCTAGTTAGTGATAAAAACCCGACACTTCTCGAGACACTAATGTCGGTACACTAATCATAGGTTCTACTAGTCCGAGACATAGTAATAGCAACAGTTGTGGCCCTGAGTATATAAAGCGGTAAAAATACTTTTAATAAATTATTTGTGGGCGAACATTATTCTCTTCATTGTTCACTATTTACGTCCGCTCTCCGGCTAGAGGAATGTAAATAACAAAATTTCTCAACGGGTTCAATAAGGGTGTTTCCAAGATTAACTGGGAAGTTTTCCTATAACCTTTCTTAGTAAGCATAGCATTGGTCTACTTTAAATTTATTGTAAGATGGTGAGAGTGTAGTAGCGGTCCAACTTCAGAAGCGTATTTTTGTTTTTGAGAGAATCTGCTAATACTGTTTTGTCATCTGGGAATTGTTTGTAATGCGCTTCTCTGCGGTAAACGTGGTAGCGGTGTCTGTGTTCTGTAGGCTCACCATCTCCAAGAGACGATCGTTTAAAACTCTCCGCTACTTTCTAGGGGATTACACACACCTTGACCGAGAATTTCGTTGCGGATTTTAGTTATTGGATCATGGAGTTTTAAAGTACGACATCGCAAAGCGTTTTTATTGGAGTTGCTCTTTTATTGGAGTCGACAAAATTTAATTTAATGTACTTTCATGGTCGCTAGCGTTAAACTAGATCGAAAAAGATATTTTCACGTTAAAATAATCCATTTTAATACCATTTTTCAGTTTTCTAGAAGATGTAGTTTCTGAATTCTCTCTTTTACAAGAATAGTACAACAATATTCTACGACAACTAACAATCACAATATACAAAAAATGTTGCAAATTTGTGACGAGCAGACAAATAGATGCATGAAAGATCTTTAAGGCAGGGAGTCAAAGTTTGAAAGGTGTCGATTGCTGTCGTAGGAACAAATTTCAGAAGTATTACTTCGCAAAATTAGCAACCATCTCAACTATAACATTCACTACTAGTGGCTGAAGTCATTGGGCGGAAGAAAACGTTTCTACGAAGGAGATATAAGGCACGTCGGTAATGCTGATGCATGTTTTAAATAAGGACTTGCAAAGACAAGCGATGAGAATGATGAACACTTTCTTAAATTTATTTTCTTCCCGTTCGACTTTCGTCTTTCAGGGATTTTGACGGGTACAATGTTACATACAATAAATAAATTTATTTGGGTATCCTCAGGCAAATGCGGGTCTCGGTATAACCCTTCACCATTTTTAAAATTTCATATATGAATAACTTTACTAAGGGATGTTTGCATTTACTGTATAGAAATGGAGGGGTGTGTTTGTGGGAAATTGTGGCAAATGATCTTCATGAATTAGGGTGGGTGAAAGAGGTCTTTGGAGAATTTGGATTTAATGCGTGAAGGATAATGAGCGTTTTGACCAAAATTGAATATTTGAGTGTTGGAACATGCTGGGAGGAGAGAGTAATATTTTTTAGAGGTCTCAGCGATGAATTCTGAGAGGAGATGTGTTTGAAGCTCTCGGTAGGTTTGCGAGTTAGAAATGAACCAGGTAGCTTTCAAGGTTTGTCTTAGATATTTGTTTTGAATTTTCTGTAAAATGGATAGGTTGGTTGGTGATGTGTTGTGCCATGTTGATCAATAATATGCCATTGTGGGTCTTATCATGATGAGCAGTCCAGTTTCTATACTAAGTGTGGTATTTCTATTGATAAAACTAAAGTTTTAAAACATTTGCTTGTGTCTCATGGGCTGTTATTTGAATGTGCGGTTTCTGAGTTAACCGTTTGTTCATTAAGACACCTCGATATTTGGCTGGTGAATAATGAGAAAACCAAGGGACATCGGTGTTATTTATTTGTAGGGCGGAAGGGAAGGAAGGACGTCTGAGAGTGAATATTTTGGATTGTGACTTTGAGCGGTTGATTTTAATTCTCCATTTTTTGAACCAATTCGTATAATTGTAATTGTAGGATTGTATGTAATAGTAGGCTAAGTTGATGTCGGTATGTGAAGTGAAGAGAGCAGTATCGTCAGCATAAAGAGCTATACTTGCATCGTGTGGAGTTGGATAGTCTGCTGTAAAAATTGAGAACTGTTGGTGAACGACCCGAGTCTTGTGAGACGCCTGCGAGAATAAGGTAAAAGGGTGACATAGCATCATTTACTTTCACTTGAAAATATCTGTCCGTAAGAAAGCTTCGAATTAGTTTCTGCAGACAATCAGGTGTTCCAATTTATCATAGTTTGTACATTAGTCTATTGGGCCACATTTGGTCAAAAGCCTGAGAAATGTCTAAAACGAGAGCTAGGGTGTGCTTTTTATCGTTAAAACTGTTTACTGTACGCACGACAAGACAGCAGTTGATGGGTAGTTGCATGATTAGGTCTAAAACCAAATTAAGTGTTAGGAATTGCAATAATTTTCGTTAAGTATGCCTGGAGTCTATTTAAAACAAGTTTTTCAACAAAATTAGCTAAAGAAGGGAGAAGGCTACTTGGCCTATAGTTGCTGGGAATTTTAGGACTTTTGCCTGGTTTTCAGAATGGAAGTATGTAGGTAAGTCAATAAATAAGTCGCAAAACAGTATAAAGGCAACATGAATAAATGTGACTTCTCAAAATGTATTTTACTTTTCTATTCACCCTGAAAATTCAGACCCTTATCCCATTTCCTTATAAGTTCTTCAAAGTCGGCAGAAAAGAAGTCGTTTGGTTGCAGATGCAACAAGTAGGTACATTATATTGCACTGGGTTGCTATTGTTATCTTTTAAATTTGTATTTTGGTTATCCAAAAACTTTCTTTTTTTATTTTCATTGTACGGGATCGGAGGTTTTTTTTTACTGTTTTGCGCAGGGGTGTGAGCATCTGGCTGGTTTGATCTTTTACCTTGGTCGTGCTGATAAGGGTTTTGCTGAAAGGCCGCTTGTTGCATTGCGTGGGCTTGTTGCTGCTTAGGTGGTAGCTGCTGGGCCGGCTGAGTTACTTGCAGCTAAACATATCCAGGTTGATTCACTTCCGGCAATTGTGGTTTCCGACTTAATTGTTGCATTATAAATTGCTTTTGGGGCGAATGAAACACATGAAGTTGGTGGGTTTGAACTTCACCATCTTGTGCATTATTTTCCTCATAGGATCATTTGAAAGAACATTTGCTTGCACTGGATTTACTTCATTATACTCACTGCATGAAGCGTTAGAAGTATGTATTGCACAAGCAATGTGCTGCCACGTGTCAGGGCAGTCACTCGTAGACATTGCGCACTGTTCAGTTGTATGCGAACTTGAACTTGGCACTTATCACCGTCAGATCGCGCTACTGGAAAACCATTGTAGATAACAGCTAGGACGCCCGATGTGCACAACACAGGTTCTCGGACTCGACTGTGATAAACTCTAGGAGTGTATGTCGGCAAAGGAAATTAACTATTCCAACTTGAAATTGCGGAACATAGATTTTGCCGCTTCTGAATAAATATCTTTTGGAAATTGTGGACATTTTGACAAGAAATTATTCCTTTCTCAGCAGGTTTGCTTACTTCTTTTATTGAGGTAAATTGTTCGGACTCTTCGCCTCTTAATTACTTTTCAATGCACATCGTTCTTTAGATCATTCTAATAATGGGCAACTAATATTGTAAAAAACGCCTTATTGATTTTATATAATCATTAATTGAAAGAATAACCCAGAATTGAATAATTCAGTCTAATTACCATTTTCAATTTGGAAATTAATGCTTCCAGTTTGAAGAAAATTTAATTAATTTAATTTCATCGATTCGTAGAAGCACTGAAAATACCTTTTATGGAAGCGTCTTCCGACCTGACCGCGAAAGAGCTTGAACCCAAATACAATTTCCCAAGCCCTCGGCGTCTCGCTCTCGGGATTTATTTACTCGGCGACGGAGTGACGGACTGAATGAAGAGAATGAAAGCGCGGCTTGGGCGGAAAAAGGAGCGAGGCCGCCCGGGACTATTTCTTCTCCATTCTTCTCCGGGACACGCGGGCGTGGCGATGGTCACTCCCCGCATATGATCTTGTAATCTCCGAAAGTGCTGCTAGTACTTGGGTGAAAGCTCGACCCATTTACGGGCTATGAGCGCGGGGAGAGAGAAAGAGAAAGAGAGAGAGAGATGGAGAGGGAGAGAGAGACCGATAGCTGTGCAGAGAGAGAAACTAACAGACAATAGCCCACTGTGCATGCGTCGTCACGTTGGGATCCTCAGCTCGTTAAGTGTTATGGCCTAGAAGCTTGCGTGTGCAGAAGGACATGCCCGTTCGCACTACCCCCCAACATTATTAGGAAATTCAGGACGGGCTATTAATTCATCAATCTTACTTGAAACGTTAACTCAATCTCTTTCCAGTGGGCCGAGAGACTGCATAAAATCATCAATTAATACGCAGTTATCTGTACTACTAAGTTCGTCCGTATCTTAAGGACATTCTACTTCACTCGCGATACTACTAATTTTCCTTCGTGTTAAACTCTGTGAATCAATTAACAGGAAGTGAACTGAAATATAAAACTCTAATTACACAATTATAAAATTTGTAATTGGTAATTTAATTATATGTATATTACAAGGTGTATATATGGTAATTTATGCTTGTTGCTGCTATGTTATGCTTATTATTGTTGCGTATTTCTGTGTAGTATAGAGAAGGTGCTGTAATGCTGCAGAAAAATGTGGCTAAGTTTTGCTTTTATAAATTACCCAAATGTTCTGGAAATTCATTGGTCGCTTCCCGATGTTGATATATTTCAATCAGCACCTTCCAAAACAAAATGATTTAGTTTGTAAGATAAATACATAGTTCACAGAAACCTTATATTGGCAAAGAGGGAAGATTTACATTCTCAATTGTAAACATGCTTTCTTTATTTACATTTATTTCTTTTCCCTGAAATTTTAATACAAGATTGCACGAAAACTGCGGAGGAACCTGTCTAAAAGAAAAGTACATTGAACTGCATTTTATTTCCAAAGGGTGTAGGAAATGAACACAAATTCATAAGAATTTGAATTAAACGTTTATACTTAATATAGGTTTCAATAACTTAAAAAAGGATATCATTGACTTCAAATGACTGAATATTTCAACACTCAGAACACCAAGATAACTACCGTTCACACTGAATCTACTGAAACACATTGCTTTCATTCCAGTTCTAAGAAATCCTCATTAATCACGTTTTTTATATGCCTTTACTTCAACTGACGGATTTTTCATGATAACAAAAGGGGCGAGTTCTAGACTGAAGAAAATGGTATGCCTTGAATCTCAACGTTTTACACAATATTTCTTAGAACAAATTTCAAGAACTCCAAATACCATGACTACGTCGGCTACATTTATCGAGAGCCGTACTAGCTGCAACAGAATGGCTACTAGATGCTATCAAGATTAACTGCAGTAGCGTGCCACGAAAACTTCTCCACGTCAACTTGCCGGGAGAAAATGGCCAGAGATTCGATTGCACGTTTCCCTATATCGTATTAAATTTCGGTGAATTTCCACCTATTTTTATAGTGATTTTAATGCCAATCTGCAAGATGCGAATTCACGTCGGGACATGGATGGACGACGGATGTCGGATATCGTCCACCCGCCCACCCACCCGCGGGATTGATGCCCCGAACTGGAAAAGTATGATTTTGTCCTTGCTAGGGACACAATTACTGCAATTACTGCAACAATTACTGCATTTCTAGGTGCCTCATTTGTGACTTCCATTCTTTGAAAGGTTAAAATCAAAGAATACAAATTAAGTAAAATGTAACGAAAACTGAGGCTGGTGAATTTGGGAATGGTTATTGACCCAGACGCATAGGCATTAGGCCTGCTTTCGAAGTAAAAATCAGAAGCCGCATGTAGGAACAGCTGAAGGCTAAATATGAAGTTATTCATCACGACTACAGTTAGTAAACAAATGAAAACGCTAATTTCTTCATTTTACCTCTGATTTTTCATTTGTTTGTGTTTTAAGTTTAGAACATCAGTCTTCGAAAAATTTCCGATTCGCACCACGTAAACTTATATTATTGTGCCACAACGCTTGGAATTCATAACGTTTTTGTCTTCTTTTCTAATATTTACTATACTAAAGCTGACTCTCACGTAAATTTTGATTGCAGCAAGGTAAACAAATTTACTCTAGTGTTGTACGATGTTCTTCACTTTCTTTGAAAATCAAACTGTTTCACGAATTAATTTTTAAGCGATTGTGATACGCAAAAACAAGAGAAATATTTAAATAGATGCAGATGCGCAGGAAACTTTGGCATTGGACGCGGTTTATAATACTATTAATACAAACGATAAATCTAATTCTGTTTTTCAACGTTTTCATTTCACTGAAACACTCTCCAAAAAAGAAAATTAAATATTTCACACAATTCCTGGCTAACACAAAGGATTAGGACAGCATGCATAAACAAAATATTATATTACCTTACCGGAATTATGGAACATTATGTACAACCCTTTCCTTGCAATCGGAGTCCCCCTGGGATCGATTTTAGACCCTATTCTCTTCCTACTAGACGTAAACGATAAGCCTTTGACGATTCGCAACGGATGAATAGTTCTCTTTGCGGATGATACGAATATTCTTTGCAATAAGGAAACCATAAACTGTTTCAATGCAGTTTTCCATTTCAAATAAAAAAAAATCTGTACTCCTTTGAAAATGAACGGAGTACCGTTGATTAAGGTAACAAAATTGTTAGGTTTCTCAATCCAGTGAAACCTCAAATGGAATGGACATTTAAATGAATTGAACACAAAATTAAGTTCATTATATTACGCGTTCAGAATTCTTTCAAATTTAGTCTTCACACTATTCATTGTATATATATATATATATATATATATATATATATATATATATATATATATATACACACATATCGCGCATGTTCATTCTCGCCTGAGATATGGCATAATATTCTGGGGAAATACATCTTATGGCTCGCAGGTGTTTAGATTACAAAAAAATAGTACGAATAATAAGCAAATCCCACCCATGTGTTTCTTGTAATTCTGTCTTTATTTATCTTCTAATTTTACCATTACCTTGTTGATTAATGAATCAGTGGGTTTTGTCAAAAAGGTTTTACTTAAGGGCGGAAATATATTTTCATCGAATGCCAATGTCTGTAAATATAACACTCGACGTAGTAATCATATTCATCAGGTGACAGTATGAACAGCTCACTACAAAAAGTTCACATACACTACATGAACATTTTTTACAACACTTTGCCAGATTACATTAAACGATTAAATTCGATAGAAAAGTTTAAATCGTAAGTAAACTCGTTTCTGCTGCATAACTATTTCTATATAATTAGAGACTATCTGGACTATCAAAGGAATGTAATACAAATTTCAACAATGATATTTATTTTATTATTTACCACTTGGACTGTATAATTCTAAACCACCTGTAACAAGTATTGCACGGTAGTTTCTGGTTGAATGACTACCATTCAGGTTTTTGTTCCACTTTCCCTGTTCCTTTGAGCAAATACTGAAATGGTCCCTTTTTTTTCCTTCTGGACGTAACTTCATTATCTGTGTACCTCTTATAGAATTCAGTGGGAAATATAGTTATTCAAAGTATCGTTCTTCACGTTGTCGCGGCAGGAAGTATTATTCCTTCGCGAAGAACATCATGAGGGATAAGGACCCAAAATTATACCTGATTTACACTAGAAAATAGATTTTATTACATCGGAGGGAATATTTTGTTAACAATCCTTGCAAAAAACGCTCATTTCTCTTATACTCAAAATTCAACTAGTATACGGCTTTATTTATTTATTTATTTTACGTCAAAAAAACAGTTAAAAACTGCGTATGACGTGCTATGGGGAAAAGTGAATTGTGTGCACATTTTCAGAATTCTGTGATCCCTACACTAAGTCATATACTACTTAAATTTTGAATTTTAAAAGGGAGAAAAAAAACTCCCATGTAGTAAAATCTATTTTTAAGGATAAATAAGCAATAAATTTTGAAAGGGAGAAAAAAAACAAAAAAACTTCCATGTAATAAAATATATTTTCAAGGATAAATAAGCAATAAATTTTGGCTCTTATTACTTCCTGCCGCGACAATATGGAAACGATAATTGGAAGAATTGTGTTTCCCACTGAATTCTAGAAGACGTGCACAGAAAATGAAGTTACATTTATGTCCAGAAGCAAAAGAAGGGGCCATCTCAGCATTTGCTCAATGGATCAGGGAAAAAAAACCCGAGATGGGGGTCATTGACCCGGAAGCTGTAGTACAATAGTTGTTACAGGTTGTTTATACTCATTTATACAGTCCAAATGGTAAATAATGCATTATATATTATTGGTGAAATTAATGTTACTTTTCTTGTGATGCTCAGTATAGTCTCTAATTGTATAGAAACAGTTATGCAGCAGAAACGATTTCACTTGAGATTTAAACTTTTCTATTGAAGTTAATCGTTTAATGTCATCTGGCAAAGTGTTGTAAAATAATGTACATGTATTGTATGTGAATTTTTGTAATGAGCTGTTGATACTGTCACCTGGTGAATATGATTTCTACGTCGAGTGTTATAGTAATAGATTTCGGCATTTTCTGAAAATATATTCCCGCCCTTGAGCAAATCATTTTTTACAAAAACCACTGATTCGTAAATAAAAAGACACGGTAATGGTAGAATTCCTAGATTAATGAAGAGAGGCTTACATGAATCACGTGGGTGGGATTTGGTTATTATTCGTACAATTCGTTTTTGTAATCTAAAAGTCTGGGATTAATTAGGTATTAAGAGTAAAAACTTAATTTTGTGTTCAATTCATTTAAATGGACGTTCCATTTAAGGTTTGACTGAATTGAGAGACCTAAAAATTTTGTTGCCTTAACATCAGTCAATGGTACACCGTTCATTTTCAATGGAGCACAGAATTGTTTATTTGAAATGGAAAACTGCATTAAAACCGTTTTCTTTTCGTTTACTATTAATTTGTTATTTCGGAACCAATTTGAAACATCTGATATTGCACTATTTACTGTTTCTTTATTGCAAAAGATGTTCGTATCATCCGCAAAGAGAACCGTTCTTCCGTTTCGAATCGTCGAGGGCATATCGTTTACGTAAAGTAGGAACA
This sequence comes from Teleogryllus oceanicus, assembly GCA_964035755.1. Lineage (NCBI taxonomy): Eukaryota > Metazoa > Arthropoda > Insecta > Orthoptera > Gryllidae > Teleogryllus > Teleogryllus oceanicus. Next base: position 286,029,335 of record CAXIVR010000001.1, read on the forward strand.
GAATAGGGCCTAAAATCGATCCTTGAGGAACTCCACATGCAACGGGCAAGGAGTCGGAAAGGTGCGTACGTAATGTTCCATCATTCCAGTAAGGTATTTCAACTCTCTGAGATCGTTGTTTAAGGTACGAACATAACCAATCTAGAGCAATACCACGAATTCCATATGAAGGTAATTTGGAAAGTAAAATGTCATGATCAATGACGTCAAAAGCTTTTGAGAGATCTAAAAATAATCCAATAGGTGCCTCGTTTTGATCCAATGATGAGGCGACATCTTTAAGAAAAGAAAATATAGCTGTTTCCGTTGATTTCGATTTTCTAAATCCATGTTGGCAATCTGAAAGCGCGTTGTGTTTACTGAGAAAGGTTTCCATTCGTACGTAAAAAAGTCTCTCTAATATTTTTGAAAAAACTGATAGAAGAGAAATGGGCCCATAATTTTGAATTTCATTTTTGTTGCATTTTTTGAAGCGCGGCTTAATTTTAGCTGTTTTGAAAGTATTTGGAAACGTTCCAGTGCATAAAGATGCATTAAATATGTGAGTTAACGGGTGTATAATGGCATACGCACAAGTCTTTAACAAAGTATCCGGGAATTCATCTAAACCGGACGAATATTTATTTTTTAGTTTACCGATTATTTTGAGAATTTCATATGAAGAAGTTTCGGAAACGAACATTGTGTCTAAAATTTTGGGTGAACTGTCTGTTTTTGAATTTTGTGCCTGAAGACCCTTAGTGAGATCGGCAGCAATTCTCGAAAAGTATTGGTTAAAGAGATTAGCCACAGTTGCCGGATCGTTCAGAGTTGCCGGATTCTCTACGGGTTTTCTAGTTGATTTGGTAGTATGTTTTATTATATTCCACATTGCTTTTGTTTTATTATTTGAGTTCAAAATATCCTGATCGTTTTTCATGATTTTGGCCTGCCTTATGACTTTTCGTAACAATGTTTTGTATTTTTTAAAGTAGATAAGGAAATCTTGAGATACGTCATGACGTTTAGAAATGAAAGAAAGAATTCGCTTGTTTTTACAAGATGTCCTGATCCCTTGTGTTATCCAAGAATTGCTTTTCCGTGAAATACTTAATTTTCGTTTTTGAAGAGGAAAGCAAGTGTTAAAAATGAAATGAAAGGGTTGAAAAAAAAAAAAAAGAATTATATTTGTCGTTTGTATCAGCACTATTATAAACCGTTTCCCATGACTCCTGCATCAAGTAATCAATGAATAATTTAATTTTACTTTTAGTAAACAGTGGCTTAGTGTAGAGATCACAGAATTATGAAAAAGTGCACAGAATTCACTTCTCCCCATAGCACGTCACACACAGTTTTTAACTGTTTTTGACGTAAAATAAATAAATAAATAATAATTAGCATTCAACATAACACATGCTAATGTTTAAATTTGATGCTTGAAAGAAAGAGATATGTGAAAGCTACCATCATTATCGACATGTTGTGTCTACGTACAACGTAAGATGTATAATATTCTTTTGTTTCTGCAAGGCATGGAAGAAATATTTGTATATGGCACTAACCACTAGCATTTGGAAAGTTTAGCTAATTTTATCCTTTCACTAAGAGCTCTAAACGTTAACCAGATTATACTTCGCTCCCTCGTACGTTATTTACAAATTTTTACTGGTTTATCTGGCAATAAATTAAATAATAGTTGAATATTGCTCGTTCCAAAATGCTACAGGAGCATTGTCAGTTCCTCCATTATGCGAAAAGTTTCATTGAATCATCCTCATTGTATTTTAATTAGCATAATTAATACATAGAACAGTGTGTAAGGGGGTTTTGTTATGTTAACGGGAAATAATAATATTGGCTTAGATTTTAAAAGAATGTTAAGACAAAATCGGCGATATTTCGAAACTTTGATGTTCCACAATATAAGAAATGCATTCCATTGTAACATTCAAATATCTGATTTAACGAAATAAATTACTGATTGATAGCATATTTGTACCACTTTCAATAAGTTTAAATGATAATGAAGTTATATTATTATATGTGCATTATGCATAATATTGATTATAATTCATTAAAAATATTTCCAAAACGAATTTTACTTTATTTTGCTAGTAAAAGTAATGAATTGAAATTGAGTATTTGATTGATTTCATGTTGTTTTTTCTGCGGGTTTAAAATGTCTAAAAGTAGGAACTCAAATTCATAATTAAGTTGCGCATTACAGCCTTGTAATTAAAAACGGATGAGTAATTCTATATATGATATCAACAAACTTGCTTGTCTATAAGGTGAAACGAAGAGAGGAAAGGGAAGGTTAAGCGAGAGAATGAATCAGGAAAAAACTGCCGTGGTTTTTGCTTGACTCTGACGGACTAAACGGGCCATTCGGAGCTGAGAAGAGCTTGTATAGTATGATGTTCACTTATCTTTGCTTATTATGGCCGAGAACAAGATGTCTGTTTTTAATTTCCTATTGAATAGCGAGCACTGTGACTTCTTCGAGAGAACTTCACATGGCATCGGGGAAAAGGAACACACAGCTAATATATTTCACAATATTTTTGAAATTACTACTTATTTGCTATTTAATGCTGTGACAAGTACTTTTCGACGGTTTTCGGTCATAATTTACTATAATAATCTCATCCAGAAGGCTAATAGGGTCTGTCAAACGCTGGAGGAGACGCGCACCATAAGGGCTTCCCCTTTTCCGAGGCAGGTGATCCCAGTAGTAATTTCACATTGCTTTCCACTGTTGGGTTGAGAAGTGATGACCTTGTGGGATGGATAGAGGTGACCGTGTGGGAAGCGAGAAACAAGCCACAATTGCATATTGCAAACACATGCCTTACGGAGGTCTCGCAGCCTAACCGCGTACTTGGGAGATGCAAGTCTCTGCGTCGAGAGAAATTGATACGGCACTAGTGAGTGTAAAACGTTCTGCTACTTCTATGAAATAACTTAAGAATGGCAAGAACTTCAAATTAAATATTGTAAACACGTACCAACATTTTTTTCGTCACAACTACATTACCTACATATACATACACATCATAAAAATATTTCCTTAACTATAATATTTTTTCTTTAAAAATGACTTCTTTAATGACTCACAAATATCAACATAAACGGTATTTCTTTATTTTTTGAAAGATTTTGACGTTATTAAAGAGTCAATTTTGGTTTAAAAGTCATGAAAATATGAAAATCGTGACATTTGTTTAGATATAATGTAACATGGTAATTTGATAGCGGAATATAAAAGTGAAATCATTAGACATTGTATCTTCCATACTCATTGGATGTGGATTACGGCATGATTTGGTTTTGGGTTGTATCCTTTTCCTTCTTTGCGGAAACGCATCTCAGTATTGTCATATCGTTTAGACATAGCATGAATTCACTAGTAAAATAACAAGATAATATAACTTGCTTTAAAAATGGAATAGCAGTTATTTTTGAAGATAACATAAATGTTGAGAGGAATAATAGTACGATTCTGGAATTTTCATATTGGCTTCGTAATAGTAAGGCCAATGAAAGAAGAAAAAAGAAATTGTGTGACAATTACGCAATTGTAATACAACTAAAAAACAATTTGAGATAGAAGACAAGATTAATTGAGTCTATTAATTCAGTTAATCTCGAAACGGAATAGAATTGAAGTTTACATCGTTGGTCGCACAAATATTTCTTTAATTTAACCGGCCTGCATTTTACAGTTTGGCATTCTATAAACAAATATAGCAAGATGTGGCAAGATAATGGGAAGACGTTAAGATAAAACAGACATTTCGATTACCGAAAATTCTTATTATTACCGAACTTCTTATTGTACCAATAAGAAGTAAATTCCTACAAGATGGTTCCTGGAGGACTTCGTTCAGAGCTTTGGAATATTGTCATTAAATTATTTCTTTATTTACGAATTAATTTATTATTTCTTTACGGTTGCTGTTTTTAAAGATTGATATATTTGTCAAGATTATATCTAAACATATGTTTTACATTGTAAACTGTTCAATAATTTAAATAAATACTGAACAATATTTCTAAGTTACCTACAACTTGATGGGTTTTATCGACCAGAATACTAGCGTTCTTGTATTAACATTTAAAAAGTGCCTACTTAAGGCCGATTAACATATTTCAATATCTAATATTCAATTAAATATCAATGTAAATTCGAAAAAGATAACATTTCTTCTTGTAACATTTCTCAGATTTTAATTAATTAAAAAATTCACATACAATACATGCACATTATTTTACAACACTTTGCCAGATGACATTAAACGATTAAATTCAATAGAAAAGTTTAAATCCCAAGTGAAATCGTTTCTGCTGCATAACTGTTTCTATACAATTAGAGACTATACTGAGCTTCACAAGAAAAGTAACCTTAATTTTAACAATGATACATAATGCTTTATTTACCATTTGAACTGTGTAAATGAGTATAAACAACCTGTAACAACTATTGTACTACAGCTTCCGGGTCAATGACCCCCATCTCGATCAGGTTTTTCGTCCAGTTTCCCTGATCCATTGAGCAAATGCTGAGATGGTCCCTTGTTTTGCTTCTGGACATAAATGTAACTTCATTTCCTGTGCACGTCTTCTAGAATTCAGTGGGAAATACAATTATTCAAATTATCGTTTCCATGTCGCGGCAGGAAGTAATAAGAGCCAAAATTTATTGCTTATTTATCCTTGAAAATAGATTTTATTACATGGGAGTTTTTTGATTGTTTTTGTCCCTTTCAAAATTCAAAATTTATTGCTTATTTATCCATGAAAATAGATTTTATTACATGGGAGTTTTTGTTTTTTTTTCTCCCTTTCAAAATTTCAAAATTTAAATAGTATATGACTTAGAGTAGGGATCACAGAATTTTGAAAATGTGCACACAATTCACTTTTCCCCATAGCACGTCATACGCAGTTTTTAACTGTTTTTTTGACGTAAAATAAATAAAATAAATAAACATTTCTCCGATGTTAAGAAGCAGTTTTGGACCCAACAAAACTGCTTGCTTGCAGTGCCTCTGACCGCGAGGTCGTAGTTTCCAGTCATGACTGCTGAGTCCCGGCAGGATTTTCGACACTAGCTTGTCAGCTAGGTCTAACTCAATCGTTGTCTAGAAGAGAATTCTAGCGGCCGGCTACTCTAACCGGTATTTTCCGTGTTTTCTTCGATCATCACTAGGCGAATGTCGTGCCCTATGAAACGGGCCACGGACCGTACGCGATCTTTCCTACCTCTTCCTTCTCCTATCTTCACCCTTTACACACACTTAAACTCACATGCACTATTCTACCACACATGCAGGGAAACCGGTCGGAAGTTTAGAACTTGTTCTGACTGGGACGGTGCCTCACTGGTGGGAGGTACTCGGTTGCGGAAAACCCTGCTACGTGGGTCGCCGACGGTGGGTCGGCGCCGTATCTTGTACAGCGGGGGAAGATCACCGCCACCTCCCGAGCAAAAAACCCGCATTACACTTGCGGGACTAATGACAATAGTAGTTTGCATCCGGAGTAACTAACAATAAATCAAATTAAAATGCTTCCTATCTATGCTGCAAATATTCTCTTAGAAACACAAAGGTTTAACTCCTCATTTATTGTAAGGAGAAGGACAGTTTTCTGATCCCTATGGTATTTTCATGATTTAAAAATATTTGTAAGGGCTATTTAACAGCACATATCAACATATTATAAAGATGGAATTGATTAGGACAAATTTGGAGAGACTCTGAAGAACTAATGAAAATGTATCAACGAAATTGAAATAAGCGAAGGTATAAAAGGCATTACCAGGAGAGGAATGTGTTCTGGGGACCTTACGATAGCTGTACAGGAGGTAAAATTGTAGAGGAATATCCTCAACTGAGACTCGGCTCTGGACAGGTTTATAGAAAAGCGCAATAATGTTTAACATTTTAGTACTGGAATACTGATAGATCAGAAAGGTAACGACTTCAATTTAGTCAATCAATTCTGCAAATGCTGTCATTTTATGTAATTTTATCAATTTACAATTAATTTTATCAACACCACTTAATAAAATTGCAGAATTGTGGACACCTGGAATACAATCCTGATGTGATTTTTCATAAAATTGTAATGGCGGGCAGTAAATTGTATTTAGTCACAACAAGAGAGATAGTTCTCCATATCACTTTTGACATACTGTGAGTTTTCCAGTTGATGCCAAATATTTTATAAGAAATAGCTGACTCTTCTAAGTTAGAAATATATTTCACAGGTGCTATTGTACTCTTTGAGTTACTATTTGTTGCGGATTATGATTTGGTAGGTCATAGTACTATAAAAATTAAGATTCAGGATTAAAAGTTAAGCAAAATATTATACAGAAAAAAACTTTGTTATGCACATATACCACTTTAATACCTTCATTGAACCCCAGGTGCTGGTTAAAACATTATCCTCACGTACACAGTAACTTTATATCATCAATTATTGAAATTTGAAGAGCCCTAACATATCGATTTACCAACAGCTTTTCGTCCTTTTTTTACTTCTTTTCCATTATCTTCCCCCTTCTCGTTCCTTCTGAGATAACACCAATTTACTCCGCTGTTTTCCCATTTTTTGGAAATATTGCCGAGGCCTGAGTCACCTCACAAACATCCCCCTGTTTCCTCTGCTCCTACTGCCTCTGTAACTGGATCTCTCAATTCTATTGTCGTTTTCTTTATGGTTACGGTACGACCACTTTTCCAGTAGCCTATCCGCTTTACCCGTGCGGCAGCGGGAAGATGGTGCGGGAGCAGCCCCAGGGCGGGGTGAAAGAGGGGTGGAGCGGGGCGTGGTGGGGCGGGGCGGGGCGGGAACGAGAGCGGAGACGGGAGCACAGCCCTTTCCCCAAGCGTCTTCCAGCTTCGCCGGGTCGATGATAAATTCCAGCGTCATGCCCTCCATAAAACGTTACTTGCTACCCTCCCACAGGGGGTTTTCTCTTTAAGATACACGTTCGCTTTGTATATGACGCTCAGTGATCTATTTCGGCTATCTGAAAGACTGTGCTGCAGGCCTTCTCTAACACTATCTCAATTGACGGCCACGGTTTGGCGACGGCCTGAGAGAGATAACGTAGCCACTGATCTCCATATCTGCCATCGCCACTTGTTGGAAGCGGTTCATATCCTATGTTTGCTCCTGTCTGAATGAACATGCGGTCATATCACTTATATTGAGCGTTTATACAGCGGCATCAACTCGGCCCACCATTGCGTCGAGCGTGGTTATACAACACATTACGTATTACACAGTCCGTTACACGACCGCAATATAACTATGGCTGTAATAACGAACGCGACGTATCCCAGGAACAATAGCAAACACGGTGATAAATTAAAACAACAAAGTACAAGGCAGCTCTCGCTAAACTCCACCTTATACGACCGTAGCGTTGGCGTTAGGTGCCGCTGTGTTCCCGCGAAGTGTTACAGTCCTCTACAGTCATCTGAGAGAAGTCTTTTATTGCGCTTTCATTGCTCGGTTTCGAACTGTCGTCGTAGACAGGGCTGTTACTTCGCCGACTTGCGCGTTCGTGGACAACGCCAACGCTTTGGATCCTCGGCCACCGGCAGCTGACCGAGAACCTCGCAGCACGTACCCTATCTCGGCTGTTGCGTTCGTCCCCGCACCGCCCTCCCCGCTCCCCGCCACGCCGCACCCGCAACGCGCCATGTCCGCGTGGTTGTAGCGGGCGGAGCAAGTCGGGGGCCCACCGGCTATACGCCGCCCGTTGAATCAAAGCAGTGCGTAGGGCGAAGCCGGGGGCGATGTACGCGAGCGAACAACGAGGGCGAGCATGACGAGGAATCGGTTTAGCGGCGGGCGACAGCGGAAGACCAGAAATGGCGGAGCGCCGAGGGTTGTAGGCGGTGGGCGGAGGGCGAAGGGGGCGGGCGGAGGGCGGCTGGCGAAGGGGGTGGGCGGCGGGCAGGGGCTGCAGGCGGGGAGCGGGCGGCGGGCAAAGGGAGCGGGCCACCAAACGGGTAAAATGGAAAGCGGGCAGACCGCAGAGCTGGCAAGATGGAGAACGGGGAACTTTGAAATTCAGTGAAATGGAGAGGGAATAATTCGGTGTGCACACGACCCACAAAGCGACCAACACTTGGGAATATGCAATCAGAATAGCTGTACGGCGCTTATTTTGTTAATTGTGTTGTCAATGCGGGGTCATGCCTACATTTTAACGGTATATTCAACCTAAGTTCAGCTTCGAGTAGAATAGTGACAAAGTATAAGGCGAGTCGACGATAATCAACATGTCAGTGACAAGTATGCATTTGGACGATCCTTCATACCGTAACTGTCCGATCAATGATATGTTTGAATCTTAAATGTCATACAAATATTTGTTTACAATAAAAAGTTTCTTATAAATGGATTACTATGTATTTAAATAGAATTACCTTGCAATAGACCACTGTTGTTACCACAAGTAGTTAATATAAATTAATAATACTATATGCTTTTAGAGCAATTTACACAATGCATGGACATTTTTAACTGCAGTAAGTAAATTTCACGGTCGTTAACTGCATTAGCTAGGGACACAAATTAGGAGTGGTGTTTTGTTCATGGTGAATATAGCTGAAAATAAAATCACTACAGTATTTCATCGAAAACTTGAATTAATCCAACTAGTTCAACTGTAAAATAAATCTCAACCTTAGCCTGAACGTGTTAATTGTGCTGCAAGTATCAGAGGATTACCTTTTCATGAAAGCCTAATTGCAATGTGACATCTCTTTCCTCCTCGTATGCTCGGCGGCGGATTAACTTGTAAGGGAAATACGCTACACACGTCCTCCTCTAGTCGATCGCCTTCTGGCCGTGGTGGACAGCGTGGAGTCAAGTACCCGAGATGAAATAGAAATCCTCGCAACTTCGCCGACGCTATTCCCCCAATCGTCTCCTCCGGAGGGGGTGATCGGCGTTCGCCGTGGGCGAAGAATGCCTCTGGGGAGCGGGGGCGAGCATGACGAGCGGCCAGCCCAGCAGGAATCGACAGCGGAAGACCAGAAATAGGGAAAGTCAGTGAGTGGGCGAGTTAGCGAGTGTGGGGGGGGGGCGGCGGGTGGCGGGTAGTGGGTGGCGTGTCGGAGCGTTGGCCTGGGACCGGAGCCAAGACCGACAGTAGCGCGCCCCGGCTCCGGAAAGCGGGCGGCGAGCAGAACAGACAAAGTGGCGCGGCTCGGCGCGGCGCTCGCAGAGCAACGGGTCAGGAACCCAGGACTCGCGAAAGCGAGTTAAAGAGAACAACGTCACACTCAGACTCATTTGTTGCAATAACTTATGTACGTGAATATGTATGTGTCTTCTATTGTAGTAGGAGAATAGTAAGAGGAATCATTTTTGTACATATTTATATAATATTAATTTCATTGATATTATATATTGATTTCAAGATGTCAGCAGGGGTTGTGAAAAAAATACACAACACTTTACGTACTCTCTCTCTCTCTCTCTCTCTCTCTCTCTCTCTCTCTATCTATCTATCTATCTATCTATCTATCTATCTATCTATCTATCTCGGCTGAAGAGAGACAGAGAGACACAGAGAGAGAGAGAGAGACAGAGAGAGAGACACAGAGAGAGAGAGAGACAGAGAGAGAGACACAGAGAGAGAGAGAGAGAGAGCGCGATTGATTTCTGGCGGATCGCGAGGTAACGGCGTTCCGGTACATGGGGAACGAAATAGGGAGGAAAATGCAGGAGACAAACACTAGACGACTTCGACTTTTTGTTCGACCAACTTTCGTAAACTCTTAAATAAAGCATTGAAGCCCGGAAGACATGAATAATATTTCAAAATCAAATCATTTGCCACTTTACTGTTTCATTTCTACTCTAATAAAAATTATTATTAAAAGCAATCAAATATATAATTGTAAACGCTATTTCTTTATTTTTTATTTATAATTTATTTATTCACAGAGCTAGTGCAACATCTGTTATCAATCATTTCTGCTTATAATTATTTCATTATATTGTTATATATGTCTATTTCTATTAATTAATAAGATACTTGCGGCAAGTTCCTGGACATATAATTTTATAAATGAAGCACTACATATATATGGCATTTCGGGCTGGAATTAATCCGACTTTTTGCCAGTTAGCGGTGTTTGCTAGCTTAAATTCTCACTTCGATATCCGAGACTGGAAGTGAAGGACATGCGTGGCGAGCGTAAGGTATTTCCCTCACCGTATCTAGTTATCCGTCTGAGTTTTTCTTTCGTGACACAGCTATACTGAGAAAATAATCGTATTAGAAAGCTACAGACCTATTTATGCCTTGACTGGGAAATGAATCGCACCACAGACAGCTAGCTCGCTGTTCATGAGCCACCCGAGGTATCCCATTTACCTGTACGCCAGTATATGATCTAAGTACACAAATAATCGGCCTATAACAATATGCTCTAACACAAATCCTTCTTTCCACAAAGTGCAAAATTGGTAACTGCTCCAAGATCCCACAGTGGAATGGCTTCCTGCTTTTCAGGAAGAGTACCTTCATACATCATACCTTCAGAATGAAATCCGCAGTAACATTCGATTTAAGACAAAATTATACACGACGTTTATTAACTGCAAACTTGCCTGCAAATTGCCTCTACTGCTTCTCCCACAACGGGAGTTTATTAGCTTTGTAATTGTAAACAAGAAGATCAAAGACGTTCATAAGCGAACGTTTGTGAGTCTCATGCGTAGATGGCAGATCGCTATCTCTCCTTGCGGGCTGAATCTGGTGCAAAAGCTCTCATCTATTTCTTAAAGATATTCACAGCACATTTATTTCCCCACCATCAATCATTATGAACATTTCGAAACCACGAATAAAAATAAGTTCTTAGAATTCAACACAGTATGTAGAAATTACTAATGACAGTGATTTAATATTCAACCAATGATTTTGTTCTCAACAGATGGACCACATTACAGAACAGCATTCCTGCAAAAGTCGAGGTTGTGTCAAAACAGAGTACGTGGTAGATGCAATGTTTATAACATTAAATAACGATCCGCGGAACAATTAGTCATTAATATTGCAATATAAAGAAAAGCTGTATTTTAAGATTTTTTAAAAATTAATTTTATTTTCTTGCAACGGAGTAGCGAGAAAGTTATGTAATGCACCGCGAAAAAACGGCAACACTTATTACAGGGCCATATTAATGAACAAGTGGTTAGATCCCGTTGCTAAATTCAGAAAAAAATCTCGAACATGTGGTGTAGTCTGAACCCATGTTTGGTGGGTCCTTCATACCGAAAAATCGAATGACGCCAGAACAGTCAGTCAGTCAGGTGCTGACAGACTGACAGACTGACAGACTGTGTCACAAACAAAGAACAATGAATACAAAACAGTTAAGATAAACTGAAGATACAAACATACACAAAACAATCATACCAGCTTAATCACAAACATATACGAATAGAAAACGTCTCCGATGATACATAAAACATTATTTATGTGATATACACAGTTTTGTTAATATTAATACTCAGCTGTATTTTAAGAAATTATTTCGAAGACGTGTATCATATTCATATCCTACTAAACTGATAAAACATTTCCAAAAATATACACTCAATATCCAAACATTTTACTCAGAAAGATAAAAATGCTTCTTAATAGTTAAAAGTAAGTGGCTACAGTCCCTTTTTCTCGTCTAGAAAATAAAATTAAGTTTATATTAGTGCGTGCAATTACAATTTTTGCACGATTAAGGTTAACGGGTTTTGTTTTCCGAGAGCGATCTCTCGAGTAAAAAAACACAACAACAAACAATTGAGATAATGTAACAGTCTCACTAAATATATGATCATTTGAAAATGGTTCTATTACTAATCATTATTTGTTCCATTATTACTCATCATGGTAATGATAAGAAAGCACCAGCTTCATTCCTTATCTTAGTGGGTGGAGAGTCATTTAAAATGGTAACCTGACGTCTCCGTAAAAAGTGACCATATTTCACAGGTGGCCAACTCCTCAGATGTCTGAAGAAAATACGAATTCCAATCACATCTAAACATACGTAAATTCATTTTTATACAATAGTACCGGCTAATATTGTTGAAAGTCAGTGTTGCCGCAGTCTCTATAGTGGCAGAGATCGACTATGACATGAAGATGATTTTCGAAACTAGCTGTATAACTAGATCGAATGTCAGTCGATGTTCAGTCGATGTCCAGAAGTGAATTCTAGCGTTCGGTTGCTCTGATCGGTAGTTTGCGAGGTAAATAAATATTCGAATACGGGAGGAGAACCGTAACATACAAGACGCAGATCATTCCTTATCCAATTCTCTTCATTCACACACACACACACACACACACACACACACACACACACACACACACACACACACACACACACACACACACACACACACACACACACACACACACACACACACACACACACACACACACACACACACACACACACACACACACACACACACACACACACACACACACACACACACACACACACACACACACACACACACACACACACACACACACACACACACACACACACACACACACACACACACACACACACACACACACACACACACACACACACACACACACACACACACACACACACACACACACACACACACACACACACACACACACACACACACACACACACACACACACACACACACACACACACACACACACACACACACACACACACACACACACACACACACACACACACACACACACACACACACACACACACACACACACACACACACACACACACACACACACACACACACACACACACACACACACACACACACACACACACACACACACACACACACACACACACACACACACACACACACACACACACACACACACACACACACACACACACACACACACACACACACACACACACACACACACACACACACACACACACACACACACACACACACACACACACACACACACACACACACACACACACACACACACACACACACACACACACACACACACACACACACACACACACACACACCACACACACACACACACACACACACACACACACACACACCCCCCCAACACACACACACACACACACACACACCCCCCCAAAAAAAAAACACACACACACACACACACACACACACACACACACACACACACACACACACACACACACACACACACACACACACACACACACACACACACACACACACACACACACACACACACACACACACACACACACACACACACACACACACACACACACACACACACACACACACACACACACACACACACACACACACACACACACACACACACACACACACACACACACACACACACACACACACACACACACACACACACACACACACACACACACACACACACACACACACACACACACACACACACACACACACACACACACACACACACACACACACACACACACACACACACACCACACAACACACACAAACACCACACACACACACACACACACACACACACACACACTGAAATGCACTACGAGTCCTGCCCTACTGGGGGAGATAACTGGAGGGAGAGTTCTTCCGCAACCGTACGTGTAGGTCGGCGGCAGATCTAAGCATCTAGCAGGTGCATACCGCCACTTACACATACACACCATTAAGGGGACTAATGAACAAACACTTGACCTGTCCAGAAACATCAATGAATCATTCAATAAATTAAATTATCATAAAAAAATATTATTTTCGCCCTTGGACACTGACGGCGCACCAGCAAAAGACGTAGCTGGTACCGGAACTTTTTTTTCATTTAACACAGATTAAATTTTAAAAAAATATATTTGATCACAATTATTAGACATTTTTTTAAAAAAAATTGTGGTGCCTTCGTCGCGATGCAGCGTCTTACAAAAACATTTCACGTTCTTAAATAAAATAACATTCAAAGATATATTTTATAAAAAAAATTTTTTTTTTTTTAGCATTCGATACCTCCACACGTGTCAATTAAATATGCATGAATTATGTCCTAATGAAAACATTATTTCTGAGATATTGGCTGTCGTTTCTCTTATTTATAGTCCCGAAAAGAAAAACAAGATTTAAAACAACTCATTACTCAGTAGATCTGCCAAGAATAAATTGAGTGTTTCGTGTGTCCAAGGAAATGACTGACGATAGAAGTCAAGTCATAGAAAGCAGTTCATCAAAATAAAAATGTATTCCAACCCCGCGGTATGGTGATTAGTACGCTGTCCTCTTTGGTTAATTTTTTTGAAGTCTTCTTCCAAAAACAAAAGCAAAAAACTCTTGGAATTCCATGCTAATCAGATATTATACTCGCTCAGCAAATTTGCGACACAGGTAGAGGAAATATGACAGAAACCATTGTTGTGTGAATCCTTGGTGGTAGTAAAAAGTGTCCAAAACAGCTGGAAGCGTTTGGCAATAAAAATATCGTTTTTCGTTCTTTTATTGCTTTTAACTTAAAGTGGCAACTCTTTTCCTCTCGGCCATCATCAGCAACAGTAATTTTATGTTTTTCACGTTGGATATCACAATCTTCTATAATAATTTTTATGGGTTGAGCAGGAAAACACGTGTTTCAAAACGTATTTTCCGATGTCTTCTTAGTAGTCTATATGCAATACCATCTTTTAATACACGGTAAGACGGATGCAACTTCTACAATTACTTGAAATAATGGTATATAATTATACAAAATATTTTGGACATTTTTCACTCTGCTTGCATATTACCATTGACATTTTCGTTGTCATGTAATTTTTCGTAAATTAGCTAATCACATATAAAGATTTAATGTAAATAAGAAAAAATATCCGGGATATGATTTTTTTTATTTTGAGAATAATCTGAATGAGAATTTTGACAAGAATTTATTTTGAGTAAATCAATTGATAAAATCAAAATCATTAGTTTTCGGTATCTGAGTAGCTTTAATATCTTGCTTTCTGGGCAATGAAAAACACCAACAGCACTCCGCAAGTTACGACAGTCCACCGAGACAATTTATACCTGCATCGCCCGCAGTGTCATTTCACATCGACAGCCTTGGAAATACCAAAGCGACTCATGCGAAGGGGTCGAGGTCCGCGATGGACGAACGTCACCTGACGATGTCAGCGAGCGATCAGCGGGGACGGGAGGACGCGAGGACGCGTGGGTGAGCAAACCCGTGAGCAAGCAACGCCGTGCATTCCACGACGATTACTTAGCGGCGCCCACGTTTGATGTGTGACCACAGCAGACCAACCCGCTTTGTCCTCGCCGCCGAGGCGTTGACCAGTCACCTCAGTGTGTCCCGCGTAATTGCATCCACCGTGGCCAGGGCAGCTGCCCTCGGCCCGGCGCGTCCGAGCGATTGTGGCGAACGGGGTCAGCGCTGCGTCGCTGCACGAATTGTGCTCGTTGACTCAGAGGAGCCAGCGGAGAGACTTGGTGCGTGGTGTATGAGGGAGTGGGTGAATAGGAGGTGGGGTCGAGCAGCAAATTGGAAACGCCGACCCGACTAGAGTGGGAGAAGGAGAGACGCTGAGAGAAGGATGGCTCGAGAGCAAACGTACCACGTAGATGTCTGAGCAATGGGCAATCGGAGAGTCTCTTGCGTCAAAGAGCGACCGATATATTAGGAACAACTCTGTTGTGAAGTGATTTTGAAAGGGAGTATATAATAGTATGTAAATAATCAAATCTTCTGAGATTTATTTTTTCGTCCCTCTAGAATAAAGAATAGTGTTCACTGCATTGTCAATATTAAAATTAATCATCTGATGATCAACCAACTGATTTTCAATCCCACAAACGTATTTCCCCGCAGCAGTTCGGACCCTGCTGCAACCTGGTACGGAGGTGAATCAGTATCAAACCTCCATTGCGTCGCTTCACTGGCTGACCGGGTGGGGCTCGACGACGGAAGAACTGGAGAATGGAAGTAGAGGAAGCAAACATGAGAAAATATAAACGAGAGAGAGAGAGAGAGAGAGAGAGAGAGAGAGAGAGAGAAGGGAAATAGTAAGTTCAGGCGTGATACATAAAGAGGGAAACGGAGGAAGTGAAAGAGAAAGAGAAGGTAGGTAATCTCTCAAGACCATTTAATGCAAACAGAATACGTTATAACGTAAGTGCTACAACGGGTCTGTGAATTACACAAAGTCACATCTTCGCAATTCATTGGGTTAAATCACGAAATCACAATACTCCGTTTTACGGTTTGGATTCCTTTTGACGGTCTTCATTTACGTTTTGACCATTCCAACTATTGCTCTCAAAAATCATTGTTCAATCGTAATCAATATGCTTTGTTCTGAGAATTATTTTAAATAACATTTTTCGATAATATGATTAATCAAGTTCTTGTTGCGGATCTATGAGCCGCGTTTCCACTGATCATATCGAAACAAATGCATGGACAGCAAACCAAGTAATACAAAAATAAATAAACAGAAAAAAACATTAATGAAAAGCAGACGTGATATCTAAAATTCAGTTATTCACAAAGCAAACAACCAGAAAATGTGCAATTCTAAAATCGAATGACACGAAATTCAGGCAACACAGATTTATCCACTTTCATACGATTCACCAAATTACTGACATACTGTAAAGCTATTCTGCTGTGGAATTTGTAGCTGTGGAAATTTATTATTCCAACATATTATGATAAAGATTAAGAATGAATGTACACGAATGTAATATGGTAATGAATTAGGTTATTAGTAGGTCATTAAAGGACAGTGTTCAAGAGCAACAAAAAACCTACAGTGAATTTATTTTTGATTGTGATCAAGGCAAAAACATTATATCTGGGACCTCTGGCCCACATTTTAGGTGGTTTGTGTTGAGTTACATTTAATCAATCGATAAATCTATTTCAGTCCAACATTCATGCTTTTAATTATTGGCGTGATTGAGTATGTACTTTATAATAGCCAAAAGATAAACATCCAGAGCAATTTGTGGATAACGAATTTAAGAGATTGACCACTAATGAAGGGATTCAAATCAAAAACATGCAATAGGACATTTCTTCAATTTTTGTATCATTCAGGACTACATCCAAGTCCATTTCATGTTATTCAACGAATACCGAAATTCTCCTTGGAATTAGGTCAGGGCGTGATTCACCTCTGTGTCTGTGTTTGTGTGTGTGTGTGTCTCTCTCTCTCTCGGCCTCTCTCTCTCTCTCTCTCTCTCGGCCTCTCTCTCTCTCGGCCTCTCTCTCTCTCGGCCTCTCTCTCCCTCTCTCGGCCTCTCTCTCGGCCTCTCTCGCCTCTCTCCGGCCCTCTCGGCTCTCCCCTCGGCCTCTCCTCCGGCCTCTCTCTCTCGGCCCTCTCTCTCGGCCTCCCTCTCGGCCTCTCCTCTCGGCCCTCCTCTCGGCCTCTCCCTCTCGGCCCTCCCTCGGCTCTCCTCTCTCGGCCTCTCTCGCTCTCCCTCTCTGGCTCTCTCTTCCCTCTCGCTCTCTCTCTCGGTCTCTCTCTCTCTGGTCATCTCTCTCTGATCTCTTGTCTCTATCTCTGCTGGTCTCTCTCTGGTATCTCGTGTCTATCTCTCTTATCTTCTGTCTCTCTCTATCTTCTGCTCCTCTCTCTTCCTCTCTCTCTCTCTCTCCCTCTCTCTCTCTCTCTCTCTAAGAGCTCAAGGGCTACGTACATGATCCCGAAAATCAACTTTTTTATCGTTTGACATGAAACGGTTGATCTCCACACAGGAATACCAACTTGCACACGAGTCGTACACCAACGCGTACAAACAAATCCCCTCATTACCACCGCAAGAGAAAATCCGCCACTGCGGTGGAGTTGATGACATAACATCCAGGTGACAAGTTCATCTCTTCTTTCTCTGAACTTGGATAATCACACGCCATCGGCGCTGCTCGTTGTCCCAGACTGCGAGAAATTATGCTACGAAACGGCGAGGAGCGACCACAAGGTGAAGCATGGAGGCCGAGGAACTCGAGGGTAAGGAGCAAACATTGGGTTGGCGGGAGTGCGAATGGGTAGGCAGCGCAGCCAGAGGGTCGGACTGAGAGCATCGCGTTTAGATGAAGAGGGCAAGTGCAGGAACCAGACGTCCAGGTGAGACATGGTGAGGAAGCAAATAAAGAGCGGGATTGAGTGAGTGTAAGGTATGAGACGAGTGTAGGAGCGGGGCGTACGAGCGGGGCGTACGAGCGGGGCGTACGAGCGGGGCGTACGAGCGGGGCGTACGAGCGGGGAGAGCGGGCGTACGAGCGGGGCGTACGAGCGGGGCGCAGGGCTACGAGCGGGGCGACAGCTACGAGCGGAGAGCGGCGTACGAGCGGGGCGTACGAGCGGGGCGTACGAGCGGGGCGTACGAGCGGGGCGTACGAGCGGGGCGTACGAGCGGGGCGTACGAGCGGGGCGTACGAGCGGGGCGTACGAGCGGGGCGTACGAGCGGGGCGTACGAGCGGGGCGTACGAGCGGGACGTACGAGCGGGACGTACGAGCGGGGCGTACGAGCGGGGCGTACGAGCGGGCGCGAGCGCTACGAGCGGGCGTACGAGCGGGGCGTACGAGCGGGGCGTACGAGCGGCGAGGCGCGTACGAGCGGGCGTACGAGCGGGCCGTACGAGCGGGCGTACGAGCGGGGCGTACGAGCGGGGAAGCGGTACGAGCGGGCGCAGCTACGAGCGGGCGTACGACGGGGCGTACGAGCGGGGCGTCGGAGCGGGGCGTAGGAGCGGTGCAGGAGCGAGGAGTAGGAGCGAGGCGTAGGAGCGAGGAGTAGGAGCGGGGAGTAGGAGCGGGGAGTAGGAGCGGGGAGTAGGAGCGGGGCGTAGGAGCGGGGCGAGGAGGGGCGTAGGAGCGGGGCGTAGGGTCATCTGTGAGCATGTAGTCAGAAGCGGCGAGACAACATATGTGGTGGGAAAGTGAGCGCAGCGAGCCGGCGAGTAAGGCCGCGGTGCGCGCGGCGAGCCGGCGAGTAAGGCCGCGCGCGCGGAAAGTCGAGGGGGGAAAGGAGAGGAAGCGGGTAAGCGCAGCTACTACCACCAACTCATAGAAATAATCCCCTCATCAGCTCGGGAGAGTATTCCGCAGCGCAGCGGGGCTAACAACGAAAACACCCAGAGGTGAAAGTCGCACGCTGTCCTCCTTGCGCTACATCTACGTCGTGAGAGATATCTCCGCGGTATGGTGTCTGTTGAAAGAAAGGAGCGAGTATAGTGAGTCAGCTGAATTGCACGAATGAAAATGAGCGATCATCCCGTCACAGGATAGAAAAGTTTTTGCTACCGGAAGAAGCACGATTGATTGATTGACTAGTGTTTTCGGGCGCGTCTACTGCCCGTCTACAGGTCATTAGCCCCATAAGTGATGTGTATGTTATTGTCACAGGAAGTAACTGTTATCTTGCCCCGTTGGATTGCGAGAAACAGCACCGATTGATGGATTAGTGATTTCGGTCTCGTCAACTACTAAGGTCATTTTTCTCCTAAGTGTAGATTATGTGTTATCGGCCGGTGATCATTCCCCCGCTGGATACTGAAATCCGGTGGCGACCTACCTGTCGGCTAGCGAGATTTACCCAAGAAGGTGGTATCTCCCACGAGCGGGGCACCTCCCCAGCCAGAACAAACTCTCGGCTCCCGACCGGTCTCGCGGCGTAGGTGATAGTGAAGTGCATATAAGTGTAAGACTGAGTAAGGGGTGACGATAGGACAAGGAAGAGGAAGGAAATATCGGACGCGGTCCGTGGCCCGTTTCGTAGAGTACTGCTCTGGCATTCGTCTGGTATTGAACGGAGAAACTACGGAAAGCTACCGATCAGAGGAGCCGGCCACTAGAATTCTTCTCCAGAGCTAATTCGACCTAGTTATGTGGCAAGTGTCGAAAATTCTCCGCCGGGACTCGAATCCTAGGAACTTCCGGCCAGAGTCACTGTAATGAAATCAGTTGATGCTCTACGTCACCCAAGTTTATCCGGATAAGGACGAGGAACAGTTCACCCTCGCCTCGAGGACCCTACAAGTAGCACCAACTCATACAAAACAATCCCCCTTCGTCATCACTTCTAGAGAAAACTCGACAGCGAAGTGGGAATGCCGACGCTAACGCCCATGTGAAGAGATGAAAGTCTTTGTCTCTACACAACGCCCCCGGCCCGCGAGAGCCGTGAGGAGGTCTGGGGAGGAGAAAGGGGCGGGACGGGCAGCGCGTGCTGTCGGAGGGCGAGCGGTCGGAACAGCACGCATCGCAATGAGTGACACGGCGGTTACTTTGAGGTCCGCGTGCGGCCGACTCCAGCCGAGCGACGCTGTCGCCACTGGGGCGGCGCCGCCGCGAGCCCGGCACGAGCGAGCCGTCGCCCGCTGCCACCACTCTCACGCATCGCCTTGCTCCTCATTCCCGCACAGTGGGCCACCGCGTTGGAAAACGTGGTCAGATTAATTTTAATTTACAGTTATAAAAGTATGGTTTTGAAGAAAAACACTAGTTTGACGGGAAACTATATTAATACTAGCGGAACGCGGCGGATGTTCATATGTCATTCATCTCTCGTTCTCCTTCTCCATCTCTCTCTCTTTCTCTTCTCTCTCTCTCTCTCTCTCCGTTTGTATGTCTGTCCCTCTCCGTCTCAGTCTGACTGTCACTCTCTCTCTGCCTCTCTCTGTCCCTTTCATTCACATTTATTTGCAGATTATGCACGTCTCTGAGCACGTGAGGTAATACCGTCAAGCGCCGGACCAGCAAGCATGTAATAGAATTTTGAAGAGGAATTCATCCTGTAGATTACTAGGACGCTTCATTTAGAGCTTATTTAACGATATAGATTTTTTAAAAAATGCTGCGGAGTGTTGCGGGTTGCATTTGTTATTAATATTTTGTTTTGTTCTACAGCGCCAAGTAGCGGAGTTACGAAAAAATTAACAGCACATAAACATTCTGGGTGAAAAAAACCTGTAGATATGCAAATTCTCATGGAGATCGGTCTCACATATATTAAAGCCAACCATTCAAATGTGTTTTTATTGTAATGGAAAACTTTCGGCGATTCAACATTCTAGGGCAAAATAGCTACAGCAAAATTACATATAATGCATTATTATCACATCTTCATATCGTCGGTAAAGAAATTAAATTGCAGGGAAGGGCATTATTTCACCCACTAGAAAAAACAAAATGTTGCATTAACACTATTTGCTCGTAAATTTCAGAGCCTGATCATGACAATACATAGAAATTGTCAAAAAGTTTTTTTTTAAGAATCTGAATAAAATAAATATTGTGAAATTTTCTCATTATATTTGTAAATTAAGCCAACGAAAACTAGGGAATCATATATTTACTTATTCGGTAATATTTGTTCACAACCCAAAGAAAATTGACACCAAAAGCATAATAATTGTAAAATATCTAAGTGGTGCAATGATACAATTTTATACGTCATAAGAAATCCATTCTTTTTTTAAATTAAATTTCATCATTTTTGTTTGAAAGACACAACTGTGCAATCACTTCAAACAGAGTGACTTCTAACAAATTCTTGATTTTCCCGTCTTTGAAATCCAGAGTTGGATTCTAACTTCACTTACTACACATACGTTCACATAAATGGGACTTACACAATTACAATTATTACACAAACAATTTATTTGAACAGATATTTAATTTTTAAGTACATTAATTTTATTTCTAAAAATAATTAGTTATTTCACTTACACTGTAATTGTCAGCCAATATTATTCTTAAATGTGATTGCACACCGTGCCTTTTTTCTGTATTCCGTTTTCAAGCTTTATACGCATCGCTCGTCGTGCAAGCAGAAGCTCGGAGGTCACGTATCTATCGTTAATTTCACTACAGCATTCCAAATTTTATAGTTTTTATTTGTTCGTCATGAGCTGGGTCCCTAGTTTTTATTTGTCAAGTCTGCTAGATCACGTGGGATCTAATAGAATAGATCACCTAAGTTGGTCAACAAAAAATCTTCAAAACGGTTTCAGGTATCGAGATGCAATTCGTTGTAGATGAGATGATGGTAGAAATTACTAGGAAACATTCGGTTTTTCGGAAGGCACAAGTGTTTCCTTCAGAATCATTACAGATCTTCACTACAGCTACAGATAAGGAAGCTTCGAATTTTCAAAGTACAAACTAACTTGTATTTATTTCTTGCATTAATCTCTTTAATTACATACTTTCAACTGTTACTGCATTGTATTCAAGCTTAAATAATTATTTGTTAATACGACGGGAAGGAAGAGAATGAAATATGGGTTTCCATTCCACAATATAATGCTGAACGATGGAATTGAAATGATTTAAAAATACATTTTTTGAAAATTAATTAAGATAATCAGAAATGATCAAATTCACGCTTTACTAGAACTCACTCGTTTATACTAGAATGTAAATTTACTCTTTGATTTATTAAATTATTACGTTGCCGCATTGTTAAAGTGCAAGAATTTTCTGGTGGAAAGTGCATCAGACCTTGCTTGCATTCACAGATTTAATATACCTACTTCTGCGTGCACGACCTCGCTCTCAGTGCAACAGTGCACACAGCTGAATCCTCTGTTAAGCGATCTCGAAATGAAACAAGCAGACATCGTGCATGTGACAATTATTAATTAAATTTATTTCACAACCTAAAATTAATTAAATCTCTTACATATTAATCATG
Organism: Teleogryllus oceanicus; assembly: GCA_964035755.1. NCBI lineage: Eukaryota > Metazoa > Arthropoda > Insecta > Orthoptera > Gryllidae > Teleogryllus > Teleogryllus oceanicus. The sequence goes on from CAXIVR010000001.1 coordinate 286,052,076, forward strand.
ATAATTATAAATTTTTGCGTGGGAGAGCCTGTGCAAAATATCACCCTTTGATAATGTTCAGAGCGAACTAGAGATTGATAAAAATGCATCGAATTCTTAAACTATCTTTATATGTATTTTTGTAGAAAATAAATGATAAATTATCAAAGGAAGAGAACTCTAAAGAATGCGAGAACACAATAATCCCAGTGATTTGAGTAAATCCCGAGTGTGCGGGTGTGCTGTTCCGTCACTCACGACTATATCACTTCCCAGAAACCAAAAGAGACGTATGAAGTGTCATTCAACACGTCTCGGTCTCCTCATGGGGAACTGATAACTTGTTTTCTGATCCAGTCAAAAGATTCAAAGAAATGTCCAAACACGTGTATTTTGCGTGTTTTGGCGCCTAAATAGATGTATGTAGGTAGCGTTGATTGAACTCCAGTACCCAAAGGTATTTTCGCTCAATATGCTATTCTTTCACGACGTTGGCAACACTGATGTTGACATCTTTAAGTAAACAAGTGAGGTTAATTTGAATAAGTGAATCGCGCGGCATATTTTATTTTAATTCTTATCCGTTTATCCTTATCCCATAACCATATTTTAAAAAATAAATTTTCAAACCCGTACGGACAGTATTGCCTTGGAACGTATTAAATTTGAGGAATTTCAAGTGAGTAGTGTTAGAGAATGAATGATCGTTCTTACATTCGACTTCTCACTTTCACGTTCCTAAGTGCACAAATACCGATTTTCAAATGCACGTGACCAAGAACTTATTCTTACTAAACTTAACTAACACCTTATTAATATAAACATATAAAACAGTAGCCTTTCAATGTTTATTCGCATAGAAAACGATTAATAGAGCAATTGTAGAAGTGGAAGAGAACACAAATTAAGCTGTTTGTGAAATTGCAATCTTTTCAAAACTTAGCGAAGAAAAACATGGAAATGTTAAGCAAATCCGGGGAAGAATCAAAAGTAGTTGTAGAAGATTTTGCTACAAAATATTCGGAACTAATTGTGAATGATCTTATATTAGGATCAGAGAATAATCCAGAAGAACAGCTTACAGGTGATAGTGCATTCTTGTGCATATTAACAAAAATCGTAAAAATATTATCTAATTCTAATTATTCGCATTAATACCTTCAAGTAATTTTTACGGCGATTACAACTTTGAAATTGCAATATTACCTGTTATATGGAGGTAACATACAAGACCATTGCATGCTGTGAATTTTCGGGAGTATAACATTATCAACTACTACGATTCATTGTTCAGTATAATGCCTGAAACTGTAAGAACACATTTTCCCTACTGTTTCTTTCCGAATATTAACAAAACTTATATTATTCTATTCATCTCTTTTTGAAATTTATAATGCTGGTGCAAAACATATATACTACTGCGATGTTTGAAAACACAGTTTTGTCAATATCTCAAAAATTAAAAATTCTACCGACAGGAAAACAAAATACATTATTAATATAAAACTGTTTGGATATACTTCGACGAAAAGATTCAGGAATAAGTTATTGGATATTTAACAGTTAACAGTCACTAATTACATTTGCGAAATCACAATGTTTCGACAACAATCCCAACTGCAGGTATATAGTAAAATTATACTTAATTCAAAATTTATGAAGAATTTTCGTACAAAAAATTAATTCCAATTTCCCAAACGTTGTTTTAAAATACAAGACATCTAGCAGTCCCAACCGCCATGGCCTTGTTTACATTTGAACTGATTTGAAAAGAAAAACACTCGTCACCAAATGAGGTAATATATTGTCAGGATTTCAAAGTAAGTGCATTGTTTTATGCAAGATTATGCCATCTCATACTTTAATAATAGTAAATAATAATAATAATAATAATAATAATAATAATAATAATGATGTTAAATGTCTTTTTTTTACTGGCAAGCCTCAGGTCGTAAGGTCTGCTCTTCCGCCTAACCACTTAAAAATTTACAGTTACATAATTACAATTGAGGCGTTCGGACGGAAATAGTGATAACTGTCATTTCACTTTACTTACAAAATTGCAATGATCATATCACCTAAGAAAAGTGTGCTACACGTAACTAATGTAACATAAATTGTGAATGCATTTTCACTGTCAATTTTCTGGATTCTACAGCTAACATGATATAAAGAGGCCCCATGTTTCTTATATACAAGAGAGGCGTGGCAAGTCAATAATTTTACTTTCGTAAAATGTCATTACTTTCGAAAAATTCTCGTAAATAGATGTTTCTTGGAATTTTCATATTAAAAAAAAGTCTCATTATAGTTAAGCATCTCTCTGGATGGGTGACCGTATGGGATACCAACAACGCGGAGTCACTGGTCACTGGCCGATGGGGATAAAAGACAATGATGTGACATAAAACGGCTGTTTAAGGAGAATTACTCCATGTGACTTGTGACTGACCACATTAAAGAAGAATTTTTTCATTATCAATGCTTAATCAGACTTTGAAACATTCTTACAAAATGTCTATAAAATACGGAAGTAAAACAACTACGAGATGACTCCCTTACGTCACTGGGAATACACATTCGAAATATTTCTTTTGTAGCCAGAGGTAAGTGAATAAAAAGTGGTTCCATTACATGGGAAAGTGAAAGAGACTTCGCGGTTAGCTGCGTGCCGGACGGCCGACCATAGTTCGTACAGGCAGAAGTTGGAATCTTAGCTGAAGCGAGATCGTTGCACTCTAACATTCGTCTGTGCAATGGCATCATGCAAAATGACGGTTAATTTCAATCACATCATTAGATATTGCTTATCTTGTAGAAGGGAAAGGCGTTTGCGGAAAACACATTATTCAAATTTTGTTCTGTCATTTGAAGTGTGAATTGGTGGAATGAAAAATGTCGTTTTTTAAATATGATCTTACTACGTTTTGTCTCGGAGAAAGGTCATTTTTTTGTTCAAAATCTTTTTGTCAAACAAAGCGATTTTGACTAAAAAAATGGAGTGAAAGTGTTAATTTTTCACAGTTACAATAGTCAATGAAGACACGAAGAGTGTTGAAAACTAATATTTATATTAAAATTCGAATGTGTATATTTCATTGATTTTTACTCTTAATTAGTACGATTGGTTACTTGATAACAAATATTTTCTAGCATATTTTACGACTTGATACTTCATGACAGTCCTGTACGTAGTTATAACAAACTACACGCAATCCATTCGCGCTGATGTGTCTTCTCAAAAAGAACTTTTTCAAATGTGTAATCGCATTCACAAAGATCAATACTGACTTGGTCAATGTGAGAATACACAATGGTATTTCATATATTTCTTTTCGTTCTCAATTTTTTAGTTAGGTGAAGAAAGAGAAAAGTAGAAGTTTACTTCACCAGAAAAAAGGGCATAACGATTGCTTACAAGTTGGTAAGTACAGACAGCTGGTAAATACAGAAACCCACTGTTGGTTTTGGGCGGGAATGACATAATTCTAACGAGAATAATACAGTTTTACTGCAAAATAACAATTTTTGTGCATGTGCCTTTTTTTCTTCTTTACCGACGATATTTATAATTACGTATTTGCAAGTAAATGCTACAAAAGAGGACAAACGCGCTACAATCAGTAACTAAACTTTCGAGTTTATTATACATCAGACATATCGATTATTTTCATTTCGTTTCAATGACAACTTTCGTATGATTAATCCTCAAAACACATTCCGCATTTCGTGAGCCTCTTACCCACTGTACGTCGGCCAAACCTCGTCCACACCACCGCCGCCAGCCCCATCGTCGCCACCGCCATCGTCACCGCCGTCGCCCTCAGTTCGCTTTCAGGCTCCACTGTAGCGAGCAGAACAATCCTTGCGCCGCTGGGCACATAATGCACTCTGAATGGTAGCGCGCGGAGCTGCGTTTTATGACACGCCACTGAGACTTACACGGATATTCGAATGTGCCCAACTTCTGTCGAAAATGAGCGAATGTTCGGGCGTCTGACACTCCGCGCTGCCTTACTGGGAGTCGATGGAAACAGATGAGCAGAAGCGGCACGTAGCTCGAATATGTGAGATGGAAATTGATAATGCATATCGTATATTAATACTTCACTTCGAATATTTGTATCTATCTACTACAGACGGGTTCAAAATAATGTATACACTCGGTCAGCAGTCCAGCGGCAACGACGCTGTTTAGCTGCAAAGGGACACTTTAATCACACCTAATCGTAAAAACATGCAACAAAACGTTTAAACGAAATAGAAAGGAAGAATCAAAGCCGTATGTATGAGCCTTCCATGTATATTTATTGTCAAACAATGTACAATGTTTTGGACCCCTCCGTATATCACGAATCACATTATACTAGAAATCAGATAATTTTTTCTATTTGTTTTTTTTTTTTTGTATTTCGAATACAATGATATAAGGCTAATTAGGATTTTAATTTTTGGTGAACAAAGCGTGTAAGCGTCAGGTTTTATCGAAGATCTCTTATTTCTCCTGCCTCAGATTGCACTATTTGCTCACATATCGTGCATCCATTTCATCAACACCCACACATCAATTCATCTCATCCATCCCAGTGTAGGCCAAAAGACGTCGATATAGGAATGAGAGTTTAGCAGTTAAAGTATGATTCTAGATGGAGCTGAAGTGCAAGTGAAGACGGAACAGGCATTCATGCCTAATCCCTGAAAGGAAGAAGAAGTATGATTCTGATTATTGGTGTCGTTCATGACAATTGTGATGATATCGATATATCCCTAAATAACGACTAAAACATCAGATATATACCGTCATAACCCGTCGTTTCGTCGTTTTCCTCATAATGTGTTTGAAGATGGAGGTCTGCCTTCGTTCTAATGACGAATAGTTTGAAATTAACTCATTCACATATTTTGATCCGTACTCTCAGATTTGACGTAAATGCAGTTAGAAATATCAAAGAATTACTACAAAAACAAGATAGTGATATTTGAATTACGAAGGTACTGTATTTTATGAAAGGTATGATGGTCGCTTACGACCTTTTCGGCGAATACGTTACAAGGTCGTTACAACATGAATTGCATAGTTTGGGTACTTTGTTAACTGATTGTGTTTTCCTTGCTAAACGAATTTTGAAGGGAGATAGTTCTGTACAAATCATGTAACACAGAATAACGGTTCTTAACCTGCCTGGATAGCCGAGGTCTTTTAAGGCTGTAGGGCCGTAGCAGCCTCGTCTCGAAGGGTCACGTGTTCTAATCCCGCCTCGGGCATTGATGTTTGTGTTGTCCCTAATGTGGCGAACAGCCACACGACTACTTGTACTTCCTACATTTTAAAACAGAGTGGTCGCTATATGACCAAACCAAAAATGTTGATAATCGAACTTAAAACAAACAAAAAAGATTCTTAATTTTCAAAAGCGAATGAATTTATATAACAATGGAAACGTATTTATTCAACATTTTTACATTCAAGGGAAAATGCCGACCTTTCAATTGAATTTCAATCTAAATATAGTATATTTGAAACCATTACCTTATTTGGAGATTTGATAGAATAATATATCATTTTCTATGTATATTTACTGACATCTTCTGTTGCATTAAAAATAGGAATTGCATGGAATTGTTAATGAAAAAGAGGAAAATATTAAAAAATGTCGATCGAGGCATTTTATAGCACATGAATAGATACAAACACTTTTGCACGATTTTCACGTCGAAAAAGTGTTCTGTCAAGGGCAAATGGATAAAAAACAACATTCTGTAAGTTCAGAGGTCGTTTTGACATTTTGTTAAAAAGGAAAACGGAGTAAAGACACTAGGTTAACCCTTAGTTACTCGCGCTGGCGTACTTTGTATGCCACTGGAACTGTTATTGCCATAGGTGTCAGATAATATCAGGGCGCGTTCTGACATGTGACATAACCTCTCAGAATGCATTGAGCTGCATCCTTCTCATTACTCGCTTGCGTAAGATTTACGTGCAGTGGCGAGACGATATTTCCGTTGGAAAGTATTCATAGGCATACTTCTTCGCCGCGGGTACCAATGTGAATTTTCATTTTCTTTCAATTATCATAGGATTTCTTTATTGATCGATGTAATTAAACTAATTTATTTTGTTTTACATTAGGAACAATACAGAGATGAATACATTTATCGCAAAAGCACTTTAGTACGTGAGGAAACGTCAGAAGACGAAATTTGCCATGCTGTAACCGATTCTGAGGAAGTTATTGTGGCCGAGTGTGAACACGACATGTGTTCAGAACTTGATAATGCTAGTGATTATTCAAGCAGTGATTTAGAGTGTAGAAATGTTTTCATTTGCAAAGACAAGGTTACAAAGCACCGGTTGTCAGCAAATTTACAAAAACTGGAAGTGTGGATGATCAAGAATAATTACCAAAAAATTAATAAATATCTATCACCTTTGCGGAAGGGCCAAAAAAAGAACTACTGCAATTATTACTACTCTTACTACTAATTGGTGCAACAAATGTGCATGCAACAAACCTATTCTTAAAGTCATCACCTGAAAAAATTGTTCTGAAGACTAGTATACTAGTCTTTATTGAAGATTTAGGTGACTTCTAACAATACGGCATGTATTCAAGATAACTACCTTCTGCATATTGTGTATACTCCTGGCATCCAAGTGAAGACATTCGAGTGCTCGAAGTATCGTTTTCGGGATCACTCCTGACGCTGATATTATTATTGGCACAATTGTCGCTTTGCTGAAGTTCCACTGGGCTGCGATTTCATGGGCGAGATCGGTACATTTTCGGATCTTTTCTTGATATTTTGCCGATATATTATTATTATTATTATTATTATTATTATTATTATTATTATTATTATTATTATTATTATTATACTATTGTTTATTTTTTGAACAATATGGGCTTGACGTTCAAAGTTCGCCGCGCAGGTACTTGTGTGACAAATCATAGCGCGAGTAACTAAGAGTTATATAATCATTAATTTAGAATGGTAATGAAAATGAAACAGATAGTGCAATGGAAAAATAGAACACAAAAATATATACTAGTGTGACAAGAAGTGTCAGATGGTTTGTAACATTTGCTTTCGCCATTTTATGATGTTCACATAAGAGCAGTTTCCTCTACAAATCGTATAAACCTGACCATTGTTTTAAACCGTGAGGCTCATCGTCTTTTTACCGAGCATTAAATATTTCCGTCGTCTACATGTTTCCAGATAAAAGAGATTTTTTGAATAATACTTGACTAATGAATCAGCACGGAGATGTCGGAACATTTCATATATTCAGAAAACTTAAATATTTATAGCTTTTACGAGAGCTCGAAGTTCCTCGGTGAGCAGGCGGCATCTTTCCGCTCGCAACGAGACGGGCGAGGTGTTGTGAAGCGTATGAAAGGGGGACGCGACTGGGTGGAAATAACAAGGAAGAGGATTAGCGGCAGTCGACAGCGGAAGCCCACTAATCGCAAAGGTCGGAGGGTGGGGGCGAGCAGAAGAGCAGGGGGCGGAGGCAAGGAGGACGGAGACCGAGAGGGAGACAAGGACGGGGCGTCGGAAAGCGCGCAATCTGGCGCATCTCCGGGGTCAGGCAAGGAGAAAAGCAACGGGGAAAATGTGAGGACAAAAACAAAGAGACTAGGAGAGGGGGATGTCCACGTAAAGACAATCAGAAAAACGGTCTTCTTCACGAGAAGGGATCCCGGGACACCAGCAACCCTCACAATCAAGGCTTGCAATTTCGAACGTGGTCAGTTTAGACCAAAGGCAACTGGAGAGCAAAGAGTTAAAGAGTTGGCAACCTGGAGAGCAAACAGTCTGAAGAGCTAACAGCACAGATAGGAGGCAACGCAGGGAACGAAAAATTCGAAAAGATCGCGAAGCTGAGTCGTAATATTCTACTTGTACAGGTCACATTGACGGTAACAAGAAAAAAAGAGACGAGTCGGTAAAAAAAGGCGCCATGAAGGTGGACCAAGGCGAACGAAAAGCTAGGCGGAAGTGGAGAACGAAGGATTCGACGGCGCGAATGAGGTACGGAAGCAGGAAGCGGAACCGGGGCGACGGCGGGCGGGCGGAACGACGGCCGGCAGGCGGGGCGACGGCGGGGAGGCAGAGAGGGCAAAACGCGGGGACCGGCACGAGAAGAGGAAGGTCTGAAAACGGCTGCGCTACGGCCACGTTCGGGGTTCGGCTTGGCCGCACCGAGCCGGGCCGGGTTGGGCCGGGTTGGGCCGGGTTGGGCCGGGTTGGGCCGGGTTGGGCCGGGTTGGGCCGGGTTGGGCCGGGTTGGGCCGGGTTGGGCCGGGTTGGGCCGGGTTGGGCCGGGTTGGGCCGGGTTGGGCCGGGTTGGGCCGGGTTGGGCCGAGCGGGTCTGTGTCTGTGCCTGAGTCGGGGTCCGGGTCCGGGTCGGCGGTGGGCGACAGGTCGGTCGGGTCGGCTGGGTCGGGTCGGCTGGGGTGGTCGGGCAGGACGGGACGGGTCGGGTCGGGTCGGCGGCAAGGCGAGCCGAGCGGGTCAAGGCGAACCGAGTCGGGCAGCCGAGCCGGGTCGGGTCGGGTCATATTATGGCGGGCCGCGTCGCAGCGTTATGGGATGGGGCACGGTAGTGCGCGCCGAGCAAAAAGGACGACGCGTCGGGGGCGGCGGCATTATCTGCCGCGCATAAGCGCGGGGTTGCTGCCGATCTCGAGGGCCGATCCATTTCCATAAAACTCCTTTGTTTTTTTAACGGGCGTCTTAATGGAGCCGATCAATCCGGCGCGCCCCGACGCTGGGGGCCGAGGCCGGCGCGGCGCCGCCGGAGCCAACGCCGCCTGTGCCGCCCCCGCCGCCGCCCCCGCCGCCGCCGCCCCTACCACCGCTGCCGCAGCCGAGTCGAGGGCCTTTACCCCTTCGCCCGCTCGCTCCGCCCGCTCGTTCGGCCCTCTTTAAGCTAGAAGCCGGCAACTTCCTAGTCGACCGCAAACTGCGATTGGACCATTTATAGAAGTCGGAATACGAGAATTCGGTGCGAAAAAGTAGAAATGAAGTTCTGGGGAGAAAAAACAAGTCAGTACCATTCCCAACAACATTTAGCTTAAGGCAGAGTCTATTTCTTTAGGAGATTTAGAAAATGATTCTATAAAGAAGACCATCACGAAAAATAAAAATATGTTTGTACACTTGACAATTGCTGTTATTTTTATTATATTACTAAGAAAATACGTATCATATTCAAACTTCAGCTTTAGATTTTTGTTTTTAATGCTGAGAAAAAATGTAATCAGAAAAGTTCTTTTAAAAACAAATATTATTAATGTTCTTGTGACGATAGTTTTAGAAAGATAATAGAAAGTTTGTTCGTAATTATCTTCATTTGAGGAAGTGCAAATAGTAAACTACTTACCATTATTCATCAATATTTCTTATTTATGGTGTTGTACTTCTGCGTTGGTTTAATTCACCTTATCTGAAAAGCTTAAAAAGTTGGGGGAATGAAAAACAAGTCTTAGGTTGTTGAATACGGCTTGAGAATGAAGCGTCACTGCAGGCGAGAGTTACATTTAAAATTAAAATGAATCTAAACAAGTACCCTCATTACCATGAAATTACTCTAATTTGCTAAGTGTGAAGCCGCAATAGTTGGATCGGTTGCACAATGTCGCCTAGAGATTACTGGACCTAATTGTACAGCTGCTGGTCAAATGACTTTGCATTGCATTACATTTATATTTCAGTCCTCCATTATATTCTAATGTTACCATAAAAATATGTACAAAATTTATAAAGCTGTTTAATATAAACATCGCATTTTGCTAATTCAAAGATTTTTGACTTTGTTATAATTATACTTAACTCTACACTACTCTTAACTATACTTAACTACACAAACAAGCATCATCAAAACTTTACTGTGATAATTAATATTGGGAAAGTTAATTTTGATTTTTTTATTATAGATGGCTATTTTCTGCTGAGATGTGTTTATTAATAGTATTATGATGTTAAATAGGATTACATTGTTAGCAATATGTTGATGTGTATATTATTACTAACAGTAAGACATTAAAGTTGTTATTAAAATTGAAAAGAAAATACTCAAACATAGTAGAATCATAACTATGTACCAAGTACGTGCAAATACTCATCTCGCTTAAAATGCATAGAATCTTGTAAGGTAAAATTTTAAAGCCCCAGACCCGCGGGCCATGTCAGCAACTTTTAAGGAACTGAATGCGTCCACGTCTTCATACTTAATGACGAGGGTCCGGGAAATGGCGAAAGGGCACGTCACATAGAACAGAGAGATTGGCGAAGAGGGGAGAAGATGAGGGGCAAGGCAGGATGGGCAAAGGGGTGGCAAAGAAGGTTAATTACCGTTGTAGTTTCTTAAGCGTATGAAATTACCATATTTTTATTTTCATCAATAAATTGTTGTAAACGTTAGAAATTTGCTTACTTTCTACCTTGGTATTCACGGCATTGGGTAGCTTTTATGTATATTTGCGGAGAAAATCTCAGAAAATATCTTTCCTCACAATCTAAAATAGTCACATTTTCAACAATCGATTTCACGGTGATGATCCAATCTATATTAAGAAAGCCAGTTGTTTTCTGTATAAGGGTTCTTCGATGTTATTATGTTCTCTTAATGTTGTACTACATTCTCTTTTAGTCTGATAATTGTTATGGTTGCATATATTTATAAGACAGAAATTAACTTTTCTATTTTGATTTATCAATCTTGTTCTTAATACTGATCACTATTTGTTTGCTATTTAATTAACATTAAGGAGAAAATGTAATTCAATTTCATTTTCGTATTTTCTCCTGTGCTTATTTATAACATTAGGGGATAAATATGGTTCATAATCATTCAAACTACATCGCAATTCCGTTTCTGAAAGATAATTTTATATCCCTGTGTACAAAATTATAAATTATCTAAACTTTTTTTAAATGTTGTTTAGACGCATTGTTCAGTGTTACACCCATACTTGTGTTTTTTTACACCATTTCGAATATGGTGTAGTTTCGTATTACTATTATATATAGTAAAATCAAAGAAGTTATTCTGGTCATTCTGTACTTTTCCATATTGTAATTATTAATCTTAAGTACAGCAATTGAGAGCGTTTAAAATACATGATCAATGTGTTATCTTTTTAATTCAAAAAGTGCCACCTGTTAGCGTCAATGAAACAATGAGTTAACTTTTTAAAGTTTCTTTAAAACTTTGTACCTTCTGGTACATCTCTCTCTCTCTCTCTCTCTCTCTCTCTCTCTCTCTCTCTCTCTCTTTCTCTTTCTCTCTCTTTCTCTTTCTTCTCTTTCCTTTCTCTCTCTTTCCTTTCTCTCTCTTTCTCTTTCTCTCTCTTTCTCTCTCTCTCTCTCTTTCTCTCTCTTCTCTTTCTCTCTTTCTCTTCTCTTCTTCTTTCTCTTTCTCTCTCTTTCTCTCTCTCTCTCTTCTCTCTCTCTCTTCTCTTTCTCTCTTTCTCTCTCTTTCTCTCTCTCTTCTCTTCTCTTCTCTCTTTCTCTCTCTCTTTCTCTCTCTTTCTCTCTCTTTCTTCTCTTTCTCTCTTCTCTCTCTCTCTCTCTCTCTCACACACACACACACACTAACATGCACTACACTACCACACATGCCAGAAGACTGGTCGGAACTTGCCCCGGCTGGGGCGGTGCCCCACTGGTGGGAGACACCTGTTTGGGGAGAACCCCGCTAGTCGACGGTAGGTCGCGCCGGATCTCGCCATCCAATGAGGGAAAATTACCGCCATGACCCGATGAAAAACACACACTACACTTATGGAACTAATAACCACAGTAGTTGATGTGATGAATCACTAATCAATCAATTATTTTATTAACTCTTTTATATTCTTTACTTTATCCAAACATTCCGCAACGTTTCTGCCACCCTTTTCTGAATGAAGAGTATGTCCGGTTTCAATTTTGTATACTAACTAGTAATTTAAGACTTTTGCGAATTTTCTGAGGGGCCTAGACATGTAATAACTAATTGCAGTAGTACACTTATGACATAAATTGTTTCTTGTAATTTCAAGGACTTTGAACATGGAATTTTGTATTTCTTTAAGTATATTCATGACAACCTTTTGTTTGTCTCATTCTTTAGTGGTCAAAATGAAATTGTTTCGTCCGTTAACGGACTCAATTACGTCGATTTGTATACAAGAATTCGTGAGGATATAGAATTTATTACAATAGTATTCGTAAGAATTTGTTACGTGTTAAATTTCCGTAATTTCGTTAAATGTTTGTTCATGTCACATAAAAAAACTTTTGGAGAGTGAAAATCTGTTAACTCTAAATTTTACAATAATCGAACAAATTATTAATTAATATTCGTCCATATAATTAAAAATATATAATTTACTGGAGTTCAATTGGATTATCTTTATCATTCCTATCCAATTATTATGCATCTTTCCCCACATTTTACTACAAGTGCATCAATAAAAATTAAGAACCAATACTAATCGGTGTTTAAGTTTTACTTTTGAATTAAAAATGTGGCTTAAGATAGTTAAAAAATGCACTAATATAACGGATGATATAAATTCAAAGAGACGATTGACTTATTTCTATATAACTACTATTTAATTGTTCGTTACAATATTTTGAAAATCAGCTTGTTTTTCTCGAGGGATATAGCGATATGGGTTTCGTAGATATCACTACCATATCGAAGAATATGGTCGGTGATCGAAGAACTGAAGTGGCAACTTGATTAGGCGAACCGGCTCTTTTCTATTGAATGTTCTAATGAAATTATTGGATTTTGGTTGGCGAATATCACAAAATCACCAACCACATATACGATATAGACAGAGCCTTAAGTAAAGTATGGTTATAAAAATGATGCAGGTTTAATGAACGTATTGAATTTTTAAAAAAATTCCATGTTTAACATTTTTCAGCGTCTTCCTACCAGTATAATATTGAGGATATATTTTTTTGTTATTAATGAAATGGTTTTTAAATTGAATATTTAAATGAGGTAGTTTGGGGGTAATTCTGCGAAAAATAAAGGCACTTTTGATATCAATATATTCTCAAAAACAGCTTCAAAGCTGCTGTTGTACAGTACTCGCTGAACTACTTGAATTTTCGAAAACTGCAAAAGCTACAAATATTGGGAGAACGTATGTGTTGTTGTAGCACCACTTGTTTAATCACAGGCTATTAACGCGTTTCAAAATATTGGAGGTATAGCGCGGCTGCAACGTATTTACGAAGGAAGTAAAGGGCACGCAGTAGCAGTCTACAGGTCATACATGTGCAGCTTCGTGAACTAGTTAGGTACTGGGCTACCGCGCCTTGTCAGCAAGCAGCAAGACTCCTTTGGCCGCCACCCGCCGCGCCACTAGCGCCTCCAAGCGCCGCGTCTTCCGGGGGATTGCCTACTCGCGGGCGAATGGCTTGCCAGCGGAGGTGCTTAACGCGCTTTATTATTCATTCGCTGCAGTGGCGTTTCTCGCCGACTCTACATTAAGATCCATCTCGAATAAGAGCGGGAAGGACCGCATCTTTTCTTTTCCCTTCTAGAAGAAAAGGGCAGGTAATGGTGAAAGCGGGAACCGGAACAAGCGAGCGTGTCGGAGAAAAGACATGCGGAACCAGCGATTTTTCGAACACAAATGGCTTGTTAGAGCTGAAGTTTAAATTTATTATTCATAAACAACGATCGTCGTTAGATTAAGCACACGAGCCTTCTGTGGTTACATCCATGTTGTGTTAGGGCATTTGTGAATACATTATTTTCTGTTTAATGCAATAGTGACTAGGAATATTTCTTCAATGTTTGTGCCTACTAATAAAGCAAAGCGCCCATATGCCGTTTTCACTTCTAATACCGAGTACCGCTCGATCTGAGTTTCTAATTACTATTGCTAGGCATCGGTGAAGCAAACCTCTTGGGTTAAATTTCGTTTGACTACTGAACATGGTGGTGCTTGTATTGGGACTCGGCAAAAACGTACCTAACGATAACTTTCTAATTTTTTAATTAAATAGGATTCATTATTTGAATCTTATAAATTGATGCGATACCGTGATAGTGATTAAAAGAAAAATATTTTTTCTCATTAGGGGTCTGGATATTATTGAAGGGACTATTACAAGAACGAAACTACTTCAAATTCGAAATTTTTCAGAGGGTACAAAAAACTCCGTACCACAGATGTGTATAGTTACGAATTGATTTTGACCCAACTTATATATTTCATTGTGTTTGGGAATTGATGAAAGGAAACATAGTGTAGCGTTGCTTTGTGATTCCAGGCGCGTCAACTCTAAGTAATTAGTCCCGTAAGTGTAGTGATGTTTTCATCGTGGGAGATGGTGGTGATCTGCTCCCGCTGGCTGGCGAGATGCGCGGGGGGATATTTCACAACAAGGTACCCCCCACCAACGGCGGCACCGCCAAAGCCGGGACAATCTCTAAGCTTCCGACCGGTCTCTCGGCATGAGTGGTAGTATAGTTCATGTTAGCGTAAGTGTATAAGTAACGAGATGAGGAAAGGACAAGGAAGAGGACGGAAACGTCGCGCGCGATCCCTAGCCTGTTTATTAGGGTACTGCTCCGGCATTCGCCTGGTATTGATAGGAGAAACCACGGAAAACTACCGATCAGAGCAGTGGGCTGCTAGAATTCTCCTCCAGATAACGACTGAACTCCACTCCTGTGACATTATTTGATCCCCCGGCGACCTCTCCTCATTTTAAAGGAAAAGAATATAGTAGTTATAATAACAAAAATGTTAAAAACGAAAAAGAGATTGATATAGAATAAGTCTTACTTCCGAAGTAACGTTGATCACCCTTATATATAGTTAAACCTCGTTAGCAGGAACCTCTTAAAACGAATGTTTCTCTGTAACACGAACAAAACCTCCGGCCCGGCAAAGGATTACGGTAATATGGGCATTTATAATACTCTATCTCAAACTCCGATTATTTCGGGGCCTTGGAATTCGTGTTTTATTTTATGAATGAGTATTTATTTTACATAAACCAAAAATAAAGAATGGTCAGGTGGACGCCGTCTAAAGATACAATGCAGTAATTAATATTAACTAGAAGGAGGGTGGGACAAGAAAATGGAAGTGAATTCTGTAGGGAGTGAACTAGTCACTAAAAAAAATAGAGAGACTCCTTTTGATACTAATGTATTCATTGACTGCTGCAAATCTGAATTTTGTAGCTTTAATTGCTCTATGGAGTATTTGAAACTTTAATTAGGGTCAAATAAGCAATTATTATTAATCACATGGTTCGCAAAGGTACAATGCTGCCTTTGCAAATCGTTGGTTTAATACTAACAAAATTATCAACGCGGGACCGAAACTTCTGAAGAAATTTAATATATCAAAATTTCAAAATACAACAATGCATGATTTCGTATTGTATTCTTTTTTAATATTTGGAAACAAATACTGAAGAAAGGGTGCCTGAACACCTTAGTGAAATATTCCAGGTTGCTATTATTTTATGTATACCGTTGCTTCGTTGTTACATATGACAAGAAATGGCTTAGCAGAACAATATTCGGGCACATTACTCTCCCAAATGTTCAAACGTTGTCTTCTGTCCCTCGGAGTAAAATTTATCTTTACATAATCTGATATGCATTTTCTTAAGAAATAGTACATTATAAGCGTTTAGAAAATGTAATATAAATGCTCCTTTACATATTTTCTCTTAGAGCATGTATTATCGAGATATTTTACAATAACGATTTTTTCCAAACTGACTACCATTATATTTACACGATTCTGAAATAGCACGACATTTTTTCTTTAAAATTTCATTATGATATTAAAATATATACATAGAAAACATTGTAGTAGAAAAAAATCTGTGTTTGAAATATGCAATCAAATTGAAGGTTATCGAAGTCAGTACATGACCCGATCCGTAGTTCACCGATCAGTAGGGTCGTAGCGATCTCGGACCGAAGGATCGCGGGTTGGAGTCCCGCTTCGGGCATGATTGAACTTGTGTTCGTCCTGTAACCCTTGTCATCACCATATCGTTACCATAACTCCAAAGTTACAACGTTACAGCCGTACAACGTTAACTTCAATAGTGGTAGCTAATGATGTTGATGTGACCTTAAATAATAAAATAAAACACATATTTATTTTTTTATACAATGCAACGCACGTGAATTGTAATACTTCACACATCTCTAGTATAATGAAAGGAGTAGAAACATTTTATGGATGGTGGTCGAATTCGCATTACATCCCAACAGATTATCACAATACTCTCAAACCATGAATGTCATTATGGTAGTATAAAAATGAATATGGATTTTTTGATAATTTATTAAACAAAACACACCATTAATTCCCTTTTGTAGTTTAAATGAGCAATTTTAAAGCGTCCTCGATTTGATTTTGTAGGCGCCTACAAAATGAGAAGGTACCTACAGTGTTTCATTTGTGTCATTTACACATACATGCGTTTATAGTTCATACATTACACTTTATTCACAGGAACATTGTAGTGCTAGCAATAGGATTTCAAAAAGGCTTTGACTACGAATATGTTTTATATCGTAATATAGTTAGAAAACTTCAACTTAAAAAGAAACTTGCATATTATGGCACGTAGGTGGAGCAATTAATTTACATCTAGCGAATGCATGTAAACAAAGGTTAAAAAGAAAATATACATGAACGGTGACGACATTAACGAAAACATTGTTAGAAAGAATTTAATAATATCGCACGAAAATATTAAATAGTATTGTAAAGCATACACATTTGTGTTAATATTACCTATATCCATTCATTTAATTATCCTTGATGTCCATAAAAATGCAATAAAATTAAATATTTGTCGGGGACAATCTTTTTAGAATAATTTATTTGATTATAAATAAGAAGTTAATTTCCCTAATCTTTTTAACAGTTTTTGAGCTACGCTGAGGTTGGGGTCCAAGTTAAATATCCCCACAAGCCTCTTGCATAACAATGTCAATTTTTTTCCCATGAATCCACAAAAATTCAATCCTAAATATTAAGAATTGTCTTTCATTGACCGAAATTAGAATGTTAAAAGAGCAACTAAAGATATTTTTTAATTATTATGCAAGGTCACATCAACACCTAGGTCATTGGCGACCACTATGGAGTTAGCGTTATGGTAATTATGAACATGGAATGAAATGGGGGTAAGGGGTGGAAGGACGAACACAAAAACAACCATGCGCGAGGCGGGACTCGAAACCGCGACACGTCGGTCCGAGATCACTACGACACTACTGCCTTAGCGAGATCTGCTACCGGGCCCGCACTAAAGGGTTATAATTCAAATTATCGAAACTTAACATTCATTAGAGTGGATAAAACATGTTCAAAGAAACAAATCTAACGTTATCTTGTGACAGTTTACTCGAATAATTATGTTCACATCTGGGATGGAATTTTCGCCCGAATAGCACCGGAAAATATGTTCAGTGAGAAACTGCAAGAATTAAGAGTATGATAGGCTCATGGGAAGAAACCTCTTCCTACAAATCGTTACTAACGAAAATACTGTAAGCGATGTTGACACCACTTTCACTAGTAATTGGTTACAAATTAATTTTCCGACATCTGGAAACGAATACATTCTGGTCGGAAGTTTGTTTATGTGTAATTCAACTTATGATTCTCATAGTATGCAATATCGCATTGTATAAATATTAACATTTTCGAAATGACAACCCATAAATTTACAAATATAGAAGTTAATTTTTGTATGTGTTATAATGAACGATGTGTGATCGAGGGAACTTATTGTGGACCATTCCTTAATATTATAATTGCTTTGTATTGTTTTATTTTCCTTGCGGTACGTCATATTTCACTGGCGAACCCAATGTTCATGTTCATAATTTCTAAATATGACCAGCAAATACAAGGCAATAAAGGGCACATTTATTCTTCGAAAAAATCTAGAGCGAATATGAAAAAAATATTTATTTTTATGCCAATGGACGTTAACTTTGATGACCATTACTCTAATTCGCCGCTCCAATTAAACATCAGGAACAGACAAATGAGATTTTCGAATTTCGTTTGTAGTATCTCATATTGACATATCTCGCAGAATTGTGATATGACAGAATGGATATATTTATGATAATACGTTGATACAATGGATGTCCTAAAATATTCTTCTCCCTCGATGGGCATTAAATCAAACTTCCTTTTAAAGGATGGATTTTTTTCCATTGTACGTACTGTTAGTTCAGACTTCATTGAACATTTCACTCTTACAACATACTCGATGCTGCTACTCTTTCATGCAATTATTGCCGATTTATTGACTTTCTGCTAATAGTCACTCGTAAATATAGAAAGTAGGTTACGATGAAAATGGACCACAAAGGAAATTTAAAGTCATTCAGGCAGAAGTTATCTTTTCCGAAGCATTACTCCAATCCCGGCTGCTAGATTCCCGCCCGAGAACAAAAATAGAACGATACCCGGCAAAGGAAATCAGGAAACGCCAGAGAGCTCGTGCCGTGGTAACCACGAAAGTAGGTTCGGCGAATCCACTGAAATTTAATTACGAATATTTACTTTCGCCAGTAATGGACGTGCGTTTTTTCATTTTAATAAAAGGTATAGCTGGTAATGGCGAACAGTATTTGTCCATTAAACCTAAAAAATCACGTTCTCCTGTCATCTTATTCATCCTTTTTTTCTTTCATTTTCTGAAATCCTTTCACAATAAAAAACGTGTCAGATTTAATGATTCGAAATAAAAAAGATGAAACACCCTTTTCATTCAATTTTTATATACGTTTATATTATTCCTAGAGAAAAACAAAATGCGATACACACTACTGTATATGTACATATATGGGAGACCGGAGCTGTTTGACATCATTTGATAGTTTCAATTTGTTTTTAACGTTACTCCGGTTTAACTTTGACATGTTTCGTTATATCGATGGAAATTGCATTTATTACGATACTTTATGGTATTTTTTATTTGTGAATGTTGGACTGTCGAATTTTAGAGTAATTAAAAATCAAGTCAAGATGTACCAACCAACCCCACAATTTGTATTGTAATGAGGATTAAAACGCAGAATGTCGTTCTTTCCCTTGTTTTATATTTACAAACATACCTAAAATATTTTATTATTTGTATTGCAATAAATAAAACGCTGAATTGTTTTTTTTAACATTTTGGGTATCAAACATATTCAGAGGGTAGCATATCGATTGATCATTACTGAATCGAGTACCTGACCACTTCCAAAATTTTGCACTTGTTAAGTGGTCACTTCTGGATCAAAACCATTTGTTTAGAAATAAATCAATAAAATATAAGAAAGTGAAAAATGGTCACTTTTGGGCAAGGAATTTATTCATAAACAGCTATGAAAATCGTCCTTTGAGTTTTACATAACGAATTTAGTACTAAGGAATTTAGTACTAACGAATTTACTTTAAGGATTTGGGAAAACAACGAAAATGTTCTTTACTATCATCACTACTCGTGCTTTTACCCTAGAAGTGATCACAAATATCACAAAAAATATTTTTGGGAGATGGGGATGATTCTTACATGCTTGACATGTGAATCTGGTGCCCACCAATGTTCACTGAAAAGTGTTAACCAATCCAATTCCGAATGGAATTCTTGATTAAAGAGGTCCGTAGATGTGGCGAGAAAACTCAAAACTAAGAGAACTTCTATAAGAAAATCAAGTGCGTCGTTGAAGGTTTCAACTAAAAAATAAACGAAACATCTTTCCTTCACAACATTAGAGATGAAAATGAATGAACTGAAAATCTTACTTCCAGGCTCTAAAACAGGTTTGAGATCATCATCGTTGCACTGATCATACTGAGACTTCTGTGGGAAGTCTTTTAGATTGTGGAAGACATGTGACACAAAACAAGAGCTTACGTGACTGATGTAGGAATTAGGAGTATCGATTAGCTCCATGCACCAGCTAGCCACGATATCCGTACTGGTCAAATGTACTCATACGATTTATTAGATTTTAGATTAATTTTAAATATTTCTTAAAATTTATGTTGATAAAGTGGAACAGAATGCCGTATTTGCGACAATTTCTTCTATGTCCTGTGTTTAGATAAATAGAATGCATGTTAGTTCCATTTTGTACTATAAATGTATATGAACTATGATTTACTGAACAACAATAAATTTCCGTCATATGATGATTTATTGTTGTGTTTTGGAGTAAAACGCAAAGATGTTAGTGCATAAACCTATCAATATTTGTATCGCATGTTATTTCAAATCTTGTTATTCAACACCGAAAATTATGAGTAGCAAAATATACTTTTAAGCTAAGGCTGAAAAAATATAATCAATCATACTGTAATACCGAAGTTTGCTAACTGATAATTTTGTTTATGTCCCCAGCAGACACCTACATTTCTCTTTGCATTTAATGCCAAGAAACGTATGATTCCTGCTTTCAATATTACTTAGCTCTATAAAAAGAAAAGAAGTGAAAGAAATTCAAAAGATAGGGCAAGCCAACACATCTCTGGAAATGAAAACCTGTTACGAATTCACTGCAGACAGCAAATAATGTAAGTTATCATCTATTTTAAATTCCAGTTGACCAGTGCGTGTCTTTTGTAACATCCAACACGTATCAAGATAAAACGTCAGAAAGAGATGGATGAAGACTTGGGAAGAGACTCAAGCCGACGGGCAGACGCGCAGTCTGACAAAGACGCATGCATGCGGAGATAAAAGGAGATGCAAAGACAAGATGGTACTTGCAGAAAGAGGTAGAGAATCTAAAGATACGAGTACCTACAGAGATAGGTCAGACAGAAATAGACCTAAACAAAACCAGAGATGAATGTGCCCGGTAAGAAGAAAAAGCCTTCTCGTCTTACGTGATATCTATATCCGCCCCGTTCTGGAAATTCAAGAATATTGCGAAGGATTTCCTACGAAGAGTTCCTCTTAATTATGTTCTTGTTGACCTACACTATTGTGCTTCAGCGATCGTGCGCAACCCAGCCGGGAACTGCCGGGCCGTATTCTATTCGAAGTATTCGCAAGCAAGGAAAAGGGCCCCAATAAACCTAGTTCACGCCGTCTGGATCGATGCCACGGCCTAATAAATATCAGGCGAGCGAGGTGATCACATAGCGAGCTCATGTAATGTGCCTTCGGTATTAACCATCCCACCCAGTGCCTCGGGGAAGATATAGCGTCGTACGTGAGGCGCGCGCGTGCGTCGCAATGCATCTTGCGTATGATCAATGGTACAGACGGAAACATTTAATGAGAAATGTACATCGTTAAGACCGTTGGCAGCGAGTTTCTACGCAGCGCCCTGCGTTCCACCGAAAGTGAGGGCAACATTCTTCCAATATTGAACGGTACAATATGCGTCCTGCTTAAATATACAGTTTCATCACAAGTCGATCGGAGGCTGCTGAGATGGAACTGGCAGACGGACAGACGCGACCTTCTCGACATGGCTTTGCTACGTGCGAAGAAAGCACAAAAATGTTTCTGCAGTCGACTCGCGCTTCGCAATTTCTTCCTATTTCTCGCTACATTCAAGGCTGGCCGCGGAATCGAGTGCGAGCAATGAGAGCGTGCAAGGAATATAGACAATGTCTGTGACAGGCTCTCCTAAGGGGGATATCCGTCAATTTGCCACGCTCAGTGAACTTAGTCCGACTTCAGTAAGTCTACAATTTGCGTACAAAAACAAGCGAGTAAATCCTTCAATGGAGATCGAGAAGAAATGAAAGAAGGTGAAAAGTCTACTTCCCAGAATTATTACGGAAGTTGCAAATATGTGGCGCGATCCTTTAGCAGGGAACAACATGTCATGTCTTTGATCTGTTATTTAGGTGTGTCTTTAAACAAAACTCAACATATTATTTCAAAAGACATTACCTCATGTCTTTGTAAAAGATCAACTCAATCAAATGATTGGGTGACTTGCATATGCTAGCAGTAAACGCAAAGGAATTCTGACCAATAGAGGTCATTTAAAATTTGAAAAAATATTAAATATATCACAAAGTTAATATTACGTTTTCAAGTGAAAAAATGAGTCAACAATTTACGTCATCTTAAAAGATTTTCATATAAATTTGTCATTGTTCAAATGATGCATCGAATAAAAATAAGACTTCACAAATTGAACTAGAGGTAAGAAGCGCACTTTTTGAGCATTATGATTTCCATAATAACTTACATTACAGGAGAAACTCTGACATTCGATCTTATTCCTTTACCATTCTTATAGCTATGACGATATAATATAATCTATAAGGAATTAATATTTTAACATTTTAAATTAGTTTTATTGATAAAGAAGTTGTAAAATTGTGTCCATTTTTTGTACATTTGCAAAAAATAAATGTAGAGGGGGAGAGAGAGAACAACAACGCCTTTACCGCCAGGCAGGCGGTCTGACATAGAAGCACAACAGTGTAACGGCTGCAGATGGATGGAAACCGAGGAGGACGTGGAAGACGAGGAGAAGAATTTGTGGTGGGGTATAACAGCGGGTTTATGGTTTCGCGCGGGCAGATAGTCAGGCGAAGTGGAAGGCTCTGAGGTGTTGAGGGGTGAGGGAGGAGCTGCAAGGGTCAGGCAACCTGAGTGGTGCAGGAAACGACCGGCTTAGACCGTATAGTTTGAAGTATGGTGCGATGAAACTGGGGGAGCGGGTGGAAATGAAATTAGCTAAAGTGCAATTCCATGACCAGGTCAGACACTGGCACAGATATTTTTTCGGTTAGAATGTTAGGAAATGTTAGTAATGAGACAAAAATACCACTCCTACTGATTTAATTATTTGTTTTATTGATGGTAATCAATAATGAAAAGCATGCTGTAACTAACTTCCAAGCAGGAATAAATCGACCAAGTTGCAAGAGAGATTGTATTGTCTGAGTTTTGCATACTTTCTCAGATTTTAGTAATGAGTGATGAGAAAGCATAATTCAAGAGACGGAATAAATACGAAGAACGTTACAAACGAGTTATTCAGTCAAATTAATTTCATATTACTTAATAGGGAATTATTAGCCATATTCTTTCATCAATAATCGCACTTTTTAATACTGAAACAATTTACACACGCATAGTTGTTAAGCAACTTTAAATGACAACGTTTTCAAAGTAATTTATTTGATTTAAATTGTTTTTATTTGTAAAAATTATCTAATTTGAATAGGAAATACTTACATTTTATTAGCAATAATGAAATAAAATTTAAAAAAAATTTTTTCTGCATAAAAATTATCTGTTTTCAAATCTTTGTAAGTTAGTAAAATTTCAAGAAGTTTAAACGTATTTTCAGTTAAACACTTTTTCTATCACTCCTTTTGATCATTTACCTACATTTTCAGGTGTATATAACGCAGGTCATATAATAGTGCGTATTATAAAAATATTTACCCCTTCCCAACAAGTAAAATCTGCCATACACTGTAATACGTTAAACATGCAGATGTGGAACAAAAGTCCTAATGTGACGAGAGTGACCGACAGTGTATGTGGTTTGACCCACCATGTAATAAGTACTAGATAATATATTTTAATTTTATAATCAATTAATAAAACATCACTGACGAAGTCAAGTCATTAAAGATAATCAAACATAAATGGAAGACCAATGTTAATAATGGCAATAAATCTGTAATGCAGACTGTCATGTTCTTCGTTAACTGAAACATTTAGATTATTTGTTCATTAAAATATGTTTATGATGAACAGGAATAAAATATTTAAAACATTAATTGAGCATCTTTAAGAAAAAATAGGATTAAAATAAATCCTCTATGCAATATAGTTCAATTCTAATGCGAAGACGAAACAAACACGAAATTTCATTTATAGAAAAGATAGCATCACTATTATCTCTGCTTACGCTTTTTGAAATGTGAATATATTAACTTACTTTTTGCAACACAGTAACGCTTTTAACTGATGAAAAATATATTACTACTTTATGGCAATACTCTTGGTGGATGGGCCGTATTTTCAGAAATCTGCAATGAAATATATGCTTCTTTAAAAAAATGGAAAAAGGTAGTGAGAGATTTTAAAAATAATTACACCGTATCGTTTACAACGCAGTTGTGGGACGCATACATGAAATATTAACTAGCTTTGCTTTGTGGGCTTACCTGTATTAGTATGGACCGCTTATTCCACCCCGTCAAACACGGCAATGTCCGCATACGCAATTACCTCAATTAGTCTATTGCCTAATGAGCAACTAATCTTGTTTTCGGTTTTTCATTGGTTTCCTTTGTGTCAAATAATTTCATAAATAACCAAATCATTTGATACGACGTTCTGAAGCGCTGTGTTACATTAATCGTCTAACTGAAATACTCTGCATTGTCTGGGTATTTATTAATCAAAACTATGCATTAGACAGGAAAAGGAGTGAATTCTCTATGCGATGTATCCCCGCCTTAACCTTCTTTGCCCTGCCCTACCCCTCTGTGTCCTGCCTTTCCCCATCCTTTCCCCCTCCGGACATTCTAACCCTGCCCTGTACCACCCGCCCTGTTCCACCCTTTTTCTCGTAACCCTACCCTGCCTTGCTTTACCTGACCTGCGCCGTCCCTTCCCACCCTGCCCCGTTTGTTATAATCATTGTTCCTATAAGCAGCTGTATTATTGGATTCCCTTTGTTGGATAAAATTGACCTTTATTTACTAAAGGATATGATTGCTTTATCGAAATGAATAACCATGCATTTTGTAGAAATTTTCTGCGCTTTAAGGTAATTATATTTTATTGAAATTAATTTTAGATAATTATCTTACCATACACATTGTTTTAAGTATAGTTTATAAGTATTGAAATTAATTTTAGATAATTATCTTACCATACATATTTTTTAAGTATAGACAAAAAACTGACAGAGTACAAAATTTAATTTTACTTTAGATGTCAGAAAAGGTGAATTGAATTTTTTTTACGAAATCACATAAAGGCGGTTGCTTTTCTTTCGTTTGGAAAGCCATGAGTACAAAATTTCATTAAGATGAAATAAAATTGTGAATTTGTATAAAAAAAACTAATTCTATCTTACACAAGCAAAACTAGTAATTTAAAATAAACGTAAGTTATACTCAACAAAACACTCTTCGTTTCGGTGAAATCCGCATCGAAATCGATTCAGCCATTCCCGAGATTACCCAGGATAAACAGGCAGACCCAAACCGTAAAATCAGTTGAATGTTTTTATATCATCTAAATACGCATAAATACGAATTTATAAAAATGCAGTTATTTTGACATTACAGACAGTTATTTCAATTTTAATGATGTAGAAGAATATAATGAATCCTGACCTACGGAGGTTACTACATTACGGTTTAAATAACACAGGGTTCTAAGTACTTACACTGTTTATGAATTATAATAAATGCGGATACCTGAAGTAGATAATGAAATATAACGAGAATATCTTATAATTTCTAGCGAGCTAGCGAGAATCACGTGGATGGCATTTGCTTATTATTCGTATATTTTACCTTGATACTAAAGTCTCGAACGATACGATGTTTCCTTAGAATATTATTCCATTTTCTAGATGGGAATGAACGTTCCCGAAATATATACAACGAGCAGAGTGAAGGCCGACTAAATTTGGAAGAATTCTGAACGCGGAGCACAATGAATTTAATTTAGTGTAGAATTCAGTTATGGATATTCGATTTCATATTTTACTGAATATAAAAAAATTGTTACAGTAGTATTAGCAAATTGCATCTTGGTCATTTTTAATGGCGCATGCCATTGGCGGATTGATGCAAAGAAACAGCTTCTCCTTCGTTAACTATTAATTTCTTATTAAGAAACCAATTTTTAAAATCTGCAATAGTACTATTTATACTTTCTTTTCTGCAAAGACCATACGTGACATCAGCAAATGAATGTTCTTCCGTTTTAATGGACGAGCACATATCTTATACGTATATAAAATAATCATAACAGGGCGTAAGATAAAATGATCAGAACAGGGCGTCCCTGCGGGACCCCATGCTCTACTGCAAAGAATGGGAAAGATTCGTAAATAATGTTCTTTCGAACCGGATTTCTACTCTTTGCTATCGTTGTGTACACGAAGAGGATTTTCAGTCTAGGGCAATAGCACAAATACCATATGAAGGTAATTTTTAGAGCAAAATGTTATGGTCAAGGACATCAAAAGCATTGATACACAAGTTTAGTGCCAAGTAAAATATGTTCTGCTGCATAACTGTCTAAACAATTATGTACTACACATAGAATCAAAAAATAAAATAATATTGATTTTAACAATAATATTTAATGTATTACTGTAAAATTATATACCAAATTTGTTTTAAGCATTTTTTGCCCAAAACACTCGTTACTATCTGTATTCTTAATTCAAGTTTATGAATCAAGAGTAGTCATTCCAGAGGTCCAGAAAACGTGAACAGATTGCCCCTTCTCCGCGTAATACAGTGAATAAGTTAAGTACATTAAATTAAAATGAAAAGAAAATTAAATAAACAAAAATAAATTTAGTACTGAATTTGATAAGCATATTACAGTGACTGGCAAACAGTAAATATCTTTTTCGGCCTCTGCACTGGTTCATATAATATAGTTACCGTGATTTATGAAATAAGTTTCGTATTAAAGCAGGTCTTTCCCAATAAACTGACATGCGCCTCTACCAGACACGACGTGGCGCAACTGTGAGAGCAGCGCAGCCTCAAGGGCGGGGACCAACCGATCGATGAGGACTCGTCAGTGGCATTGGGCACCGGCGACGCGCCCGCCCGCCGCCTGACCTAAGTGGTTAGAGATTGACGCCGAGCCCAATACGCAAGTTAAACGGGACTCAGGTTTGACGTAAACCGAACCGCCTTCTCCGGAAAAGAAGGCTGGATTATAGGAGAAACGGTTCTGAAGGAAAAGATTTTTTTTATCGGCGGACACACAGCCAGACGTGGTAGTTCCACAGAAGAATTACTTGGGTTATCTACTAGAGGTTTTACAACTACAGATTTTTAATCTCCAGATAATAGCGAATTGAAGGAGGTGATGGTACGAGAAATGATAGTGGTACATGATAATGGAGATGCAGAGGAATCTAAAGGTACAGCAAAAACACAATCTCGAGGAAACTTACCGGGAGAGGTGACTCTGGGCATCAATTGATGGCACTGCAGTGCCTCTGACCGGGAGGTCTTGGGTTCGAGCCCCTACGGAAACAGGATTTTTTAACTTTAATTCGGTAGCTAAGTCGAATTCAATTGCTGTCTGGAGGGGAATTCAAGCGTCTCTGATTGACAGTTTTCCGTGTTTTCTCTGATCAATATCAGGCGAATGTCGGAGCAGCACCCTTACAAACGAGCCTCGGACCGCGCGCAATCTTTTCTTCCTATTACTTATCCTATCCTAATCCCTTACTTACACTCATGTATGTTAATACACTACACTACCACAAGTTCCGGGAGATCGGTCCGGAGCAAGAGCTTGTCCCGACTGGTGCGGTGTTCCGCTGGTAGGTAAAACTGGTTGGAGAAAACCCCGTTAGCCAACGGGCAGTTCGACGCCAGATTTCACCACCATCCGGGGGACATCACCGCCACTTCGCGAGGTATGCACTAAACTTATGGGGTTAATGACCTTAGCAGTCGACGCGTCCGGACTCACTAATCAATCAAACTTGCTTTGAACGAGTCCTGACTATCGCAAACTCCACACGAGTTATACAAATTTGAACCCTGGAATCCAGTGGTACGGAGTGAGTGGTTTACCACTACACCACAGGGCGCCGCTGTGAAAAAGGAACCATTTAATCAAATTTGAATAATAACGATGTTGACAAAGATTTTGGGACAAGAAACAGAGTGGGACTAATATTCTGAGCCTTGCTTTAATAGAGATTATTTTATTTCTATCACAAGTATTTCCTAGAAATCAGAGGATTTTCGCAATTGACTTCTGTATCAGCGGGTTTAACAACATGCACCTCCTCTTGTTGTTGTTGTTGTTGTTGTTGTTGTTGTTCTGGTTGTTGTGGTTGTTCTGGTTGTTGTGGTTGTGGTTGTTGCCCTTATAGATTTAGTTAATTGTCAGGTTGTCTTAGAACATATTAATTACTCAAGATTAGTTTTATTATTATATCGTTAATATTCACTAATCTAATTTTCAATTATTGCGATAAATTTATTAAATGATTGTGGATGTTAATTCTTAAAGTTTATAGTATCACATTTGTTTTGAAGGTTGTACTGGTGAATTTTGTGATGATACTTTTAAAATGCGAAGTATTGGTATGATTTGGACGAAATATGACATAAAAGTAGGAGATATAAAACATACTAATTTTCTACGAGTAAAGGTTTCATTTCATAAGACACCACTTCCCTAGACATATTCGAAACGTTGAAAATTTTAATTGCTTACGTTCATGTATAAAAAAATCTTTTTAGCACTTCATTATGCAGACCACAGTAAACTCCGTTCATAAACATTTGCTAGTTTAATACAGCACGTAAGACTACGTTCAGACGTAGTAGGAAGTTGCTGCTGTTTCTGCTTTTGTAGGTGAAATTAAATATGCAAACACCAACTGCTTGCTAACATTTTTCATGCCTGCATTTCGTTATGTTTGTAAACAAAAATGTTGAGAACTTTCTAAATCACGTATACAGAAACAAA
Organism: Teleogryllus oceanicus; assembly: GCA_964035755.1. Lineage (NCBI taxonomy): Eukaryota > Metazoa > Arthropoda > Insecta > Orthoptera > Gryllidae > Teleogryllus > Teleogryllus oceanicus. The sequence goes on from CAXIVR010000001.1 coordinate 286,080,759, forward strand.
AATATAATAAACTTTCATTCAAACAATAAGTAATGGATGAGGAAAATAGACCACTTTGGTTCATTGCAAACAAACAAAATTCAAAATAAAAATGTCGTGTTTCTATTTTGTATTTTCTTCACGCTGAAAGTTCACTATCACCGCAAACCTACAGGACGCTTACACCGACTCACATTCATTTTCGAATTTCAGCGACATCGCCCCGACGAGGTAAGCATCTTAATTAAACCCAACTCGCAGCGGCAACTTCTGTCCATCCGCTTAAGTGTTTTTCATGCTACCTGACCGCTCCCACCCAGCCTCCGAGGCCCCCGCTGCATCCCGCTGCCCGTCCCAGGCTTGTTAGCACGCCGCGCGGACGAGTCCGGAGACCAACGTCCGTCCCGGAGGAAGGAGGGGTGGAGGGGCGGAGGGGGAAGACTTTTCCGACGTGCAGAAAACAAGAGCCCCGAGAAAAACACGTCGGAAATCCACGGGCTCCTGAGCGGCGCGCCCGCGGAAACGGTTTTTCATTGTCCGAAGGCGCCATCAGCAGCAAAGGATGGGGCTCGCGTGATGTCGATACAGCCGCCTCCGAAAGCGCCGTGCTCACTCGTTCGGGAATTTCGGTGGGAATCGAAGAGGAACGTGTAGAGAAACAAATGCGCGAGATTTATACGGTCTTCCGTTCCGTAGGAATATACATGACATCAGTGTTTATAATATAGAGACCGTCCATAAATTACGTGTTTTTGCGCACTCCGTTTGTCTGGAACCCGCTGGGGGTCGTGTTGTCACGGATGGCTACGTTCCAGTGGATCCTCCCTCGTAAAACAATGTCACGTCGTGGATGGTCACGAAGCGGACCCCAAGAGCACCTTCACGCCGTTCGCTGTAGACGTTTGCTCTCCACTCAGCAAGATCAACACACTGAGTTCGGTTTCGACACAATTTACCACGAAATATCTCGCGCTCCACGCGCGTTCAGAATTTCGGGGTTAACTTTTTTAATGAAAATAAATCGACAAAAACGATAGCTCCACAACAAAATTATCTCCAATTACACCAACTACGATTGTAATTTTGCTCTTCTTATATGTCACATATGAACGTAATGAAATCGAAAATAAGGAATTTGCCTGCGTAGTGAAGTTGTCTGCATAGTGAATGGAACCTGCAGAGATAAACAGATACCTGCTTCATCAAAACATCAGTTTATTGCCAAGAAACGTTGATAATGTTGATATTATGTTAAGAGCATTATGGTAAGATTGATAATACGAAAACAAATATCCCTTGCTTTATTTTGGATGATGTAATATTACGTTAATTTTAAAATTCGAAATTAATTACTCGGTTCTGCACCTGTTGAGCCGTGTGGTGGAACGTTGTATCATCTTATATCTTCAATTAATTTTTAAAAAATAAAAAAGATTGAAATTTCAGAACCAGACAGATCACAAATAAATTACTTAAAAAAAAAATTACAAATCATTGAATTTTAAAAAAAACCACCAAATACAGTGTACAAGTGAACACAAACATCAAATGAACAGCAAAGCATCGAAATATTCCAGCGTCGTATTTTCTTAATTGAACTGAATGTACATTAAGTTAAACACCAATTTACTGGTCGTTTTATTATTTTAATAAAACGTGCAAATTTCTGCAGTGATTATGATCATCCATTCGAAATTTTACAATGTTCTAATCGTTTTTTAAATTATATGATGTCAGCCGTGTGTGTTTATATTTTGTATATGCTATGTGAAATAGTCTCACAAATATTACATTTTATTCCGTATTTGATTCACAATATATTTTGTTCCTTTTGTTTTTGTAAAGTGAGGCTACTCACAAAAAAGACATTTTTTGTGGATTAATATGCACAATTTTTTCATACATTGGAAGCCCACATGTATATGTTAAAATTTGTTCCATAATTTTGCATAATCGTGATTATGAAGAATCACGTGCACGAATCTGTTGTTCCATCTGATTTATGCACTGCCACAAAGCAATTGCGTTCAAACGTTGTACATCACATTGTTTCACGAATTAATGTGTACAAGCTAAAGGTTTTTGTTCGGTTATTGCCCATCAATTGACGCCGATGACATTGTTCTGCGAAAGTGGCCGAGAAATGGCGATTGGCTCCTTGTTTATCGCCCACACGGCAAAGGTTCGGATCGCAATGCCAGTTCGAATAGGGTGAAGGGGGTTGGTTTCATAGTGTCATTTCTGGTAAACGGGGCACTTCCACGTACGTCGGTACGTACCTACAACGTACAGTGAGGAGCGAATCATTGCGTTATAAAACACGCAACGAAAGTCCACACGCTCGCAGAATAACGCGGGGAAATGCCATCCCCATCCTCACCCAAGCGCGGCGGTTTCTTCCCTTGTGAATGAAACTTCCCTCCCTCCCCCACCCCATCATCGTGTAATTTATGGATGCTACCGCACATCCAAGAGACCAATATGGCCTACGTACTCCGTACTCGATGGCATTTTTATGAAGGTAACATTTGCAGAGGAGGGCCGCACGGGGTCTGCGCAGTGGTGGCCGACGAGGGCGAACCGCAGCGGCAGGCAGAGACAGCAGATATTTACGCTGCCCACCAATTCGAAAGTCGATGTCCAGTACGCGCTATACGCTCAAATATTGATGTGAAATGTAGTTTTTGAGTATTTCGCTCCTACATTTAAATTTTATATGCGAGTGAGAGTTGTATGGCCGGAATGCACATGAATAAACACCACAAGCGGCCTCATATTGGTATCGCTCAGCCAATGTTCGTCCGCACTGTAGAGGTTATGTAATGTTGACGAAATAAATAAAGTACCACATAGTGATACTGCAAGCGGTATGTTCAATATGATAGGAATAAACACGAGTACTTTACACATATGGCAATTAACCCTGATGTTTGCAAACAAATTGATCAAAGATATTGGCTGTTTCATAACATGTTCTCATTGGCTCGTACAAAGATAACGTGTTCGCTTCTGACTATCTGAATGCCATATTTTGAAACATACATGAACCCGAATATTAAAAAATTATACGGGTCCGGCATATTCACATACGGGAGAATTAATTCAAGAAACATAATTATGTAAATCCTTCTTCATGGTTAATTTTAACAATGATAGGACAAAAAATTGGTAAGATATTATAAGAAATATTTTTGCTATTATGTGACATCTTTTGTTATAAATTCCCTCAAGGATCTTGGCAAAGAAAACCGATAATTCAATCTAAAGGTATACGTCACATGTTAGTCCAGGGAGCCTATATACTTGATGAAAGATTGTGTAGCTGAACAACACAATCCTGCTTACACAGAGACTCCTTTCACGGGCCACCCTCACGTAGAAAGCGAGTCTAAACTACAAAGGAGGCCGCAGTATGTTGTTCGAAGGAGGCCATTTCAAAACTTGTTCCTTTCATCAAAATTGGTTATTTCATGAAGAGGTTCTCGGGATGGAGAGAAAGTCCCCGTAGTACTTGAGAACAGCAAATCATCGAAATATTCCAGAGTCATGCTTTCTTAATTGAACTGAATGTACATTATGTTAAACACCGATTTACTGGTCGTTTTATTATTTTAATAAAACGTGCAAATTTCTGCAGTGATTATGATAATCCATTCGAAATATTTCACAATGTTCTAGTCGTTTCGATTTAAATTTTTTATTATATGTCAGCCGTGTGTGTTTATATGTTGTATAAATAAATCCCATATAAATAAAGCCATTATTTATTATTATTATTATTATTATTATTATTATTATTATTATTATTATTATTATATTTTTTATATTAATGGCATTTACCACGAATGAATGCATAAAAGCGACTATTAAGTCACATACCAATCCCATTCAGGTACCCGTAGAACACCAATAGGAAGGGGGGGGGCAGTCATCGGCGGATCTTAGAATAAATTGGAAAATAACTAAAGAAAAAATTATGTTGAAGAACTCATTCTACATGTATTTACCAATATACTACAACCATTTTTTGCAAGTTTGTGTTAAAATAGTTTCAGTATTTTTAGGTAAAGCTACGTCATATATTCCATAGTTCAAGTTTTCTTTACTTGTGGTCATGTGTTCCATGGGACATTGAGGACCATGTTCATTACCACCAGATAATGTTATATTGTTTCAATTGCGTAACGGATTTCTACATCGAGAGATACTCGAATTAGCTTGGATCGTGTTTATTATGAGACCTGGCTATAAGACAGCGACAAAGTTTCCACAAAGCTATTACGCATTACGACGGTATCCAAATAAATATCCAAGTGTTGAATGTCGAAAATATCACTTAAGATTAAGTTTTTCGTAATATATGTCCTGAAATATAAAACAGTGATTCCTTACGTAATTAAAGAGGAAAAAAGAAACTTCACTAGAGCCGCTCCCATTGGAATGCGACTTGACAACATAACTAATGTGTACGGTGTGAAAGATCATCAATTATTAATTGATGAAACATGCTGCATCTGGATTTGGTTTTCGTCCAGTTTCCCAGATCCATTGGGCAAACACTGATATGGCCCCTAAGTTTGCTTCTGGACATAACTGCAGCCTCACTATGCGAACGTTTATTTGAACTCTCGATTTGCTAATTCTTGTAAGATTAGAGCCGGAGAAGGTTATAGGTTGCCATTTTGTTAGCAATACCAAAAAATTCAATCTGTAGTTTGTTTTCAGATGCGTGTAAGTTTTCTGTAACTTGGAAGCGAAAATATCTAGTTTTCAAACGTTGCTAACCCTACGTTTTTGATACTTTTACCCATCATTCCACCGATATAGTTAAGTAGTTGGGACAGGACTCTGGAGCTCAAGAAAACGTGCGCAGATTGTATTTCAACCCCACACATTGAATACAGCTTTTACGGATCTTTGGTGAAATAAATCGAATTAAATCACACACCTCATCACAAGTAGTATATGTCTCATGTCGACATAATAATTAGAACCAATCCCGACCGTCGTGGAAAACAGGATATCAACACACCGTTTAAAGAAATCTACCGCTTTTATGAGCTAATATTTGCTAGGATATTATATAATGAATGATTTGTAAACTAAATAATTGAATAAGATCATTAAAACAATGTAATAGAGTATTAAGATATTTACAAAAGTCCAACTGTTTACGTTAAAGGAAATAATACGAGTCTACTTGACATAACATCTAATTGATTGATAGGAAAGCAACTATTATATTTACTGTGTAGACCAACATCTCTCGAGTAGGTCTGTAGACAAAATACTATTAACCTGAAGTCTTTCGTTGGAGAATGCATTAAACAATTTGCTCTAATATTTCAGTGATAATGTATAATAAGCGTTTCCTCTCAGAGTAATGAACATTGCAACTTTCTGCGTTTGTTCAAAGGAAATACGAGCAACGCAAATTGAAATTAATATTTTATGATACGAAAACAAATTCGCGTTTCAAAATGCATCTCTATGCTCATCAGAAACTCTGTGCATAAAACATACCACGGCCAGTAAATGCAAGGTGGGAGACAACATGAGAGTTGGCAACACTGTCTACTGGCTAAATTACTCCAAACCAAATAATTTTAAATCGACTTCCACGTGAGGCAACACTGCTTTAATTGAATGTCGCACAGACCGCAGGTAATCTGGGGTATTACAATACTCTGCAATGAAATCTGTTACAATGCGTGTTAGAAGTACTACATAGACACCAGAATCAAACATGAAGCATTCTCGAACAAAAATACTTTTTGTTCGTGTAATAATGCACGAATTAGACGACGCCGTAAACGACATAATATACTTGGTATTTATTAACCTTCTGTGTTCTAGATGTATAAATGATGTGGGGGAGTAGATTAATTTTCTTCTGCTTTAAATCGTAAATTTTAACACAGTGAATACAAAATACAATACAGAATTTTAATATCATGAATTTCAAAACAATCTAAACAATTATATTCAATGGGAACAGAAGTGAAGAATCAAATTAAATCACACTAAATGCTATGCAAAGATATTCACATTACGGCGACCGAAAAAGAACGAACTTAACATCAATGGAAATTTTTTTATCCCTTGGACCTCTTCACCGATGAAGTATCTAGGAGTACTTTTTGATTAATGGTTAACTTGGAAACCTCGCATCCACGCAGAAGCTAGTACAGCTTTCACTAAAGCTTAAAAAAAATCTTTAGTTAACTCTCGTCACTAGTCATTAGTTATCTGCCTTAGTAATGAATGCCAAATACTACTGTACAAATCTATTCTTGAACTTTCCACATCTATGCCTATGTAGTGGGGAGTGGTGTAGCACCTACTAATATTCCCAAGCTAGTAGCATTTTAAAACAAGTTCCTGAGAATCCATCATAAGTTTAATTCAATTTCACAAATGCATTGTGAGTTAAATGTTCTGCCAGAAAGTGAAAATATTAGTAAAATAATTCACAGTTTCTACGAAAATCTTCACTCTTCACCTTGATCCACAATCTTTAATTTGGGTCGTTGTGCTTCACGGATCTGAATTAAATCAAGGTTCTCTAAGGATAAATTTAGACCACCATAAAATCTATTTTCTCCATACCTACCGTAACTGTAATTTCCATTACTACACTCCAGAATAACACTTGAACGCTAACCTATAACGTAGATAATCGTCGTGAATACATAATACAATGCTTTTTAGTTACGGATGGCCATAGCCTAATGAAAGTGTTAAAATCCTCGAGAGACAAATGCCCATCGGGAAGAAACAAATGTTAAGAAATACAATAACGTAATAGTTCTTATCTTCCAATTGTTATGTTCACAGTCAGTAGTGATAAAAAATATTTTTATTCCATATGAACACAACATTTTGTTTCGAATATTAAGCATATTATCCACCTTTGCAGGTCTAACAATAATACCACCATGCACATGCAACAAAGCCAAACAGCAATTATTATGAAAACTACTATATTAGAAGTTTGCTGTGTTGAATTTCAGACCACACACGTTGTAATTCTAGTAAGTTCTGTTCATTGTACATCTTCGGCTAGATGCGTGTATATATACAATTGCGAAGAGTTGATTGATCCTGTTATACCTCCCAAAATTCTGTCTCAAGAGTATGAAGTATGAAATCTACAGTGTGAATAATGCGGCACGTTTCTCATCTAAAACGGAAAAATATACTGCAAAGTACTGTCTTGAAGGTTATTTTTCTGATGCGAGTTTAATAGTATCTCTGATATACCTACAAATAAACTGTGAACTTAAATAACAACAAACCTCCAAATAAGTATATGACTGATGTGTTGACACGCCAGGCTCCAAAAAAGGTAAGAATTTAAAACGGCCTGTCGTAATTAATGGATAAAAAATATCAGCATTTTGATACGAAAAGCGGTCTACACGCTTAGTCTTTAATTTTACGAATAAAAAAATGCGACATTTAGTGATGAACAAGGACAAACACATTGCCCTGGCAGATATACATTTTTGTAATCATACATAGATGTTTACGACTATGAATAATGCCATCAATAACATGCAACATAACATTGAAATCTAGAACAAACACATATCGGCAGGAACCTATGGACAAACGACAAAGGGCGATTTTCGCAAGTGAAAGGGAGAAGAGGGCCTCTGTGTAGCACTGTCACGCGGAACAATGCTCGTCGTCACATCACAAAGATACATGAACACAACGTTTTTACATATTTCGACAAAGCAAACAAAGAGCTCTACGACTCCAAGCTGTAATTGCTTCCAATCAGTTTATCATCCATCCAGTAAATTGTTTCCGTTTTTCTGAATCACTGAACGTAAACAAAAGTAGAATAAAAAGGTGATCAAATGTTTCCTTTATTAATAGTGAAATACTAATGATATTGCGAGAATAGTCTTACGAATGTGTTGGTATCTGAAATGAAAATAAAAACAGGTCGTCTACGAAGGCTCGCTTGTTTTCACAACAGATCGCAACGAAAGAAAATGTCGCGCTCAATAGAGACGCTCCTTTAAAATGCTTTCTAGTAAAAATCTATTTTTAGAATTCAATTGTGTCTCAATAGTTCATTCGGAATTTCTCCGACGTTGTCTCTAAGTGAACCAGTTGACAAAAACAGTGTTTACACTATTTCAGTTTTTTTAATGTGAATTTTCAAGGGAAGGTGAAGTTATTGTTCCTTTTATGTAATTAAGTTCATAGTATTATCCCTCTTTACGTAAGTGTAGTCTTGCGCGCACGTGCAAATAATATTACTTACTCGTACTATAAGATCCATTAAACTTAGTAGGTTTATTGCAAAAATATTTTTTTTAATATTATCCATAGCCTTTATTAGGAAACATAAATACAATAAAGCTTCTGTGTTATATCATATCCATTTATGTTGCTAGGAAACCAATATCGCTTTAAATAGCGAGAACTATTCTATGCTACCTAATCAATTAACATATTTATAGACTTCTACGACCATGAACTGTTTCTAAAACTCATAGATCATCATTTTCGAGTTAAATGGGAGCGAACGAAATTAATTCTAAACTGTAATGTAGTTAAGTTTCAATGTGAGCTGATACACTCATTTTCTATTATCTATGAGACTAACAAATAAATTATTATTATTATTATTATTATTATTATTATTATTTTATTATTATTATTATTATTATTATTATTATTATTTCAATAACTATTTTGTTACATTATATTTTTTTCAAAATCTGTCTTTATTTTGTAGCATGTTTGTTATGATTATTGTTCCAAAAAATCTGAGTTTAAAGAGTTAAAGAAATTGCGATGAACGCTACGTGTAACAGAAAGTAAAACTAATCAACATCGCTGATTATTTCCACCTCGTACGTCACATACATATTTTTCGTTTTTTATGGTAAATCAAATAAAATGTTTCATAATTTGAGAATAATGTAATAAAATTTACTCCAGAGTCTTTGGAATCCCTATTGCTGACTTTCCTGGCATTTGTAAATCAGTCGCAGTAAAGAACTTAAAGCAAGATGTAAATTGTAAATCGTGTAAAAAGAGCATTTACCCAATTTCACATGCCGTCTTTACGGCACTTTTACTAACGGTTTGCATCCTATTACCAGCCACGAGGCAGCGTGCAAAGCAGCACTTAGCTGCCGTGGAAGTGACCCGCTGTTTTGTAGGCGGCCGGCTAAACAGCACAAACCGACCGAAACCCTCGTCCGGGTTGAATAGAGCATTAAAGCGACTATAGAGGCAATATCAAGGCTTCGGAGCACTCAGCGTCCTAAACAAGACCTCAAAGGTATCCGCCACCGGGAATGGCCTAATGCCGCTTTTACTTGTCCTTTGGGACCGCATACCTGCAGCGCTTCGCAACATGCACCAACGAAGGGTAGCCTGGCTCGGCAATCTAAGGGAGTACCTGCAGAACCTGAAGTTCTACAGTTAACGATAAAACAAGTCCAAATATTTGAAACATGTTTGCAGGATATGTTGTTCCTTCGAGGAAGGTGTGATATAATAAAATGAAGGCACTACGCAACATTACGCGCTTCTAGTAAACTTTTGATGCCCGCGTTGCTATCATGAGGGTTTATGTGGCTCCAGGGTTTCCAAAGAGGAAGTATGTCATCCAGAAGTGCTGTTTCTAACATTGATATTAAACTTTGACACATACCAATTTATAGTAAGAAATGGGGATATGAAACTGTGTACAAGACGGAAACCTGTGAATGATGAGCATGATGACTGTTTATCACCAAAACATGAGTTTCATTCCACGAGAGAAACATGAATTTTCGATGAAGGGCCAGAGTAAACGCTGGGCAAAATTAATTCCGACCAAATCCGCACGATTAAATGGTATGTTTGCCCACCACAGGATAGATCCTTAGCAAGCTGAGTATGAAATCAGAAGAGAAAATCCACGGAGGATTTCAGAAAGGCATGTGAAATTCATGTGCTACAGTAAGATCTGAATGGTCGTTATTCAAATGTTGCGAACATTAACCATGGTTCATCGCATTACTTTTCTGATTATGTAACACAATCCTTCAACAAATAGTTTTGTTTCTTCAAATTTACTGCTTCAATTTGGCGGTCTTTCAACTTTTTTCCAAAGACTATTTCCTTGTATTCAACAAATATTTTTTTCCATCAAAGAACTTTGTCCAAAGCCCTTTGCCTGGAAATAGTTTCTTGAAAGATGATAGACTATATAATTCTATACCCAAATATTACTTACAAGAAAAAGTTTCAGTTGAACAGCTCATGGGTCTCAATTTTTGAAGAAAATATTGAATTCATCATATACGGTATTTCATTCTAATTACTCTTACGATTATAAGTTAATACTGATGTTAATTATTAATTATTAATATCCTGCATTACACTGATAATTAAGAAAAAATAACCGTTAAGCCATATAAAGCGATCATAAAAAACCAAATGAGCGATGAAGGTATTAAGACATACGCTGCTTAAAAGATGATCGGCGTAGTTTTATTGCTGTTTTACTGCACAAAACGATATCGACTTGTGTTTGAAGGTGAATTAAAAACACAGACTGTTTTATCACATCATCCATCTGAGTATCCATTAACTTAATACAATTTGTTTTTCTTTTTTCACTTTGTCATTTACACTCGCTGATCTGTCGATAGCAGATGTGATCATAACTGACAACCCGACGACACATCGTGTTCATAAGCATTTCGACTATTAAATCACAAATAAAAATGACGTTCATAAGCCATTGTTTTCAAAATAATCGCCTTCCTATATTATTTTTTAATACTAAGCGAATAATGTAATTGATTTATTAAAAGATAGTTGTGAAGTTAATATATGATTAATTGCAAAATAATATTCGAGAGACCTCACAAATTTCCCAGTTCTAAGAGAAACGAAAATCAGTTTTGTAGGAACTTGTCCAAAGACCCCAAAACAAATGGCGAGAAAACTATTGAGTGCCCTATTTCTTTCCGTTCTTTCTCAATATTTTATGACAAATGACCTGCGCTAAATGTGTCCCGAACTTATTCCTTGAAATTCCGCTGTAAATCAAAAATGGTATGCTCCCGCTAGTCGATAGTTCCGCATGCTGAGAAAGCGGTAATGTGAATTACGGAATTGGAGAAGTTTGGAAGAATGGGCATGATATTGCAAATATGTGTTTTTCATTGAATATGTATGCAATATCAATGCGGTTTGGTGGTACTAATCATAGAGGAATAACTCTTCACATTCCAAGAAAATAGCTTATAAAATTAAATGCGTCTATCTGCGTTTTCGTAGTTCGTAGGGGAACAGGTGAGATTTTGAAACTTTTAATTAACGTTAAAATGGTATTACTATTATGTGTAAAAAATGTATAATTTTGTGTCAATATGAGAGTTTACCATAATATGTATTCTAAATTTAAAATATGTCAATGTGACCATGCGTTAATATTTTATCAGTGTTACACAAACATTTTGATAATAAATAAAATAATAAATTTCTTTATTGTCAAGGAAAACGAGAGTCCCAATGAAACCTTCAGAAATGGATAATATATAAAAAAAACACCTAGGTCTGGGAATACCGCTAACAGGCAAAAGTGCGATTAATGCGACCCCAAAATTTCAAATATATACATACACACATACGTTTGCTAAAACAGCTTACATTATATAGTATTAAAGTACCGTGGCAATAAATAATACAACTATGAAACTAAGAGACACCAAGCTAAACATTAATACGCCACTGAAGGAATAAGATTTGTATAAAACAATTTAACATCACTAAGGAGATCAGTAAAAAAATTCTTAAAATAACTTTTGACAAGAGAAAAAAGAGGGCTTTGTTTTTAATTCAAATCCTTCATTTGAAACAGTTAAAATACTTGAAGAATAAGTAGCCTAAATTTAATTTTTTATTTATTTTTACGTCAAGAACAGTTAAAAACTGTCTGACGTGGTACAGGGAGAAGTGAATTCTGTGCACGTTTTCATAATTCTATGATTACTACCGTAAGCCGTCAACAACTTGGAATTTTGAATACAGAAAGAAATGAGCGATTTTTGTGACGATTGGTAACAAAAATATTCACATCGATGTAATAAAATATATTTTCAACTTTAAATTTGCATACTTATCCCTCATCATGTCTTTCGTGAAGGAATAATATTTCCGGCCGCGACAACATGAACCATAATTTGAATACCTATATTTCCCACTGACTTCTAGAAGACGTGGACATATAATAAAGTCACATGTATGTCCAGAAGCAAAACAAGGGGCTATATCAGCATTTGCTCCAAGAATCAGAAAACGGGAGCAAAACCTGATTGAGATGGGGGTTATTGACGAAAAAGCTCCGGTAAAATACTTGTTATAGGTTGTTAACAATTATACAGTCAAAATGATAAATTAATTCATTAATTATCCCTATTAAAATAAATGCAACTTCCTTTTGATGTTCAGTATAATCTCTAATTGTATAGAAACAGTTATGCAACAGAAACGATTTTACTTACGATTTAAACTTTTCTGTCAAATTTAATCGTTTAATGCCATCCGGGAAAATGTTATAAAATAACGTACATGTATTGTATGTGAATTATTTGCAGTGAACTGTTGACACTGTGACCTGATGAATATGATTACTACGTCGAGTGTTATAGGTATTGAGATCGGCGTTCTGTAAAAATCTATTCCCGCCCTGAAGTCATTTTTGACAAAAAAAACTGATTCGTAAATTAACAGACAAATTAATTTTAAAATTCTTAGATTAATAAAGAGAAGTTTACAAGAATCACGTGGCTGGGATTTGCTTATTATCCGTACAATTCGTGTTTGTAGTCTAAACGTCTATGAACTATAAGATATATTTCCCCAGAATATTATGCCACATCTCAGGCGGGAATGAACATTCGCGAATTATTCACAACGAGCAGTATGAAAACTGACTTAATTTGAAATAATGCTGAACGCGTAGCATAATGAACTTAATTTTGTGTTAATTTCACATATATGGATGTTCCATTTGAGGATTGACTGACTTGAGAGTCCTAAAAATTGTTATTTTTACATCAGTCAATGGCACACCGTTCATTTTCAATTGAGAACAGAATTGTTTATTTCAGATGGAAAATGCATTTAAACCATTGTCTTTTCGTTTACTATTCATTTGTTATTACTGAACTAATGTGAAAATCTAATATTGTACTATTTACGGTTCCTTTATTGTATAGAATATTCTATCATCCACGAAGAGTTCCGTTTCAAATCGTTTCGTCGAGGGCATATCGTTTACGTATAGTAGGAACATAATAGGGCCTAAAATCGATGCTTGCGAGACTCCATGTTCAATTGATAAAGAGACGGAAAGGTGTGTATATAATGCTCCGTCATTTCAGTAAGGTATTTCAACCCTCGGAGATCGTTGTCTGGGGTACGAACATAACCAATCTAGAGCAATACGACGGATTCCATATGAAGGTAATTTTGAAAGTAAAATGTTATGACCAATGACGTCAAAAGCTTTTGAAACGTCTAAAAATAACCCAAAGGTGCTTGATTTTGATTCAGTAATGAGATGACATTTTTAAGAAATGAAAATATGGCTCTTTCCATAATTTTGATTTTCTAAATCCATGTTGGCAATCTGCAAACGCTTCGTGTTTACAGAGAAAGGCTTCCATTCATACGTAAAAAAGTCTATTTTTTTTTTAAGTGAGAAAAAGTAGGCCGAAAATTTTGAACTTCATTTTTGTTGTCTTTTTGGAAGTGCGGCTTAATCTTAGCTGTTTGAAAATGTCTGGAAAGTTCCGTTGCATAAGAATGCATTAAATATGTGAGTGAACGGGTGTATAATGGCAGGCGCACAATGTTTTTAATAAACAATCCGGTAATTCATCTAAACCGGCCGAATATTAATTTTTTTGTTGACTGATTTATTTCAGAATTTCATTGGAAGAAGTTTCGGAAACGAACATAGTGTCTTACATTTTTAGGGATACGACTAATGTTGAATTTTGTAGCTGAATACCCTTAGTGATATTGGCAGCAATTCTCGAAAAGCAATTGGTTAAAGAGACTAGTCAATGTCGCCGGATCGTTCACATTTCCATCGTTATATTTTTAAGCAGCAATCTTTACAAGGTTTCTGGTTGATTTCGTCGTATTTTATATCAAAATATCCATCAATCAATATCAATATTAAAGATATCAATTTGAAAGCAAATCGATAGGCACTCGAGTTTCCAGTTGCCAACATTGTTCAAGTAAAACGAAGGACACTCGACAAGCAAAAAAATGCATCAACACATTTACTTTTATAAGTATTTAAATTATGCATGCATGCGTCTGTCCTGTACGTTCGGGAAAAGGGTATTCATGTTTTGTATTCTGAATTAAACAATAACACAGTCCAATGACCAATACCAACCAACGACAACTTTTAGTATGTATTTACCTAATTCTTATCGTTTCAAGTGTGTTGATTTCAAAAATAACATTAAAAATGCCGTATCACTCACCATTTGTTCATTTTTTAACATTTTCTCTGTATAGCTAGGCAAATGCAGCTCGAGTCTCTAACTGATAGCGGTAGCTCAGTGCATCAACTGTAGTCACTGCAGCGCCTCTGACCGAGAGGTCCTAGGTTCGAAACCTGACGGCGGCAGGATTTTCGACACTAGCTTTTTTAGCTAGGTCGAATTCAGTCGTTGTCGAGAGGAGAATTCTAGCGGCCGGCTACTCTGATCGGTAGTTTTCCGTGGTTTCTCCGATCAACACCAGGCGAATGCCGGAGCAGTACCCTAGCAAAGGGATCACGGACCACGCGCGATCTTTCTTTCCTCTTCCTTATCCATCCTCTCCTCTTACACACACACTTACACTAACATGCACCACACTCTCACATATTCCGGGAGACTGGTCTGGAGTTTAGAGCTTGTCCCAGCTGGAGCGGTGCCCCGCTGGTCGGAGACTCCTGGTTAGGGGGAAACCCCACCGGCCGACGTTACGTCGGTGCCTAAACTCGCCATCCAGCGGGGGAAGATCACCGCCATCTCCCGAGAAAAAACATGCACTACACTCGCAGGACTAATGACCAAAGCAGTTGACGAGCCCGGAAACGAAAAAATCAATTAATCAATCGAGTCTCTAGAAACGTATGAGATGCAGGAAGTTAGAAGAAAAAAGTATTAGGATGACGAAAAGGGTAATAATAAGTTTATGCGCATATAAGCTTTGGTAGAATATTCCTATATTGTGATCCCGCGCATCAATAGGCGTCGCTGTTTCACAATCAGACTTGCCTTACAGACAAGCAATACCGTGTTCTATTTATTCGAGGCGTAATTGTTTGCATTCTTACTATCCAGATAAGATACTAGTTTAACAGTTAGTGTTCATTCGTGGCTAATCTTGGTTATAGGAAGAGTCCTGACAGTTTTTGTTATGTTTATGATGTATTTGTGATTAAAATAACCGAAGGAACAACACAGCCTTTTTAGAAATGTGTATTTTTTATATTTCGGAATTAAACTTTGATCTCAGGCCAACCTTGGGCGCCACATAAGGAAAGGCATTTAAACACATTGTAGATATGTTCCTACGCAACAAACAAGAACCAGACTATCAAGTAATTGTTGCCAATAAGTGGATGCCTAAAAAAAATTTCGGATGTTTAATGAGCCTCAAGTTTCACTTTTTAAACAGTAATTTACAATTGTTTCCGGACAATTTAGGCGATGTAAGTGAAGAACTAGATGAGCGTTTTCATCAAGCTCTAAATGTGATGGAAAATCGTTATCAGGGACGCTGGAACACCCAACATGATGGGACATTACTATTGGTCACTCCACCGAGTCAACAAACGGCGCATAGGAGAAAGAGCTATATCAGGAGCTTTAAAGAAAAGAGACAAAGGAAATATGCCTCAATGGGCACGTAAAGCCTTTGTAGAATGAAATATTAAGAATATAAAGGCATTTTCCATGTATGAATAAAGTTATATTGGTATTTTAAGGTCGTTTCCTTTGAAATTTTAGTGCATATTTAACATATTTTTCCGTATCTTACTAGATCAAATTGTGACTAAACTGTGGGAGATGGAAAGGCAGACTCAGCACCCAAAATATTATAAAAATCAACTATAAAGATTTTAAAAGTTTTTTTGAAATTATTTTTTGTTGGCCGTACTACGTAGCACGTACCCTCTAACCGTTACCACGTAGCAATGTTAGTCAAGTGATAAAATAAATGACAACATATTAAAAATTTATTAAAAGGAGGACATTTAAAAGACAAAGGAGGACTAGAGAACATGACATCAATGGCGAACTGCTCTCCCAAATGGTGGATGGTTGGCAACCCTACTCGAATACCTCACTTTTTTTCTTGGATATCCACAAACATCAACGTTCCTGTCGCCGCTTCGGCGCTGAAAGAACATCCTGTACTCGGACGATTCCAAGTTTGCACTGTGGGCCAACGATGGACGCAGTGGAGTGTGACAAAAGTTTTGAGAGCGCTTTCTACCCATCGCCGCTCCAGGAAGCCCTACTTTCACTCGCGAGTCCACTCGGGTTCAGGACGCCACCTCAAGAGACGATGAAACTACCACTTCCCCACCGTGAACGACACTTCGGTCGCGTAACACTACGTTGGCAACACTAGCAACCTTGTTGGAATCACAATCTTTTCAACGTGGGAGAAGGTCCAACATCTGTTCGGTGTTGCATATGATACTCGTTAAGAAATATACTTCTATTAAATTTGCTTAGAATGTTTCTATCCAATTTACGGAACGTACAATACATTAAAAATACATCCATCGGATCGTCTAAAATAGTGTTGAGTAATTTTTAATTTAAGAGAAGCAGTAGCATTATATTCTTTTACCTTCAAATTTATTCAACGGCAACAAAGATAATGCAGAGGTAGGTTTTGTAGCACTCCATTAACTTGAACAATTTGACCTTGTTGATAAAGTAGTAATGCCAGTAACCCACACTTCCCATAATTTGAAAATGATCATGGCACATACAGAATATTATCACAATGATACGCGTACTCTAAAATATAATGTCAAATGTGTAAGAGAGGGAACGGGTATCTGGACAAAACACACATAGAATACTACTGATATTTAATATTTTCTCTCGCTAATAGAACAAATTGCTTCGCAAAAACAAGAGATTCTATATGCAGGAAGAATGTAATCTCCATAACAAGATACATAGAAATTGAATTAAACACATTGACAAAAACATGGATCGAAACCTTGTGTACAAGGTAAAAGAAACATACATTATAAAGCATGAATATACAGAATGCCAAAACATAGAATCAAATACGAAACATTTCCAGACTTGTGAGTACATTACATTTAGTACTCAAGTGAAATATACACTACTTTAGAAATAGCATTTGAAATTCCTGAGTTCATACAAAACCTAAACTTTGTTGTATTAGTTCATATCTTAGTTAAATAACACAATTCTGTGTGCATACTCAGGATATATTTGTACCGAAGATTAGCAGAGGAACAAATAGGAAGAACGAGGGACTTACAAAATCATGTTGAAGCGCACAAAACCACCAAGAGATATTCTCACAAGAATACGAGTGAAGTGATACCCAAGTCTGTGCTATCAAGGTGGCATTCGATGAAGGAACTGAGTTACCTATTCCTTAGTCAGAGAAGTCGACGCTTTCCCTTCTTTACCCAGCGCTTTACCATCCGCCAGCAGGCGGCGGATTTTTTATGCCGGACAAATCCCGTCCTTACGTGTCGAGCACGGTTAGTGGTTTCTTCCAGGAACACATCTTCACAGCACCTTGCTCGGCGCACAACCCGGACTTCAGCCGATTGAACACCTGTGGAACGAGCTCGGAACATGCCCCACAAATCTTGAAACAGCTGCCGCTTCTACTCCCCTCCCCTGCTTTTACCTTTGGAAGCTGGAAAAATACGTTTCTGGAGGAAACAGGGCGTATCCTCCGTGAAGGCAAGCAGGGGCTTATTCAATTCCGATCACGCCTGACGCGTCGTCCTGACACGTACTGGAGACGAGCCGAGAGTGACTCAAGGAAGCGGGGAAGACAACAGAGAGGCCGGGGTTGCGTCGTTCCAGCTTGCGTCTTATCGCTCAATACTTTCCGCTCCATTTACTGCGCTCGTTCAACGGATTTGCATATGTTATATTACCAGATGCTTCATTCAAATTTCGAACAAGAGCTGTGCAACATCTGTGCAGTTGCTTAGTTTAGTCAAAGGGAAGTACAGTTAAAAATTATGTTTACTTCTTTTAGGTTCTGAAGAGTTAATTGCTTATGCCAGATAATAAAGAAAAAAAAGATACGTAATATTGCCACACATATGACATTTATTGACTTAGAAAAGTGTTCCTAGATGTAAAATATGGTCAGCAATAAAAAGACCGATGTACCAGAAAAGTGGGTTAATTTGATTGAAAATGTGTATCAGAATAGAAAAGCGTGAATGAAATGGGGGAAGGAAATTACCAAAAGTATTAAAACTAATAATGGGTTAAAACCAGGATGTATTTCATCGCCACTTCAACTTTTATAAACTTTAAGAAGTTCGAATATCTACATATCGGAGAACAAATGTCTAATATCCAAGTTGTTGTTTACGCCATTAAAAACTATTCAAAATGTAGATATCTGGGTGCTATAATCACTGAATATGGGAAAGTACATAAAATATCTCCACGAAATGTCCATCGGTATACAATCAAAGCTTTAAATGGCCTTAATATATTAAGACAAGACACAAAGAACAATATTCCACTGTGTAGTGGACAATATTGTATTATATGGAGCGGAAATATGATATTCAACAAAATGTCGAAGAGAGAATATAACCAGCTCTTTAGGTGTCTTAGGACCAGAGAGACTTTAAGAGATAACGTTTGTAGATAAGAAGGTTGGACAAAATAAGGGGTTGGAGCTAAATGAACCAAAACCAGAAAACTAGAAAAAAAAGCTCTTCAAAGATAGGGGTATGTCCAACGGAAGCAGAATGAGAGATGTCCAAAACAAATTTGAAATTGGATACACAAAAGAAGGGATGTAAGGGTCAGACTTATTTTGATCTGTAAAGCCCTTTATACGAGAAGTAATGAAGTAGAAAGAATTAAAAGAATAGATGACGAGAAAAAAAAGACGGCAAACTTAGAAACCGGCAGAAGAAGAAGATCAAGAACAAGAATAAGAGTCAATTTTTTTCTAATCAATCGATTCAGGATTCTAAACATTTATGATTTTTGAAGACACAAATCATTGGGAAATAAGTAATTTCCAATTGTGAAATAAGATTTATGGAACCTTTATAATTGGATCAACTTTCTGAAGCAGACTGGAATATATGAGTGGAAACATCATTTTTACCTCACAACAATGTATATGGAATCATTTTATTTATTTTCCGTGTAAATGTTTTAAAGCCTTTTGTTTTAAGCATTTTTAGAATGAACATATTAACCTGATTAATTTCACATGAATTTCGAAATCTATATGTGTTTGTATAGCATCTTTAAAAGTGCGAGTGAAAACAAATTCTTTTTTCCAGTACAATGGGTTGTACAGTATTTAACAAATTTAGGAAACTCTAAGCTGTATAATTAGCAATAATGAGAGCGTGAATGAGAGCGTCACTCTGTATTATCAATAATGAGCTCCATTACACACTAAGAATTGTCATGGATAATAAGAGTAGAAGTGGCGGTACAAATTCATAGTGGTGCTCATTTTGTGAGATTAAATAGATAGTAACTTCAAATAACTAAGCAACACTACATTATTTGCATATGTTATGTCCTGAATGACGAATTTCTGACTCCTTGTACTAAAAATAAATGGTTATTAAAATGGCGTTCGTGTTTGCTTCAGTTTATTATCGTAATTGCATTCTATCTTTTATAGAAAAGTATTTTTGTATTTTATTGCAAGTATGTTTTTGTAGCTTATGGTGATGAACATGCGTTGTTCATTAGCATTCTCTTCTGTTTTTTAGTAAATAAATGTAATATTTTATTAACATATGCCCTGTGGCGGGATTATCTTTTAATATTAAAATGAATGTAATTTGTGTTATAATTATTAATCTTTGTTTCCCACTCTATTATTTTAAATTAAATAAATTTGAGTGCTATTGTAATTGGGTGTGGTCTATAATTTGTACTCAAGCCGGCCAGGAACTGTAAAATTCTCCAATTATCTGGACACCACACAATAATATTAATGTTTATGAATCCTGAATGAGTTCTTGAATGCCTCGGGAGAGTATCTAATGTCTGGAAAATATTATCATTGAAATAAGAATTAGGTCAAGGCGAAATGGCCATGCTATAATCTAAGGCAAAGTATAAAGTATACATTTTTAGTTTTACAATGAAACTCCTAACTTCTCATCAGCTATTTCATTTTAGCTATTTACTTTTCCTCGGCTATAACCTACATGGTTTTTCCATGGTTATTGTATGGATGTGTGTGTGTGTGTGTGTGTGTCACGTGTAAATAAAATATTCATTTTCATCTAACCACGAATAATAAGGCTATGCCACTCTTTATTAATTCCCCATTATTTTCTTTACATTTGTGAAACCTTCCAAATAATTATTATCTAACATATTACATTTCCTCTGAAACATTACAGTCTATAATTCAGTCAAAAAAATAGTTTGGTATGTCACGGATCTCCTGGTTTGAAATTGTAACGGCCTATCTTTCAGTAAACAGTGCATTGGTATGGTCATGTTACCCCTAAGAAAAGCGATAACCATATAAAGAAAACATCTTGAAACCAATAACAATCTTAAAAGACACGATTGGTAGCGTATCATGTTCTTCAATGTCACTACGTTAGTTATAGCTTCAGAGATGATTGCCGTTGTTTTCGTGTGGCTGTTTTCGTAAACGTCAGCTAAAACGTTATAGTTCTCTTTTACTTGCTTGCGGAGCCTCGTGTTCTTAATCCTGCCAGTAACTAGGACGATGGCACCCACTAATAATCTTACGGAAGGTTTGACGACCTTCAAGCTTTCGGGATATCATAATAGGGGATCAGCTCCATGTTCAGCACTCAGCGAAATGGAAGGGATCAAGTGGAGCAGAGATAAACGAACCGGGAGGAAGATGAGCGCAGTAAAAAATATCAGACAAACAGTTCCCTTCGGAAGGCTGTCTTCCTGAGAAGCCAAAATATCGAACTTAAACTTCACTCAAGATTTCAATAAAGGAAGAAGGCTTTTGAGCATGAATTGGGTTGACCTAGAGGTCGTGTTTTATGTTGTAAGTCATATCGCAAAGCGTATCTCCTTTCTAACATGTACACATTTTCTCAGATTACAAAATCTTACTGCATTGCACATATAAATCCAATTTTACGACTTCACAATTATTTCTATTCACCACTTCTCTTGTGAGTTCACAGTGGGAAATGTGTTAAATTGAAATTACACTATTAGTAGCATTTACACTATTAGTAAGGATGCGATATAGGGTTAAGAAAGGGATGGACCATTTGCGGGTAGATGTCTGCATATCAAATAAAATAGACACAGTGTATAATATTCTAGAAACGAAAAGTCTGTAATTATATTTTGGAAATGAAAAGGGAGTATCAGTCTGAAATTTACCTTACGTAACTGATAAGTAAGGCTCAGTGTCATATACAAAACATATGCCTGTTATCCAGCGTGGAATAATATCAAACTCAGAATCGAAAGACACTCGTAGTTTAGTAGAGGGGATCACAAGCACAGAATTAAGTTCTGGCCACGGAGACAATTTTCAATTGCAATGTTGGTTGTAAGTTGTCTGCTACAGTATTTGAATCCTTTCCTCTTGGCCTTCAAAAGTTTAAAAGTACATTAATTAACAATATTAGAAATTTTTATTATTTAACAAAGTATGCAAATTAAAACTACTACTACTACTATTATTATCATTCTTATTATTAAAAATTCATTGCGTTGTTAAATACACAATGTTATGTTGTAGTATTGTACTGTGAATTACAGTGTAATCGAAACGTCACATGTATAGTAGTTTAAAGCGTCTCTATTGACTAGCCTTAAAAATGTAAAGTTGTTACTATTATTTACTATTATTGTAACACTACCATTGTTATTATTGCTTTTATTGGTATTGCCATTTTTATCATTTTATTATTTGAAAATATTGTAATGATAATATTCTTAATTGCAACGTTTGTAAATTGCCATCTGACACCTGCCACCAGGTTGCACAAGCCTACCTGCAGAAGTAACAAATATCCATCTACACAAAGTAAATAAACAGAGGTTGTCTGGTATCAAATCTATATTTCTTCTTAAGATCTTTTCGATCGCGAAGAAATATAGATTTGATACCAGACAACCTCTGTTTATTTACTTTGAATTAATAAGGTATCTACATCACCAACATTCTAATTAATCCATCTACACATTTCGGGAGACCAGCCGGATACAGTTTCATCTGAGATAGTCCTTGGCTGGGGGAGATACCATGAAGATTGATTGATTGATTGATTGATTGATGTTTTCGTGTTTCCGGGCGCATCAGGTGCTTTGGTCATTGGTCCTGTTAGTGTAGTGCATGTTTTTTCTCGGGACATGGCGGTGATCTTCCCCCGCTCGATGGCGAAAATTCGGCGCCGACCTACCGTCGGCTAGTGGGGTTTCCCCTAACCAGGAATCTCCCACCAGCGGGGCACCGCCCCAGCCGGGGCAAGCTCTAAGCTCCCGGCCGGTCCCCCGGAATATGTGGTAGTGTAGTGCATGTTAGTGTAAGTGTGTGTGTGTGTGTGTGTGTGTGTGTGTGTGCAAGGGGAGAGGATAGGACAAAGAAGGGGAAGGACAGATTGCGCGCGGTCTGTGGCCCGTTTATTAGGGTACTGCTCCGGCATTCGCCTGGTGTTGATCAGAGAAACCACGGAAAACTACCAATCAGAGCAGCCGACCGCTAGAATTCTCCTCCAGACCGCGACGAATTCGACCTAGCTGAAAAGCTAGTGTCAAAAATCCTGCCGTCGCACACTGGTTGAATCGGGCCTAAAACGTGGTCATAATAGCAAAGGTTAGTGGATTTGCGTAAAAATTGGTATCAATGGGTTTTTGAGGTCGCTGAATTGGAATATCATGAAATAAAGTTTCAACATTTAAAATGGCGGCTTCAAAATGGTTAACTGACTCATAAAAATGAACCCAATATGTGTAAAAATATTGATAGAATGGTTCTCGCGGTCGCTGATGACGAATATCGAAATTAAAAATCAAAATTCAAAATCGAAGCTAGAGAGTGACATTGTACGCAGAAATATGGTTATACGTAAAGTTCTGTTTTCGAAGTTGCTGAATACAAATATTGCAAGGAAATTCAAAACCGCTGCTTTAAAAAGATATATTGGATTTAAAGGGTAAAGATGTTTTTGAGAGGGAAATGTGATTTAAGAGTGTTTTTGGCTTGCTTATTTCATTGATTTATTTAACGTATAAAAAAGTGAACAATCGTTATGGTCGTAAAGGAGCATCTGCGCACCTTTTCCTGTGCTCTGGAATCTACACCCCCTTCCTTTTTCTGCACAATTTTTTTAAAACTGAATTATGAAAAAAGGGAGCTTTTGATAACATTTGATATATTAACTGATCATAAATATTCTCTTAACGTTCTCTTCTTTGAAAAGAAATCTCTACAATTTGTCATTCACACTATAACTTAATTGCGTTAGAGACATTATTACGGCAATTTATGATTTCACGTCTATTCCTAAATACACCGATATTGACGGAATATCTTGCCCAAAATCGTGATGATTTTAGAATATCAGTGCAAATCCTAACGTTGGGCATTTATATATCTTTTGATACTTTTGACATAAAGGGAAATAAGCAGTGAAAAGAGACACATAACGTAGGATGTAGATTTACTAACGAGTGAAGGCTCCTGGGAGATCCAAACTGAGCATGAAGATCATGACACCGGAAAACAAAGATCCGTTCGATGTGTCACTGCAAGTCAGATGCTCAAGAAAGGAAATGCTTAAGAAAACACGCCGCCATTCAAGGTCAAAAGGGTCATCGAAAATGCAGCTGACTCACATTTCCTTGTATCATGTGGCGAACAATTATTTACAAAAATGTATTAGAGAACTACACTCACAAATACAATAATGTATTAGAAATGCCCGTAAAGTAAATATTGATGACATAAGAAATATTTCAAAAAATATCTTTGTTTAATTAAAAAACAACAACAAACAACAAAGACTATGGCAATTACAATAACATTTATGTCGTGTTATTAAGTCATTTAGAACTATCGGTTTAAAGAATTTAAAGCCAAAATCTGCAGCCCTTTTCGAGAAAATTGCATTTATGCGTTTCTGAAAATATGGAATTTGGAGCATATATATTTACAATAGTATAATTATACTATAAGCAATAATATATATTATATGTGTATATTTATGTGTTACTCAATTACCACCCATCTGTCGGGAATCAATGCTGTACAAGCCTAATTTCGTCGGCACTTATTTATTGAAAAATATTATATGTTATTGAAAAAATGGTCAACTGTAGTTTGAGATAACATTAAGTTCACTTTTAAAGCCGTAGAACTCTTAGTCTTGGTTTCTATGACAAGAAAATAAGAATCCTTCAAGTTAACTAAAAATCTGAAAGTGCTCGGTGGCATGTATTTATATTGTTTAATCATTCCAAAAATTTGTATCAGTTATTTTCTTATTCAAAGTAAGTATCAGAAGAAGAAATCGAAAAAATATACCGAGGAAATAAATCCCCGTGCCGTCGAAGACACATCCAAGATATCTAGTGTTAAATCTCGCTATGTAGCATTGCAGTAAAGTGGCTATGAAATAAAAAGTTGCAGATATCTGCAGCCTAATGTGTGTTATTCTGATTAAGGACATTCTACTTGATAAATAAAAGAAATGATTGAGGAAGGAATATGCAGCACAAAAATATAATCCACAATATACATTACTAACATTGTTACGCTACACAGGTTAGAATTCAGCCGTATTATAATAAAATAAATAAACACTTTCTTTAAAATATACTTAACTTATAGTCAAAAGTGTCTTCTATTCGTAAACGGGAAAAGAATCCATAGAAAAATAATTTAAACACTTTTTTTAATTTAACAAAAGTAGTGTACAAAAAGCAATGAATTCGCAAGTTTCGAGCAGCGGTAACTTTACCAGACCGTAAGGACGATAAAAATGATTGAAATAATGTTCTGAAGCTAAAGTTGTGTGCTCCAATGTCTTTCAAACGAGATTTGATAGGTCAGAATTCCGAACGCGTTCTTTGAATTTTCCCATTATGGCCAGGTTTTTGGCCCGATTCAACCAGTCAGGACTTGAACCTAGGACCTCCCGGACAGAGTACCTGGAAGAGGAAATTTCCCGCAAGCCGAGATGTACGTCGGTGCCGGATAAAATATGTAGTCTAACAGAATGACCATAGCAGTTGATGTGACGTAAACGTCAATCAATCACTCAAGTTGTTATTAGTTTATTATTTTATTGAAATTAATTATTGAACAAATATTTTATATCCTTTCTAAACCAGAATTACACGTGGAAAATAGGAAGAAATACTACGTAGAAACGCAATTACCATTGTATCTTATTGAACTAGTCGGATTTGTCGTCCACCATCTTATGAAGTGCATCTTATACACAATTTTATACAACTCTAATAAATCAGTATTTTATTGTATTCACATTTCTTTTAAAATATTTTTTTGCCTCTGAAAGTAGATGAGAACATAAAATTCTTATAACATGTTAAACGTATTGAGTTGTTTTACGATACATTTTATTTTTTACGATATTTTAGAAACAACCTCTTTTTACAATGGATTTAACATAAGTATTCACTTTTTAACGGATTCTTATTTATTCAATACTAACTTTTAATACTACGTTGATGTTGCATCTTTAAAAACTTATAGATCAGAATTAATCATACCGTCCACCGACGGACTCGTATACTCATCTCTCATAAACGGTCTGATTTTCCTGGCGAGAGATAGTGGGTAGTAAAAATATTTCACGGAAACTAAGAATTTTCCTAAATTCTCTCAGTGTGTTACTCGGTACGTACAAGCTTTGCAGAAGTTGAGATAGGATAACTGCACAGCTAGAAATTCCACTGCCTCCGGGGGCGAATAATTAAGAACACTTATATCCATTAACCTCTCCGCAATGTTTGTTTCTTGGATTTCTGGTTGTTCTCTTGAATTTCTCAACTCTTTCAATGCCTCAGTCTAAATATTGAAATCATAAACCAATTAATACTGGTTTTAATTGTATCTGCTATGCGTTTGTAATTTTGTATAGTTGCCTGCAATGGACGTTTTTAAATAAAAATTCAAGTAATGGCTCACTAAAATAGAATTAAAATGAAGATATGAAAAAAAGATCATGAATTATAAAAATAAAAAAAGCAACAAATTCATTTGAACACGGTCAAGTTCATCGCCTATATTTGTTATCCATTACATACTTCACCTGTGAAATAAATCATCATTGCACCACGAGTCCAAATGATCAGCGGCGAGTCATAACCACGAAGTATTGCTACATTTATCGTACTTTGTGCAAAAGTTGACAGCAAGCGCGATTTTGCAAAATAAAAGCAAGAAATGTTTGAATGAAGCTAAAATAATGTGTGAAGTATTGAAGAAATTAGTTCAGAGCACCCCAAGAATAAAAGTACAGCATCATCTAACAGGGCGAAGGCGGCTGCGCCGGGTGAGGTGTTTCTTTATGAATTAATATCCGTGTAGCGAACTGAAATTATGCAGGCGAAGAGACTTGTGCCGCATCCTGTACTTCGATAAATTACGCCGCCCATAAATTACGGCGTGCTCTTTTTTGCTCTTTTGCACGCCCCCTCCCCCTCGTCTGGGATTGTCACGTTCAGCGGGATCTCCCCCGGGAAAATTACGTCACGTTAGCTGCGAGGCCGCCCCTGCTGAAGAACCAATTTCAAATTCATTCGCGCAGCACTCGAAGCCGCCGTATCGAAACTAGAGCTCTAGCGCCGGAATGCATAAAAGAAACTACAGATGCACAGGAAACAGGAAACCTCAAAGTTAGAAAATGGAGATTTTACACTTATTTTTAGCAAGAATACTTGTACAATGGCGTAGCACAGAATGCTTGGAGACGTACTATTGTACTCCTGCTATTTATGTTCTTAATTATGTAAAAATCTAAATGAAATGTAGCGTAAGACTATAGTTAAAAAGAAACATGATTAGAATATCTTAAACATAAATATAACTTGTCTGACTGTTATGCCTATGATCATTATATCACCATTTCGTAACATCAAATTTACATTCCATGATTTAGAATTTTGAAACATAGGCGATATCAACAGATATGAGTTATATGGAAATATTTTGTACGAAAAAATTTGCCTTTAACCATTAATGTTCATTTCCTTTTCATTCTCTAAATTTTATTAAAAGTAAAGAAGAAAATACATACGACAAAAAATAAAACAAAAGTCGACACGAAAAAAAGGATAAATGTTTAAATATAAAATGTTAAATTATGGTATTAGTACATATTCAGAGCAAATGTGAAATATTAGGCGCTTGACATATTGAGCGCTTATTATAAAAGTAGTACTGATTTCGAAAAATTCAGTGTGAACAGTTTTGAACCGCTTTGCAACTAGAAACTAGTGCTGCTACAACAGTACATACTTCCTCATATTATTGGTTATGGGTATTTAATATTATGATATTGAAACTTCTATTCTATTAACAATAAAGTCACCGCTTTAAAAAATCCTAAGTAACCGAAACCCGAGAGGTTCGAAAAATGTAATTTGCAATTGTCATGATTTTACTCAAAATTATGGAAACACTACCCATATTTTTAGAAAATGTACATTTGACATAATTTTCAAAGAAAAGTTTTTATTCCAAAAAATCTATCTTCAATCATGTATTTCCAGATGATTAACGAAAAATATTGAACTCCTAAGTTTTGTTGAAAATTGATCTGTGCCCTTTTTATCAGCGTACTTCAATTTATTAGAGCAAAATATGTTTAAAACGATTTGGATCCATAATTGAAAAAAATCGAAAATGGCGTTGTGAGTGCATGTAAAGTACTCCAATAAATAAATATTAGTGTCCACAACATTCTTCCAATCAGATGGTATTCTATTGCTGTATGCCCAATAAAAATCAGGCCGCCATATAGCATTTCTGTTGCATCGACTTCTGGATTTCTTTTTGATTTTTATTCCTTTTAAGGGAAATATGGCGCTGTGGACCCTTTTGTTATTGTTCTGCTGATAACCTAGTGTTGTTGGTGTAATCAGGTAGAACGATGCTGTTTATTGCAGGTTTTTATCTTTCGCCTAAGTCAAAAAATAACCCGTATGATTAAACCTTTGAACAATACCACACAGTTATATATCATTTATATATTTCTTTGTTTTACATTCTGACGTTTGGTACTCCTACCACATGTACGCAAATAAAATAGTTTCCATGATTTATGTCCCAACTTTCGTTCTCTACAGCTATACGCAACAATATCTAATTTGCAGAGGAAAAGGTAATTTTCAGCGATATTCAGTTTTTATTCCTTTTGTATTAATTTATACGAAAACATTGCTCCAAGGCACAAAGACTATTTCCGATACGTATCGGAACGTGAAGCGGTCTGTGCAGGCTCCTGCGAGGCGGAGGCGGCCCCAACGAAACATGTGAATCTCCGCAAGCGCGCGGCCGAGCGCCGACCGGCCTGCTCGCGCCGTCTGCGCGTTCGGTCCCTTTCGATTCAAAGGGCTTCTGACGACTCGATGAATTGGTTACGGTTTGTGACATCGCCGCACCTGGCTACGACCGCTTCTGGAGTAGCGCGATCAGGAGAGGTGAAGGGGGCGGCGCGGACGACGAACAGGGGAAGACTTCGTGGCTGACCGCGCCGTGTGCGAATACGCGGGTAGAATTGGATGGAACACGAGCGATGGCGATGACTAAGAGGAGTGTAAGTGTGTGGGCAAAAAATAAGGTAAGGGAAAAAGCAAGGATGATGGTGATCGTGACGGTTTTGGTAATGACAAGGGCAATGGCTACGACTAGATTCAGAGCTAGGAATAGGGTTAGGAAGAGTAGGGTCAGAGTGAGGATTAAGCTGAGGGCGAGGGATAGGGATAGGGGAGGGCTAGAGTAACGGCGATGGATAGAGTATTCGCGAGGCCTAGGGTAAGGGAGATGGACACGAGCTCTGGGTGGAGAAGAGACTGGAAACAAGCAGGCTGTGGATAAAAGAAAGATCTGTGGCAAGTTATGACAACAGTATTTGTACGTAAGTAGGCTGAGTATTAGAGAGAAAAGAGTTGAGATGAGACATTGCGCAGTGTGCTTCATATCCTGTGACATTCGTCACAATGCAGTGTTAGAGCAATGTGTGTATAAGCAGAGTGTATGACGTTTGACGTAAACTCGACAGAGTAGGCAACCAGCGAAGCTCTGCTCACCCTCAGCATTGCTTCTATTAATCTGACAGGCATATGACAAGCAATACATGTAAAAAATTAGACTAGATTCTAGATTCATGTAAGAAAAACATGTTCACAAAAATCTACACAAGAAGAAAAACTGCCCCTAATTTAAATACGTCATTGGGTAAATTGCTAATTTCTGTTGAGAAGGCGCTTGGCAAGCACTTCGAAAGAACATTAATTGAGAACACAACAATTGAATGATTGATTAGTGACTCCAAGTCATACTACTTAAGTCATTAGCCTCGTAAGTGTAGCGCATTGTTTTTATTTCACGAGGTGGCGGTCGTCTTCCCAGCTGAATAGCGAGATACGGAGTCGAACTATAGATCGGCTAGTGGGTTTTTTCCCAACCAGGTATCCTCCAGAAACGGGGCACCGTCCCAACAGGACAAGCTCTAAGCTCCCGACTGGCCGCCAGATACGTGTGGTAGTGTAATGCTTGCAGGAGAAAGTGTATGCAAGTAAGTGAAGGAAGGAAAGATCGCGCGCGGTTCATAGGCCGTTTGTTAGGGTATTTTCCCGGCATTCCCCTTGTGTTGATCGAACAAACCACGGAAAAATATCGATAAGAGGAGGCAGCCGCTAGACTTTTCCTTCAGACAGCGGTTGAATTCGACCTATTTAGGTAGCTAGTGTCAAAAATTCTACCAGCGTTGAGACTCGAACCCTAGTAGAGAACACAACGAGCTGCCACCCACAACATACAACTATATTAGAAGCTACTCAATTAATCATCTTTGGTCCGACACAAAAAATACATTACTTATATCTCAGGAATTTTGAAAATCATTAAAATACACAAAATAAAGAAGCCCCAGGTCACGACATCAACAATATCGCATTAAAAACAACAACCCTTCACCACCGCCAATAGCGTAATTAAACAACATAATTTAGGAATTATAAAAGACAATTCCCCTCATACACGGAAACACGCCAACATAATGATCATTGCAAAGCCAAATAAAACCCCAACAAACACTGACAGCAACCTCCCAATCAGTTTATTAGTAACGCTTCAAAACAAAATATTCGAAGGAATCATATTAAAAACACTAGGAAATCATCGTTATACAACCAATGCCATTTCCAGGGTATGTGCGATCTCATACATTATGCTTAAAAAACAAAAGAAAAAAATCACTCTTAAGCTTTCTTTATTGACGGTCCACAAGCTTTGGAACGAACATCGGATCAGAACCTTTTATGGAAACCCATTCAAATACAGACACCACAAGACTTAACAATAACCCTCAGTTTTCTAAGAAATAGAACCGTGTCAGTCAACATCATCATATCTCCATCTCAAGAACAATAAACGCAGGACATCTCCAAGGCTCCCCACTGCAACCCACCACATTCAGTCTCTGTGTTGCTGACCTACCCTCACTTAATAAAAATCATAATTATATAATTTGCAGACGACACTCCCATATTCTGTTTTGGTACATGCCAAATCCAATTTCATTTGGATCTCCTCGACAGCCAGGCAACCAAATTTAAATTTCAGGTAAATCCTAACAAAATCGCCGCTAAAACATTTTCCTCAAGAAGCCACATCCACCCTCCCTCCCTCACTATTAACAATTATATAATAAAATGACATCTTCCAACAAACCCGCAAAATACTTAGATTTACAGTTAGTTATTAAACTAAATTGGGGAAAACATATAAATGCAAAAGTGACCCAACACAAAATCAAACTTTTACAACTACGATATCTAATTGATAGGAACAGCCCAATCCAACATAAATTCGCCTTAGCAAATTACAAAACAATTTTAAGACCCTTAATGTAGTACGCCAGCCAAACCGGTGTTAATTCTGCTTAAGTGAACATGCACAAACTTCAGGTCTTACAAAACAAATTCTTAAGAACAGTAGTTAATGCGCCTTGGTACATAACCAATACCCAACTCCACAACGAATTCAACAGGAACCATCGATCAATACATAACACATCTGGCACAATATTTTCTTAAAACGTTCCCTAAATCCCATCCCTATCACATTTCTGTATTCGTAACAGCCCCACTTACGAAACCAGAATACGTAACACATATCCATTCCATATATTTCTAAATTGCTAAATTAGATCCGCACTGAGAACCTCAAGTGAGAATTCCTCCCCCATTGTCATAGCATATAAGTTTTCAAATTTAAAATTAGTAAGCCAGTTGATAAATACTTAAGAACAGTAACTTTAACTCGTGTATTTTCTTTAAGAGTATTAAACTAAAAAAGGCGAGATTAGAAAAGGCGGACGTAGAAGCAAATAACGTAGATGTCTGAAAGCAATGGCATTAGCACGAACAAAGTTGGCGATGGCGATGGCGATGGCAATGGCAATGGCAATGGCAATGGCAATGGCAATGGCGATGGCGATGGCGATGGCGATGGCGATGGCGATGGCGATGCGGGGGGAAGGGGGGAAAAACCTAAGGGGGGATGGGACAGAAGGAGTTGAAGAGATGGCTTGGGGGTTGAAGCAGGTCAAGAGAGGGCTGGGAGGATAAAGACGCGGGGAAGAGGGAATGTGTTAAAGTTTGAAAGGGGGAAGAAGCGGTGGCGGAGTACCCAGAAAAGGTGACGGAGGCTGAAGAGAAGCGACCGCCCGAAAGACTTGGGGTGCGGCGTGATGCGCGACTGTTAGGGCTTCCGATTGCTGCAGCGTGGACCGGCGCGGAGGGGGCCGAGAGGAAGCGGTGATGCAAGGGCCGGCGATCCCCACGCGGTCTCTCGGGAAACTGCTGTCTGGCGGTGGAGTGGAAATTATTTCCTCTCGTGTGGGGAAACATGGGTTGAGATTGCGTATACGGAGTAATTCACTTACGATGTACTGTTCGAATGCTTCCTTTCGAGCCCTTGTTAATTCATGGAAAAGGTGATTCAGAAAAAGAAAGAATCGAATAACAGAGCGCACTGCTCCCACATTTTCTTTCGTTCTTTCGACTGTCGCATTGCGATGCTACCATAGTGTGCGAAGCAATGAATGTCTAAATTCATTAGAAGTAAATTCAACATGAAATGATACGTATATTACATCCCTGAATACTCTGAAAAGAAGCAAAATATGAGAGAATTTCTCACAAAATACATTTCATTTCACAAATTCATTTTTGTGTAGTTACTTCTTCAATGATCTAAAATACATTCCGTGGTATTACTCTTTAGGATGACGCTTGAGGGAGATGAAAGAGGTTTTACTTTCTCGTATACATACGTATATACGGGAGTAATATAAGTAGTATAGAAAGTTATGTAGTGCCGCGGAAAGTCAATTCCGAGATTTCGAGATTTGGAGGTCCCCTGATACCGAAAAACTGTTTTTTCAAAACGTCCGTCCGTCCGTCCGCCCGTCCGCCCGTCCGTCCGCCCGCCCGTCCGTCCGCCCGCCCGTCCGTCCGCCCGTCCGTCCGCCCGTCCGTCCGCCCGTCCGTCCGCCCGTCCGTCCGTCCGCCCGTCCGCCCGCCCGTCCGTCCGCCCGTCCGTCCGCCCGTCCGTCCGCCGTCCGTCCGTCCGCCCGCCCGTCCGTCCGCCCGTCCGTCCGCCCGTCCGTCCGCCCGTCGTCCGCCCGTCCGTCCGCCCGTCCGTCCGTCCGCCCGTCCGCCCGTCCGCCCGCCCGTCCGTCCGCCCGCCCGCCCGTCGGAGTGTGCAATATTTGCAATTTTAAAACATTACAAGAACAATATTTTCTCAAAAACTGCTACAGATTTTTTCTTTAAATGTTTGATAATGTTAGTTCCAAACGAACCCTATACGATGTCATAAACTGTTACAGAAACCAGTCTGACCGCACTTTCAGAAACGCTCAAAAGTCTTTTTCTCAAAAATTGCATCAAATTTTTTCTTCAATCTTTTCCTAAGGACAGTGGTAATTGCACTGTTTAATATGACGTAGAGTTCATTTTGATGTATTCTTTTGCTTTTCAAAAATACAGAAATATAATTATTTTGAAGTATCTCTCACCCGTTAATATGCACATTTCGATCAATTTGTGTACATTATTACAAGTGCTTTAAATGACTTCAAATGAAGTTTTTCGAAAACGCAATAGATTCATTTCAATAGAACTTCAAATTTCGCATTTACAGTGATGCTTAATCCCCATTTTTTAAAAAACCGCTTCAAAATTTTCAATGAAAAGTTTTCATTTTGGACGAGGCTTTATTCTTCTTTAATATTCCTGAAGTCGAATTTCGGTTATACTATTAAGAAATCGAAAAGTTGAGAAAATGTCAAGAATATGTACTTTCAGTGACGATAGATGGTAACTGGTCAGAGAATGGAGCAAGACTAAAGCCAGTCCACACCAAGGAAATTAGAAATATTTGCTACGAGAAAGTCTATGACATTTTGTAACACCAGTAGTTTTAACAGCTGAACTGCAGTTTAAAAAAAAACATTTTCCCGCCTTTAAATCACCTAGACTTTAAATATACTTTGAAAATGACTGTTACAGTTCTGTGCATTAATTTCAGTGTTTATTATAAATTTGTATACATTGTTGTAGCACCCAGTAATATTTTGATTTTGGAATTTAGGTACAAATTATAATGTTTTTATATCTTCCTAAACCTTTGCATTATTATATCATATGCTAAGGAAGGACGATAATTTTTGTCAGTTTATAAGGAACCATCGACACAAAACCTTGAGAGTGTGATACTGGTGGAGTGTATGAAACTTAAGATTTAAATTATTGAAGAAATATTTGAGAATAAACGCAAAATAACAGTTCCATTTGTGACAATAATGACGTTTTTATGTAGAATTTATAAGAAGGCATGTGCCCTTTGTTGCCAGCGCCCATTGGTGCATGCACATGTTGTTGCCACCGCTGATTGACTGAGATGTGTTGATGTAGAAAGAAATTGTGGTATAATATTACTTATCTGATACTAAGAACGAGAAATTATGTTCTGCTTTAGCACCACTAGTTTATACTGTCATTCACATCAACACATATTTTAAAACATTAAAAACGAAATTTTGAACTATAAGTGACAAACTTCCCGAGAAATTCTAAATCTGCGCTAATTGACGAACGTAACACCAAATAATAGATAATGAAGCTCAGGGTTAAATGACCTCATTTACTAGGTTCACGGGAATCTAACATTCACTGCTTTGATTTTTAATTAACAAATCATTGAAGTTTCACAAGATTATTTGACTCCCTTTGTCATTATGTGGGATAAGTTGCTCATCAGTCAAACTTACGTTTTCAGAGCCGAAAACTTGCAAATATTCATGTTTGAATAAATAATTCGCGGTTTTGTCGGGCCTTCTCCATCAATATCAGAGGAGGTACTGCACAATGAACGCAGTCATGATTTCACAATGAAGCTTTTTGGAGTGTGAATTACGACACCAGTAACTTCCCAAGGTAAAGCTAATGAACTGAAAGTTACTACCCACTAATACACATTGTAGGTTTAATAGAACATGTTCGGGACACGAATTTTAAAATAACATGAAACTCTTCATTATGTTCTGAATATCTTTCAAAACAAAAGATAACTTAAACATTATTGATTTGTAAAATACTTATATATCAAGAACGAAATCTGACATTCGAGACTTTTGATTATCCTATATTATTTCCATTGAGATTTGGGCAGAGTGCTGAGCCGTTTAAGGAAAGTATGGTCTGTTTGAAAGAAGTTTGTACGGAATACACGTCAGAATGACTAAAAGTTTAGTACACATCACCCTATTTAGTAACTAATTACTTAAAATATAGCGTTTACATGCAATCCGCAAGACACTACAACAAGCTAGTCGTGCATAACTCGGAAACGATTGATTTTAGTGACTTAAAATCAGATTTCAGGACCCAGCCAATTTTTATATTATAATACAAAGATATTCTTTAAAGTATATATTATATAAATATAAATTATATTAATTTTTACAAAAGTTAAAAATGTGGTAGTGTCATTTTTTTCACTTAATATTACATAAAAATAAAGTTATTCTGAAGACAGTGTACTGGACTTCTGAAGGACTTTGCTGTGATGACAATTTAAATCACGAGATCAGTTACCGTAGCATTTCGTAACCATGCGTCCATGTGCTCAAATTTTCAGCCATTTCCTCATATGTAATCAAAATACTTCATTTAAAACTACAAATTATTTTTCAAAAATGAAATCTGGGTGTAAAAATTATATTATTTAAAATTATCGTGTAAGTAAAATTATAGAAATTAAATATATTAGTTACTAAATCAAAGTTCAGCCAGTAGAATACATAATTGAATTATTACTCACTCTATTGTGAAATAGATGTATATTAGGGTGGCGTAAAACAAAGCTTTTTTCTAGGTTATCATTTCCAAAAGACTTTTGCATATATAAAATAATATTTGCTTTCGTTTGCAGACCTTAATGATAGCGAAATAATGTGCCTATACAACTATAACGACAGCAAATTTTCTGTAACTACAATTTCTATATTTTGAGAATGAAAAGTAATGAAAACGATGTTGCAGGATAATCTGTTGCGGGTTGGATGTGCTTATTATAATTTCAATAATTAATTACGAAATCTGGAAGGTATGTAACCATTTTACTCATCGTCGACCACAATCCGTACACATACCTTTCAAACGGTTCTCTCCTATAGAAAGAATGTACAAGGTCCCACCCAAAAAGACAAATGCATTTAATAGAAAGGATAACAGAGCGGATACGACGGACTTTTTTTCTATGGTAATCCCCAGAAACGTATAAGGGAGAGGTAGTTTCAGGGTTAACATTTACCAAACAACATCAACAATCAACGAGCACTTCAGTTCATTTAAACCTTCTCATCTATGGATGGTTGTTAGAGATAAATGGAACTAACATAAACGGAAACAATAACATAACAGAAACTAACTCTAACTTCACTTCCGAAACATTACCTACATAATGAACCTTATAGCGAGTAAACAATATGCATATTAGCTGGCGGAGTACATGGAACTTGGTTGACGACTCACTTCCCTTACTTCCGACGCTTACGCGTGTAATTAGTATTCTCCCAATCTCAATTTTGGCCAAAGGCCTAACTCAAGTTTGTCGAGTGGGGGCGGCGTCGACTTCCGCACGCTGAAAGCATGGGAGCGAAGGGGATGGCGCCGCTGGATGCGTACATGCGCCAGCACACGCGCGCGCATTTGTTGCCCGGACGGCGCTGCTCGCACTTCGCGGGCA
The DNA here is from genome assembly GCA_964035755.1 of Teleogryllus oceanicus. Lineage (NCBI taxonomy): Eukaryota > Metazoa > Arthropoda > Insecta > Orthoptera > Gryllidae > Teleogryllus > Teleogryllus oceanicus. Next base: position 286,117,542 of record CAXIVR010000001.1, read on the forward strand.
CAATAAGCGGCGGCGCGCCGTAATCGCGAAAGAAAACACTGCGCCGCTGGGGCCATTCAGCGCAAAAACGGGAGGGAAACCGCGCTGATTGGTCCGACTGCAGACGAGAGGGCGAGCGCGTCCGGAATCGAAAGAGCAACTCTCACAAACTGAATAGGAACCCGGACGGTGACCGCAAACTAACTCTGGGTCGCAGTACATTCGGAATTGACATGATGAAATTGATGCCTCGCAACCCCCCAATAAATTTTAATCATATTACTGAACACTTCAGAGGGGAGAATTAATGCATATCGGAAATCTGCCGTGATGTCACGCAAAGCGGAACTTTGCACTCAACTCTTTCCCCTGAATAGCAATGTATAATCCCCGCCGATCCTCATCGCGACCGGTTGCCAAGCAAAAACGTGCGCACAGGCAGCATTTGGCAGGCGAAGGTGTTCCTTGAGTTGGTGGAAAACATGTGACGTTGGTATTTATAAGAATCTAATACAAATCATAAGAATAATAGTTACATTTTTATATGAAGGACCTTGACATCGATGGATATACGTTCCCCGCACCCACGTACCATAGCCACCAGAGTACCATACTAACTCATACCATAGCACCATATTTAATTAATATTAGGCTTCTAATATTAGGCTTCTAATAACAGCTTCGAATTTCATCTACTCTAAAATATTGGGATACTATTTCCACAAAATAAATAATGACATCTCCTTATTTCCTGCTATATATCTCATTCGCATGGAATATTCTACAAATAAGTTATTTGTTATGTAAAACATAAAGGGAAAATTGAACATTGCAAGTCACTGAAGATGTGTCTCGGGATATTCTTTGCCGTAGAGAAAGAGAAACGCATAACTGATTCCGCAAAACTTAACATCATCCTCTTTAGTCTGTGAATAGTTTCACTGATGCTTGGCAACACCTATTGCTTTCACGTATCTTCTTCGTAGGAAAAAGATAGTTATGAAAATACGCAAGAAAAAGTGCCGAATGTTTACACGTTTTGGGGGACCCTGAAAATCAGTAATCACTTTTCTTGTTTCTATATTTATGGATTTCTTAAATACGTAACGTAGTCAGAATCAATGTTTTGGGAAAACTTGGTATCAAAACCGTTTTTTCTCATATCTATCCCTCTGTCTACGAATATTGGTGCCAAATCCTTCACAAAATTTACACCAAAATTGTTATTCCAGAATTGATGTGTCTGATGTCGCGGCCTCTTGAACATGACATTAACGTTTGTAATTTTGTGGGGCACTTTACAAAACGCATCTTATTTTCTCAGGGATTCCTACAATTTTCTTTAGTTTAATGTTTGAATAGAGCCACTACGTTCATAAAATGCAGAAGGACCTATTTTTCGGACATCCGAATTTTCGAAAATTGCAATTGTTAAAAAAATTGTTGACCCACTTTTAATAATACACTATTAAAGATGTTTTCTTAAAAAAAACATGTTCTTAAAAATTAGTAAATCTTTAGATCTTGTCCTACTTTTAAAAGAAATACGAGTAGTTTTCGTGTAACTTTCAGCAAGATAGTGATAATTTAAAAAAAAATAATTAAACGATAATTTCAGAAAAAAACATCTTATTTTTCTTCTCAAATAGAGCAACGTTTTCTTAATATTGCATAGGCCCAACACCCATTAAAACCTCCTATACAAGTATTTAGATAATTCTAAAATTTCGAAGTTATTGATTCATCAGGAACATTGTCCGAATGCGTAGAACAGGATGGAATAGAGAAGCGCTGTGCAAATGCAACAATTAGGGCCGACTGTCCGCGATGGTTTGCTGCAGTTGCCCTCGTTTCACCAGCCTTCCCTTCAGACTACAGCCGGTCGCGCCGATGAAGTCGCTCCCAGTTCGTTTCTTTACATTTATCAAGAGGCGGTCTGAAGGCTCCTATTGATTCATCATGTCTCCGGTCATTAGCTTCGATTATGCTTGTAGCTTGTTGTGATTTAACGATTTTTTTTCACATTGGATTCCGAGATTTTGAGAACAAATAAACGACATTCGTCAGAACCAGCCGTTTTCTTTTATTTCGAAATAGGTATTATATTATGTATTTTTGTAGTTACTTCGAGTGGTTTCTGAAAATCAATGCTTGATTTGTAAGGCCACTATTGCGATTCCACCGCCACTGTTTCCCTTCCTCCAGCAATGCGCGCAGCGCCTCCGTTGCCCTCCCGCCGGGCGCACTTCTGACTTAACAAGCAGCGCGCCACAGCGGTGGCTGGGCTACGGCATGCCAAGTGGGCTGCCCATTTAAGCAGCACAGTCGATTGTTCACGAAACCTATGCGCTTGAGTTCGAATATTCGAACGTGAACGAACAATTTTCCGGGTTGCGGGGTTGTGAACACTCGCAGAGGCGTGTTGGGTCATTGAGACGATCCCTAACTAAATAAAGTCATTGATGGCAGCGAGAGATTATGCAATAAATGAACTCTAAATGCACGAATTTTTTATACAGGGTCAACTGGAATAATAATATTGCCTACCCGTTAAAAACAATACAAAGTATGCCTTGTAGCCTCACAAGTTTCGAGAAATTTTCATTCTTAACATTTGTGTTCGAGTCACTACGTTTTGAAATTACTAATAATGAATTTATGAAATTAATACTAATTAACTATTCAGTTATCATACATTGTCTGTACGTTTACAAGAACTAAAAAGTTCAATATGTTACGTAAACATTAGTTATTTCTGTAGTTGCATTAATAACATTGAAAAACTTAGAAGGTTTTTTGAAAACCTTAATGTGTAATGAAATACAGTAGAGTGAAAATTCAAATATGTTTAGTTTTTATTCCGTGTTTGTTATGTGAAACAAAACAGAAAAACGAATTTTTTAAGAAACGTTATTTCAGAGAACGTGGCATTAGACTTACAATATTTCTTTTTGCACTCTACTCCCAAGTTCTTCGAATATTGACATTGATTGCGATTTATTTATGGAGCAGTTTCCGAGCACTTGAACTGCTACGATAAATTAGTCCCGTTTGGGTAGTAGATGTTTTATCTGGGTTTGGCGGAGTGTAGTCCCCGCTGGATGGAGAAACCCAGCGCCGTCCTTTACGTCGGCTTGCGGTGGGTATTCCCGCTCTACGCATCCCCGTTCCACGCTCTACGCATCCCCGTTCCACGCTCTAGGCATTCCCACTCCAGGCATTCCCACTCCAGGCATTCCCACCCCAGGCATTCCCACCCCAGGCATTCCCACCCCAGGCATTCCCACTCCTGGCATTCCCACTCCTGGTACCACCCCCAGCGAAGAAAAGTTCTAAGCTCCCAACCTGTCTCCCGACTTTTGTGACAGTGTGATTCAAGTAAAGAGTGTGTGTGTGTCAGTGGAAAGTATAGGACAAAACAGAGAAAGGAAAGATAGCGAGCGATCCATGGCGGGCCAGATTTTTTAGGCTATTTATTTGACATTTGCCTGCTACTTATCAAAGAAAACCACGGAAAACTGCTAATCAGAGCAGCTGACCGCTAGAATTCTCCTCCAGACGCGGCTTGATTCGATATAGCTGTAAAACTAACGTCGAAAATCCGCCACCGTTTGGACTCGAAGCTTTCGTCCACTCGGTCAGGATCGCTACAGAGACGGTGGCTATACTGGCTGGGAGATAAACTGAGACGATTATCTAACATCAAATTATTTTCTCCCAGCGAAAGACTTTCAACAAGTTCCTGTTAACATTTATTTAAATAATGATGATGAAGCTCCTGCAGATAATGGTAAAGATGGTATGCACTACTTTCTTTAATATTTTCTCAGTATATATCATTTTAGAGAAAATAATATATATTTAATAATAAAATGAAAATAATATATTTAAACAATAATGTTACCACCTAGCAATATTAGAATAGAATATTTCTTGGTGTCTACTATACATTATACACCATATATCGTTTCTGTATATATCGTATCGGAATTGTGTATCGTAATTGTTGAGTTTTCAATAAACACCTTCTCTTTTTATTGCCATTTCCAGTAAAACCTATTGTCAAGTAATAAAATGAAATTATTTTATCACGCTATTTATTGATAATATTTACTAATAGTTTAAGTAATATTTAATACTAGTTTATTATTATTCATTACTATTACCCCGTTTTACAGTTATTAGTCACTAGTCATATTACAATATTTTCAAAACTCTACTATGTACATAAAACCTCATTTTCATATTCATTATACAATTTCCCGAAATTTATTTTAAGATAATCGTTTAATTTATTTTGGAATAAACTTTAAGAATACTTAAAATTATTTGGTTTCAAATGGGTTCATTATAAACAAGGCCCAACACTCCATGAAACTAAGGTGTAAGTTAATTTGAAGACAACAAACAGCACAAATACGGATTTAAATTACGGATTTAAAATGTGTATAACGAAAGGAATGAAAAATCGTGAGAACAAGTTCAAGGTAATCTACAAACGAGGTACAACAATTGTGAAGACAAACTAGTCACGACTTCGACAGGCAAATCCAGGTAGAAAAGCAGAATCTGGCAAAGACCAGAGCGGTTAGGAGCGCGCGATGCAGCTAACAGGCAAACAAATAGGAGGAAATTTGGAAGCCCGACATTGATGATGTGCCGTGCCTCTTCGCTAGAGTACTGCCCGGTCGTAGGGCTGCGACGGGGAGGGTAATCGCGCAGAGGGAGGATCGTGGGCGGGGGGGGGGGGGGGAGGGGCGGCGGGGGCACGCGGAGACGCCGGCGACGCGTCTCGGGCAGGCGAAGACGCGCGCTGCCGCCCTCGCAGAGGGTCGCGCGAAGGTCCACCAAGCACCGTCACCCACGTATCGATCGCGGCTGGGGCGGTGCACCCCTTTCGACCCTCGCGCCCGCCTCCGCCGCCCGCCGCGCGCCGCGCCGCCAGCACCAGCACGGCCGCGCCCGCCGTGGCCGTCCATGGGCCCTCAAAGCCCCGCCGCGCCGTGCAATGCCGTGCCTCGGCCAGCCGTTGCCTCCCAAGCGTCCCTCACCGACAGGTCTTGGGGTTCGAGTCCGACGGTGCCGATTTTCTACACAGGAGAAGTCCACCGGACAGCTTCTCTGCCCGGTATTTGGCCCCGATAAATTCCAGAGCAGTTTTTTAACAAAAGAGTCACGAACCTCGCGCAATATTTTTCTCCTCAACAAAGTCTTTCCTTTCCTTACAGACACACACATACATACACACATTTACACGCAGCATTATCACTTACATCCGGATATCAGTCAGGAGCCTATAGCAGCTCACCTGGCAGATATATTTGGAAAGGAAAAATGCCATACAAATGCCAAAGCAGTATTTAAAAAAAAAGGATCGTGAATATGTGTACCGGTCGGCGCGAGTTCTTACGTTTTAGCGGCGAGGAACGTCATCACCTCCCGAGTTATAACGTGCCACTGTGGGGACGGAACGACCATGGTGGTTCAGGCGCCCGGAAGCACTAAATAGTCAATTAGTCCACACCAAGCCGCGTTACTATCCGCACCCGTGATGAACAGCGTAACGCGAACTGCCAGGTAATTATGGAGGTAGGAACTACCTGGGAAGATAAAAAGATACTTTTTAATGCATATTGAGATACTTGTACGGGAAATTCTCCCGCCAAGAACTGTATTTGTTTACGAATCAACAAGGAAAACACTTACTTTGGCATCGAGAAAATTCATTACGTCATCACCGGCCATGTTCCCTTGAAACACATTTTCTCAAAACGTATATTTTCAAATTAAATTCAAACAAAACGGTTGATTTAATGCTCCGCCTGGTTTTTGTTTCTCAAGAAGTATAGTGCTCCATCATCAACAACCTGTACCAAATAAATGATTTGGATATATTGGTGTCTCATTTTTGTCATTTAATTATCAAAGAAATTAGTCATTTATTATAATGAATAAATTATGTGAAATAAAAAATGTACTGGTTAGAATGTAAATTCTATACGTATGTGTGTATGTATGTATGTATCTATAATGTTCTCTAGGATGTAAATGGAAATAGTAATGGTTATGGTTAATATTCTGATTTATATTGCACCTATAACATTGCTCTACAGTTCCTAATTGAGAAAACCGGAAACATATTAGAGATTGCTTTCTGAGTTAAGTATTTTTGGGGAACGGATCTCTATGGACGAAAATCACATGAAAGATGTGAATATATATGTAGTTATTTTTGTCAAAATATAGTTAAATATGGACTTAATATGATAGAAAACGACTACGGTAAAATAATATTTTATTGTCAGTTATTAAACCTTTATCTTCAAATTCTGAAATGTAAGTTCTTAATTTTACACGGGCTCACTGAGCTACTTTTGGCATTTTACACTAATTTAATAGAGAGATTAGTGGAACTGAACTCTAGAATGCTGACTGGATTGTAACTGTCAATGAGGAGTTGTATAAGTTGAATTCTGATGTCCAAGACGTCATAAGATTAACTGGTGGCAGCCTCTTTTTTAAAATTTATTTATTGAATGACTGGAAATTACACAGATCAGTACCAAATTACTTTCTTATGTGCATTTGCTGGCTTACAATGTATTTTATACTAAACTTAAAAGTATCTTAAGAGGTGGAAGACCCCAAAAAATTATTGGAAATGGGCAATATGTTTGTGATCGGTAAAATTAGTTCTTTATGAAGTTGGGCGTTTGAGATGAAACATGAGGCATGTGTTGCAATAGAAGAATCTATTTCGTACAATTTGAAGTTTATTAATGTTAGAAATAGATGCATTGGTCCAGATGAGACATGCGTAGAGCATTAATGGTCTGACTATTGCTTTATAAATTGTAATGGCATTTGTTAGGGATAGCCGGCTTTTGGAGTTGATAAGGAATTTTAGTTGAGCTATTTTTATTTTTGCTTGTTGTTTTAGTTTTGTGTGTGTTTTCCAGTTGAGTCTTGTTGGGAAAGTTCATCCGAGGTATTTTACTGATTGGTTTGTGGTGTTCATGGAATTGTGTGTTTATTAATGTGTAGTGGTGGTGGGTGAGAAAATGGTCTTAGTGAGAATATTTTGGCAGTGGTGTATTTCATTTAGGTGATTTTGTATCCTATCGGTAATGGCCTTAAGTGAGTGGCTGGATTTGTAGATTGCGGTATCGTCAGAATTGTCAAATTGGTGTGTATTGAGTGGGTACAGCTGTCATATGTTAAATAGTGTGGTGAGAATGGTGAAACTTGTGGAAGGCCTGCTATTTTTTTTCGGGTTAGAGATGGATTTTCTACGAAACTTAAAGGATCTATCAGTTAGAAAACTTTTGGTGAAGTTTACTAAGTAGTTTGGTGTTCCCATTGTTCGGAGTTTGTATAATAGTCCTTCGTGCCATAATCGATCAAACACCTGTGAAATGTCAAGAAATAAAGCTATCATGTATGTTTTTTTGAAACGCTGTGGATATTTTCTGAAGTCTAGTTGGTGTGCAGTTGATATATGATTTATGAAGCCAAACTGATGTAATGGAATAATTTGGGTTGATTGAAGGTAGCTATTTAACCTTTTTAGAATTAGTTTCTCTAGGGAATTTTTGAAAGTGTGGTTAGTAAACTGTAGTTTTCTATACTACTACGATTTTTATATGGTTTTGGAATAGGTATTATGATTGAGTTTTTACATACTATAGGGTAATATCCAGTTCTTATTATTGAGTTATATATGTTGTTTATATAGGCTATAGTTGAGGACGGGAGGCTTTTTAGGATCATATTAGTGATTTTATCGACCAGGGCTTTTGTGAAGTTTAATTATATTTTCACTTCATTTGGGATATAGATTTTATCTTCTGTGGTACATCATAGTTCGAGGCTGAAACTGTTTGTAATATCATCATGATCGGAATGAGTTGGTTTTTGTTGAGCGAAAGTTGTTTCAAAATGATTAATGCTTCGGCTTTGTCAAAGGGCAATTTTTTTCCCCCTTGACGTATTTAGAGGTGGATGCTTTTTTTTAGGATTTTTAGTGAACTGCCAGAGAGAATTATTGTTGCTTAATGATTTTATTAGTTTGTTGTGCGTTGAGCTATGATAGCGTTTATTGCTTTTTTGTTATTGAATTTAAAAGGTTCAATTCTTTCTTTAAGTGTGGGTTTCTTCCGCGACCGAAGTCGCTGAATTCTTGGCTGTCCGGGATTAGCCGCGTCATGGTCGATGGAGCTGACGTTTCGACCATCTTGCTGTGGCCTTCTTCAGAGCTATACTGACGCTGTGGGTTTCTGAGTTTGGTGCATAATCTTCTGGTTCTGTTCCTAGTGTTTATTATTGTTAGTATTTTCGGCAGTAATTTGTTAAGCGTTTTGTGAGTGATGAGGGGTCTATTGGCATGTAAATGTTTAATAGTGTTGGCTTAAACCGTTTAATAGTGTTGGCTTATATCGTGTATGAAAGAATGAAAAAGTATTTATTTTAAGGGGTTTTTTGGTGTTGAGTAGTATGTGGTTTGTGTGTTCGTAATTGCGATATCCAAAATGTCTGGATGTTCGTGCGTGTCGTTGGGATAATATGTTGGTTCTGGTGATAATATATTGGTTAAGGTTTTTAAATTTAGGTCAGTTTTAATAAGTGTCGGTCGGCATTATTTGTAATTCTGCAGCCCTAACTGATGTTTTTTGCGTTTACATCTCCAATGAGAAGGGTGGGGATGTTCAGATGAAATAATGATTCTATATTTGTGTCTTCTATTTTTATATGTGGTGTATCTGCTATCACTGTTATAAGTCTATTGTTTAATGGAAATTTGATTGCTGTTGTTTCTAAGCCAGGCGTATTAGGGAGGTTCACTTGTATATATAGGACAGATTTTTCGATAAGGATTATGAATTCTCCTCCATTACTGTTAAGTCTGTCGGTTCTGATTATATTGTAACCTGGTATGTTGAAAACTTTATTGATTTTCAGATGGGTTTCAGTTATGCAGGCTATTTTGATTTGTTTAGCTTTTAGGAGATAGTTAAGTTCGTTTTTTATTAGTTATGCCATTTGCATTCCAGTTTAGTAGATTTACATTGCTAAGTCGTTGTACTGCTATTGTTATTATTAAAAACTGAGAATGAATTTTGTATTTTCTTATGATTAAGGAATAAAAGATTTATAATTATTATATAGGCAGTGATGGAATTAATTAGTGAGTGCATAAATGAATTATTACTTTGATTAGAATATGATGAGTTGATTGCCCGGGTTTTGATTGAAATGGGTATTTGATATGTTCTAGCGGGTTATTCATATAAGTGAAGTTTGGAATTTGATTGTTTGATTGGGGAGTTGGAAGTTGTTGGTGGAGAATCGGTGCAGGGCCTCTTATAGAAGGACATTCCTCAGTTCGATATCTCAGTGAATTCTAACAGTTCTACATATCAGTATTTGTTCCCGGTGGGGACAATTTACTGAGTAGTTGTTTTCAGCACAGTTTATACACACGAGTGTGTGGTTGCAGTTATTTTTAGCGTGCACAAAGTCCAGGCAGCGCATACATTGAACAGGGCCTTTGTTTCTTCGTCTTTGTTCAGGTTTAACATTCAAATTACAAATTTGTTTAATTTGAAGCACTGATTCAATACTGTGTCGACCGTCAAATTCCGCGTCAACAACAGGCATGGGGAAGTTGTTTTTACAGTCGTGTGACACTAATTATTGATGAACACTTTTCCTTCAAGTCTTTGTATATTTCTTCTGAGTTATTGATGTAGGTTTTTAAACACTATAGAAAACCTTGTTACCAGGATATTTAAACGTGAGATCTCCTACTGTGATTAAATATTTGATAGCCTTTCTAAATCAATAGTTCTGAAAATTATTTTGATTCGTTGCTTTAATGTCTGATGGAACTGATTAGTTATTTTAGATTTTATTTTCCTGTTGAGTTCAGAAATGCTTTTGCGTTAACATAGATAGGAGGAATTTGACATTTCGTTTTCTTGTTGAAGGCTGTTAATGTAGGTGAACCTTTGGGTTTATTAATTGTTTCTCTAGTGGTGCGTATCTGTTTCCAGTCGGCACTGAATATCATAGTCAGTTATGATGATTTTGTCGGTAATGATTCATCCGGTATCGTTAAAACTTCTTTTCCACGTTGTTTGTAAGGTTTGATTGCTGCTCCGCATTTTGGCCTAGGGCAGGCCGCTGTCTAAGTCATGGTTACTAACCTCGGGTATGCCATTACCAGCGTTGCTTTCGAGTGGTGTTTCAGTTCCCGGTTGATAGCCTACGCTAGCCACGATATGGCCGGACGCAGTAAGCTGCTGGTCACGGATTCTTTGCTGTTTTTCCGATTCTAGATGGTCCTCTTGATGAAACTGTGTTGGGCTGGGGGATGTGTCCATGGCGTTCGTGCCGTACACGGCCGCCATGGCCTCGGCGATGCACTGGCCTAAGCCAGGGCTGGGCGGCGCTGCACTGCCACTAATTATTGAATAAATTAGATTTGCTTTGTGCGGCGCACTGTACACAACACTTCACACTGGCACTAATACTTTAGAACTGTAAATTGAACAGACTTGTCGAAAAAGTATTTCACTTTCGCTGATACTGAGCAGAGGAGCGCGATGTGTACTCTACCGCTGCTCAGAGCGAACTAGGGTGGCAGCCTCAGAGGGAAGGAGAGGGGATATTGAAACGAGGTGGGTTTCCCCACAGACCGTAGAGGTCTCAAGATCATCTGTCAAACAAATCCAATAGTTCATGGCCTTCTCGCGATGCTCTTCACCTCGCGGGACACTAAGGCACCTCAGAAAGAGCCTCGGGACCGGAGAGTGGATCTATTCTTCACATAAATAATTAAAAACATTCAAATTCCTTAATATGCTTTGCCATTGTCAATTCTCTCTAGTTTTAAAAAAATCTCTTAATGTTTAAGGACCTGCTGAAAATTTTTAGGCTTTTACAGTTCAGATGCATTTTTGAAACTTAATGACATTTCACTGTTCAGCTTAATATGTTATATGGACTGATTTTATATGAAATGTGGAAAATATATGGACTTTTATTCAAATGTGTACCAATATCGAAAATATGGAAAAATGTGCAAAAATACAAGTAGTATTTTTCAACTCTATAGACTGTGAAACATAAAGATAATTTAAATCAGTTCATTAATTAGTGCGTTAGTTCAAATAGTTCAAATAATTCAAATAATTCAAATAGTTCATATTAGCTTATTTAGTATTCATGTATTTATATAGAAATCCGTTCCCTTAATATTAGAACAATTTTTTAAGTTAAGTTGAAATTTATAAAAATATTTGCAATATATTTTTAATTGAAAATATAATTTTGTATTAAGAAAAAGAGCGCTAAAATACACACGAAGGTTTAGGCTAGAAACCCCTATTATGTTAAAAACATATGTTACACAAAACATTAGTTTCCTATGCAATAACTGTATCTACCCCTAAGCAAACTAAAGCAAACGAAATCACATTTTGCACAGCCGATTGAAAACCAATCGTTTTTCGTATTTGTAATTAAGCAAATGTGCATTAATCTCCATAATGTTTAGTATTTTAAATAAAAGCTTTGCAGAGGAGTTTTCTCTTTTTTTGAGAAATCAAATTCCATTTTAATTAGAGTTCCTTCATTTTTCAAAAATATTCTTTGCTTATATTTAATTCATTTTCTATCTCATCATTTTTTTTGGAAAATAGCTCCCCAATATTTTCGTTCGCACCTCGCCTCGGCCACAGCAGCTACAGAGAAGCGTGTTAGCGGGAAGCAGCAGACCGAAGCCACCCATCACGACACGCCCTCACCCCCTCACCCCCGCCGCGCTGCTCTCTAGGCCACTCTCCATTACTCTTGGGTTCCTCAACGTTTTTCCTTTTTTGCTTGCCAGAGTTTCCTTCCTATTTACCGTCTTTCGTACGTTTTAGGCACCTCTCTTTTTTGCTTTTCCCACTTTCTTCCCCAATAAAAAATTGCAATCTCTGCATATTATTTTTACCTAGACATTGTTTTATTTTTCCTGACCTTTATCCTACACCTTTTCACTCCTATCGTCTTTTTTTCCTCTTTCCGCTCATTTCCACCCCGTGTTAGGTACCGCTCGTTCCTGGTACAACCCTACCCTTTCCCCTGCTTCTGGTTTCCGGCCCAGGCCGCTGCTGCTTCCGTACCTTCCGCTCCACCCTCCCATTCAGTTTCCGCTTGCTTACATTTCACGCTCCCCGTGCTCGTCCCCGTCTCTCTTCCGTTCCGCCCTGCCTCACTCCCTTTCGCCTCGCTCGCGATTTCGCCCCCATAAACCATCTCGCCGCCACTCGCGCCCGTGCTCCTAGCCTCTCAACTGATCCCCGTTACGCTTCTCTCCGCGTTTGCCCTCTCGCTCGCGCCGCGTTCCCCTCGCAGCCAAAATCCACCTAGCTCCAATCCGCCACAATCCCTTTGAAATCATCTGCTCTCCCCGGTCGTTCCACTCACGAACAATCCCGTCTCCCTCACGCCGCCCCGCCCCGCCCCTCATTGATTCATTCCCCGTCGCTGTCTCTAACCCTCTTCTCATCCTGTGACCCGAACCCACCGCGCGCGCGGTCGCGGGACGACCAACCTTATTCTTTTGCAACACATTCATTCGGCTTCTCCTCCCACTTGTGCTTCCATTATTCATTCTCGACCACCCTTCCATCATTCCGCCTAGACAAACTATTCCTGTATTTTTTTTCGCGTGTCTTCTTCATCGCTCGCTTTCTCATCCCTCTTTTCAACCTTTCCCCAAACCCAGCCTAGTGTTTTTTTTTGTTTGTTTTTTTTGCCATTTGCCTCTAGCCACTGTGACGCGGCGCGTCGCCTCCTCTCCCTTCCCCGTCTCCCCCTCTCTTCACCCGTCACGCGCCGCACCGCCCTTGCTCTCGCCCTCGCCTCCGAGCCGGCGGAGCGGCCAGGGCCCGGTCGAGAGATCGCGCCGCGTCCAGTGATTAAATGGAGCGGTGAAAGGCAAAGGTAAGTAACTCTTTTCCCCTCTTGATGCGGGAGAGGGATCGTCGACCGAAACGGTGCCGGGGGCGGCGACGTTGCACGGCGCGGCGGCGCGCGTAGCGGCTAGGCCACGGGGCGGCGAGGCGAGGGTCGGTCCGGCGGCCCCGAAAAGTTGAGAAAACGACGAGGCGGGCGAGCTAACGAATCCGCTCAAAACGTCGGAGTAATCGTATGTGAGCCGTCTTTTTCGCGAAGCCTAATCCGGGCCATTAGCTTTTTTTTCTTTCGGAGAAGAACGGCTATAAAATTTTTTATCACTTTTTCATTCATTGGAATTTACGCTTTGCAAAAATTACGGAGTATTGGGAAATAGAGAAGGACTTTTCGGGGAGACGAGGAATGAATTATTGTAAAAACTTCGTTGTCATGAAAGAGTAAATGCTTAGGACGTCGAGTTCTTGTGTTCGAGACTACCCCTACTAACCTGGTTAAAAATGTTTAATTTTAATCAAATGGATTAAACAATTCAGTTTTGTACCTTTAAACATCCTAAAAGTTGTAAAACAATACAGTAAAACTGATTCTGAAATTTTAACAAATACAGGTAACACTCGTATGTCTACAAAATTATTCATAAAATACTCATTAGGTTATATATTTAAACTTTACACACAGGAGGAATTAATTTAAATAACTGAGAGATCTATATCAGTTAACCTTTACACACAGGAGGCAGATAATTTAAATCAACCGAGAGATTTTCCAAAAAATACTGTCAACAATATTGTTCGTTTTTAAAATCTGCCAACGGGAACTTCATTAATATACGACAATCTAGCGCACATATTGAATAAAGCCAGCTAATTTATGTACTTGATACTAAAACACAGAACAATATCCTATATTTCTATTAAGTTTCTTCTATTTTCTGATGCCAATAGTGAGACTTTGTATGAAATTAGTATAGAGAACAAACTGAATTTTTACTCGTTTTGAATACACATTCGGTCCTCTAATTCTCTGCAATACATTCACGCAATTTGAATACGTTTTACACCTACGTCCCTTTCCCATTAGCTTTGGAAACTGCATAAATGAATTTCACACTCATGACTTGCAAAACGTTCCTCTTCTGATGGATGCTATCTTTATGAATACCTTAGTCTGCCTCTACTGTCCACATAATGCATATATTTGCGGTAGGCAATTGAGGTCCAGCGACAGACATTCAAACAAGCCTTGTCAAATCTCTAAGGAGTACCTCGGATCAAAATTGAATAAGGAACGATAATGAGATGCGTCGAGGTGCCTACTAAATATGTGAATGTGGTCTTATTGTTTATTATAACTATCGTGCAACTTCAAAGAATATAAATAAATGAACCTCATGAACACCCGTCACGAGGAAGCCCAAACATAAAGAAGAAGAATGATCCAATAATCCAAGCATCATGTATTGTTAAGATAAAATAACTACAACGAATTCTATATTATTACGTATACACAAAACGATGAGAGCGAAAGTGTCCGGTACAATGAGGAGATCCCACGAAACTGAACTAAGCAATAAAACGAATTTTCGTACACCCCGGATATGCTACATTTGTACTTTTGTATGGCGCCATAAAGAGTAAAATTTTGTAAAACCGAACGTCGTACATTACACATTTATTCTTAGTTTTTTCAGCGACAGCATTTCTTCTGAACGTAAATATTCGCAAATATAGTTGAATACAGTAAAGCACCGCTACATTCAGCTAAGAAAATACAACTGCTACTTGCATATGTAAACTCAGAAAATACCTGCAAGAGTAGATTGAAACCCAATGAAGTAGAATCCTCTGAGAACAATACGATACCGAATTACATTAATTATGTACCATTTATAAGATACGGCACAAAACTCCGTAAGTGTTCGACCGCTAGACACGGAATTGCCGCTGCCGCCGCCGCAGCCTTACTTTAACATCGTGCATAACACGCAATCTACGCGTTTTTTAAAAGGAGGTTTTAATCTGTTTCTTATGCCAAAAACAACACAATATTACATTTCGTTTTTTTGTTACCATTTGGGAAGGTACCACCCACTTTGCAACACGGGTTGTCAGATAAAATTCATGATGGGAAAGAACATGAAGCTATTGTCAATTTAAAAACTATTCACAAAGTGAGAAATGATTGTATGGGTTCACCAAGTTATAAATAAAAACTCAAATCACGTTCTAAACCCAATTATTATGCATTCACATCAACTGCGCTGTAAACTACAGTGAATCTGCACAGCGCAATGAATTTAATTCTTTATCATCCTTTTTTGTTACTATATCAGATATAAAATTTCTAATGTAATAGTATTTTTTTTATAATAATGTACTTTCCCACAAAAGTATTGTTTTCAGTAAGTCCAAAAAGTTAAGTATTTAAATATAACAGTGAATTTGAAACAATTGCTTTTAAAATAACGTATTGCAAACAAAGGACCTAAGATAGAGATTAAATGATATCAGCGAAAAACCTCCTATACTTATTTCTGCCATGAGACGTAATATTTCGGAGTAGCTACAAGGAGTGACATGGCTCTCTCCACACTCTCTTCATGTTCAATCTCCAAGACAACTACCTATATATCAATATTCCCAGCTCATTGTGTTTTAATTATTCATTTTACAATATTATTTTGTGCGGTACGGGAGGGCAATGTCTCAGTGTACAGTATGTTCGTTTCAAAACAGATCAGGCATTCCATCTCCTATCCCAGCCACCATCCTCCATTCCAGCCAGCTTCCATCTGGACAACTTTCACCCGG
Source organism: Teleogryllus oceanicus (assembly GCA_964035755.1). Classification (NCBI taxonomy): domain Eukaryota; kingdom Metazoa; phylum Arthropoda; class Insecta; order Orthoptera; family Gryllidae; genus Teleogryllus; species Teleogryllus oceanicus. Next base: position 286,133,297 of record CAXIVR010000001.1, read on the forward strand.
CCATCATCTTCCATCCGGCCTTCATCTTCCATCCGGCCTTCATCTTCCATCCGGCCTTCATCTTCCATCCGGCCTTCATCTTCCATCCGGCCTTCATCTTCCATCCGGCCTTCATCTTCCATCCGGCCTTCATCTTCCATCCGGCCTTCATCTTCCATCCGGCCTTCATCTTCCATCCGGCCTTCATCTTCCATCCGGCCTTCATCTTCCATCCGGCCTTCATCTTCCATCCGGCCTTCATCTTCCATCCGGCCTTCATCTTCCGTCCAGCCATCTCCCCCCGCCCGCTTTCTCCCCCGCAATCCTCTGTCCCTCTCAGACTCGCCCAGCCCCATCTCCCTTGCTCCAGAATCTCGATCTCCAGCGTGGAGCAATAGCCGCATTCTGTCTCTCCCGCAAACATCCACTTGCCTCGCGCACTGCCCGGCGCCGCTTTGAAAACTGGTCGTGCCGCCGCCGCCGAGGCCCTGGGAGGTAGCCCAGCGCCGGGCCACCGTTGCTCCATCACTGATTCATCTCCGCCTCTGTGTACAGAGTGGGCCTGCGGGCCCTCTGCGCAAGACTTTGTGGAGAAGAGTTCACGCTGGGAGTTAAAGGGATGCGAGGAAATATTCTGGAGTTTTCACGCAACTTCTATATTTTGTAAAGTCGACCCATGTACCGTATTTAAATATGAACCAGATCAAATAAGGTTTAAGGTAGTGCAAATCAACAACAAAAGTAGTAATACATAACAGTTACAGCAATCAAATTATTGAGAACAATATAATGCCTTAACGCGGTTAACAATTATACCAATTATGTAATAAACAAAATATAGACATCATCAGTATACAAGTGTAACTATCAAGTCCATTTTCGTTTTTTCCCCCATTGCAAACGGAGTTTTAGATTTTTGGGTGCATTGGAAACCATGAAGCCCATTAAATCCTTTCAAAATTTTATGAACAAAATCTCCATTTTCCCCCTTTAAACTTTGTTATCGAGCTCCTATAAAGGCACTTTTAAAAAATGGCACTGAAAAAAATTTCAGTAAAGCCCCTGATATTTTTAAAATTTCAGTTAAATTTTTTTTCGACCCCTCTCAACTTCGTTATTACAGATAGAGATCTCTTTCTAATGCAATTTTATTTGTCAATTAGATCTTGAATCATTTTACGTACACAAACAGTTGACGTTACGTCATTACTGAATAGTTTAATAGAACAAGAGTACCTTTAAACATTTTACTTCATTTGAAGTCAAAATTATATTTATTTTATTTTTTCATAGTTTCAAAACTAGTAATTATATAAAAAGTATATATACTATCAAATCATTTCCTACATATGAATTAAAAACACCATAACTTTCACTCTTCAAAGAAAACTGGAATATTTTTCAGGTGTACATCATAGTCTTGTACATTTTAACACAACCTCTTGTACCAGTAAACATATTTTAAGCAAATTTCTAGCAAACTTTAAGAAACATTTCCCACACAGATTACAATACACTTAAGGTATTCTAAAATAAAGTATCTGTGTTTCCAACCAAGATCCCAGCAAGTTTCACCAAGTTTCAGATTCACAATCGTCAAATATTTCCTCATCGGCAGGAACAAATTTGTTTCAGCAAACCGTTTCAAATACTTTACTTGACATTCACATTTATTATCGACATTGACAGTACTCCTATATGATATCTCACTTGCTCGTTTCTAAAATTACTAATTTCACGGAAAACTGCAGCAGTCTGTGACCATATGATGAGTACCAGTAGTTTCGTTAGACACTCAGGAAAACTGAAAAACACAAAAACAATAAAACGGTTTTGATTTTGAGTGAAAAGAATGCAAATATTTGATTATGTTAATCCGTAATATCTCATACCAAATACCTCATACTTCATTGTGATACTCAAAACCTCATTAATTACGACAGAGCTGACAAGACAAGTGACGATGAAGAAAGAATATTCAGTGTTCACGTGTTGTTTCAGAATAGCCAATGTGTCTATATACGTATTCATCAATACGCACGACATAAATAGCGATGTGGATAGCACAAGCACACAGACTACGAAGGCTAAGCGTTGACGTTCAAATCTTTGTCAAGGTTTAGCTTTTTCTTAAAATTTTTTGTAAGGATAGATAAAAAAATTCAATTGCAAATTTTCATTAAAACCTTGAATTTTCGAAGGTTAAAAATTGATTTTTTTATTTATTTATTTAGAATATTTGAGCTAATTTATTATTAGAGTTCATGACTATTTTGCAGCTGTTATTTTGCCCGGCAATAGCAGTTTTTCTGTCTACAATTCCCCGTTTTCCGACCTACGATTACATAACTTCCACTTCTTACGAAGTGCGAGAGGGTAAAACAGATTTACCTTTATACTCTGTCGACAGAGTACACTCTCTTACTCTCTCTCCCAATGACCGTCTCTTTCCTAGCTCCACGCCAAGCGTTATATTGTCTTTAACCGTGGAACCGTTGTAACGAAACCAGAGGGATTGTCATTTCTGACTGGACCCTATCAATTGTCTGTATCAAGAGGGCAACGCCGTTTTCCAAACCCATAGATTTTTTCTGAATTCCAGAAAGTCGCGATCGATGTATGTATTGTCATTCCCTAAACAAACGGCTGGAATTAACTTTGGCAAAAAAATTGAACACTGCTCGACGAGTACCTAAAATTCTATACCTTGTTGCAATATTTACCCATACTGTTGTAGTTGACAAAATAGTATTCTTCATATTCATCGTATACATACATATACACAACATTCACTCCTCCGAGAATATCGCTACTTTACGTTTGGTGGCACGAAGTTACACTATGGCGTTAAGGACTACCGTCGTTTATAAGCACTTATCTTTCTCCCACGTATGACGGACATTAAAGGATAAGATAGAAACACTATTGTTCAGCTACAGACATGTACTTTATCTGCGAATATTATTTGTGTTAAATATCAAGCTGTTCTCAACAGAGAGAAACAACGGCGCGAAGTACGATGGAGCGAAATACTCCGTCTTAACATATCCCCCACTCACCATCTTCCTTTTGTTTCTGTTCTTTTCTTTCTCTCTCACTAGCTCCCTCGCTCTTTCTCTATCTTCACAGGACGAACAAAATTTCTCATTCCTGCCAAAACAGAGATAAGCAGTGAAGATGTGACTATTCAAAACCAACTCGTTCCTTATTGTCACCAAATAGATTAAAGTATAAGAGTTTATTTATGAGAATACTTTGCTAGTCTTCAGAAATAAAATTGTTATACCAATTTGGCTGATCCAAATTAATAATTTGTTTAAAATAAAGAGAATCTGAAACTTTTAAAATTCTTGCCGATATTTACGAAATAAGACGATGTTTCCTCTATTCCCTGGTATAAACAGCAACAAACAAGATAACCTAATAAAGAATCATGTAATTATTGATTACTTTAAAGGCGAGAAACCAACCAAATTTGAATACATACAATTCTCAAATAGGTGCGATAATGTATGTACATAATATCAAATACTGATTATATATTAGAATTATTGTATGTGAAATTACAAACTTCCTGTGCTTTAATTACGACGATAATTAAGAACATATTAGTTACAATACGGGGAATTTTATTTAAAAACAAGAGCAATAAGACAACCGATTTGCAAAATTCGAATTCTACATAACTGTTGAATGATAGGTTTTGTGTTCTTACAGATACCACAACACGATAATAATTCGATGGGAAAATGGGAGATCCGTGTAGTCTTAGTTCTAAAAAGGTGAAAAAATCAACAGCCCCACTGATTGAATTAGCCGTTTAATGAACTAGCACCCCAGTTGCAGAGCGATGTAGAACTCTGTTAGTGGATGCGAAAGAGGTAAAAAATCAGGCATGCCTTTTGCAGCTTGGTATCAAACTGAGACACGGCATACTCTCATTGGCGTTGTAAAAGAAAAATAGCTCCCTCGCTCTAAAAGTGACATGTAAGCGGGCACTCATTTCGCGAGAAAACAGTGCTTGATTCTTCTAGATATTCGATTCGAAGATACACCCGTTCGACGACGCTTTCGCTTCAGTACCTCGTAAATGAAATTTGTTGCCAGCTCTCAGAGGCCTGTTCTGGTTCATTTGCTTTAAAACGAGCTTTGAGATCCTTTGCCAATAAGAAGATATTCAGAGACAAGATCAGCAATAGAAATGAAATTTTATTTTCTTTAAAGGCACAATTTCGGTATTTCAAGCGTTTCAAATAATTGTTTGTGGTTATTGGAAGTTTTATCCTCCACAACTTTTTAAAACTGATAATTGACCTAGCCTACTATACGTTTTGTACACTGTATGGGTATAATTAAAAGAATATGACAATATTTTGCGTAACTATGAAGTATTGATCTATCTTATCAGTTTGTATTTCAAATGAAGGTAGGCAGCAAAAACAAGGAAGAAAGGAAAATTAAGATAAATGAGCAAGACTCAGGAGCTCCAAGATATTTCTTCGTAAGAGATTTCATTAATTATTTTTAATTCAGAACGAATCAAGCATGACTGAGAGACAATTTTAGAAATGTTTCCAAAAATATTTTTATTGCCCAGAATTATAGTTATTGAAAATTATGTATCGGTATTTGAATAAGAATGACGATTCTGTATATTATGCGCGAGTTAACAAAACAGGGGTAAAAATTATAAAATTGAATACAAGTCAACAAAATAATGATATTCCTAGTTTACATAACAGTGTTTTACATAAATATATTAATAGAACTTTCATTGTTAAGATTGTTTACGTTGCTTAATCAACGTTTCTCTTCGACTGATTGATTTTCTCGTGTTTCCGGGCGCGTCAACTGCTTTGGTCATTAGTCCCGTTTGTGTAGTGCATGTTTTCCTCGGGAGATGGTGGTGATCTTCCCCCGCTGGATGGCGAGATCCGGCGCCGACCTACCGTCGGCTAGTGGGGTTTCGCCCTAACCAGGACTCTCCCACCCCAGCCGGGACTAGCTCAAAGCTCCCGACCGGTCACCCGGAATATGTGGTAGTGTAGTGTATATTAGTGTAAGTGTGTGTGTAAGGGGAGAGGATAGGACAAGGAATGGGAAGGAAAGATCGCGCGTGGTCCATGGCCCGTTTGGTATGGTACTGCTCCGGCATTCGCATGGTGTTGATCGGAAAAAACACGGAAAACTACCGATCGGAGCAGCCGGCCACTAGAATTCTCCTCCAGGCAGCGACAAAATTCGACCTAGCTGAAAAGCTAGTGTCGAAAATCCTGTCGCAGTCAGGACTCGAACCTATAACCTCCCGGTCAGAGGCAATGCAGTGACATCAGTTGATGCGCTGAGGTACCGCGTCTGTTTTCGACATTAGCCTAATTACCGAGCATGTTATATTGTAATTGACATGCCAACATGAATACATATATTTAATAATTAATATGTGACCATATTATGTTACGTTACACAACGAATTGAGAATAGAATGGAACAAGGCAAATGGATAACACTTAAAAAATTCTGTTTATTATATTTATTTATCCGACGTTTCGGTGCAATATTCGAGATCCTGATAATGATGTTTGTACACACAACCCAAAAAAAACGAAGGTTTCTATATAACAAATTTATAAATATTTTGAAATTTTTCCATGTCCGTACGCAAATTAAGTCTGTTATATATCCTGTATATCTGTAACGTGTGTGATATCCCACTAAAAGTGTCCTTTTCTTTGTCCAAAACCTCAATGCCCCATTTCATGCCATTATCCGAGTCTAGTGCTGTATGTCTGGATATCACACAATACCTTGCAAAATCCAATTTACGATTATTTGTATGTTAATTTCTTATTGTGTATCAAGCCCGTTTTCCAGTATCTATTTAGGTACTTCATTAAGTTCTCCGTTAGGGTTACTGAAAAGGATTTAATAGACTGGGTTAAACAGTCGCATACGAAGGGGAATCTGATCTTTAATCTTATTGACACGTAGTTGAGTTCTCTCTCTCTCTCTCTCTCTCTCTCTCTCTCTCTTGTGTGTGTGTGTGTGTATGTGTGTGTAAATATGAGTGCAATATTTTCTTTTGTATATGGTATTTGTATATCATCCCAATTACGATAGAAATATGAATAACTTTTTTGATATTTTATATGGTGAATGAAGTAGGTAAATTATTGGCGGTGTTATTATTACTTATTTTGTTGGTTCTGATATAAATATATTTATAAATTCAGAATAATAATTAGTTAAAAAAGAGTTTAACAAGTTTAATGAGTGTTGGAAAGTTTTCAAAATATATTACAAACATTGATTTATGTAGACATGAATAAAATTCCAACAACAAATAAATGTCACATATACACAAAAAGTATAAATATAATTAAATAATCTATTCAGGCAAAATGTGAACATTGGAACACTCGACAGTCTCATTTATCGTGAAGAAAATCCTGTTTTCTAACCTGAGAAATAAACTGGAGTGTTCGGATATAAAAAGGTACAAAAATTGTTTGGGATTACCGATATCAATTATTATGCAACTTTTTAATACTTAATTGTAACCAAGTTATAATTAGACGATTTTTTAAAAATTCCACTAGTTATTACAACAATGTCCTTTTAATAGATTATATGCATTTTAAAGCCTGTGAACTTTGTCCCTATTAAAAGATTACTTTATGTTCTCCTATATTTCAAGTTCAGAAGCTCTTGTGAATGGTCACTCGTATAATTTCTCATTAGAAACAGCGATTTGCAGAAAAGAGTATCCAACACTACGTTATCTCTCATTATAATTTTAATTTCTTTTAGTCTTCCACGACTTCATTGCTTATTTTGCATTTTAGTTCCTAACGATTTTTTTCACAATGTTGGCATGGTTTTGAGATTTGCCGTAGTATATTCAAACATAATTATTAATGAAATATAGCTTAATCTAGTTGTTCGGTACGTTAAATGGCATATAGCTACTATACCCTTATCTGGTTGAATTATTTTCAATATTCTATTTTATAATTTTAGAGGATTTTTTAAAAATTTCTTTCTTCTCATATTTTTTAAGTGAACATGCTGACACCTTGTAAAATGTTATGGAAAACAATATTAAATTCTAATTGCATTTCTGCAACATTTTAAGGTGTAAATCAGAACTATCATTAGATTCCTACAGCGTGCCCATACGGGCACGATAGGCAGATAAGAGAGAGACATATAATGGTGACATCTTATATGAACTAGCCATGTGAACCAACGAAGTCTTGTATTACAATAGTAATGTTATACGAATACTCACGGCTCTCTCACATCTATGTCTTGAGAGAAGCTGCATCATGTTTTATAAGAGGAATTTAATGCAAATATTGTACACATTCAGGTTTTATGCACTGAATGATTATCCCGAGAGAAATGTTTTGAAGAATCTAAGGATAAACAATACGTTTGTTCCTTGTTCCTCATTGACATTTTCGGATAAAGAAATCCTTCATCTTGAACTGGTGACAGAGAATAGGACGGAAGACACTCAATACACGAGTGCATGCCATTCTTGGCAATAAACCAGAGAAAAGGACGTACGCACGCACTATTTCTCTAATTTCTCTAATTTCTCTAACGGCGGCGACGGCGGCGACGGCGGCGACGGCGGCGACGGCGGCGACGACGACGGCGACGACGGCGGCGACGACGGCGGCGACGACGGCGGCGACGACGGCGGCGACGACGGCGGCGACGACGGCGGCGACCGTGGCAGCGGCGGAGACGGCGGCGACGACGGCGGCGACCAGATATGTTCAGGTGAGGAAGGGCTTCTAAGATTATTGCAGGTAAACTGTCGAAGTATAATTAATAAACCATTGAGTTTTGGAACTTAGTTGATACATGTGATCCAGATATAGTGATAGGGACAGAATCGTGTTAACAGATGAGGTAGCTAATTCTGAAATTTTACATTACGGTTATAAATTATATCGAAGAGATAGAAAAACAAGAGGCGGGGCGTTTTCTCTGCGTCAAGACCTCGTTAATAGTTGGGAATAGTTGGTTTAGTAACAACTTTGAAATGTTAGAATGGTAATTGACGTACTAGATAATTCCGCGGAAATTATTGCTCGTTACAGGCCGCCAAACGACGGTTATGAAATATTAGATGAAAGCGGTGGATAGGGTGGAAAACAGAAACGGTCGTTCTATTCTTGTCGCTGGCACTCAAACTTTCCGACGCTAACTGGAAAGGAGAGGTATGCGACAGGAAAATTCAAAAGCGCGTCAATCGACTAGTATGGAGCAGGGTTTAACGCAGGTAGTCGACCAACCCACGCGGCAGAGCGCAATTTTGGACATTTTCCTTGTTCACCTGCAGAAATGTTCCTTTCTTGCGACGTCTTTCAGGGGATTAGCGACCACAAAGCAGTGATGGTAGAAGTACAAACAAATGTAATTACGCGACCTAAGGTGAAAGGAACGATAGTCAGGCAATATAGAAAAGCAAACGTCGAAGGTTTACGTAGTTTCTTAAGGGAAAATACGACTACTTTCTAAGAACAGAGGGGTATGGAGGAACAATGGGGGGCTTTTAAAACAATCGTAGAAACAGCTTTAGATACGTTCGTTCCTTGCAAAATACTGAAAAGTAATCCTGATCCTGAATATTATAACGGGGCGGTACGGCGTTTAAAGAGAAAAGTTAGACTAGCATTTAATAGGAGACATCGCAGCATTGCTGACATGATAACTTTTTAAAAATTCTACAGGGAATTAGAAAAAGAAAAGAAAATTGCGCATGAATTATTTTTAAGAAATATTTTGGAGACAGGAAGAAATAATTGGTCAGACTTTTACAAATATGTCCGCAGACGCCGGGGAATAAGGAAGAAATTCAGGAAATTCTAGACGCAGATAACGCGCCATTGCACGGCGACCAAGCGAAAGCAAATGCGTTCAACGCGTATTTTGTATCAATATTCAAACCAAAACGGGCGCAGGAGCAAGTTCATTATTTTCCAATAGAAAACCAGTTCAAGCTTCATGCATGGGAACTCCGCAAACGTATAAAATCACTGAAAACGGTAAATCACGCGGACCAGACGGCATCTCGACAGATTTTATTAAACTCGGTGGGAGGCAGTATTGCCGTATTTGTTAAGATTATTCAATGTTTCAATCAATAATGCAAGTCTACCAGACGATTGGAAGACAGCATAGTGGTCCTATTTTCAAAAAGGTGATAAAACGAAAGTTTGTAATTATAGACCAGTATCGCTCCATCAGTAGTATGCAAAATAATGGAGCATTTAATAGCCGGGTACATTCGCCGCGAATGGAAAAGCGAACTGGATTTTTCACGGACAGCATGGGTTTAGAAGTAAATATTCGTGCGAAAGCCAAATCGTTTCTCTTTTGCAAGATCTAGCTGACGAAGTTGACGCGGGTGGAGGGTGGATGCATCGTAATCGACTTTGCGAAAGCATTCGACGTAGTACCGCATAACCTACTTATCAGGAAATTATTAACTTCAGGAATTGATGCTAGAGTCGTGAAGTGGGTAAGCGAATTTCTTAGAGACAGGAAACAAAAAGTTCGAATTGGCACTCAGTTTTCGACTACGGTTATTGTTACTTTAGGGTTCCACAGGGAAGTGTCATAGGGCCATTACTTTTCTTAGCGTACGTAAATGATCTCCACGTTAACATACAATCAAAGGTGCGTTTATTTGCAGACGATTGTGTTATATACCGAAAAAACAAAAGTAGCGCTGACGAACAAATATTACAGCAGGATTTAGAACATTTACGTGATTGGGCTGAAGAAAATGACATGGGAATTAACGGATCGAAAAGCAAAACAATAACGTTCGGGCGGGGACGAAATTATGAGGAACCAGACTATCGTTTAGGTGAGGTCATCATCCCAAGAGTCTCATCATGCAAGTATTTAGGCATTCATATAGATAGTAAATTAGGTGGAGAAGCATATAAATCAGGTAGTTAGGAAAACGTGGAAGTCTTTGCATTTTGTAATGCGAATTCTAAAGAAAAGCTCTGCAAACGCGAAAGAATTAGCATATTTTTCGCTGGTTCGCCCTCTCATGGAATACGGAGTGGCATGTTGGGATCCATACAGAAAGTCGCACCGGAAAATCTAGATAGAATACAGAGAAAAGCGAATAAGTTTACCTACAGAACTAACGCGATAAAAAAGGCATGGGAACCTCTAGAAATGAGAAGAACAAGGGCGAGGCTTTGCGCTCTTTATAAATCATACGTAGGTCAAACAGCTTGGAAGGAAATTCAGGTTAGACTAGAAACCAAATTATTTCGGCCGAAGCGATCACACTCACAAAATTCGAACAAGGAAACAAAATTCAGATCTTGGAAATTTTCCTTTGTAACAGAACAATTAAAGATTGAACAGTTTACCCAGCAATTTTCAAAGCCTTTCCTCTAAGTGTCCGAAGTTTTAGAAATAAGTTAGAACAATATGATAGTAATAGACATTAAATGAGTAAGTGCTGTGAAGTGCGGTGAAGTGCGGTGAAGTGCTGTGAAGTGCGGTGAAGTGCGATGTAGTGCTGGTCAGTGTAACTCAAAGCAAAACAGTGTAGTGTAGTGTAGTGTAGTGTAGTGTAGTGTAGTGTAGTGTTGTGCAGTGCAGTGTCGTGCAGTTAATTGTAGTGAACGCGATCAATGAATTAAAAACAATAAATTATGTTTAATGTTGCTTGTACTGTACTCCTTTATTATTATTGTTATTATTATTAATATCGTTATTATTATTAATATTGTTGTTATTATTAATGTTAAGTGTTATTATTATTGTAATTATTGTTAATTAACTGCCACCGGGTCATACCCAATTGCAGTTCAAATAAAATGTAATGTAATTCTATAATTTCGACATGCAACGATCAACTAATGATGTCTCTGATTACAGACGCCATTATCTCTCCCATAGTCTGGCAGCCTCTACCGCATTCCATCTCTCGTCATAATCGATGGTATCGCCCCTCGCCTACACGGAGGTGCCCTTCAGTCCTCGCCTCCGCCAACGCCCACCAATCGCCACGGTCGCCGAATCCCCTCTGCTCGAGGTATGCGTCATCACAGCAGGTGCGGCCGTCCCCACAGCCAGGGCGCCGTCCTCAATCTCACATCCTATTCTTTCCCGGCAACCCCACGCCCGCTCACTGCCTTGTTTCTGCTGATTACTTTCTTCGTACGTTTTCTTTTGTTTTCTCTCACTCCCATGGCCCTCTTGACCCATACCCACCGCGCTGCCACCCTCGCTCACGTCCCGTCCATTTCCCGCCTCTGACATCACGGTCTCCGAGCCCCAGCACACTCATCATTCTCCGTTTTCCCTAATCTCCGCTTCTTCCCTGACTTGCTTTCAGTCTGCTCTCTCTTCGCTCCACCCTGCGACCGGCTTCGCTTCCCAGCGCTCGCAAGGCGGCGCCTGCGTTCGCCCCAATCCATTTCTACCTCTCGCCGCCACTATGTCAGTTCGCGACCCTGTCTCATCACCTCTAGCGTGGGCGCCGCCTCCGCTGTACCAATCAATCGCCCTGCGCCCTCATCCCCTCACCTGCCCCGCCGCTCCGCTTGCCGGTCCCCTCCGTCGCGCCGGCCGTGTCCGCGCACGCCGGTGGCACTGAGGCGAACGGGTGCGTTAGAACGGGCGGACGCGGGGCGGGCGCAACAACAGGGGGACGTTCGGAACAGACGGGGACAGGGGTGGGGGGAGAGGCAGTGGCAGGGGAGGTGGCCGGAATTAGTGGAAGGGTGGGGCGAGGGTGGGGGGGGCCGGGGGGGAAGGGGACAACAGCACGGGCCGGGGCAGGGGCGGGGGCAAGGGCAGGATCAGGGGCGGGGGTCCAGGCAGGGGCAGAGTCGGAGAAGGGGACAGGAACGGGGTCGGAGGCGGGGCGGAGGCGGAGCCGGGGGCAGGAGTACGGGCGGGCGGAGCCAGAGCCGGATCGGCGGAACGCACAGCACGTTAATGACAAGGACGCGGGCCACTCGTGAGCGCCAGCGTCCTCAGAATTTCAGAGTCGCGTGCCGCGACGCCATTAGGCGCCGCGCGCCGCGCGCCGCGCACCCACCGCCCCCACAACCGTCACCCCCCCCCGCCACCGCCGCCGTCAAGGGCAAAAATCAAGCCTCCCCCGCCCCCTTAATCGGCCTGATTGCCCTAATTATTGCAAAACCAAGCTGGTCGCCGACCCAGCCGTGCACAGAGGGGACGGGCCCAGGGTGCGGTAGGGGCGCGGTCAGCGCGACAGTTTCAGGTTCGAGAGATATCGATGTCTCGGGAATGATGGATAGGTTACTCTGACCTGTAGCTGTGACGACAGTGCTGGGTTTCCGAGTGATGATTAGAGAAGTGCATGGATAATGTGTTGGAGGCGGATAGCTTCCGCTTTGATATATATTGACTGATTTTTCGCTATAATTGCTGGTACACATATTTGAGACATAGCGATCGAAACCACGGTCAACGACCGAATGAGATTTAAAAGTATAATGCCTGAAACATCAATTAGTCCCAAATTATTCCCATTCAAATATGCGAATCTTAAAAAAAATAATAACAGGGGAAAATACAGAATGGAAAAAGAATGACTACCTGATATTCATAGATAGCATCCTGGTTATGATTGTCCATAAGATAAAAATAATGAGGTTTCCTTTTATTAACGGCAATCACTGGTAATTTGAATAAATAATTTATTACAGATGTTTCGTTTGTTAGTCAAAATCTTCACTTGGCGCAAAATACACAATACAAATAAAAAAGTACAATTAAAATACACAATCCAGATATCCCTTCAACAATAAACTTAAATACTGATACAGACTGTTCAGAGAATTAGTAAAATCAGTTCACTCTATAAATTACGTTCTTGTATATTTAGTTAGCGCAAAAATTCCCTACTATTAAAACTACAGGACAAGACTCAGATAAGATAATTAATCACTAACAGTCGCAACGCTAGTAAAAGAGACTTTTAAACGAGTTGTTTTAACTCAACTCCTGAGTATATTATGACCCACCTTCAACTGAGCAGAACCAGAGCATTTCGATCCTTTATGCTGTTTACAAACTACTACTCATAAAAGTTCAAAAGTTAGACACGACTTGGTTGTGAATGCCGTGAACTCGGAATCATTCTTGGTCTTTCCACGTACCCGAGTATCACAAATTCAGATACGCAATCAGTATGTTTCATTTAACTTCAAGTTATACAGATATCTTCATATCAAAACTCTTGAGAACGTACTCTTATTGCAATCTAAGTGGCCAAATGCAACGTATAGTCCTAGAGGTGAAATGTGCTTGCTTCCGCTCTACGAGAATGATTTGTATTTGGAGCTTTCATTCATTGAGCGCAACAACCTCGCTACTAGCAGTTTGCACCAGACAATATCCCTCATGTTCTAGGATATAGAAATGTAAAAAATTGTATTAAACACATGCACAGTTGTAATATCAATCATTTTGTCAAGTTAAATGATTGCCGTTGGGGAAAGGAATTTTAGTGCTAACGAGAAATACTGACACGCCACCCATTTCGTCACCTTTCTTTACAAAGAACACAAGTGTAAGAAAGTAAGTTTTACAGAAAAGAAGAAAAAATAATTGTAACAAACTATTATCAGTGTCAAAACAAAATCATTAGAGTTACTGTCACATTTTTATATTACTTTTATCAAATGATATTAGAATTAGTATGACATTTTTAATAAAAACGCATATGAAATTTTTCATTTCACTTTTATTAAATACGACTTTTCTAAATTTCTCTGTTCATAGAGAGGAATGGTTGAGAGATTGACGAGGTCCATGAATTCAGAGTCCTGTGATTTCTTGAATAAATTTTTTACAGAGAAAAATTGAACTTCCCTAGATTTTAAGAAAGGCATGCAGCCCCTACTCACGTGTTCTCTCATTTCAATTTCATGAAAGAACCCACACCGCGATGGAGGGTCTCAAACAGCGCCCGCAACAGCCCCTCCGCGGCCGCGCTCCGTGCCAGCGCGGGATGTACCTCTCGTGACCAATGACGCTCGCAATTTGTCTGGCGCGACAGTTGCATCTCCTCAGCAGCGATCACGTCCCCGCCATCCTTCCAAGCGCAACCTCCTCCTTCTTCAAGAGGCCGAGAAGTGCCTGCAGAATGAAGGAGCGCGGCGAGGCGAGGCGCGGCGAGGCACGACTCGGCCTGCGTGCGGGCCCGGGGCGGGGGGGGCGGCCGTGCGGGGCGGGGACGGACGCGGAGGCGGGCGCGGCAACAGTCCACTGAAGTTTCGCGATGGCGCGAGCGCCGGTAATGGCGAGGCCTCATTAGAGCGAGAACTTGCGGCCGTACGTTGTCGCGCTCGAGGAGGATTCCGGCAACGTGTTTATGAGGACGAACGTGCGGGAAATGCTCCAACTTTCGCGCCGTTTATGGGCAGCTGCGTTGACGACGCGGCCTCCCGAGACGCCGTACGCCACGGGCGGGGATCGGGAGGGAGGCGGGGGCGGATGCACACCCCAGCTTCCCTACGCGCGTGATCGAGACGGTGGACGTGGCGTCAGATGTGATGGAGCTGCGAAACCATCCGTCTTCTTGTATTTCGTAAGTGGACAAAAAATGAGGATCCGCTTTGTTTGTCAGCTTGTGCGTCTCGCCGTCTTGGCGTCTACTAGTTCTTCTGCTCGCACATCTCAGCTGTAAAATTCCACCTCTACAGCCGTCCATCAATCTGTACAATTGTTTGTATCCACATCATCCCCACTTTCAGTGTCATACATGTGTGTAGGTCAGTCTATTTATCTCTGAATCTCTGTAAATTCACAGGAGCTCTCTCTACTTACCATGCTAGGTAAGCAGAGATGCAGCTATAAATCCTCCTCCGCATTTCAATACAATTCTACGCTTTTTAAATTAGTTATATCAATTTATAATATATTTATGCATCAGCGTAAAATTGCTGTATTGGGTTCACTATCGAGAGATATTATTTTGTCCTCATTCTTACTAAACTAAAAAGATGGGCCGTGTTCGATCAATAACATGTAGCATTGTTTGGTATTCAATTCACGAATGTTAGCTAACGTGTCTTAGGCCTGTGATACTCCATATTAATTTGGTGATTTTAGTCCAATTCTCTCAGATGGACCTTTATTTTGAATCTATTTTCATATAATGTTTTGATATCTCCTTTGCATGTCTATTCGCAACTTTACTACCAGTGATTTCTACGTAATTATGTAACTCAATATTAGGTTTTATTTTGCGAGGTTGGTATATCATTTGAACGTGCAAACAAAAAAGAAGGTATTAATAATATTAAAATATCGTAAGTTTTGCATTCAGTCCATGTGATTTAGCATTTTAAAATACGATTTCTGTGCTGACAGAAAACACTAGAATATATCTAGGTTGGTTACAAATGCATTGCGTCACACAACAATTTATCAAAAGTCCATTCAGCAAATAATATGCACATCTATGCAAATTGTGAGTGTAAGAAGATTAATTTATAGATATGAATTGTTATCAAAATTATGTATTATCAAACCGTGAAAATGGTTCTCCTTTACACTCGTATAAATAACTGGGGAAGATTGAATGAAACCACAAGTTTAAAGGACGCATGCATTTTAAAGCGATTATGTTTAATTCTTTATTGCATTTATTCTTGTCGTGTGGGTGTGGTATTTTGTTTCTGTGGTATCTGCAAATGCGGGAAACCTAAATAAGTGCACAAAAATTCGATCAAAGCTACTGCAGTATCATCTACATTGCATTTACAGTTTTGTGAAAGCAACATTGCTGCGTTATACAATCACCCCTAAATTAATAATGGTTTTCAATTTTATAATTAAAAACTACCTGGCTTCAAATAACATTTACGTTAATAGCTTTCGTGATTTTCACAGAATGTGCCAACAAATTAAACGCGATGTAACGATACAGACTGCGATAAAAACAGCGGTATTGCGTCCATACCTAAAGGAATTGATTTCTGCAATTCACCTATTACGGAAGGTTTAAAAACCCTCAATTTCAATGTCTGTGATACGACTTAATAGCCAAAGTATTAAGTTTATTGTAATTTCATTTTCGCATCTTTCCATATATTACATATAAATAAGCATAATTATTTCAGCCACCGGGAGCGGTAGCTCAGTGCATCAACCGATGTCACTGCAGCGCTTCTGGCCGGGAGGCCTAGGTTTCCGACGGCGGAGGATTTTTTTTCGAATTCAGTCGCTCTGGAGGAGAATTCTAGCGGCCGGCTGCTCTGAACGGTAGTTTTCCGTGGTTTCTCCAATCAACACCAGGCGAATGCCGGAGCAGCCCCCTACCAAACGGGCCACGGACCGCGCGCGATCTTTCCTTACACTTCCTTGTCCTTTCCTCTCCCCTTACACACACACACACACACACATACATACATACTTACACTAACTTGCACTACACTACCACATATTCCGGTAGACCGGTCGGGAGCTTAGAGCTTGTCCCGGCTTAGGCGGTGCCCGGCTGGTGGGAGAGTCCTGGTTTGGGGGAAACCCAACTAGCCAACGGTAGGTCGGCGCCGGATCTCGCCATCCAGCGAAAGAAGATCACCGCCATCACCCGAGAGAAGAACATGCACTACACTAACAGGACTAATGACCAAAGCAGTTGACGCGCCCGGAAACACGATAAAATCAATCAATCAATATTTTAGTGCCGCTAGTTAGATAAGTAAGTGATCCGCACTTAGCATTTTACAAAATTAATAGTGTGCTGTGCCCTGCAAAAAAGTTATTTTTGTGGTTCACTGCTGTTGTAAAATGCAAAATATTTGCTTTATTTGCATTCCATTCTGAGAAAGCACAACATACATAACGGAAAACTTATTAAAAATAAAGAATGAAAACACAAGGGATGACGATTGAAAAGTGAAGCTTCGAAGTAACAAGTGACTTGTTATAAAAAATAAAATTATAAACTAATAATATGGACATGCAGTCAATTGTGAATTGATTGGTTTAATAAATACATCAAGAAATCTGCCGAGTTTCCTTTCTTTATATATTACTCATGTGATTAAAATCATTAAATAGGTTCCGACATTATACTACATTTTTTTTCAATTATTTTATTATTTTGAATGGTATACATGGTTCAGTTTTATAATACAAACTTTTTCACATGTTTTTGATGCTTATGATTTTTTTAAACTAAACTATTATTACCTTACAGCTATTATTTAGGGAGAGGAAACCCACTGAGCACCTCACAAAGAATCATCTAAATCTGCAATTTGAATATAAAATAAATGTTTGGGAAATCTATTTTTTTTATTCTGGTGGGGTTTATGGGTGCTTTGTCTAGATTATAATAGGATAGTTGTGTAATTGTTGACATATTATAGTAACAATTATCGGATAACTTTGTGATGTGGTGTATGCTAGGTTTTATTTGAATTTCTTTATGACGCTGTTTGTTTGAAATGAACCAGGGTGCTTTGGTTATTGTTCGCAGGAATTTGTTCTGTATGACCTTTATTTTATATATATTAGTTTTTGCTGTACTGATCCAGACAGGGCAAGCATAGAGCATTAAGGGTCTAATTATGGCTGTATATATGAGTGTGGCATTTTCTATTGTTATTTTACTGTGGTTGTTTATTAATGGTTTATTGAAGATATTTCACTGTTTTGTTTTGTGAAGTCCAAGGAATGATATTATTGTTCAGTGTGAGAAATGATGGTGTTGAAATTGTTTTTAATGAAAATATTTTTGCTGTTGACTTAGATGGGTTTAATTTAATTTTCCATTTGTTTGACCAAGAATCTATTTGATTTAGATGTTTCTGTAATGTGTTTTTTTTATTGTGTCAAGTGTTATGTTTGAACAATACAATGCTGTATCATCTGCAAATCGTGCTGTTTTGACTGTGTTGGATGTAGGGATAGCTAGGGTAGGGCCAGCTGTGTAAAGATTAAATAATACAGGTGAAAATGGGGAGCCCTGAGAAGTCCAGCATATATTGGCTTGGGGTTTGAGAGATTGTTACCTACTGACACTGAAAAGGTTCTATTGCTTATGAAGCTATTGATGATGTTGGTTAGGTATTTGGGTGTGCCATTGATTCTTAGTTTGTACATGAGACCTTGATGCCATACTCTGTCGTATCCTGGGGAAATATCTAGAAAGGTCGATATAGTATGTAGTTTTCTTTGGAATGCTCTATGGATATGTTCTGTGATTCTTAATAATTGATGTGTGGTTGGTAACTTTTCTGTGAATCCAAATTGGTGTCTGGGAATGATGTGATTTTTATTGAGTTTTTGAGAGTTGACTTTTCTGAATAAGATTCCCAAGAATTTTTGATAAGGAGGGTAACAGACTGATTGGTCTATAATTTTCTACATTCGATGGATGTTTGTTAGGTTTTGGAATTGGGTATTACTATTGAGTGTTTCCAAACTTCTCACACTTTTGTGAGATGTTTCCATACTTCTCACACTTTTGTAAAATGTTCCGTTACCCATATATTTTTCACTCTGTGGGAAGTACATTGTTCTTAATGAAGAGTTATATACTACAATTTAAACATAACTGTACGTCAAGGTCACGAACTGGAAGGAGAGGAAAACACTGTCATACAATAGAGAGCTTCGTTAAAACTCAAATTTTTGGTATTGGAGCTCCTGATTGGATAACAATGTTCTTATTCTTCCAGGTCGTGACTTTGAAGAGCAACTATGTTTAAATCGGATAATGACAACAGATAGTCCCGATAATTACTTCAGATCTGGTGGAAGTTTTCACGGTTAAAGATTGGTCCCTACACGAGTCTTGTAATTTTCTGACCACCAAGAATCACTTAAAGGCGCATACAAAGACGACAGTAACCATGAATAAACCACATTTGTCTAGATAAACAAAAAGAACCAAATCCCTGTAAAATACAGTTTCACAAGATCTCTACCCCCAATTAAGTAGAATGTGTTCAAACCAGTGTTGTGTTTCGTCTATCTTCAATCGCTGTTTTGAATCTCATATAATAGTTTACTCAACATCTTCAGTATTTTTTAATAAAGATTGTTTATTACGTGATGATATTAATCCATTAAGTCATTTAAATTTGTGTTAATTATCAACAGACGTGCATTTGGAAATTTTTCTGCAAAATAATAGCTTTTTGCATAGATTTTTGGGTGCTGAATTTAGGGAAACTAATTAAAATGTTCTGTTACCCATATTTTTTTCACAAATCAATTTTGAAGGTCAGCAAAAAAAATATTACATTTATTTCTGCCATATCATTACTGTAGTAATGGGTTATTTTTCTAAGATGTAGTAGACACTGAGTACACACGATCTCAAGGAACTGTCGCAATTCACATGATTAATATGTTGTAAGGAAAGAACAAGCATCACTGACGTTACAAAAAAGTTTACTATGCTTTCTTCGGCAAGACTGTAAATGATCAGGTACGAATGATTGATTGATTAGTGATTATATTTATTTTATTTTATTTTTTTATATTATTATTTATTTACATAAAAACAGTTAAAAACTGTGTATGACGTGCTATGGGGACAAGTGAATACAATGCACGTTTTCAAAATGCTGTGATCCCTACACTAAGCTACTTGAATTTTGAATACAGGAAAAAACCCGTTCCTATGTAATGAAATCTATTTCCAAGGATAAATCAGCAATTAATTTTGGGCTCTTATCCATTTTTATATCCATATCTTATTCCGGGCCCGTCAATGGCTAAGGTCATTAGTCCCGTACGTGTAGTGTTGGCTTTGTAGATCTACCCGTCCCTTCGGCTTGCGGGGTTTTCCACAACGTGGTGACCTCCATCAGAACGCACCGCCGGTGGGGGATACGAAGCTACTACAAGTTCAAAGCTCCCGGCTGGTCTCCGGCATGTGTGATAGTGTAGTGCCTTCGTGAAGAGGAAGGAAAATCCCGCGTGGTCCGAGACCCGCTTGTGGGGATACAGCTCCGGCATTCGTCTCGTCTTGATCATTTCATTATTAAAATCACCGGTAGCGGTAGCTCAGTTCATCAACTGATGTCACTGCAGCGCTTCTGACCGAGGGGTCCTAGGTTCGAGTCCTGACGGCGGCAGGATTTTCGACACTAGCTTTTCAGCTAGGTCGAATTCAGTCGCTGTCTGGAGGAGATTTCTGGCAGCCGGCTGCTCTGATCGCTAGTTTCCCGTGGTTTCTCCGATCAACCCTAGGCGAATGCCGGAGCAGTAACCTAACAAACGGGCCACGGACCACGCGCGATCTGTCCTTCCTCTTCCTTGTCCTATCCTCTCCCCTTACACGCACACACTAACATGCACTACACTACCACATATTCCGGGAGACCGGACGGGAGCTTAGAGCTTGTCCCGGCTGGGGCGGTGCCCCGCTGGTGGGAGAATCCTGGTTAGGGGGAAAACCCACTAGCCGACGCGTCGGTAGGTCGGCGCCGATCTCGCCATCCAGCGGGGGAAGATCACCGCCATCTCCCGAGAAAAAAGATACACTACACTAACGGGACTAATGACCGAAGCAGTTGACGCGCCCAAAAACACGAAAAAATCAATCAATCAATTATTAAAATACATTATTTTCACTTTTGCTCACTATATTCTCTAATTAAGTACAAACAATTCTGAAACAGAAACATAGTTACTAGGTACCTAAACGTGCAAATCGATTTTAATTGTTTAGTGCCTTTCGGCAATGCGTTGTAATAGTTGTATTAGTTCTTATATAGAATGTGAATTATTGTAGTGAGCTGTTGTTACTGACACTGGATATATATAATTTGTAAATGGAGAGTTATAGATATTTGCTTTGACTGGTTTCCACCCTTTTTGACAAAACCACTGATTCGTAAAACAACACGAAATGTAGGGATAGAATTTCTAACTTAATAAAAAGAGGCTTATAAGCATCACGTGGGTGGGTTTTTCTTATTTTATATTATTCAAATATTTTCTATAACCTAAAATCTGGGAGCTCGAAAGTTGCGATTTCTTGAGAATACGATAGGTTTCCTCAGAATATTACGCTGTATTTTAGGCGGGAATGAATATTCGCGCTATATACACAACAAACAGTATGAAGGCTAAGTGAATTAGAAAGAATTCTGAACGCTTTGCATAATGAACGCAATTTTCTGTTCAATTCACTTAAATGTACGTTACAATCGAGGGTTGAGTGAACAGAAGACACAGAAATTTTCTTATCTTAACATCTGTTAATAGCACATCGTTCGTTTTCAATGGAATATAAAATTGCTTATTTACAATGAAAAACTACATTGAAACGAGTTTCCTTTCGTTTTCTATTATTTTCTATTAATTTGAAATTATAAAACCAATAAAACCATAAAACTAATTTAATTATATATAGGTTTATTCACAATATGTACAAGTACTTAATTAAACGTTGGTCATAGCTCTGACAGACTTTTACTCCCCCGATCGCAGGAGCGATCCTTAACAATGCAATGTCTGTCTAGTGGCCCGCGCCACTCCTCAGCAAGCTTACGCACACAGAATACAGCTCCAGCGACCTCAGTCACCCGTGGAAGCAGTGTTCCACCACGGCGTTCATACACATGGGTTGCCGTACGAGCTTAGCTCGTCTCCGCACCGCCCTGGGCGCAAGTTTTGTGCTTTCGCACGAGGTTCCCACTCAGCTCGAAACCCGCCCCCGCGCTCTGCGTTCGCGCTTGTATAGCTCCAATCCACGTGACCTGAAACGTTAGCTTGGTTTTGCACGCGGCTTTATTGCCGCGCTCTTGTCGCGTTGCCAGGCATTTTGGACATCTATTTCCATGGATTCTAAGAAATTTGCACGCGGCACTACGCGGCAAAAATGCGCTATCCCGCATTTTGGGCATCCCTTTCCCTAGATTCTCAGAAATTTTCAAAATACCTCGGTGTGGCTCCGCTTCTGCCAGTTGCCTCTTTGTTCTGGCATCCTGCATGCCTCCCTTCTAATCCTCTATGACGCGGAGTGCTCAGCCGGTCGTTCTGTGTAGCAGTACAATACGTTACAATATGATAGCTGCAAGAATTCGCCGAGAATTCCAGTTATCGGCTGTACTGATCGGTAGTTTTCCATGATTTCTCCAGTCAATACCAGGCGAATGCCGGAGCAGTACGCCAACGAACAGTCATGGACCCCGCGCGATCTTTCCTCCTCCTCCTCCTCCTCCTTCTTCTTCTCCTATTCTCAAACCCTACTTATATACACTTGCATCACGTTAAACTACCACATGACTAGAGACTAGCTTAGAGCTTGTCCCGGCTGGATCGGATCCCCTCTGGGGAAGTACCCGGATGGGGAATTCCCAGCAAGTCGACGTGTAGGTGGGCGCTGGATCTTATCGTTCAGCGGGAAGAAATCACCGCCAACTTCAGGGATAAAACACTTTCACTACATTAACGTGACCAACGACCATATAAGTTGCCGTGCCCGGAAACAGAATCGAGCAGAGATCGGAGAGGAGGCAGAGGGTCGTTGGCCGCGGACGATTGTTTCTCCACACAATGTTCTAAATGCTACCCAGAAAAGTAACATAAGCATCTAACAAAAGCCATGTCTCTAACTCAAATTTGGTGAAAAATAAAATAGTAGGACAAGAAGATATACATTTTATATAAATGAATATTAATTATTGTTTCTGACGATACTCGAAAGAACAGGTCCTTTTAAAATTTTAAACAGCAAAAGTTTTATAATTTATTTATTATATCCCTGTCTACTGGTATTCAGTGTCTCGCTAACCTCCCATGATGGGGAGTTAAGCCATTATTAATTTTACTTGTTTGTTAGGAAGAGTCATCTTGCTAGTTCACTGACCTGTTCATTTGAGAAAAGACAAAAAGGATATATGAAACATTAGAGAACAATTTGAGTGATTTTCTGCATATAAAAATTTGCATATGATACTTTTAATTTTCATTTGCAAATACATTTTTCCCTACAAAGTGAATTTATTTCTTTTCTTATATATTCAAAACAATTTGAGAAATATCCTTACGTGGTACAGAAAAATGAAGATTGTACCTCCAATCAGTATATCAAATTATGTATTCTTCAGATGAATTTTCACAACAAAATTTGATCACTTACATTTTGTAGGTCTGTGTAATATAATTAAACGTAATGTAAAGAATTGTAAATTATTGCAATATAGTGTAAAGTATTGAAATGTATTGTGAAGTAATGTAATTACTGGCATATGTAGGGGATTTATCTCGACGATGCGATTGGCCCACTTTCCCACAAAATTTTAGCCTTTTAATTTAGACTCTTAATGTAAATGACTAATTATTTAAGACTAGTGCTAGAAAAGAAATTTACTAATTTTCTCATTTTTTAGTAAACGTCTTTTGTAATTACGATCTGTTGAATTAGCAAGTAAAGTTAGGTAACTGTGGTTAAATTATAAATACTCCTTGTAAACAATCTACACTAGTGCCTTACTGCCAGTTTCAAATCAATGCAACTGCCAGCACATATGAACTAGTCAACAAGAAAAAGCGCTTTGAAATACACATCTAACCCTAATTTTAATCTTAACGAGATAAGCAAAGGAATGGGTCGTATAAATTACTAGCAGAGGAATACAGGGACACAGGATTTGGCTCTCGACTCCTTTTCGCACTGCATGCAGATATTAATGGACACGTGGGATCATATCATCTCTCCTCGATAGCGAAGATGTGATATTGATCCGTGCAGGATTTACTGCATGTGTGGTCCTAAATAGTGCTTGCTCTTCTCCCTAGGGAATCGAAAGCTCGAATCCGCATGGAACACAATTTGTACCTACACGACCTTAGTCAATATATGAAATTTTGTGAGGATTAAAGGAAATTCCTGTTTCGCAATCTTAAAACCGTACGGACCAAAATTAACCACAGCAAAAGTGATAGATAACGAGAAAATAAGTTATCTTCCGACCAGAAATGTAATATTCGCAAAATATCGATATTGAACTTTTCCTCGAATGGGAATTGAGTTGTCGCTGTGATATTTTCCCCTTAGTAATGCGTTGTTTGAATTTTCGTGGAATAAATGTCAATAACACGCCGTCCATATTCAGTCCGTAGCTTCTGGTAGGCGAATTAGTTGGATTGACTAAAGTCACAGCTAAAACATTCTAGGAATGCATTTTCATCGACAGAATTTTTATACATCCTTAACACTTCCATGAAAATGCGAGCTGTTTCGTCAAATTGTCCTAATGCCGATGACGACGACATACAAACCACTAAAATCCAGAAAATGTAAATTTTCTTTGATCGTTTAAAGAGTGTTATAATTGATTGTGATTTTATATGATTAACATTTCCTAGGTCCGTAAACTACAAACTGGTTCTGAAGTGGCAAATCAATCGGCGGATGATATTGCTCGCCTGACTTTAGATGACTGCAAAATTCATATCTCATGTAAAATTCTGTTTTTTTTCTTCTCATGGGAGGTAGGCTACCAAAGATGTTAAGCGATGGTGAAGCATACTGATGTGTTTACAGTGTAGTCATCTTACTGAAAGAAGTTCAATAACAAATATGACAGCCTTTATTGATCTTTCATGCTGCATATAATAATATATGAGCAGATAGAAAAAATACCTAATTATTCACTTTTCTAACCAGATGAAATGTACATACTTGTACTGATGATATATAAGAGACCTAAAAATGATTCATAAAATCGGATCAATAACGCAGCTCGCCGGTAAGAAATGGAGCACTCCGCTCAATGAAATATTTACGAAATAAAAATTTGATTACAATTTAATATTTGCGAGCGACAAAATTCTCCACAATTCCCCTTTCGTTATGACTTCTGGTACCGGCACCTTTAACCACAACGCTCCCGATGTCAACCTTAATTTCATTGCAGGGAGTTTCGCTCATTAATATGGATAATTTCACTACAGATTTCTAAACTATAGGCTGAAGAATTTACATAGAGACGAAAATAAAATGGGAAGGAAACGAATAATTGAACGGCACTGAATTATCTAACCCAATTTTCACCAAAGAAGTTCTAACTTATTCGAGTCGTCTCATTCAAAAGAAAAAGTGCACAGTCAATAAATTAGAAAATACTTCATGAGCGATGTATCACTAATTTGCTACCAGAAAGAACACTTGTGTTTTTGTAAGAGTACACTTGATTCAATCTGCGTAATTGGCATGAGGTTAAAGACCATGATATCGCCCATTACAGTTATTTATCACAAAATATATTTTCTTACTGATTCTAAGTTCTGAGACGAAACAATATGTAACGATGTGATTCGAAGCAACATGTACCAAAAATATTCATCCAGTTTTCAATTGGATTAATTGAGGATTTGGAAAACATCGTATCAGTGACGTAGTAATATCGACGAGCATTTACGCACAAATTACAGATTCACGAATATACAGATACTTGCTACACAAGTGACAATTTGAACGACAAGTTAGCTTAATAATAAATCTCATTCAAACGTTGGTATACAATATTTCGGACATACAATATAATCTCCTGAATTCTAAATGAAAGTGAAATTATTTTATTTACATAACTTGCATTGCATTTTTATTCTAGTGACAGATTTCCAAGAAAAACAAAGATATGAAAACGATATTAAGCTGTATCTGGATAACACTTAGGTAATAGAAATCTAGTGTTCCACAACAAACAAAAACAATATATTCTGTCAAATGTTTGTCATCTACCACTTTTCGCTCCCTCTTCTCTCTCCCCCTTTTTGGTCTCTTCCCTCTCCCCCGTCCTGTCCTTTCTCTCTCCCCTACTTCTTTCTCTTCCTTCTCCCCCTTCATTATTTGTTTCAGGGCGCGTTAACAGCTAGGGTCTTTAGTCTCGACAGTTTAGTGCGTATTTTATTACGGTAAGTTGTAGGTTCTTCCCACGTTGGATGCCGAGATCCGGCACCGATCTCCTCTTCGGCTTGAGGAGTTTTACACATCCTCAGCGGGACACCGCCCCATTTCATGACTGGTCTCCCAATGCTTGTCGTAGTGTAATTTCATATATGTGCAATTATATGTAAGTGAGGGTCAAGAAGAGGAAGGGAAGATCGCGCGAATTCCCTGGTTGGTTTGTTGGAGTTCTGCTCTGGCATTCACATTTTATTGATCGGAGAAACCACGGAAAACTTCCGAACAGAGCTTCCAGCAACTATAATTCTCATCCAGACGGACGGCTAAATTCGACTGAGCTATCCAGCTGGCGTCGAGGATCCTGCCACCGTAGGAACTCAAAGTCTAGAACTTCCCCGTCATCGGCACTGCAGTGACTACTGATGATGCCCTGAGCCACTCCAGTCTGTTTTCTCTGTCTCCTCTCTCCCCTTTCTCTCCATCTCTCCCTTTCTTTCTCACATTTTCTCTCTGCCTCTTTCATTGTCTCTTTTTCTCCCCCCCAACTGACTTAAGAAGTATGACGCTTTTTTACTATTTAAAAGACATCGACAGAAAACCCGTAAATGTGCTGCTACTGGATAGCAAATATCATCCTAGAGATACAAGACTTAACGTGCATTTTGAAGGGAAGTCAAGAAAATAGCATTTACATGTGCAATTCTCAAGGCACATCACCATATTGTGAAACTACGATGCGTTCTGACCTCTGAACCACGTTATATGAGAGTTCAAAGACACAAGTTAGGTTTCTGTTGTCAAATTTTACACAATGAGATATTTTGTGAACCCACCATTACATTTCTGAAGCTCTATCTCTTCCTGGTACTCATTCTATGCCCATTTCGCAGCATAGAATGTTAGAAACTTTAGAAGTTTGCTTCCAATATGAACATCATTCCAATTTTAAATCTGATTTAAAACGCGCGGATTGTTCGCAGAGCTCCAAATAGTGACACAAGTACGTATAATAGTATTGCATGGCTCTACCTCGAAGTTCTGCGACCACACTGCCGCCTCTGTGATGTGTCAGGCAGTATGCTTGTATTACGCACGTTCCGGTCGAGTGCGTTCGGAAAGCGGCTGGGAGTTCATATCAACAACAATATCAGCTCTTTCTGTCTCCCTCACTTTCACACACTCGCGCACGCACGCTCGGTCCTGCACGTGCACACAATAAAAAATACCTACCACTGTTTTCGACGCAGCACTGTCAGTTTACGCCGTGTAGTTAGCATTTGAACACACTGGGTTACATCGGTTGGATTTAAATATGTTAACCCAACGAACATCTTTTACACTGTTGGTACACACACACCCAAACATGTGGATAATACAGTAACAGAATACGAAACGAAATGGGAAGGGGTCAGACATGCATGAAAAGAAGAATTACACAGAATACAAACGTCAAGTAATATATATTCGTAATAACTGGGGTATATGAAAGAACAATGACAAAGGCATGTCATCACAAAAAAAATTGATTATCGAATCCAAACAAAACGCAATATCAGCATCAAAAAACACAATATTCATGCTCAGAAAAATGTATAATCAAATCAGAGAATTTCATTGAATATTGAACTAAAAACACGATTACATACGGCCTGTGCAGATCAAAAGGTAAAAGATGGAGTTTATCATAGGTAAGAACGATAGTGAATTCGAAATTTGCGACAATATAACACGTCGCGTAATGACGAGGGAATTTATCCGTAAATTTCCTGTACTTTTTTATTACAATAAAAAACAGCTTTACAATGCTCCAAATATTAAAAAACAAGTACGTACCTAGTGGTTATATGATTTATCACCGTTAGATTATTGTATCATTAATCGGGTATGGTTGATGCATCGCAAGTCATGATTGGCCAGTAGATAGGTCATAAGCAAAAGCGGTAGGAAAAATGTATAAGTATTTTGAGATAAATCCCTTTGATTGGTGCGTAGCGGATATACTGTTAAACGCTATTTGTATTAATTTTACCAAAAATGTTACCGAACGTTACCAACAATGAACGTGCAAGAAAATCATACACATCGGAAAAGTTATTGATACGAATCATCGCCCCGCTCTCGACTGAATTATTCGTTTTTGCACAAGAATATTGGATTGTTTACATTTGTAACGGACAGCGAATATCCTTACAACAAAAATCTTGTACATCAAAAAACAAATTGGAATTAGTACCCAGAAGCACACAGGGATAAGTCTTGGCTAATGAGCCAATAAGTAGGCACAGACGCCCTCAAACTTGGATACATGTTCCACGCGAAATTCAGGAGCGCGCGCGCACGCACCCCCCTTCTCCCTCCCACACACACAGTCGCATAGAAGCACTCGGAAGCATGTACGTATCTGGCGACAGCGCGCCGAGTTACGCAAGTTCTGATGCAGCTGTTAAGTCCTACGTCTTGACTTCGCCATGGTACTTCAGCAGCTGAGCGAAAGGATGATTCGTCGGCGCGACGTAGTTAGCTGTGTCCTCCCTCCCGCAGGGTATTTCGACAGAAATAGAGAGAGCGGGAGAAAGAGAGAGAAACAGACTCCGTAAAGCGAGATCGCCGATCCCCGAAGAAGACCGAGCAACGGAGACAGCCGTTGCGCAGCACGTGCCATTCGCAGGCCAAGTAGAGGCGCAATGCGCTCGCAGGAAGGGATGAGAGAAAAGAAAGAGCGGGAGAGACAGAGCTCAATTTGTTAAATTACGAGAACTACGGCGATTTCGCGTTTCTCAAAAATAGACGCGGGGGTGGTTTGGAGGATTGGGGGCTCTTACTGAAAGTATAAAGAGAAACAGCTTTCACGCAGGCCAAGAGGCTCAAAACATTATTCGAAATCCACTTCTCTTTAATGCAGCCCTCAGCAAGGACGAAACGAGTTTCCACATGACAGCAGAGCGCGCACCCGCAACAGCTGCTGCTGCTATGTTGGGGAGACTATGGGAACGGAGATCCGAAAGGGGTGGAGTAGGAATTCGCCGGTGGCTGCACTAGTGGTGGCCTGGGCGGAGATTTCACTGCTGTTCATCCTATGAATCCGTTTACGACCTGGAATATTGGATGTTGTCAAATTTAGGTAGAAGGACAGACTATTCAGTTACTGGGCGCTGAAGCGAACAATAGTATCCAAAAATTGCTATTTGGATTTACAAAATAATTATAAAACGGTCGAAACTGGCTAGATGGGATTTCAAGGCACAAAAATTTGAATCTCACGTTAAAGAGGCCCCATTTCTTTCAGTCACAAAGATGAATGTTAAAAAAATACAAGAAACATTGTTTAAAAAACGAAGTATTGGCATTTAATTTTATTACTCCACGTAAATCGCAACTAAAAGTTAATATTAAAATATACAGTTTTGACACACAGTTAATTTCTTTGCAAAATTCTTCGTGTGTCTGGCCATGTATCACATTCAAGCAGCATCTTTAAATTTTCATTCGCAGGCAACGAATGTAAACTTCGCTTCAACATTTGCGACGTGCGTACAGCGGACTACAAGTTATTCGTTCGCGTTCTTCCCGCTAGTCTTTTCTTTAGCAGAAATTTCGCTTAGCGCACGTTCATAAGAACTGAAGACAGTATAGAAGCATAGAAAAATTTTGGGAAATGCTATTGAGAGAAATGATGTGTGTCCTCTTCTACCAAACACCGAGAAATATCTGAATAGAAAAGCAGAATCAATTAAACAATCAATCATTTTTTAAAATTCAAGTAGTATATGACTTAGTGTAGGGATCACAGAATTTTGAAAATGTGCACACAATTCACTTCTCCCCATAGCACGTCATACGCAGTTTTAACTGTTTTTGACGTTAAATAAATAAATAAATAAATAAATAAATAAATAAATAAATAAATAAATAAATAAATAAATAAATAAATAAATAAATAAATAAATAAATAAATAAATAAATAAATAAATAAATAAATAATAAATAAATAAATAAATAATAAATAAATAAATAAATAAATAAATAAATAAATAAATAAATAAATAAATAAATAAATAAATAATCAGATATTATATCCTCACTAGCGAGTTTTTTTTTGCATAAAAATGTGGGGACTTCATAATTAGTCTCATAAATTCAAGTTTTTTTAGTTATTCAGGTCCATTTATCCACGCTTCCACTAGCCTTGTTAATTATGAAGTCAAGGTATGCAAAATTCATTTTTCGCACGAAACTCTCATTAGATATATATACGGCCGATTATATCGCCGAAAATTTTGAAAAACTTTTATCCCCAACCCAATGATCGATGTTAAGCATAACAAAGAAATTGAAGAGTATATGAGAGACACGTACAACAGAGTATCCACCCCAATAAAATTTCTTAGCCCCCACGAAATAACTACAGTAATAAATAACCTCAAAATTAGGAAGGCTCCAGGCCATGACCAAATAACAGTCTTGAAAGAACTATCAAGATGCTCGATTGCAGTTCTGGCAGCAGTGTACAACTCAGCACTTAGAACTGGCTACTATCCAAAATCATGGAAACAAGCCATTATCCTTCCAATCATTAAACCAGGCAAAAATTCGAAGGAAGTAACGAGCTATAGGCCTATTAGCTTATTATCCTCTATCTAAAATATTTGAGAAACTAATACAAAAAAGACTTACCAAATACCTCATAGAAATAAGAGCATTGCCAGATGAGCAGTTCGGATTTAGGCAAAATTATTGTACAACTCATCAGCTCATCCGCCTGGTAGAAAAAATTGCAAACGGTTTCTATAATAAACAGCATACAATAGGATTGTTTTTAGACGTAGAGATAGCTTTCGATAAAGTTCGGCATACTGGATTACTTTTCAAACTCAAACATCTGGGAGTACCCTTTTATTTACAAGATATTATAAGTAGTTTTATTGCAGACCGAACGTATAGAGTTAAAGTAAACAGCGCACTTTCACAAACTAGAACAATAGGAGCGGGGATACCTCAAGATTCTGCACTATCGCCGCTCCTCTTCA
This sequence comes from Teleogryllus oceanicus, assembly GCA_964035755.1. Classification (NCBI taxonomy): domain Eukaryota; kingdom Metazoa; phylum Arthropoda; class Insecta; order Orthoptera; family Gryllidae; genus Teleogryllus; species Teleogryllus oceanicus. The sequence continues at coordinate 286,164,215 of CAXIVR010000001.1, forward strand.
ATGTTTATTTTTCACACATTCCCAAAATAGGAGACTCAAATCTTGCGCTATTCGCAGATGATACTGCAATATACACAACTCATGGAGATATAAAAATAGCAAAAGATAACATCTAGACGGATATCTCATGCTTTCTAGAGTGGGCTCAACAGTGGAGAATAAAAATAAACCCAACTAAAACCCAGGCCAAAATTTTTACTCTTTGTAAACCAAAGTTACCTCGCCCACTAGTATTAAATAACACTATAATCCCATGGCTTCCATTCGATACACCAGTAAAATACCTTGGGGTTCATATTGATAGCAAGTTAACTTGGAAAAGCACATTGAAGTAATAACCAATGCAACATACGCCAAAATATCAAAACTATACCCATTAATTAACTTCCGCTCAGCCTTAAATTTGGAATGTGCTATCTTAATATTTAAATCTATTATTAGACCATCACTCACATATGCCTGTCCGGTCTGGAATAACACAACTAAAACCAACATTGAAAAACTCCAAATAGTACAGAACAAATTTTTACGAAAATGTGCAAAGGCTCCTTGGTTCATATCAAATACACATATTCAAAGGGAACTTCAAATAGAACCCCTAATTGAACATATAAGAAAAAACTGTAACAATTTTTTTACTCTTCTTTCATCCTCTCCTTGCAGTACAAAATTCGCAATGGGAAAAACTTTAAACAATCCCAAAAGAATTCGCTCTCGATATCCCAGACATGTTTAAACCTCCATAGTATGTATAGAGTGTATCTAGATTTCAGAATGTATAGTGTATGTAAAATTTGTGTATTGTATGTCAAATTGTTTAGTTGAAAGTATTAGAAATATAAGTAGTAAATCCTGCAGCTAGTAGTAATATACACAACTGAGAGATTGTATGCTCAAACGTGAATGCCCAAACGTTATGTATTAAAAATAAAAATGTACAAACCTCTGAAAGGCAAAACTGCCGAACAGGAAAAATAAATTTAAAAAAAAGTAGATATGTGTCTGTAACACAAATTCAATTAACTCATTTGCTTTTCGTCAGTGTAGAAGTAGTAAAATTTATCATATACAGGTGTGTACATTTAATTTTTTTTGTCAAATGGATGCTTTTAATATTGTTGTAATTTAATGAAAGTAATCATTTTAATAAATAGTTACCTAGTTCATCCAGCTTGTTGGAAAACGCTTCGCCACCCATGTTTTTCACCCAGGAACAGAATTTATGACGCACATTTCCAACATAAAGTTTATATCCATCAAACGTCCAAAAATCGAGACTTATTATACTAATCTCACATTTCTCACTACCCGCTATCACCTAGCAGCCATTCGCGTCCCACCATTCGCTCACGTGCAACCGTCCATCGCCGGCTTCAGATTGTTCCATTACAGCTTCTATCTCATTCCTTCCAACTCAACTGCCTTCCCTAACGGCTCACTTCCACAGATTCTTTTGTATACGCCAACCTCTCCCTTCACTAATCCTCCAACAAGCTATGCACGAAGAACAACTAAAGCCAACAACTGACAGCCATTCAACTTCCCTCCGCCCGTCGCTCGGCCGGGCACATCAGTTTTCACGAAGGATGTGAAAGGAAACAAATTAAACTCCATTGACTATCATTAGACTTTGTAACATAAAGAAACTATTTTCCTCTATTTTGTTATGCATTAAATCCAATCGAAATAGAAATGTACACTTTCATTTTCTATGTGTCGATACACTATACTTAAAAAAAAAGACTATCTTGCGCTTTGACAAAACTTCTAACATTATAATGCAATTCCCAACGTTCCGCTTTTTATTTCGCACCCATCAGGCCTGTGTGGCAAGATGATTCTTCACATATATAAATTTCAAATATAAGTCTCTGTTTATATTAATTATATTATTGATCGCAACATAGACTGGATTTTCAGTGTTGTTATGTTGTCAATTAATGGAATGATTGAGTTTTTCCTGTTTCGAGCGCGTCAACTACTATGTAATTCTTCCTGAGAGTGTAGTGTGTGTTATATCCCGGACGTGGCGGAGTTTATTTCCAGCAGAAAATGTGACCAACAGGTATCCCCGCAGTGCGACACCGTCTCTAACGGGGCATGTTCCACGCTCCCAACACATATCCGGAAATGTGAAGTAGTGTAGTACTGAATGTACTGCATGTACTAAATGCAAGTGTGTATGTGGGTGGAATGAGGGGGAGAAGGATGAGGAAGGAAAGATCGCATTTGGTCCGTATGATAGGGTTCTGCCTCCGCATTCGCCTGATGTTGACCTGGTTTCTTTGGAAACCACGAAAAATTGCAGATTACTGCAGACAACTGCTAAAATTCTCCCTCACATAGTGATTTATTTCAGTCTGTCTGAATAGCTTATGTCACAAAACGCACGGACTCAATCCTGAGATCTCCAGGTCAGAAATGTGGCAACTCATAAACAATGGCAAGCATCAGGTCAAAACCAACATTCTAACATTTATTAACTTGGGGATATGGAATGTACGAGCAGTGGAAGGTCCAATAAACAATAAAATTGTATTTGTGGCGAGGTTAAATATTCATTTATTAATTGCATCTAACAAAAAAAAAGTAAAACATGTGGATATTCGTGTCATTGTGGCATGATGTGTTCTTCAGATTGGGAAGATATTTGATCACTAGTGCACTTTCTTTGTAAACAATGTTGAATCTGTTGTAGTTCTTGAAATAATGATACCTTGTTCTTTAACAACAATGAATCTAGGAATATTTGCTCTGATACCAGTGTACTTATCATCTGGTCTTTACCGTTTTAATTATTTTCTAGTTATGTCAGATGTAGTGAGTTTAAGCTTTTATCTAGCTGTAAAGTTCATACAGTAACTGCCTATTAAAATTGCAATGCATGATAATTTCAGATACATCATATAAACTGATGGAATACGTTCGTATTAATATATCATGATGCCACATAGCCCTGCAGGAGATCCAAACAAAGAACCGTAACGTTAATTACAATATAAATGTGGGAATTTTCGCCAAAATGCAAGGTTGTCGATATTTATAAAGAATATTTTAATTTCGTCTTAAATAATAACTTTTTTCATTTCGAGTCGTAATTACAACGTCCTTTTTCATTTACACATCATGCTCACAAAATAAGCAATTAAATTTCATGTTTACTGGAACCATTCTTCAAAAACTTATTTTAAAACCTATTTATATCACAATAGACATTATTTTTCCTTAATTAATTATAATGAAGGTTCACCGACGTACTAACAGTAAGTTAGAAATTAAACGTCAGAATTGTGATCATATGAATTTCTCATTTAATTTTTATTTGACGTGAAATATAATGATACGAAAATAAATGGCTAAAATATTCTAAAAGTTTATCATTTTTTATTCGCAATATTTTTATGCATGATTGACAATTAGATTCACTTTTAATTAAACGAAAATATGTTTTCGTTTAATTCTCCCATTCGTTGCCTCGGTTTCAATGTTCTGATTCTCAGAAAGTCCAAATGAATGGGTTGTTTACATGATATATTTACATCGTTCCTACAGTATCGCCGTACTCGCTGCCAGTAGCAGAAGTTGCACAGCTGGGCAATGTCGTTACTCACAAATTGGAAATTGGGATTCCCGAGTAGGGAGAGGGAAACATGGCATATAGAGTGTAAGCTCTCACCCTTGCGACAATCCGCGCTGCAGAGAACAAAGTTTTAAAATTATGCCGTTGGTTGATATGTTACCTCAGAACGGAACGAACGTACACCAATTTTCTACTTCATGACACGAAAAAGAGAATTTCGGGAGTTCGTGAGTCCGGCAACGCCAAACTCGAATTAGTCGAGGCGTTGTTGTCACTTTACTCGCCAAGTAACAACCCTAACCCCTTTATTGGTTTCGAGTTATGAGTTCTACATTACAATGAAATTACGCTTGCAATGCGCCTGTCATAAACTCCAACGAACTGTATTAATGTAATGGATTTCAAACGCGGTGGCCAAAATTAAGCAAAATTATGAAATAACATAAAAAGGTTTTTAAACCGCAGTATTGGTGCATTATACATGTATGTACGATACTATGCACCAAGTATGCGATACTTATGGAATTCAGCACCATAATACGTCTCACTAAGAGTGTTTCTGCCATAAGCAGCTATATAAATTGAACACGGCCTCCATCCACGAGTTTACTTTTACAACTACTTCCACTGATTTGCTACATCAATTCATGCTTCATATTCATGAAGAATATGTACCCAGGTGCTTTCAAGAAGAAGGTGGAGGCTCCTTGATCTTAAGGAAGAAATTCGTTATATTTTATTGAGACATTGTTGGGGGATTATTACGAAACCGTACCTGGTTGTGTTCTAGTTTTTCTTAAAGAACATTTCCAAAATCTTCCAGTCTTAGTATACGATTTAAGTAATGACAATTTCAATTGAGTCATTATAATTCTCGAAAAATACGAACCACACAAAGAACGTTGGCATGGATCAACTTTGAAACTTGAAACAGTGCGTTTTATTTGGATTGCAGGTAATAATCTTCGGCAAAAATAGTAACAATTTTCCCCATTCGTGATAGATGTCGCTCTCAAAAATTAAAACGAAGTCTTCATAGGTTTCTTTAAAAAAAACTGCCATCAATTAAGCAATCTTTTTTGGGAAAGATTTCGTAATTCAATAGATTGTCTGATTGATTATTTCGCAAATGTAAAAGATGAGAATGCGGAATCGAAAAGTAATGAAGGTTGCTTCGTTATAAATATTGACAGATGGAACAAAATGTGACGAATTGAGCGAGTACTTTTTGATTTCACATATTCCGGAATCTTGTTGCCGATGAGAGGCTGAATGTAGCCCAAGAGTTACTTCTTCCTCCTTAACATTCACAATTTCTTTCAAATATGTTTTTGTATGATCTGTATTGTTCGAAATATTTTCGTCTTTATTTAAATGAAGCATTTGATACACCGAAAAGATATTAAAAAGTTATACAAATTAATTACAAAAAATACCTTTATTGTTTTAGATAATTAATATAATACAATAATGTTCACCAATATTATAAAAAATATATAATTAGAAATACTCACCATCATTTACGACTAATAAAGATCATAAACATCGTGAGAGTACGCTTTTCCTCATAAAAACGTATGAGATACGACTAACCAAGAAAAAGTAACCAAGATTTTTTTAAATTTTTTTAAAAATTTTAAAAAAGTACCGATTTTTCGACATAAACCACGTATTTAGGGTACCTTATACAGAAGAAAGCGTTTGTTTTTCTTCTCTAACCCACATTTTTTTAATGTTTCCTACACGTAATACACCCAATATCTGCTGCTTGTTAATCCATGACTCCAAAAAGCACTTTTTCGTAATTCAATAGTCTGTCAAAGGTTAGTTAACAACACTAGGACCAAACCGAACACAGAAGTTTCAATATAGCAGAAATAAGTCCAGTCAATCTGGGTGATGTCAAGGTCCCTGGTCTGTGACGCGATTTTTTTTTAATTTTGGACAACTTTACATGAAATCCCTAGGGTATTTTGAAAATATTCTTAGAAATGACTCTTCCCTCCTCGAATAGAGCAAAGAATGCTTATGAAAATGGTGCAGAACCGATTCTTATTCAAACCTCTAATCTTCATAACTTTCGAAAGTTTAATATTCATTCTACGCTCTCCAACATTACTTCAGAACGAGGTCTCTTATCGAAATGAAATTTTTCTTCAAAATTTGATCTTGAAACGCCATGAAACCTTTATTAATGCAAAAGAGTATTTTTTCACTGAATTTCAAGTGATACTCTTGACATTTAAAAGATTATACAAACAAGACTTCTCAAAACTTGCTCTATTATTTTCATTCACACCTCTGAAATTTCGAAAATGCAAGAATTAATTTTTTTTTCTAACCTGGCTTACAATTTCAATATTGAAGTTAGAGCTCTTGGTAATGCCATATGTTCTAGAATATTTGGTACTTATACCATTCAATGTATACTTTTTGCAAATATTAGTATAATTCTGAATTATGTGTTAGAATCATCGCAACATTAAGAATTCGTTATAGTTTTGTAACTAGAGTCCTCCTATTACACAATTCAAGGTGTCAGGGAAACCTGCTTTTCTAGAAATTGGTTTCAAATCACAAATATTTTTCTTTGTTTTTTCTTTTATGCTTTTTGCAATAATATAAAAATCAACATTGAAGGGAAAAATGATAGTGGATTAGGAATAGCAATCTTACGTAAACGTTACACTAATATGAAAAAATATGCGCTGTTGTAGCACGACTGCAGTCTGAGCCAATTGTCTTTTTAAAACTATAATAACTGTGTCAGTGAAATTAAACAAAATATTCATAAGATGGAAATGAAAAGATTACTTGCGTCTGAAATCCTTTAAATAAAATACGGTATCTAGACGTGTTGACCGATATTTCATGGTTTTCTGTAAGTATCACATCAACAAATACATGTCAGTGTCTGTTTCAGAAACAGTGCATACGTAATTTTTTTTTAAGATTCTCAAGCTTCAGCTATTAGTTGTCGTATATGTTTAAAATTTTAAAGCCAGGCACAAAATCTCAAAACCATGTTAACATTAAAAAAATTGAATTAACAAAATTCAGAAAATAATTTTTCGATTTTTAGAAAGAAACATTGCAATCCAGTATAATATCGCTGTATGTTTATTTCCAAAATAGGTAGACATGAAACCAATTTGTTTTGCTGAGCTATTTTCGAAGTATATAGCAAATACACAACCATTAGTTCATATTTAGTGCTTTAGTAAACAATGTGTGTTGGGTACTGCGTGCAATAGATCATTAATAAATTCACAATTCCACGTTTCTGTGTATTTCAAAAGCTACAAACGGCTAAAAGTGAAAATGCTCGCATGAAACACGAACATCTCTCGTGTACACGTAAGAGACGACGGTGTATTGAGCGCGTATGAATACATTCCTTTGAAGTAATGAAATCAACTTAATTAAGCGTATATCTCACGCCTTCGGGGCTGTACATACAACCAGAAACACTCCAAACCACCTAAATATAAATACGACAAAAACAAAAAAGACCCGTGGTCTAAATGAAAAGGTAGTACCTTTGCCGTTAAAGTTCAATGCTTTGACCACTGGACAACCTCACTGATGAAAGAGGTCCATTCGGCTAGGTTACTGATACTGGGCTCGCTTTTCCAAACCCTTTCGCTCTCCCCATTCATTCGAGGCCCATTGATTGTTACCGCGATGCTGGACTAAGCCGAAGCTTTACAATAGGGCCACGTTTATCCAAATCGACTTCTCGATTGTAAAACGTTCATTTACTAAAAGTACCAACGATATTTAAACACAACATTGAAGCAAGTAGGAGGTCCGTCTGCGAACTTTGCTATCCCTAAGGCGTAATGCCTGCGAGTCAAAAATTACTGCTATCGATTACGGATAGTGACTATTCGCCTCTTACTCGGAAACGGCGCGTACTTTGTGTTGAAAACCCTCTCTATCGCTGGCGTCCCGGCCGCCCACAATCTCCGCGGCCATTTTGCTTCCAATACCCGTGCAAACAATACTCTCACGAAACACAATGAGAGAATGCTGCGTCATGGCTCTCCTTTGAAGCACATATTTCGCGGGCACGACCGGAATGCCGCGCATGCCCGCCGTTCTTGTAAAGTGAAACTGCGTTCTTTCTCCTCACCTCTCCTCATTTCTTCCCCATCTATGTAGAAACGGACTTTTCTCTCTCGACTTTCTCATCAAAAGGATTTTCATGTACTTGTATGGAAGTAAAAAGTGACTCTGTTTCGTTTATATTTACGCTTGTATATTTAATGGAAAAGCCAATGAAGATAAAATAATAAATATCATAACACAAAATAACGACGAGAAAATAATCTTCCACGTGATTAAGAAAATGAAAACTAATGTTTGAAAAATGTATTACCAATGGTCATTACTTTAATTACTTGTTTGGTCTGGTAACGCAAGAGCTTGGGGCATGGCGCCCAAAGAGACATTAGCGAATTCGGTGGTGTAACGGTCAGCGTGCAGGCTGTTGTACCCGTGTTTGCGGGTTCAAACCTGATCGAAACCATGGATTTTTTAAGTGCGAAAAATACTTCGTACGCCATCCTTCGGAGAGAACGTAAAGCCGGCAGTCCCATGTAGTAGATTTGCCTTTTTATTATTTAGATTCTTTTCTCCGCTAGATGGTGAAAGGAGCATAGCGAAATTTGCGTGGTCAGGCGGAAGAGCAGCCCTGATGGCCCGAGTCTCGCCACGTAAAATAAGGCATAAACTAAACTACAGACTTTAAGACCATGTTTGGTGTCAGGCAAGGGCGTTTTCAGTTGTTTTGTAGTATGGTGTGCATTCCACGTACACTACGTGCCACCACCGAACTCGAATTTTCCCCAAAATTCCCTAGCGGTAATAAGTATTAACAGAATGTGTGTGGAGTCATGAATCTCTTCGGGCATTTGGTGTAAATGAATCACCGCAACTTAATGAATTTATTTAAGCACAATAAACACATTTCATAATATAGTAGTATTACAATTACAAACGCCCGACATTGTCATCAGCAGCGGATTCTAATACCAGTCTGAATAAATATTTTTTTGTAGTATTTACTTTTCCTCTATATACTGTAGTAAAGGGAAATAAATTACAGTAAATATCTCAACACCATGATTTTGAAAGCGCCTGGTGGCAGGCGCGTAGGCGGAGATGCTACCTGGCAGTCCTCTTGACAACTGACTGCGACGAGACTGGACACTAGACGTAAAAAAAAAACGTTAACGGAAGATTAAACCAAAGTACAAGCACTCAACGCTCGTTAAGAGGCTAGGAGCCACGTTGTGTCAATATAGACGAAACAAATTATGCATGTACGCATGTCTGGATGTATGTTCGTACGTATTTATGTATATGTAGTATGAATGGGGTCATCTAGCAAAGTGTTGTAAAATAGTGTACATGTATTGTATGTACATTTTGTGTGGTGAGCTATTGAAACAGTCACCTGATGAATTTGATTGATACGTCGAGTGTTCTAGGTATAAACATCGACGTTTTCTGAAAATATATTCCCACCCCTAAATAAGTCATTTTTGACAAAACCACATGTACTCCATTTTTATCTCGAGTGCGTGGTCGAAGTTTGTAATGTGTCCCAGCAGTGACAAGATGTGAGAAAATGGGGGTATCAGGTGTAGATGGATTGGTATTGGGAATGGGAGAAACGGGAAAAGGTTCAAAGGAGGGAGTAAGAGGGTTCGAAATAAGGGTGGGGGTGGAGAACGTAAGGAAGGTGAATGGGATGGATTTTTAGCAGGAGGCTGCGGAGGTCAGGAGTTGATGATGGATTGTGCAAGCTTGTTACCGAATGCATGGTTTCGAGGATGGTTCATGTGGAGACCATGCCGGGTGAATCGTTTTGCTGAGAGGAAATTAATTTCAATATGTGTTAGATTTGTTTCTCTCAGTTGCAATTTTAATTATTGATTTGAGTGCTTAATCTCGCTGCATATTGTTGGTCTGTTGTACCAGAAGGTCAGAGTCGAGACTACAATGTTAGTATTTTGGGCAGCACATTGTAATTTGTTTACATGTTTTCAGGTTTTAAATCTTAGCCCAAATTAAAGTCATGCTGCCCTCCTATGATAATAACTGGGTCCTAATTTGTCAATGTCTTCGTGTGGGTGCTCAACTCTACAATCACGTCTGCAAACTTCCCGTTATATTTAAAAATAGATGAGACTGAGTAGTTGGAGGGTAACTTCCTACTGAGAATGGAGGAAAGATGGCGGCCGTGGCTAAACTAAAACAAGTGCCTGTTTTTTTAGACCAATAAGAATGTCTTTGTTTTGAAGTGGGCTACGATGCGCAGCTTTACGTGTTTTTGTTTTGACGCGCCTCCTATCCTGTTTGCGTTGAATTGTGCGTATTTGTCGATGGTAGAGAAGGTTTGTGAAGATCAGGAAGGTGAGTAAAATCTATTTCATATTTAGAACACTAAATTTGTTTTATGTTGCGACTGGATGTGGTGTTTGTCTTGAGTGAAGTCACGGGTGCACTGTTGAGAAGATTTGCAGTGTTGCCGACTTGTATCCAACCGTCTGAAGAAACGTCCTCTCGAAAAAATCTGGTTTTTATATTTTTTAAAATTTTCAATTATAGTTCGCAATATTGCGCGAAAACTACTAAAATTTTCAAAAAAAAGAAAATGACAATGAAAGAACTAATTATGGACAACACATTTCATTGAAAGAAAAATTTTCTATCACCAGTTTTGTAGTTAAAAGAAGACGCCGAAAAATTCAAACTTTTGCAATTATCGAAAATTCAGAGTTAAAATCGAACCTATGGCACCTTTATAAGTATATTTTACTCTATTCCTACAAGAAATTTAAAAAACAATGGAAGCTGTTTTTGAGAAAATTTTAATAATGGTGGGGGCCTTATGTAAAGTACCCCTAAATTTTAAAGAAAATTTTTCAAAATTGCAGCGCCTGGAAGCGAGCAAGATTGACCGGGAATATCCATATTTGAAAAAAAATCCTATATATGGTTTACGCGCTACTGGTGTTACAGACGCACAGATGGACGTTTAAAAAAAAAAAAACAACTTTTGCGGTATCAGGGACTCCAAAACGTGTATTTCCGTTGAAATCTTCAAATCGATTTCCCGCAGCATTACATAACTTTCTCTGTACTACAAAATACTCCGTATTTTGTACGTACGTATAAAAGAAAAGGGAAGGGGAGGGAAAAGAACACTCGCAGTTCGTCGCTCGTTTCTTAGGGTACTGATCTGTCATTTGCATGGCAATGGACATTCGCCTGCAGAGACCATATAAAACTACCAATTTGAGCAATTGACCACTAGAATTACCTGGAGGACAATTCCTGATACTAATTTGTAACTGTCTCTTTAGCAAATGCCAAATATCATGCCCTCATCGTAACTCGAAGCCCTAGGACCTCCTAGTCAGAAACACTGCAGTGATATCAATTGATGCCCTGAGCCACTTCAAACTTTTTTAAGGTTTTAAATTTGTGAAAAAGTTAAAGCTAATTGTATTTTTTACACCTCTCGCGCTTGTAGATGTATTCTGAATTGATGGATGAAGTGCTAGTGAAGTAGAAGTTGCAGTATTGTAAAATGACGAAACACGTATCAATAATAAGAGAAATTACGTGTTGTTGTAGCTCCACCAGATGTAGAATATCACTGTCTCTTATGCGTAGTAATGTTAAAATTGAGGTTTTGGTACCGAATTATTTTTTGTTCTCAAAATCGTCTGTTCGTACGTCTCTATGTGAATAACAGTAGAGTCTATATCCTACACGGAAGTTTCAGAACATTAGCGATACTTCGAATAATCTGTGGTATATCGCGGCTCTTCGAATTTTAAAAGAACTTAAAATTTTTGGGGGCATACGTTTCGCCAAGTACGCTTATAAACATGGAGCAGTCCTATTTTCAGGTGAACTAATAAACATTTTGGTGTGTGTCCGATGTTTGTTAAAAACGTCAAATATCAAAAATTGCGAAAGATAATTTTTTCTACATCCTCCTACAGCTTTATTAAAGACAAAGTCTTCCCTCTTCACGTAATCTGTTACTAAAAATAAGATATTTGAATCATTTTGTGTACACATTTTCGTGCTTGAGCACCGGCTCTGGCTTAGAGAACCTCGAATCTCTAGTTAAAATGCCATCCTCCGCCAATATTTTTAATTTAAACAGAATTTTTAAAAAAATAGAGCAAACTAAACCGTGTTCTGAAGCAAAACGTCATTTCCTTGAATATTGTCGAATAGAAAATTGAAGAATTTTTTTAACATTTTACGCTTCGTTTCTTTCCAAGATTTTTAAGACACGAATGAAATACTAAATAGAAGTTGCAACATTATATGGCGTAAAATTGCCAATAATATAATGTATGTGCTTTCCTGGCATCATAATTATATTTGGACAGAAAAATCTTTATTCATATTCTCTCTTCATATCTACTCATATTCAACATACTGTATAATAATTCTACTCGCAAATCTAGTTATATAAAGAAAAGAATTTCATGAACATATTTTAGATTTTTTTAGAATTCGAAAGCTTTAAAAGTGCACTTCAAAAAGATTTCGAGTATGATTCAGAGTGTCTCGCGCTGGTATCACATTACTATTTACATGTGTCTTCATTCACAACAGGACAAACATGCATAATTGTCAAACTTTAACGCCTGTAGAAGTGCCCCATAAAGTAGCTCATGGGAAGTCTCGGCGTTCTCTTTAATGAAGACACATGATATATGTGGATATAACATGACAATATGGTAAACCTGCTTCATTGACATCAAAGGACTCGCCAAGGTTTGGAGCTTGTGCTTTGTGTTCTCCGGTATTGTTCGAGAGCTATTAAGTCTAAAACCTCTCATCTCGCGTCGAGATATGAAACCTTGTCCCACAAACTGCAGTCATACATCTTAGAACTGAACACTTCTCTCCGTATCACTTGATTGTGCTGGCACTCCAGTAAAGCGGGAAGGAAGAGGACAATACGCCAACTCAAGTGTTGCAAACACTGTTCTATTGCAGTGAAATGAGAAGTTTTCGTAGGAGAACCGATATGATAATGTACAGGCAGGAAAGGGCCCATGAAATACGAAGTTACACACGAAATCCCTTTCAACGACACACGAAAACTCTTTTACTCTCAATGCTCGTAAATCACTCGGTGAAATTTACACTTCTAAAATATTCCTAACAATTTGACACAGTGCACTTAACCCCTCTACTTATATTATGGACAAATGAAGTGTGAATTATTTCACTGCGATGAATTGAGGAATTGTTTTGGCCATTACTCAATTGATAATGGAATCAATGAATGTTTATATACAATTACATTTGTAGTCTTAGCAGTCATAAATACAAATCAACAGTAAGGTTGGATTTGAAATAGAAACTATACTTCAATGTTTTTGACATTTCTGGAAAGTAACGCGTTCTCTTTTTTGCTCTTAGAAAAAATAATTAGCCATGATTAACTGTGTTCCACGCTTCCGTACTGATATTGATATCTGATCGGAGAGCTGATGAAGCACTTTCCGGCACGCTCCAAAAAAGGAGTTCATTAGCTAAGAAAGAATTTGCTTTGTCTTTGTCGCTGAATCTCATCCAAAGCAAATTAGACGTGTATTGAAGAGTGAGAGAGACTTGAATAAGTGAGAGGTTAATTTTTACAATAAACCTACTACTCGTTCTACCAAGTCATCATAATACAGCAACATAATACTATACTACTAATAATATTATTAACGGCAGCACATTACTTAGGCTTCAGTTAAGCAACATTTTGTACAACAACTGACATCTAGAACACCTAAAAATCAATGGTAGAGACTTGTTATGGAAATGTACTATCCATAAATTACGTCACGGTGTTTTTAACAATTTTGTACCCTCTACCACCACGTCACGCATAGTCACGTACTGTTAAGCATTTGCGTATAAAATTACGTTAGGGGTACAACGTTCTACAGCATCAACCAATGAACCCATCTAAAATATTACTGAAATATGCCCACATTCTCTCCACCAGTAGGTCCTAATGGCCGTGTCAAAATGACTAATCTCGCAAACTCGATGTGCACAAATTTTTATGAGAAGCGTCTTAAGCTATTCAATAGAAAACCACGTAGATTTTCGTCACTTCAACTTCTGAAGCAGAATGTTGGCTGCGGAGTGTTCTCTATTACAAAGTACTCTGTAAAAACTTATTTTATTTGCGATTAACATAAGAAATATGCCAATTATTTTTAATCCTAATCTGAAAAGAGGCGTTATGGAATGTTTAGTTATTTAGAGAAATGAACTTAGGTGTTCGAAATCAGCGGAAATATTTGAGGAAACCACAAACACAATGAATTATTCAATTCATGCACTTCTACATTTATTACAAGACAATTTGCGTAGAAACAGTTTAAATCCATTTAAATATAACACGTCAACGTTCATGACAAATGCTTTCAGCACAAAATCTGTTCTCTCATATTTATTTAATACTGTTGATATATTGCGATAAACGTGTGAAAATTTTCACTGTAATCGATCCAGCACTGAGGAGATTGCAAAGGAACTATCACAAAAACTTGACTGCATTGCGATAAATGTTTTATTGAAATAAGAGAAAAGGAAGGAAAACATACCAAAAGCGAATAAAGAAAAACGTTGACCATATTTGAATTCACGTACAAGCAAGATATATTTTTCGCAGTGAACATTATCACGAGAAACCAAGTAAGCCTGTTTTAGTATTTCGGACGTTTGCTGCGATGTCACGTGAGGGTGAACTTGCTCGTCCTCCCGTGTCACACATTGTCACACAGCGCTAAATCCAATTCCCCCTGTCGACCGCAATGGAATTTATGAACGGCCCGGAGCACTGGTCTCAAACTCGTGATTTAAACAGGGAGAGATCAAAATAACTAGCAGTGGTGTGACGTGGATACATTGCTTCTTGAGTTTCACATGAAGCAATGCGTTTTAGATAATGTCTTAATAATGAAGGCCCACTCAAAATCATACGTACGGAAATTAAGCGTTTTTTGTGCAGTCGCAAGTTAAAAGTTGCCGCCGTTTCTGTAACAATGTCGGGAGCAGCAGGACCGATAAGGCTGTGTCGCAGTAGAGATGTGATTTGAGAATAAACTTTTTTAAAAGTTACTTTAATACCTCTGAGTGGAACAATGACCATAAATCTATGTACGCTAAAACTGAGATTCCCACCGTTTTTCTTGAATCGACCCCTTTTAAAAGTATACCTGGCTTCATGAACCTCCTTCAATTTCTCTCCATAGTTCACTGCATATAACTTAATCATAACACAAAATTACATACTTTTAAACCATTTATGGGTTGAACATTATACAAAGAAAGAAAAGGAATTGAAAAAAATGATGTTTTCAATTTGTGTTTTATTATTTTATGTTTAATTATCTTTTTTAATTTTTCCAAATATAAACAACTTTTCAGGAAAAAAGCACTTCGTAATTACATTTTCATGAATGGAAATGATATAATGAATGGGATTGATTTTTTTTACAGAGAAACTACACATTTTTTTAATTAAATGTTTTGAAGAAAGAATTGTTTTGAAGAAGAATTGAAGAATTGTTTTGAAGAAGAATTGTTTACTTAAGAAAACAATCAATTATCAACTTCATTATTATTTGTTGTAATCCAAAACATGTTGATTTTGATTATACCGACCAGTTGGTTTATTTATTTATTTATTTTACGTAAAAAAACAGTTAAAACTGCGTATGACGTGCTATGGGGAAAAGTGAATTGTGTGCACATTTTCAAAATTCTGTGATCCCTACACTAAGTCATATACTACCTAAATTTTGAATTTTGAAAGGGAGAAAAAAAAACTCCCATGTAGTAAAATCTATTTTCAAGGATAAATAAGCAATAAATTTTGAATTTTGAAACGGAGAAAAAAAACCAAATAAACTCCCATGTAATAAACTCTATTTGGTCTATTTGGTTCTATAAAATCTATTGGTCAATTTATATTCTATTATTCACCTCCAAACGATCACGTGCTCATCACTGATCCCCTTTAAAATTTCTTCCACCCCCAAAGGAAACATTGTGTGATTGTAATTGGCATACATTTTATTCCACTAAGGATAAATAGTGGTACTACAACAGCACATACATACTTGCAGTATTTCTAACTCTTGTAATTTTCGAAAATTCAGTGTTTAAAACACCTGCACCATTCTTTTAAGAGTCTCTCGTTCTACCCATAAAAAAACTAAAAATTGGCCCTGTTTTTGAGAAAATGTTTTTATAAAATTTCCATTAAATTCAAGCAGGCATTGCGCAAAAATTTCTCGTTTTTCCAACAATTGTACGTGACATTTTTTAAATATCTGATTTTCAAGAACAGATTTCATTGAAGACAATATTCTTGCCTCACATGCGGATACATTTGCCTCCTTGCGGACACATTTTGCTGAGAATCGGTTTTTCGGTGTCAGGGACAGACAAAACATACATGTATTCTGACTACACGACGTGTTACAGGAGGTAATTTACTACACTAAGCATGTCAAACCGCGCCCGCACGAGTTACTTGCTCGCCTGTAGAGCCCGGCGCTCCTACGAACAAGTTCCCCTGACTCCGCTTTCATTTCCCCTTAAAATCCAGAAAGGGGTGTATTGCTCTAGCTGGAGCGGCGCAAGGCAGTGAATAGTGGCTTCGTACGAAAATGTGTTTGCCAGATTTTTTCAATCAAATAACCGTGAATTGTATTATGTTTATATTTTTCACTACTTTTTTTTGTCTCTTATTTATTTTTTATTAAATTCTTTCTTATATAATCATCTTTGCTAAGTGACAGAAATATATTTGAATGGGGAATTCTTTCCTTATTTCCGTTTTGTGTTGTGTTATAAAATTATTCAGTTGTTTACTGTATTTAACAATAATGTTATAGATACTTGTTAATTTATTAACAAGTATCCATAAGTTAATAATTCTCGCTTACGGACGGTCAGCGCTTTTAATAGACCAGGATATTTGTCTGTTAAACCTTCTAAGCTGAGCGTAGAAAGTTCATGCGTTTATATCACTCTTTAAGTAAACACTTGTGAAACTTAAATACTTGTGATTCAATGTTGTTTTTTTATTTTACCCTTATTTGAGAATTTTGAGTCAGCTCGATGTAATATATCATTTTAATGGAGGATTTATTTTCCTTAAAGAGAAAATAGAAATTAATATAGCAAAATTTCTGACAACAACTGTCAATAATTTCTCCCAAAGAAAGTCATCGGCCAGGTATCCAGAGTCGTATGGCCACTCCGTGAGCTACTTATACAAACCTCACGTTTAAATCTTGCACCAATTTCTCTGGACGCAGTACCCGCGAGCTTTTGTAAGCTTGTAATTTTACCCCCCACCTAGACAAGCCTGTACTACACACAGAAACAACATTACCCGCATTTTCGCACCAAAATGCCAGTTTTTCTCATTTCTGATTTCTGCAGCAGTGTTACAAATCCTTCTTTTTACTGCGTAAGTACGTAGTAAGGCAATAAAACTCACTTTTTCGAAATCAAAACCAGCAAAACATGCATTTGTGCCAAAATATCAGTATTGGTATTTTTTGTAGCATTACATAACATTTTATACAAGGCTTTCTACTTGTATTCGCCGTGTGTGCTAATGTGCGAGAAAGCAAATGTGCTCTGTAAAGATAATAAGCATCTGCATAATTAACCATTTTCAAACACTGAACCAATAGATTTAAAGAATAGAGTGGATTTCCAACAACTTCGTACATCTTTCAGCACCTTCGTACATTGTTTCTTCAGTCCATATATTCAATATCGAGAAGAATTTATTCAATTGAATTTCGATTTTTAAACTCATACTAAAAAAAATTAAGTAAATCTATGACACAAGTAGAACAACCTGTCATACTTACGTACTTTCAAAATATTCGGAATAATCAAAAATTATTTCGTACTAAAGGGAAATTTATCTCGGTAAAATGAATATATTGTGCATTAAAAGCGGCTAAGAAACTGAGTTCCGTGTAAGGAATGGTTCTTTTCTTCATGCAGTTGTTGCCTTCTCGTATTACCATACATTGTATGTGAAACTAATCTTATCCATCATTCAACTATTGTTCCCATGATTTTCTCTCATCCAGTGGAAAACAGGTGAGTTTGATCATCAAGGAAGAGAAGTTTCTAAATCTGTTAGCCTCCTGGGGCTACACTCAGAAGTAAATGACACGCGTACGCATATGCGCACGCGCATGTTACGCTTGTACACGCCCTAGTTATGGGTGCGCGTTACGCTAGTAAAAGCATAAACCATAAGACACTGTTTTCTTGTTACATGATTGTAGCAATATTTATTCCAGACGTTTAGATTATCGAGCTTGAATCAAATTAAAATCACAAAATTTGATGAAAAATGACAATTCTTATTACCGACGATATAATGGTTTTCACTTTTCATTTTCAAACTGCTGCCACGCCCATCACAAAATTGCAACTACGATTACCAATCTGTTTTATAATGAAAACTGTAAATACGTATGTAGTGCTTATTCATTGAGCTGGCCGGTTAAACTTTGGCCTGGTTATTTATTGGACATACCGTGTTGAAATAGATAAAGGTGCCTCTCATTTCACAGATTGTAGGTATGAGACGTCCATTTCTGAAAGTGTGGTTAGGTGGCGGAATGTTGGTTTATACGTTTACACCGTCCTTCCAGATATAATGGTACCTTTGCAATGATTGAAACCCTTTTCCCAGCTCTTTGATGAATTCTATCCTTTAATCCTCTGATGTTTCATTTTGTATTACACTCATCCTTCGATTATACGGACTTCTCGGGGGAGAAATATCGGTCTGAAAGCGTTCGTAGGAAATAAGACTAAGATTAAGTTGCGTTATGAAAGACTAATATCAAAAATGACATAACGAAATACAGAGGAATCGCTATAATTTTGAACACACTCTCCGGAACTACAGAATAAATAAAATATACACTAAAAATACACAGTAAATTCAACATTTTTCATTCAAAATCCAAGGGCAGGCTTTGTTCGGTGCTTCCAAAATTGTTTGAATGAAAGTGCACCGACGTTTAGAACTGTAATAGTAGCTTACATAGTAGCTTCATGCTTATAGTAGTTTACATACCAAGGGCGCGAAACATGTGTTTCACGCACGAGTGGAGTTTGTCGTTCGAGCGTAGCGAAGGCGAATATGAGATGAGTGTTAGAATCACCTCGCGTTCGCGCTGCGAAAACTATTTTTTAACACGCCATTAGCGAAACACAATGCGTCAAGTAAAGGAATATAAATTAAATATCAAATAAATAGAAATATCTTACTTTTACAAAAGTAAATGAATTCCATTGTTGTAACACTATTGTTTGCAAATAATATAAAAAAATGTCGTCAAGACGAAAGACAATTGCGATCCGTTACAGATGTTTCGAACACGGTTCGCGATGTTTCGCATACTGTAAAAAAGTTAATTGTTTTGCACACGGAAAACAAGCACAAGAAACCGCGTTTTGCGCACGGCGTGTTAAAAACTACTTTATGTACTTTTATTTGAAAATCCGCTACATTTTTTATGACACAGGAGAAGAGGTCGACTTTGCGGCGAAAAGTTAGAATTGTGAGACAACATTAGCACGTAACGGAGAGCGAAATGGCGCATTCGTTTTGCTATTAAATCAATATCTCGGGAAAATTAAGATTTCATATTAAGTTTTACATGCTTCATTGCCGCGTGATAATCAACAATTTTCTTTATTCTGTGCATAAATATTCCGTAAAACAAAACAGTGCCATTATATTTTTAAAACAGAATTTCTCACAATGGAATGTTATCGCATTGTGATTGTTCTTTTTATTTTTATTTTATTTATTTATGTCAAAAATAATTAAAAAACTGTGTGTGATGTGCTACGAGCGGAAGTTAATTTTGTGCACGTTTTCATAATTCTGTGATCCTACTCTAAGACATTTACCCTAAGACATACTATTTGAATTTTGAATATAGAAGGAATCAGCGTTTTTTGCAAGGATGGTTAACAACAAATGCACTCTGAAGTAATAAAATATATTTTCATGGGTAAATCGGCTATATATACGGGCTACTATCCCTCCCCATATCCTTCGTGAAGGAATAATAAATACTTCCTGCCGCGACATGGAGAACGATAATTTGAATAACTATATTTCCGGATGAATTTCCGAAGACGTGCACAGATAATAAAGTTACATTTATGTACAGAAACAAAACAAAGGTCACCTCATTATTTGCTCAAGGATCAGAGAAACAGGGCGAAACCCTGATCGAGGTCGGAATCATTGACCCAGAAGCTGAAGTACAATACTTGTTACAGGTACTTAAGAATTATACAGTCCAAATGGTAAATAATGCATTCAATATCATTGTTAAAATTAATATTGCTTTCCTTTTGGATGTTCGGTAGAGTCTCTATTTGAACAGAAACAGTTATGCAGCAGAGGCGATTTTACTTGGCACAAACATTTTTATCGAATTTAATCGTTTAATATCATCTAGCGAAGTGTTGTAAAATAATGTAAACATATTATATGTGAATTTTTTGTAGTGAGCTGCTGATACTGTCACCTAACAAATATGATTACTATGTCGAGTGTTATAGTTATAGACATTGGCCTTTGGTGAAAATATATTCCTGCCGTTAAGTAAAACATTTTTGACAAAAACCACTGAATCGTACATCACCAGACAAGGCAATGGTAAAATTCCTAGATTAATATAAAGAGGCGGTGGGCTTTGCTTATTATTCGTACAATTTGTTTCGTAATCTAAAAGTCTGGGAGCTATAAGATGTATTTCTCCAGAATAGTATGCCATATCTTAGGTGGTTATGACATTCGCGAAATATTCACAACGAGCAACTTAAGAACTTAACCAACGAAGGCTGACTTAATTTTGAAGAATTCTGAACGCGAAGCCTAATGACCTTAAATCTGTGTTCAATTCATTTAAATGGATGTTCCTTTTTAGGTTTGACTGAGTTGATAAATCTAAATATGTTGTTACCTTAGCATCAGTCAATCGTACACCGTTC
Source organism: Teleogryllus oceanicus (assembly GCA_964035755.1). Taxonomy (NCBI): domain Eukaryota; kingdom Metazoa; phylum Arthropoda; class Insecta; order Orthoptera; family Gryllidae; genus Teleogryllus; species Teleogryllus oceanicus. Next base: position 286,184,910 of record CAXIVR010000001.1, read on the forward strand.
ATTTTCAATGGAGTACAGAATTGTTCATTGGAAATGAAAAGCTGCATGGAATCCGTTTTCTTTTTCCCGTGAGTTGCGACTGCAGAGCGAAGATCTTTTTCAAAATTGAAACTTATCAAAACTATCTGTGAAATTGGATGGTAGAGACTGCGGAAATTAGCATAATGTCCATAGAGAGTAAAGTGATGAACTCGTTAAAGGTGTACCTTGGCAACATTGTACAGAAGTTCGTCAAAGCGAAAGTCTGCAGGGTTGGAATCTTAATTTTGTTATTGATTATGATTACTAATGTTCCTTTCAACTAGTTTTCAGCACGATTCTTTTAGTTGCAGAAACAAAAGGTTGTCCCACCAAAAATTAAGGGAGTACCCAATACAGTTTTTGAACCGGGGCCCCGCAAGGTCTTGTTACCCACTGCTTAAACAGTTTAGGCCCTTCGGATCGCATGAGTTGGCTTTCTGGGCTTCGTGCCATATATGACAGTTAAACAAAATCCCAATCATGCCGGTGCTCTTGCTCTAGAGTTGTAATTGTTATTAATATTTATTTCTAGCAGTCTCCAATATTATTGTCAGACATGGAACGATTTTCTTCCAAAATGAAACACTTATGGAAAAATAATGCGAGTACTTGATCAACATATACTAACTAATATTATTTTCACTAGGAAGAAATTATTTTTGTGATGTTTTGATATAGTTAAGTAGTTATGAATAAATAGTAGCAAATTATTTTGACCCACATAATTATGTCAATGAAATTACCTTTCAAGAGATCTGCAGAATATATAGAATATATAAAGTGCAGAATACTATGCTGAGAGTCATTAAAGTTTACGCTAAGAAAACTTTGAAAGCAATTAAAGGAAAAAATATCTCACTTCTTATTTAGATGCACGCTGTTGTGTTTCACATTGTACTTTTTAAAACAGGTGAAAACAACAATAAGTATTAGAGACACTGTTCTACATGGTACAGCAACAAAGAGATAATAGTCAAGTGAAAGTAATTTGGTGAAAGAAAATAGTGTGAAGTGCGTCGGGGTAAAAGAATGGAAAGAAATGGTGTGAAATCGCGGCGAAAGTTGACGTGCTTCAGCAAATCTCCTTTTCCTTCAGTGGAGCCCGACGCGAGGCTCCTCCATTTCGAGGAGGATGGGAGGAGGCTATTTAGCTCCCCGGCGGAAAAGAGGAGGAAGGGGTGAATAAGAGTTAAGTCGTTTTTTCCCTCCGTGTCTTTACCTCTAATGAAGATCCCTTTTCTTCCATTCCAATTCGGTTCAATTTACTTGGGATGAGAGTGAAAATGTATATGATGCGTTACTTCGTGCAAAAAAATGAAATGCGAATATAGTTGTAAATTGTCCCCTTGCGGCTCAGTTACTGGTATTTGGGACTTGTGTGCAATGTCTTAGGTGATATACCTTTTTCTTCAATATAAATTATTTAAATATTTATAACTAAAATTTGAAAGAGCGAAAACTGATCATGTATTGGGTTGCATTAAAAATCTTCAGCCCATATCGAACCTTTGCTTAGCATCTGCCCGAGAGTCTCACCCTATACCAAAGTAACTTTTATTTCCAGTGGGTAATAATTAATCTGAGTGACAATATTGAATTATATCATGCACAGACAATGCTATAGAGTAATATTTTCTTTTATAAATTACAAGATTTCTTTCAGGTTGAGAAACGTCAATACGTTTTAAAGTTCAATTATTATCAGACAGAGAAATAAAAAGTGTCATGATAGTCATCAAATGCTTTTGACGTCATTCACAATAACATTTTACTTTCAGAATTACATTCGTATGGAATCCGTGGTTTTGCTCTAGATTGGTTATGTTTGTACCTTCAACAACGATTTCAGAGAACAGAAATATCTTACAGGGATGATAGAAAATTATGTACAAATCTTTCCGATTCATTGCCAATTGCACGTGGAGCCCCCTAGGATAGAATTTCGGTCATATTATCTGCTGTACGTAAACGATATGCCCTCGACGATACGAAATAGAAGAACACATCTCTTTGCAGATAATACGAATATTCTTTGCGAAAAATAGTACAATGTCAGATGTTCCAAATTAGTTCCTTGACAACAAATATAAAACATATGTACAATAGTATATATGTGTGTACATAAATGTAAACAATAGTAAATAAAAAGAAAACGGTTTCAATGCAGTGTTCCATTTCAAATAAACACTTCTGTACTTCATTTAAAATGAACGGTGTGCCATTGACTGATTTTAAGGTAACAACATTTTTAGGTCTATCAATTCAGTCGAAACTAAATCGGAACGTTCATATAAATGAATTGTTTAAGTGTCTTTTGTCAAAAACCATTGGTCAGAAATCTGTGTTTTTTGTCAAAAATGACTCGCTTAAGAGCGCTAATATATTCTCAGAAAACGCCGATGTCCATAACTATAACACTCGACGTAGTAATCATATTCATCAGGTAACAGTATCAACAACTCATTACAAAAATTCACATAAAATGCATGTGCATTACTTTACACTTTGCCAGATGACTTGAAACGATTAAATTCGATAAACAAGTATAAATCCCAAGTAAAATATTTTCTGCTGCACAACTGTTGCTATACAATTTGAGACTATACTGATAATCAAACGGAGAGTGACATTAATTTTAACAGTGATATTCAATGTATTATTTACCATTTGGACTGTATAATTCTAAACAACCTGTAAACTCTATTGTACCGCGGCGTCTGGATCAATCACTCCCATCTGGATCAGGTTTTTCGTCCGGCTTCCCTGATCCTTGGAGCAAATGGTGAGAGCCCTTGTTTTGCTTCTGTATATAAATGTAACGTCATTATTCGTGCACGCCTCCCAAAATTCATTGGGAAATATAGTTATTCAAATTATCGTTGTCCATGTTGTAGCGGCAGGAAGTATTGTTCTTTGACGAAAGACTTGATGAGGGATAAGAGCCCAAATTTATTGCTGATTTACCCTTGAAAATCGATTTTATTACATCAGAGCGAATATTTTGTTAACAATTGTTGCAAAGAACGCTAATTTTCTTTCTGTATTCAATATTCAAATAGTCTATGGCTTAGGGTAGGGATCACAAAATTTTGAAAATGTGCCCAGAATTCTTCACTTCTTCCCATAGCGCGTCACACAGGTTTTAACAGTTTTTGAGGTAAAACAAACAAACAAATAAATAAATCAGACAATCTTTTACTTGATAAAAGTACTTTTGATCAAGCTGGCAAAATATCAGCATTTCTGATCCGAATCGGGAACAGGGAATCATGTCTGCTGCATCCCCTAGTAGGACACAGACGCTTAAGTGTGGGTCTGCCAAACTTTAAATGAAGCAATATATAATAGGGGCCCCGGGATGTCAAATTACAAATTAGGAAAATATCTCGTCATAATGAAATATGTAATTCAGACTTTACACTAGTTTATTTATGGTAATGAATCGCTTTCTGAGGTGGCTTTTAAAGTGTGTTCAGTTAGACAAAAAATTGCTTTTGAGGGTCTCTTGTGTCCGAGGCCCCTAGGTAATTGCACCTACCTGGCCAGCGGTAGTTACTTCGCTGTGTTTATGATGCTAGTGATGATATAATGAATAAAAATAACAGAGTTTTATGATTTAACATACAACAATCATTTATTTCACTCCTTGAATACATGACCAGTTAATTCTAACACATTTTGCCTGTTTAGTGCTGACTGTAAGCATGCAAAATTCCCTTCCGCGGAAGTAATATCCTCCAACTATCCGTCATCAATGCTTTGTACAATCCCTTTGCTGCCCGTCTTACGTGATTTTTTAAATTTCCCAGAGAATAGACCTTGTTCTTTTTCAGTCTTTGATAGATCTGTTTCTGTTCTTTAAATGACTCGTACGAGTTGTGTCTTTCGAGAAAGTGATTCGAGGTTGTAAAAAGCTATTTCTTTTATGCTTGACGTGATCTTTCGATTTTCCAAATAACAATGTCTTTGACAAAGCCTTGTATGAAAAAGAACATAGGAGACGGCAAGGCTTTAATGAGCAATAGACATCAAAATACTATTTTGATTGAACGTAGGGATAAGCTGATGTGTTTAATTTGTAGAGGAAGTGTCTGCTTTGAATTTGAAACGACAAAATAAGAAGTTGAATGAAAAGGAAGTTGAAATCCTGTCTTGCCTTGTCCGCTCCTTTAAGCGATACATTGCAAATTGTATACTCATTTTCAGACACCTATTTCCATTTTTTCAAGGGATAGATTTTTAAACTTTGTTTCGTAATCGTTACGTGCACTATAATAGGAACTTACAAGGGTTTTCTAAATTGCCCTTTTCTAGCTTGTGTAGATAGAGCTATGCGGTAATATGAGACAAATTTTCTTTCTTATTCTCTCATTGTATAATCCTGTCATTTCATGGCTGCAAACCTTTGCATAATGATTCTCATTACGTTATAGATTCCTTTATGATACAGATTTATGACCAATCACAGAGAAGTCTTCAAACAAAGTATTGATAATTAATCATTGAGAATCGCCTTAGGAAATACCAACCAGGTATCTCCCACCAGCGGGTCACCGCACGAAGTGGGACACGCTGTAAGCTCCCGAAAGATCTCTCAGCATGTGTAAAGAAGTGTATGTTAGTATAAGTGTGTAAGTACGGTGTGAGGATAGGACAAGGAAGAGGAAGGAAAGAGCGCGCGCGGTCTGTGGCCCGTTTGTTAGCATTCTGCTCCCGCATTCGCCTGGTGTTGATCAGAGAAACCACAGAAAACAACCGATCAGAGCAGTCGCCCGCCAGAATTCTCCTCCATACAGCGACTGAACTTGACAAGCTAATGTCGAAAATCCTGCAACCATTCGAACTAGAACCTAGGACCATTCGATCAGAGGCACTGCAGTGACATCAGTTGACGCCCTGAGCAACCTATCCGGGTTTGAGTTTAGAATATCTAGTATACTTCGACATGTATGAGAGGTCCAAAGACCAAGTTAATTCATTTAAAGAAGAATGTAGTTTTTCACTTGGAAAGACAATTTATTTAAGCTTTTCTTTGAATAACAGTTCATTATATGTTTATTAGTGATAACTTAAGTTTCGTACTATTTATTAATGTTTATTGCTTATTTCTCACCCCACAATAAAGATTTTACAACATGCAACATGCTTATTTGCAGCAGCGTCACTTTATCAAATAAGAAGTATAAAAGTGGTGGGATCTTCCCAGCGTTGCGTTTTGCCAACACTAAATTTTTGACCCATAAAAATACTGGTGCCTTGTATAGTGTTATTCTACACCTTTATATATAATATTCTTAATATATATAATATTCTGTAAATATGAAATATATTGACAACAAAACACGTTCTGAGTACATATTAAGCTTATCAGTATTGATTTCCTTTATTATTAGTAATTTTAATTAGAATATTATTTAAAATAAATTGGATCATAACTTCACTTTGATCTTATTTGACTAACGCAGTGGTAGTTATTGAAGGTAACATTTGGACTGACGTTAAAATCATAACGCACGTCATTTTTGTCATATGTCGCTGACGCGTGGTTGCCCTTAAAAACCGGCCAATGTTTCAGTTTAAAATGTCTAGTAAATCAGAGGTAGAGTTGGCACCTCCAGAAATTAGAGAAAAAGTGAAATGGTGACGTCGGATGCAACGTTTGTACTCTCTCGAAACCGCACTGGTAAACAAAAGTCACCTGCGGTAGAGTAGGATAGGAAGCTGTCCGCTAGGTGGCCTAGGCTGAATCCTGCATGTCAACTGGCACGAAACGACTCAAGGTAAAAGTTTAATAAAGTTTAATAAAAGGTATCAAAAGTCGTAGAAAAAGTAGCACATGAAACTCGATGTAATGGGTACATATACATTCGTGTGAGGTTAACGATAATCGCTTGTTCCTTGCTCGTGTTGTATTATCACACTCGTGTATTAATATCATTTCATCATCGTTTCATAATGTATTATTATATCATTGGAGATTACAAAATACATCCTTTACAGAGGACACACATCATAAGACGCATATTATTGTATTGTCCGCAGATACTGAAGAGACAACTGAATGCGCAAATATTATGCTTTAAATCAAACCATTTGACCTGCAAACACTAAAATATCTATGTATCTTGAGTAAGTAATCATAGTCAGATAATGAGATATCATAGTCAATCAACTTTTTTTCCAGAGAGGACTTCTTCCTGAATCCAAACTTGAACTAATACGCAGCCTTTATCTAGACTACTCTTGAATGATGTAAATCAAAATCACTTGATACGCGTCCGAATCAAGGTAGCCATAATTTGTAGTAGAAGACAGTGCTTTTTCCTATTATCTTCAAAACGGGGGTGTTGACTATGACACAATGAATAACACTGAAAGGACTAAATTATTGGCTCCTAGTAATGACTAACAGGATTTTCCATGATATAAAGTAATGTATGGTTTGCGACCACATTCCGCCGGATTCAGAGTTCTCCATCTCGTTTCATCATCGTTTATATAAAAAGAGAACCGGTGATATGTTACAGATTTGGATTCCAGAAACTAAACGATTTCATGCAAATGTTTTGTGAATAATTAGTTTCCGGTTATCTTAACGGCGATTATAATTCTATTTTTTGCGTCGAAATGCTTGTACCATTACTAACGCGACAACCTCTGACTTATCTGCTCCTTACATCACAGTACACATGCCGACACAAGCTTCGTCCGAATTGAAATCGGGCGTACGATAGATATCCCGTTATTAATGTGCGATATATTGATTTCTGGGTCGTCCTTGATATGGCAACGATCCAAAATGTTCGGATGATGAATTTGGTTTGAAGAGTTTCCCTCACGTAATAATACGAAATCTAAAAACTCCTTTTATCTTTGTGAGTAGTACTAACAGTCGTTATAACCAACCGAGAGGCTCGTACTCCGCAATATAATTTAACTCTTACAACATTGTAAGGGAAAGAAGTTACAAAAATAAACTAGGAACATCTGCACAACTTTTGCGTACGTTGACAACAACCAACTTCAATTTCAAACTTTCTCGACGTTTTGGAGGAATAAATAAATTCAATCAAGTTACAAAATAACAGCTTTATAAATATGGTTTCTAAGAGCATCAAAACACCTACCGGCGTAGGTCGAATATTTATTCAAGTTATTTATTACTTTTTTCCTACGGTTGAACGTACAGAGTGTAATGCTTAATTCACAGTATTTCATTAACGTGAGGTAAGGCTTAAATCGAGAAACAATAAAAGATCTAAAATAAGAATATAAATTCTTAGGAATATAGTTTTCATGACTTTTAATAAACTCTTAATATTATTACTATTACAACTGAGAAAAGAAGTCCAATTGAAAATACGATACTTTATTGAGACTCGGTTCATTTCGTATACAAATACATGCAAGAAGAGTTAATGTTGAGGTAGACTATATCTGATCAAATTATATTAAAGAATTTCAAAAAAATGTATGTAATATTTAACTTGTAAAGACATTGCAATGTCATTGAAAAGCCTATTGATGTATAACTTATGTTTACATAAATAGACCGACACGGTACATTTCAACTGCTTGTATGAGATATTCTGCTTATTACGAGTATACCCATTATAACGAGAACGTCAGGTTGACGTACAAATGGAAGGTGTGTATGATCCGCGAATTGCATCATTTTCACGGATTTATTTGCATTTTAGTAAATAAATCCCCAACTCAATATTAATATGAACATAAACTGTCAAAATACGCCATTGTAAACAATACAAACTAAAAAATTGCAATATTTACGGAAACGAGAGACTGTGTGTTGAACGCCACAATTGTTGAAAGAGGTATCTACTATCTCACGGCTTACGTACCCAAAAACGTTAAATAATCATTGTGCAATCATGTCATATCTGTAGACTTAACGTGTGCAGAGAACTCTTTCAAAATGCAGTATTTCCAATCCTGGCATTAGCTTTTTTCAGATTTTCACAATGTAAATTTAAACTAATGAAATGAGGGAAATAGTCACCTGACACCCGAAACGAACTGAAATATCTCAATATCCTAATCGATACCCAAATCCTTATCGATGAATTTAACGCGACAAAGTATTTAATTCGAGAACTCTGCATGTAACTTACTTGGCTATCCGGGAGACGCAGCGTCCAGGGCACAGGTGCCGACGTTTCGGTCGCCATTCTGCGACCTTCATCAGGGCGTAGTATTGCGCGCCCTGGTGAAGGTCGCAAAATGGTGACCGAAACGTCGGCACCTGTGCCCTGGACGCGGCGTCCCCCGGATAGCCAAGTAAGTTCCAATTCGGCCGCGGAAGCCTACGCTCTCAACTCTGCATGTATTTGAAGTTGAAACTGAAGTGTATTGTGCAAGTTTACTAGAGATAACTGGGAAGTGTATTTTGTGATTTTATCTCAGCCGTTTGATGTTATGACTCTTTTTGTGACAGTGGGTTGACCATTTACGCCAGTTTATACAATAATTCAGAGCTTCAAATTAAGAGCCGTGCGAAATTCGGGTAGTAGTTATCTGTCGGAAAATTGAAAAGTCCATCCGCGCGGGTGTAGTCCTGCGCTTCTCCAATCATGGTGGGGTGGTTATTTCTCATGGGAAAGTTCGGTTTCCCCTCGGCGAAGAAATGTCGCATTTTCAATGCTTGGTATCAACGCTTCCACCACTGAAACGAAATAATTTAGACACTTGCAAAGAAATAAAAAGGGATACTTAAGAGATGAAACTACCGTATGCAGCTGATCAAGTTTTACATGATTTTACTTCCTCATATCAAACAGTATCACCACGAGATTCTCATGCTCAGAACAGCAAGATATACTGTGACAGTTTTTTGTGTGATTTGCAAATGGTCAGAGTGTGCAAAAACATTCCACGTACAATATCGAAGCTTCTAGGAATGTCTAACAAAGAAAATATTTTAATAAAGGAGAGTCAGAACATATTTTGTCGGAGCCCAAAGGGTGTGGAAGTCGGTGGAGAAAATCTTCAACATCCCCTGTCAACGTGCTGTATGCTGTATGGCGGCGTGCTGTATGCAGAACGTTGTGCTGTATGGCGCGGCGTGGGGTCCAAGAACGCGAGCAGCCGTCGTCATTACTCCGGGAATCGCAGGAGTATCGCCCGAGATCCCGCAGAGCTACGTCCGCTCAATTTCGCAAAAATCACCTTGCTTAAGGCAAGAAAAGAAACCCAAGTTAAAAGAGTAAAAGTACAATTCGCAACTTTTAGTTATACGCGGTGGAATTTTTTAACTGAATTATTCTGTGTTTAATCCCTTCATTCATTTTTTGAGAAAACTCAGCACAATTAAAAGACTGAAAAACGCAATTGACAATAATACTTTTTAATCTCTCACAAAGCGGTAATGCATTGTTTATTGGTTCATGGAGGTTTTTATGAATTCGATAACCCTTTGACACCTTTTATAAAATATTGTCGGGCAGGAATTGGCTAATACTTTGCACTGCAAAAGTTATTTTTATTTCAGTACATCGTATCAGACTTGTTAAATTAATAACTATATTTCAACCGTTCATTTTATAGAATTGAAACGTTTATTTACGATGATCTTGTGGATACATTATACTTAACATTTACAGTCTCCAGAACTGTTGCACTGAAATTTACACTTAAATTTGATTACATTCCTTTAATTCACATTTTTTGTCGGAGGAAAGTAACGAACTCATCAAAAAATTAGATTAAATTACGAATTCAACAAAATAATTGAATGAAATATGCTGACAGTTGTTTCATGAAGTAAAATGCAATGAACATTCTTGTGGACGTTTGTTGTGGATGCACAGGTCACAATAGCTAAGAAATCACTCCCATGAGAGTCTAATCAAATGCGAACGAATTATTGTAGATTAAAAACTATAAGAAACCTCCAAACAGCATCTTCATTTTACCTGAATCGTTTTTTCAAACCGAGGTAAATACTTTAAAATCATTTATTTTAAATTTACAAATTTCCTTCTGAACCAGAAACAATCTGCAAATTGTGTTCATATATTTGACGCCGAATATAACTTACATTTTTACGACAATATGCTTTCAATTTTCAGGGAAATGTTGCTCCCTATCCCTTCTTTCCCAACAGACAAGAGGCTCAACCCTTTAGGGCAGAATATGGGTGTTCCTGTTGTCTGCGAATGCGCCAGCAGACGTTCACTCCGCAACCAATGAAGGGGCGGATCTACACATTCATTTAAAGGAGAGTGTCTTGGTGAGGGTTCAGTGAAAGAATATTCGATACTTAAGTACACCAACATGAATTCATCAATTAGACAAAAGATGTAGTAGTTCAATACTTTTACTTCATTCACCAATTATTTTAGGATTATAACCTTGTTGTAATTTACTCGCATATTTTGCTTTTATTGACACTAATATTGTTTTATTTTCCAATAGGGTCTCTGGAGGGAGCCCTGCTCTGTCGCTCCGCGTGACTCACCGGGCGCGGTGGCGACGAGCGCGGCCGGCGTGGCGAGCTGCGCTGGCTGCTGTTGCTGCTGAGCGGGCTGCGTGAGCTGGTGCGGCTGCAGGGGCTGCGGGCTAGCGCCGGCCTGCGCCAGTGCGCAGCGCGGCGGCAGCCGCAGCCGCAGCCCCCGCCGGGCCCGCGGGCACGCCCACGCCCTTGCCGTCGCCTCCGCCTCGGCCACCGCCGCCGAAGCCAACGCCAACGCCGGCCCTGCAAGCAGACCCGAGGCGATGACGATCGATCAGGGGCGTCGATGCGCTTTATGGGCGGTGTGGGCGGCCGCGGCCCCGCTTGGCCCCGCCCCGCGCTCGGCTCCACTCCACTCCGCGGCGGTCACCCGACCCGCTCCCGTGTGCCACCTCTCCCGCCCCGTCCGCCCTCGCCACTTCACCCTCCTCGGCTGCCCGTCACCCGCTTCCTGGAAAGCCTCTTTTGTAGGAGCGGGGCGGATCCAAACGAGACGGTACAAAGAGAGGCGGGGCCGAGGATGGCGAGACGAGAGGGAGCGGAGCCTGTCGGGGCGGTCCTGTCGGGGCGGGTCCTGTCGGGGCGGGTCCTGTCGGGGCGGGTCCTGTCGGGGCGGGCCCTGTCGGGGCGGGTCCTGTCGGGGCGGGGTCCTGTCGGGGCGGGAAGAATCGTGATGGGTGGGTTCTGTCGGGGCGGGTTCTGTCGGGGCGGGTTCTGTCGGGGCGGGTTCTGTCGGAGAGGGTCCTGTCGGAGAGGGTCCTGTCGGAGCGGGTCCTGACGGGGCAAGTCTGGTCGAGGCGGGCCCTGTCGAGGCAGGCCCTGTCGGGGCGGGTCCTGTCGAGGCGGGGCCTGTCGGGGCGGGAGAATCGGATGGGGGGGTGGGCGGTCGAATCGGCCTGGCAGCGTGCGTTTGGGTGCAACGGCTGGGGCGAGGAGGACAGGGAAGGGCGGGAAGTGGCGTGAGCGACGGGGAAGCTTGGGGTGGAACAGGGGAGACAGCTGTTCTCGCAACCGCGAGTGGCCTTCCGAGAGCATGTCCGCCGCCACAATAGCGCTCTTCAACTATTTTGTTACGAGTTTCAGATGCCGTTCTAGAATTGTTACACCTCGAGGAACGTCTTCGCATCTTCTTGCAGGGCGCAATGCTGTTGCATGTTTCATGAATCGTGGAGCGAGCTACCACCCTACAAGTTTTTACATTGTTGTATAAAATAAAGTATAACTTTAACTACAAATGTGCATAATTTTTCTAAGTAGGAACATGCTTTTATTTATAACACATGCAAAGTATTTTTGTGTCATATTATGGCGATGTCTGAAAAAGCTATACGGGAAATTTACTTAATAATCGGCGTTTTCAACGAGATATAAATGTGGGATTCGTCCAAAATTACAGAAAAAACATAAACAGTTGCATAGTAATATTAAAGATAAAAATTGTAAATCCCTACTGTTCCCAATCAATCAGCATAACTGTAATCACAAATGGCTTGTTCACTCTAGAACATGTAAGTATCTTATAGATTTAACATTAAGTTAAATAACCATACGCGTCAATAACCATATGCAAGTACAAGTTGTTATTTTATGCCCTCTCTATACAAAACGCTAAGGAAAATTTTTATACTAATTAAAAACCATCCACACCAAATCCCGTACGTGTAGAATATTTGGATAGGAATTTCTCCTCAGGGATGCACTAAACAGATTTTTGACAAAAAATAGAAGACAGATGACAAAAGGGGTACACAAGAAGTAAATGCAACCCACAACATACGTTTACACTGCAACAGACGTTCAGGTTCCAATCTCAAGCTTACTTCAGTTTAAAAATGTTCGTATGTGTCTGGTATTTTAAAGTCGGGTTAATACGACTTCTGGCAGCTACCTGTGTTCCCAGGTCTGGGTCCTGCGTTTATTTCTTGTCCACGCTTGACGGTAAAGGAGACACGTGGTGAGCATGACGTATCCCCTTAACCATATCGAGCATATTTAGCATTCCTGCCCTGTCTTTTCTTCACACAGTGATATAAACAGACTGAAAGCTACAGTTTTTTTTGTCCTGATCGGGAATCGAACTCAGAATCGCACCGCGGAAAGCAAGCGTGCTGTCCATGATCCATCCGATTGATTAATAGATTTGTGATCCCGGGCGCGTCAGCGGCTAAGATATCCCGTAAGTGCAGTGTATTTTTACATCGCTGGAGGGGGCTTCCTTCGCTAACTGCCGAAATCCTGCTCCGACCTACGTCGGCTTGACGGGGTTTCCCTAAAAAAACGTATCTCCCATCAGCAGGTCACCGCCCAAGCCGGGACAAGTTCTAAGCTCTCAATGGATCTTCCAACCAATGTGATAATATAGTCCATGTGAGTGGAAGAGTATGTAAGTAATGGATGACGAAAGGAGAAGAAACGGAAAGGAAAGACCGCGCGCGGTCCGTGGTCCGTTTGCTAAGGAATTTCTCCGGCATTCGCCTGGTGTTGATCTGAGAAACCACGGAAAACTACCGATCAGAGAAGCCGACTGCTACACTTCTTCTTCAGATAGCGGTTGAAATCAACCTGTGTAGCTAGTGTCGAAAATACATCAGTTGATGCCCTATGCCACATATGTCGGTATAAGCCATCCGAGGGGAGTTAGTTTTAAAATTACGATTTAAAAGTTAGAGTATTTGCACGAGACACACTGGTTTACATTAATTTTAATATATAAGAGTGTTCGAAAAAATACATGATATGCCCAATCTGCGAGTGTTTGTATGCTGCATACGCGGCTTTATTAACAACAATTTTGATAGTATTTTGTTAGTACACACCTACGCACATATGATGATCTTGTTCTCAGTGTAGTCACACATTCCTTAAAGAGATGACATCAATCTACAGTGGTAACTCTCGGAAAAATCTCTGATTGGAAACGGGCACGTGAGATGAGTGATCGGTTCCCTACCCGTCCAATGGGAAGAGAAAGTGGAAAAGAAGGATCGGTCAATGGTGATGAATGATGATGGAGCTGAGAATAAAATGAAACATGGCAGGAAAAATGGAGATTCTTGAGGAAACGGGAATGGTGTAATTCCGTTAACGACATAGTTTCGTTAGGTAACGAAGTTCAATTGTTAACTATTCGAGTGTTGTTCGATAAAAAAAATCAAGGTATAAAATACGTGCAAGATATTTAAAGAATGTACATTTGAAAACTCACTGTGCTTATGTAAGTTATTGTAATTCAAAATCGAAATTCTATTTACAACGGGTTCTCAAACGATTGGCGTATAAGTTGTAATAATTGGCCAGCATTTTCTATATCTATGTTCTCGAATTTCGATTTTTCAAAATGTTACATAATGGATGTTTAATTAATTGAGTCTACAGACAAAAGTCTTTTTTGTATGATTAAGTACCGTAATCAACGCGAAATTTTATTGTTACATCAATACAGCTTGATAACACCACGATAGAAATGAGGGATGAGCAATCAAAAGCAAATATGTTTTAACGACATTGCAAGAAAGAATAATATGAAAACAGCTCCAATTTTGCTTCATGTAAAACATATCATTTTTCAAATTTAAGTGAAAAATAAACATATTTAATAAACGATTAGTGTTCAAAACAAAAAAAGGAAACAAGCAAACACATTGGAAATGTCGTACACAACTACTTGGAATAAGGTTGGCAATTATTCCGATGTAATTCAATAGGGATGACTTTCCTGACTCTATGAAAACAATCATGCTGAGAACAATATTTTTCTTCCATTTTAATATCATACAAGATTTTCCTGCTTCTTTTTTGTGACTCGTCAAGATTTTCGTGTACATATTAGCATAAAAATAATGCATCAATTGAATGATGATGATTGACTAACTCTTGAGTTTTGATGACATCATGTTGTGAGAAAAAATTGATGTATGGAATTACTACGCAATGCACTGAAAAAATATTCGAACAGTATAAAAGTGCATCCCCTTCAATAAGGAAATCTCATTTCGTAAAAGCGACGAATTCGAAATTTCACATTCCCGGAAATAGCATTATTTCTGATTTAATGATTAAGTCACGCATTCACTCTTAATATCAAACGAAATTACAAATTCGGGAATCCTTTATCTTTAATTGTCAAAAAAGAAAAAACAAAAAAAACAAAACCTGGATAACTTCATTGCTTCATTTCTCAAGCTCGTGGTCATGCTCATACAGACAATTATTAATAATAATAAGTTGTAATTATTATTGTTGTTATTGCTATTATTTTTGTTATTATTATTATTATCATTATTATTATTCACTTCACGGATTAGGGAAATTCCCTGTTCCGGCTTCGTTATTATTATTATTATTATTATTATTATTATTATTATTATTATATTAGACAGGCAGCAGGCGGGCAGACAGGCAGCAGGCGGGCAGACAGGCAGCAGGCGGGCAGACAGGCAGCAGGCGGGCAGACAGGAGCAGGCGGGCAGACAGGCAGCAGGCGGGCAGACAAGCAGCAGGCAGGCAGACAGGCAGCAGGCAGGCAGACAGGCAGCAGGCGGGCAGACAGGCAGCAGGCGGGCAGACAGGCAGCAGGTGGGCAGCAGGCGGGCAGCAGGCGGGCAGCAGGCGGGCAGAAAGACAGACAGACAGGCGATGAACAGACAGAAGGGAGACAGTAGGGAGACAAAAAGCAGGCAGACAGTGTCGTACGGACAGAGAGAGAGGAAGACGAACGGGCGGGCGGACGGACGGACTTTTTGAGAAAAACAAGTTTGTCGCTATCCCCGAAAATCATGAGTTTTGACTATATTATTTACGTAGATGAAAATATAATACAATATGTTCAAAAGAAGTTTATAAAAAAGCCTTTTATGTATTAGATTCACAAAATGTGTATCTCTGACGAAGAAACGACAATATTTACCGCATCATGACGTAAAAATAACTTACTCTGTAATACCTACACCAAATAGTAAAAATAATAAATTTCCGACGTACGCGTTCCCCAGTGCAAGCATTTGATGTTCGTATAACGCATGCTTTCACATCACGCGAAATAACAAATCTCAAGGAATTTTATCACTCTAGAAGTAAAAAACTTTCTCGAAATGAGCGTATGTCAACGAAAGTGTGTGCACTTTTTACCCACACTGCAATTACCAATTTTTTGTGACCGACTCTTCTACACGAGCGGCGATGGCTTTTTTCTAAAATTTAAAATCCACCTCCATATTCATGAGCAGGGAAAGCTACAGTACTGTTTAAAATAATACATGGCTTATTTTCCTCGATTTCAAATCAAACCGCTTCCGTGCTGTATTTGTTCTCCCCCTTCATTCATAATCATCTCTTTCGTGCCCACAAAGCTCCGGAAATAAATAGTGTTCCCTATAGATTACAAATACAACAAGGCAGCAGGTTGTTTCAGAGTGATCCATAAGTAAACAACGTGTAATAAAGTGTGAATGACATCTTTTATTTTTTTATCGACAGAAGTATTATGTTTTCGTACTAATACACAGCAAATGTTGCCTGTGATTGCGCACTCGTGATTGCGAGGTTATACGGCTGAAATCGTTTATGATTTAAAAATCGGTTGTTCCACTTCTTCGTGCACAACGCTCGTGTAATTATCGAATGTTGCGTACCTCGTCATTACGAATTGACTGTGAGAGCAAAATATTTGGCAGATGTAATGAAATAGTGAACATATGTTATTTTCTTTCCTATTTTGGTTTTACGGATACCTTCATTTTCACACAATAACATTCCTTTTTGACGATTCCGCATTATCAATATACAAATATAATATATAACACGACAATTAAGATAAAAATATTTAAGAACAACAGAAAACTATATGTTAGTATTTACACTATTATCACCACCGGCTAAGAAAAGTAAGAATTATAATATCGACACTTTACCCGTGCGAGATCTTCCGCATGTTTAATTCCACCCTCTTCCCTATCTTTTCTTTTCTATATTAAGGGGGGAAGTTGTTTACGAAACCTGTTTACTTCTTTAAAAATTTTTAAAATGTAACTTCCAATGTACTAATATAAATAAGAATAATATAAATAAAATAAAAATAAAGAACAATAAAATTGATGTTTGAAACAAATTTTGAATTAAGGTTTCTTCAGCATTATAGCCATGTTCTTGGAACAATTGACAACACTTTCTTAGAAACAACATTTAAAGTAATTATACAATATTCCAACATTTACAGTTAGCTTTTCGCTTTCCTTGATAGACACAAAAGTAATACAAAAAAGTTTAAATCTCGATTAAGCTACTTAAAGTTGTACACGCGAAAATATAGGATCGAGCAAGCATAACCCTCGTCTTTGGAATATATTTATTACCGAACAGAGCATTGTGTGCAATTAAATCGCTTACAGTATAAAGTAGTTAGTTTCATTTCAGATACAATTGCAGATTTTGCACGCCTCTGAATGATGGGGTAGTATCGAGAAACGCCGTACCAGCAAAATATAATAATTGTCCAAGAACCTCTAGTCCCGCAGAATACGTTGCGAGGAGGGTTTCTTTGTGGTCTTCGGCTTCAAACATACAGATTTTAAGGCCCTAGATCCCTTCATCTAAGAGTTATTCAACTATATCAACTAAGAGTTATTCAACTATAATAGCTTTTAGTGATGATGCCCGAGTATTGCGTGATGGACATGAATATTTAGATTCACTTTTTCAACAAATCCTTCATATTTTCAAAGTCAAAGTGAAAATCGTCATGTCTCCCTTTATATAATGCACGTTTGCACAATCCACATAAAAAACAATTTTCATCGGCATCAAGCCTGTATCAATCTTCATCGGTATTAACACTTCGAATAGTTGCTGCGAGAGCATTTCGATTTATTATTTATTTGCATAATCTTGAATTAATGATTATGCAAATAAACCTCATGCATCCACGGTGTACACGGAAAGCATACATATAAAATGCAAAAATCGAAGCCTTCTAAGTGTGACGTCACGAACATAGATGGACTCCAACACCGAGTAATATATTTGATATTGGATAATATCAATAAGCGCCGGAGCAGTAAACATGTAATAAAATGTCCATAAGTATCTTATCCTGTAGATTACGGTGTGAAAACGCTTCATTTAGGTCTTTGGCCTCAAAATTTTAAGTTTTAAGACCCCAGAACGCTTCATTTAGGGCCTTATCAGGTTTTAATAAAAAGCTTCTCTGTATATTATAGGCTAAGGGAAGAAGACCGTTTTCTGTCATTTATAAGAAGCTCTCGGCACAAAATCCCGTAAATTCGGTACTGTTTGTCTTGCATCAAACAAATTTGTATGAATGAATTTGGCGTTATTGGGTCGGTAATCCGACTTCGCCGACCAGCTACCGATGTCCCCCATACCTAGACTAAGATAAATTCCCATGCTTGGGGGTAAGAGCGACATGAGGCGTACATAAGGTTTTCTCTTCACCAACCCCAGCAAGATCCGCCTGCTTGAGCTTTTCTTCGTCACAATGCTACAGAATCTTGAACGATTTTAAGGAAAACTACAACTCTATAGTTGCATCGACCGGGAATCGAAGCAGGGACCACAAAACGGGAAACTAGTACGCTGCTCATGAGCCACCACAGAGGCATCAAACAAATTTAGTACGAAAAATACTAAATTATGTGTATAACGCTAAGAACTAATTGGCAGAAACAAAGGCTATCCGCGACATACATTGCGCTATAACACACGTTACAATCCTGATTACTCTCAAAATGTCCAAATTTAGGCATTAAAACCCGGATCTGGATTCTCATAAGGGCTAAAATTATGTTTTAAGCCATCTACCAATAATTTGGACCTTCGATTTCATTTTTGAAGGGAGCAACTCTACTTATAAGACGCCGTCGACACAAAATTCTATAAACGAGCTACTGCATATTACTGGCGTATTACCTATTGCCTAAAATTGTAGCAAATATATTTCAAACGGAAATGTATATTACATAACAATTATGTACAATTCACAAAATTGTATTTCATTATTAAAATTCGAATTTGTATTACTGATCCAATGTCAAATCCTATGCCGCCTCACGTCGTTGTCTGTATACCGTGACGCCGAGTAAATAATTAGTCTAGAATTGCGTTGTTTACGATACATTCTGACTGGATTCAGACACTGATTGTGGTCCTGCCTACTATCTCCATGATGTTTTCTATTATAATACGGACTTTCCCGAAATTTTCCCAAATTCATGCACAACTCTAGGCCTACGTGGTATACCGCACAGTTTTTAACCTGGCACTCAGAAGTTACGAAGGTTACTTTCTCTTCCAAAAAAATGATTTAGGAAGTGCACACTACTCGCGCGTTCATTTATCACAATATTTGAGTTAATATGAAAATTTATTTTTTGTTTGGAAGGAGTTTCGTGATAGGATGAACTATTGTAATTTCTCTAATGTGTGTAACTATTGTTATTGTTATTGCTGGTGTAATTAGTAGATTGAGAACGAAACAAATACTATTCATTTCATTTTTCATTAAACGAATATTTGAATTCTTGCACCAAATTAATTATTATTTTTAAAAATTTCCTTACGTTAACCGGCATTATTATATTGACATTATATTTGCTAAACGTTTGAAAGAAATCACATCATGGCAATAGTTTCAAGGTAATACAATTGTTCATTATATATAAATTAAGATGACTTTAAATGTTTCCCATTTCCATTTCAGTACTGTTAATATCAGTAATGAGATGTATTATTAAAAGAGTTGTAGATGATTTCAGAATTATATTATAGCTTACGTGATACACACGCTTATCGCTTATCTCCAAAAATAATTGGTCAATGAACGAAACCAAAAAGACCCTAAAGGATACGTCAGCATACGTACGACTTTACCTACCTGCTGCCTTTATAACCAATTTAATCCTTTTTTCTAATATTGCAATATAATATTTTACTTCTACAGTTCTACATTTTAAAGTTGATTATTTGTCTCAGAAATCTTATAATTAACACAGCGTTGGATAATATCTTTACATAACTTATTTACATAATTTATTTATTTAAAACAAATAAATAAATAATTTTAGTGTTAAATTCGATCATGAGATATAAGTACGCACCTATTTTTATTTTCTCACGACTGTGCGAGAAGAACAGAAATGAGCAATTGGTTCCATCTTTTTTCATATAACAAAAATAGGAATAGGAAGCTATTACTACTTTGTTAATATTGTTTCAAGAAAGGATGCATTTTATTCGTATTCAAGTTAGTAATTCGATTACTTGTTCTTTCTTTCCTGGCATCTACGTAGAGAAAATAAAACGACTCGTAAAAAGAGTTTTTTTTCTAATTCATTAAGCCCCATGTGACCGTCGTTAAGACCAGGCACGAGGAATCCTCAACTGTCTAGACTATGTTCATCGTATTGTATGCATTGGGCGCCTATGCACGCGAGCGCGCTCCTCTACTTCGGGAGCTGATTTTTTTCTTCTTTTTCCTGAGGTTAGTGGGTTTGCGTGCTCTTCTATCCAGCAAAAAAACAGGGTTAATTCTGGAGGCCATCACCCTGCGGATCGAAAAGGTACCGGTTTATGTTGAGAAGAACAATAGTCGTACATAATTTACGACTGCGTCTACAATCAAATGGGAAATACAGGAATTTAAAGCTCATCATTTGAATTTTGCATATGGTAATTGATTAAACTTTAATAAAACGGCGTTTCATGCACTCGTTCGGCACAATGCACCAATTCGTAGTCACATCCATAGTCCAAATGCATTTCACATATTAATACTGCAAACGAGTTATTTACAATTCGGAACATTTAAATAAAACAAATACAAACATTACTATTGTTTTCATCGGAGTAGACGTTGTTACATCTGTCTGTTGTTATGAAAAAGTAGTAACTACTCTGAAATACATTTTCAGGTCATGGCTAAAATATTCAGACATAATCTTTGAAGACAGTAGGTAATAGATAAAATTGCAAGAATAATGAGAAATGAAACGAAAAACTTTTGAATGTTAAATCATGATGTCATAAAATGAATTTTACCATTGCTTTATGTTCATGACGTGTAAAACGCTTCCGGCGTGTTTACCTTTTAAATGATCATGGCGTCATTTAGTCTCCCTTGATTTCAACAGATGTCAATATTATCAATTTGTCAAGAACAGAGAAAAATAGTGCCGCACTACGCAGCGTGCGGTAGTCGTTACAACTTCGAATCGTAAGTCGCACAATAGCCACATTATGCTTTATGGACAAGGGTCATAAGTCTCAATCATCTGCAGAGTGATTTCTTTCTGAAAGAGCGTCGTGAAACCCGAGTCTCAAAGGAAAACGGGTCTGCCAACGACAATATCCGCTTTATGGAAAGACCTTCCAACCTTCTGTGTGCTTCGTGCTGTGAGAAGCAGCATATAGCTGATCGAGACAAAAAAAACCTGCCGTACACGATTGCCGAGAGCCATAGCAGTCGACATGCGCGACATCCGATACGCACGAAGATGGCTCGACTTATCCCCAAGAATCCGGTGCAAACACAACGGAATCCTCATCGATCGGAAACGCCGCGTTGATTCCGTCAGTAGGCTGGGATTCCTTCGCGAGAGACAGCGAAACCGATACACGCCCGCTACACGATGTTCTTGGTATATGCGTCGTGGGCGTTCTTCCAGATCCTAGGGAGAACAGATGTACCGAGGAGATGCTGGTCTGACCTTGTTAGATAGATGGAAAATTGAATACTAACGTTGAAGGTTTTTCAGAAAGTTTCGTGTGACATCGACATCAGATAGAATCTTCCAATTGAATCTTCCATTGAGAAAGAACATGCGGAAAAGTGGGATGAATTTCCATTTCTAATTTGGAAGAAAATCGTTTAAAAGAAATGAGTTTATTCCGGGTGGGAGATCGACAGATAATATCCGCAAGTTCTCTTTAAAAAATATTTGCAATTATAACACATTACTTTCTGAATTCAGGTAGTGATTACATTAGTTTGAAGATAACCAAGTAACACAAGTATGAACTCTCCTACTGGCGTCGAGGGAACTAGAAACGTTATAAAAATGTATAATAAACTGGATTATGCTGAAGCAAATGTTTATGTCGTGCTTATCTTGCATCATTGTTTATTTAGATCTTAAAAAATGAAACATTAATCGACAGTAAGAAACGCAATTATTGCTCTTTCTCAATCTATAAAAGAAACTTGCATGCTCTATACTCTCATTTTGACAAACAAGAAGGGAACTATTATGATTGTTCCCTTGAAAATACGCGGTAAATTGCGAATATTTTGAATATAAAGGAAACTGCAAAGAAGTAAACAACGCGAGAAATCTGAAACTAATTAAATAACAAAACAACACAATTATGTCTCGTCTACCACAAATCACTCGAACGACAGATTCTATTCGAAGTCCATACACAATAGTGATCGACGACGGCCTCTCACCATTCCAATACGCCAGCCACGGCAACCCCCGCGGCCACGCTGCTCCAATATGGCAGGGCCAGCTGATGAAACAAACGCTTATATAAATCCGCCGCTGAATGGACACGAAACGGTCGCGGGTACAGTTCCCGATTTCTCTCCAGCGTCAGCCGCAGGGGCCCCGTTCTCGCTCTCGCTCCCGTTCTCGCTCTCGCTCCCGTTCTCGCTCTCGCTCCCGTTCTCGCTCTCGCTCCCGCTCTCGCCCACTCACGCGCTCGCTCTCGCCCACTCACGCGCTCGCTCTCGCCCGCTCTCGCGCTCGCTCTCGCCCACTCACGCGCTCGCCCTCGCCCCCTCACGCGCTCGCTCTCGCCCGCTCTCGATCTCGCCTCGCCCGCTCTCGATCTCGCCTCGCCCGCTCTCGATCTCGCCCGCTCACGCTCTCGATCTCGCCCGCTCACGCTCTCGTCTCGCCCGCTCACGCCTCGTCTCGCCCCTCACGCTCTCGATCTCGCCCGCCTCGTCCACCTCGCTCTGGCCTGCTTTGGCATCGACCCTTCCACTGGCGTGGCCTCTCCCGTCGCCGCTGCCTCTCTACGCCGCCGGCGTCGCGTGCGGGAGCGGCGCCCGAGGGCTGCGGCGGATCGCGATGGAGCCCGCGCCGTTCTGCGCCGCGCCGCCGGGGACAGCGAGCGTCGCGACGCCGCCGCCGCCGCCACCGCCGCCACTTCCTGCGCCGCAGGCGACGTCCCGACAAGTGTCGTGCGGTACCTGCGAAAGGCGAGGCTCTCGCCGGGTCAGGCCGGGCCGGGCCGCGCTGCGCTGCGCCGTTCCCTTCGCGAAACGCGATGTTCCGCTCGGAGGCGCGTGGGAAACGGAGCGCGCGGCAAACGCTTGCTCCCCGCTCTTCCCCGCTCGCATCGAAAACGGTGGCGCCCCCTTCGCGCAGCCAATGCGCATCAGAGAGACACGGCGTTCGTTGAAATTAACACCGTCAAGCGGTACTGAAGAGAAAGTGCGGTCGTGTTAACAGGCTGGCGGATCTCAATCATTAAAAAATGTACGTTCGATTGTGACGGAATGTCAATTATTCATGAAACAGGGTGGTATAGAAGCACTCAGAGTATACCTGAATTTTTTAATGTAATAAAATGTAGAAGTGAATGTCGCTTTTCTGTTTCTCAATTAAAAAGCCCCATTGCACATCAAGGAAACAATTGATCAGCATTTGTAGTCCTTATTTTTTACAGTATTACGAAATATTGGAAAACGAAAGAAGAAATATCAATATAGTATTTTTTAGTTCATTTGATGCTTTGATAAAAATATAAATTCCGATGACGTGCAATGAAAAAACGCAGGTTTTTTTAAAACACATTTAATATGCATTACTCTATTTGAATTTTGAATATTGGTTACAATGCAATGCAAAACAAAAAAATGTGTATGAATTCTTTGATGAGACAATGTAAAAAGTTTTCAAAAAATGGCATATACTATTTGCGATTGCATTTCAATTAAACTAATTTACAATTGAGATTTTAAAAACTACATTTGTAATATACTTGGTATAGTGCTTTGCAAAATGTTGAGTGAAGATTAGACCAATTATTTTTTCATATCATTAAAACATCTAGTATTAAAGCACCAGATTTAACATTAATAGGTGAAATAAATATGAAAATGACTTTCAAAATCTATCTATGAACAATCTTAAAACCTGTGACAAATATTCTGAATTTTAAAGAAAAGAAGCTTAAAGAATGAAATTATTCAAAAGTTCCTTCGGTTAAAAATTTGGATTCCTTTCAAATTACATGAAGATGAAAACTTTTACATTGAAATGGATATCTGAGAAATAAAGTAAACAAATAATTTTACTGTGATATACAGTAAACGATCATTGCCACGAATTCTAAGGGACCGAAATAATCGGAGTTCATGTTATGAAAATTCGTGTTATCCGAGTATTATGAAAATCCGTATTACCGTAATTCCTTTCCTGCGAACTAAGTTTTGTTCAGTTTACGGCGAAATTAGTGTTAAGAAATTTCGTGCTAATGAGGGTTTACTGTATTAATAATTTTTTGTCATTTTTAATCGCGCAATTACTGGAGTGCGCGAAAATGAGAGCAACGCGATTTCTGTGAGTTTTATTTGCTCTCTGAGGAAAATATGTAGAGAAAAATATAGTGATATTCTTGGGAAATCTTTTTATAAATTGTAACAACTGCAAGGAAAAATCACGCAAAAACCACTCATTTTATAAAAATAGTTTGCATGACCTTATTTGTAGATCTAATTCAGACAGATTTAATTTAAAAAATGTCTATATACCAATATTTTCCTTTGGAAGGATAATTGTTTTGCAATTTTCGAATATACAGAGAGTTCCCCGTAAACAGGTTCGGCGACTTTTTTAAGCGCCGATTGCAATATCGGAAGAAAACATTAAGGAAAATATTTGGAACAGTTTTTGAGATAATAGAATGTGACTTCAGTTTCAAGCCTTCTGTGTGTTAACCGAAGACAAGGTTTAATAAAAATATTTGTATATTCGAAATCGTTGAAGCTTCATGTAAATACCTCCAAAATCAAAATGTTCGTTTCTTACTCGCAGAGTATTGACTTCGTTCAGATAAGTAGGGAATCATCAATTTTGGATTAAATGAAAGTTTTAGGCGTTAACTTTGACCAGATCAACAGAGAGACATGCAGGCCGAAGGACAGACATTCTACTGTCAACTATTTTTTTGGGATCAAGGAAGCATATAACTTGAATTCGTACTACACTCCGTGTTAGATGAAGTAATTCACTAATAAATATAACCAAATTTTCGATAGTTGGGCACCAAAGACGAGTTTTTCTGTA